>OX578141.1:97344927-98544927 GCA_951213105.1 Amaurobius ferox | reverse complement strand
ATTTCGCTTGAATAACATTTTTCTATGTAGAAAGTTTATCTTTTTTGACAATTTTAAAATAATTTTAAATAATTAAGAACCACTTTTTCAAAATAGTTCAAAATATTAAGACATCGAAATTAGGACCACATCTACAAAATATTAAAATATCGAAATTGTTGCCACTATTTTTCAAAAACTAAGAACCTATCCAAAATCCAATTGTCCACTCCTATATGGTTTTCAAAGGACTACAAATAACCTAATATTATTTATAGCTACCACTTTTTGTTTTCGAGAAATAAGCATTTATAAACTTAAACAAGAAAGGTCAATCATGCATAAAGCATTGATTATGAAACACTTTCCAACTTCAATGCATTTTTATATAAACATCTCAAATGCGATACATTCCTCGGTAATATTTTTAAAATTATCACAATACTACATTAATTTATTATATTTGAAAACTTCATCGAAGAAAATGAACTTTATTCAAATGACGTCATCAAAATACAAATCGCCTCTCTATAAAGGCAGCATTTCATTCATAAACATTTTTCCAACCGTTTCATTCATTACAACACTATAATGATTTATTTTATTTAAAAATTTGAAAAATTGTTATCTACCTTATTTATTTTAAAATATGAAACCTTTCTTATATATAAAATAATAAAACCCTTGGAAAGATATGTATTATATAATATATCTCGTGTCTCTTTCTGGAGGATATAGCAAGAGTCAGAATTTAATTGAATTTGTTTTTCTCCCTATATTAAATAATTTTTATTTAAAAAACTACCTAACATATTTTACTGAAATTTTTTTTATATATTTTATGAAATAATTTGAATATTTTCTAAAATTTTCGAAGCAATTTGTGAATTTTAAAGTCGCTTAAAAATGTTTGAAAAATTAGGTCCTGTAGGGTTAAATGTATTTCATTTTTTCAACCTGGGTTCAATCCCAAACTAATTGGATGATATTATTCATTTATATTCCCATAGGTCCCAGAGACTGTTTGAAAAACATACTAAAATTTCATTTTGATAAAGTCATTTTTACGGCAATTATCGTGCTAACAGACAGACAGAGTGAACAAAGTCATAAACACTTTTCAACTATGTTGTAAAGTGTTAAAAACAGGATATTATCAATCTTTTTAAACTTGATAAGAAGATTCCTCGAAAATTGCATAAGATTTATAAAAACACATTAACGCGCTTAAACACGCCTTTTCTCGTGGGGCGCGGTAGTCCAGTGATTAGTGCTCGGATTGCACTCGGTAGGCCTCGGTTCGATTCCCTCAGCTGCCAAAACTGCCGTCGTGTTCACGCTGAGTACGATCACGTTAAAAATTTGGGTCCGTAAGCCCTTCCGAGAGGTTGGTGGTAGGGGAAGGAGGGTACGGTCCCTGTGGATGCCTCCCCCCACTGGGTTCCGTTCTAAATTGAGTGACTCTTCACGGTCGTCTAAACCGTTACCTTACACCTTTCTGGTAGGTCGGACCGTCTGGTTCTCAACAACAACGCCTTTTCTCGTTGCGCTGAATCACCTTTAGGATTGAAGAAAATGCAAGGAGGTAAAAATCGGGATTATGTTTGTAGTTATCCGATTCAAATGATTTTTTTACAATGCTTTTAATGGCAAATAATTGTATTTTTAAAAATATGAATCATATCTTTAAAATTCAAGGAATAAGAAAACTTCTCAATTTAAATCACTTTATGTGTTTCGTCTGCTGCACTTTCGTGAAATAAATGCCGAAAAGTAAAATTAGATAATTAAATACTATCTCCGAATATTTTAGTGCTATAGAAGAGATTTGTCAAGCGAATTCTTATAAAATAATTGCTCGTTTAAAAAAATCAAAATGATATCTGTAAAATTCTGGAACTTAGAATTTTTGATTTCATCACCCACATTGTGTCGCGCTAATTGTCTATAAACATCTGCCATTCTGCAAACAATAGTCTGCTGGGATAAATGGATTTAGAAACAACGAAATTTCGACTTTAAATATTCATAACCTTTAAACTAATTGAATTAAAAAAAAAAAAATCCCGACAAGGTGCATATTTGCATAAGCTGAGATGCCAAATCTTCGAAGCTGTTGAAAGCTTGAATTTTTTTCTACGCGTTACACACACACAGAAACAGAAATCCTTTTGAAAAATACTAAATATGTAATAATAATGCAACATTTACTCGGCCGTTCGATATTAAATTGTATATAAATTAAAATGTTACAGTAAAATGTTAACTACGTCAAAATGTTTTTATAAACCTTTTATTAATAGAGAAAAATATGTTAAATAGTTGAGCTTCCAATAAATCAAAATTTTCATTAGTTATAATTTTACCGTTGTACATTTTGTAGACACATTTTATATATTATATTTTTATTAATAAATAATCATTAATTTATTTATAATTACTATTATTTTATTTTTAAATTAAAATATTTCTTTCTCGTGCAAATAAAACCCCCCCAAAATATTATTTAAAATTAAACAGAGTTATTTCAAAATAATATACCAACATTGATAGTTGCGAAATATTATATTCAGATTTTTGTGGTCATCATTTGGTATTTATATAGTCACAATCTCTCTACTAGATTTGCCCCTATAAGTAGGAAACATAAAAGTAATGAAATGATCCTACATATTCAATATCGATGAAGAAGCCAGTAAAAGGATCAAAATAATGAATAACATAATTTTTTTGTTTCTGAAGGTCAGCTGTCCATAAAATATGGTGATGCTTTATATTACTTCATTCATTTCTGATTCTATTTGCACCACTTAATATGCACTCGTTTCCAGTAATAATTTACTTATACTAAAAATTTTGGTGTTCAATTAAAAAAAAATTGTTTTTATATTTTGTGGACTTCCCATCTCTGCAATTGGTTTATTTAATCTTACGTTCTTTCGAAATATTTATTTCTCGAAGACTTTGATCGAAGTTGAATTTTTTTTATAAACCAGCAAACTTCCGCGCACTTCGGACACTAAACTCATGTAAGTACACCATGAGAAACAGGAACCGGCATGAGAAACAGGAGCATGCATGAGAAACAGGAGCATGCATGAGAAACAGGAGCATGCATGAGAAACAGGAACCGGCGGACATCAACTGCCACCGATCCTCCCACCCACTTCTAATATCCACAGTCACATACCAGTAATACACACCCCTATTCAATATTATTATCTCTTATAGGATAATATCTCCCTATAAAGACATACAAACTATACCGTCTCCTAACATAACGCAATGAAGTTACGTTCCCCTATAACCTTAGCAAATCAATTTATCAAGTTTAATACCTCAAACTTTTCATCTTAAGTTTTTAATTGGTCTAGCCATACCATAGAAGAAAAGAGTCTAACTCTCTCTTACTTTATGGATCATATAATTCAGCTCCAACCAATCTATCTATAAACAAAGTTTGTATAATTGCATCGTTTACAACGTGATTTTGAAGATAAAGTAGAAAATAAGTCTCTCTAAGTCCATGGCTTAGATATTCATATTCTGAATTTTTAAATAGGGATGACCTCACAAAATGAACTTTCCTAGTCAGCTGAATCATGGAGGTGGTCTCGCCTCTAACTTCATGAGTTGAATACAGTTTTCCTGTTATTTCTTCAAGCATTAAGTTCTCATAACCATGCAATTGCATCATGTTGTGGCAACATCTTCGACCTGAGATTATAAACAAAAATAGCAAAAAAGGTCAAACTTTGAGAGGCTATCTTCCCAGATCCAAGGGTTAATTTTAAAAACGACTTTCAGATTTAAATTCAGCATGGTAAAATCAGCAAACAGGAGTTTTTTAGCCTTCGAAATTGTATTTGGAGCTCTGACATGATGACACTGCGCTTTTAAAAAGGTGATTAAAAATTCGTTCAAATCAGTGATGAAAAATCATTGAAGCTATACACACAAAAAATTATATGCACCCATAAGAAATTGAGCCTACAGCCACGAAGATCGGCATATATGTGTCGTTTGAGAAAATATGCAAATGATTAGAATTTGGGATCAGTTAAAAACGTTTTATTAAGAAATGGTGACAACAAGAAGCTGATATTTTATTAAGTGGTTACCGACTATACAAGTCGATATTCGGTGCGGCATAGGGTCAGTTAGGTTGCTTATGTCCCTCTGCGGAAGATTCTGCCACAAATGTTGCAACCGATCAGCTAATTCAGTGGTATTCAGAGAAGGCTGCAATTGCTGTCACAGCATGTCCCATACGTTCTCTATTGGTGATAGGTCTGGAGATCTGAATGGCAATAGGAGGGTATTAAATCCTTGAAGACATTGTTGAGAAAGTTGTGCAGTATATGTTCGAGCTTTGTTTTGTTGGTAAATGGAACCTGGGCGACTTGACAGGATAGGCAGAGCAATTGGCGGCAGAATATCGTCAACGTACAAGCGAGTCTTCAGATTGGCTTGCAACAACTAGAGGAGATCTTTCCACTTTCGACCCAGACCGTATGACATACACCAAAGTGTAAGGTATCTGTGGCCGGGATATTCCCATATCTATGGCCGGGATATTCCCATATCCTTATCTATGGCCGGGATATTCCCATTTAATTTAGACTAGAATCTAGTGGGGACACAACTACAGCTACCGTACCATCCTCCTACCACCAACTTCTTGTAGCCCACATATTTAGGTCTTAGATAAAAGCCCGCTATACTACATAAAGAATTGTATTTTCAAACGCGGATGATTTTCGTCAACTCCGAAAGGAACCGCGGCCCAACAATGTTAAAGTGTAATATGCACTCACTCCAGTTGTATTCAATAGCTCACCGTTTTTCGAAGTTTTTTGGTCTCGGAACCCCAAAATGAGAAAAAGTCCAATGTGGTCCAAACTGTACATCAAAATTCTTTAATTTTCCGTAAATTTACACGAAACTATAACACACGTTGAAAAACGCTGTATAACTCAATGTTAGTTTCAAACTAAATTTAGAAGCATGCGATCAACAAACCTGGAAAAAAAAATAAAGAAAATAATCGATCCTTTCTCTAGGAGAGTGCTCAGGCATGTGTAATCTACCGGGGAGAAACCGCAGTCCTATGCATCTCATTAAGGGAGATGCATTTGTTGCTTTGATGCGTTTTCTTAAAAAAAAATGTAGTAATTAAAAAAAAAATTGTTAGACTGCGAAGATAAACACAACTTTCTGTAGAATTCAAACTGTAGAATTAAGCTAATCTTCCTGTTTTGGATGCTGCAAAGTAAGTATCATATAAACTAAAAAATGCAATTTTGATGTATTTAAGAATATGTGTATGACCACATGCAAGTAGGTTTTCTGGTGGATCATTTGGAACTTTTTACTTTCCTTATATACATAATGTATAAGGAAAGTATTGTGACGGGATCGAAAATTCGAATTCGAGTTTTCGACGGGAGAGCACTTTTCAAGCATCCCTGATCACGAATCAAACATTTTTGAAGTGATGTCTGTGTGTGTGTGTGTGTGTGTGTGTGTGTGTGTGTGTGTGTGTGTGTGTGAAAGTATGTGTGTGTGTCAGTGAGCCTGTGGAGACGATAACTGACGAACGAATGGACCGATTCGAACAAAATTTAGTACAAAAATCACAATCCGTAAACACTGGAAGCCTATTGTTTTTATACGCAATCGAATGTTCAGAACCCCCCTAAATTTTCGAATGAAATTTTGAAAAAATCGTCAAAAAATCAAAACCAGTAATAAAGTTACGTAAATAGACATTTCTTATGTAATTTTTCATTAGAAAACGATTGACATAAATTTTAGAACGCTTACATGAACCGTTCTCGAGATATTGCACATTTTTAAAAAAAATTATTAAAAAGTCATATAAAATAAAAAAAAAATTTCCTCTTGAGGAACATGTTCACTTTTCAGATGTAATACCATGCGATAAATTGGGTAACATCATTCTCGTGGATCAAGCTCGTTCCATTCATGAAAAAAGATACTTTGAGTAATACTTTTGTATTTGAACGCTAATAGTCATTTATTTGCTGTAAGAATAACTTATTTCTGCGTTCATAACGCTTGGCGAGATTTTGGCGACGAATTTGGCGGAATGTCGCCAACTTGGCGACTTTTTGAAGTGTTGCCAAATTAGCGAAAATCTTGCCAAATAGCTAAAAATGACTCTAAATCAATGAAAATGACGTCTAATTGAAGAAAATTAATATCTTGGAAAGAATATTAGTATCTACTATAAGAAAAACCTATTTATTTTACTGTAAAAGTAATAAATTCAATACATTATATAAGGAAAGTCATGTGTTGTCCACATCAGATTTTTTTTTTTAAGTCCGTGTCTCGACGATTTTTTTAAAACAAATATCGAGGAAATGAAACAACGTCATCCCTTATGAGCACTACAAATCATATCATATTAATTTCCTTTGAATAATGTATGTATGCTATCATGCACATCCCGTGTCTTACAAAGATAATTTTTGGCCTAGAAACGCGTGTTTTTCTCCTTTTTTGAGGAAATTATTTGGAAATGTGCAATGTGCATTCGAAAATTAGAAAATAAGTTTTAATTATTTACAAAAACCTATTAAAAGACCCAAATTTAGCTAAAAAAAGATACATGTTCCGAAATTTACACAACCAATTCTTGGCATAGAAACTCGCGGGTTCTTAAGTGCTAGGCAATCATCTGGGAATGTGTCAAGTGCATTCGAAAAAAAAATCCCAAAACATACGAAATTTAATACTTTTTCAAATATATTTAACATTCTGCTAATCCTTGCCCTAGAAACTTGCCTTGTTTCAAATGATAGCTAAAAATTTGGGCATTTGCATAACACATCCGATAATTAAATAACAAATGTAAAATTATTTATAAAACAAAACCCTCAAAACCAAAAATTTGGTTTTGAGACTTTTTTCTTTTTATAAATTGGGGTATGATTTGGATATATACACAAAACATTCGAAAATTAAAACAAATAATTGCCGTGTAGACTCTGAACTGGACAAATGTATCACTAGAACAGCAATGCACTCGTTCAAAACCAGAAGTTAACTCACTTGTTTGTAAAGTCGGAAATTTTCAATACTAGTCGGAAAAATTTCCTTCACACCCCCCCAGCCAAGATTGCCCACTTACGTCCCTGGTTGCGCCGTACATTTTCTTCCTGCATAGAAACGGGAACAGTCTATTTTTATTGTAAAGTGTTTATTATAATAAAACAGAACAGCTGAACTAAAATGTTTGTCACACAAAATATAATGTCTCAAAATATTTCCAGGACTTTGCAAAACTAGGATGTAAAATGCGACTCAGGAGGTAGACAGATAAGAGCGGGACGTTTTTTTTTTATGGGCTGCAAGTGACAGCTTACTTTCCGACTAAAACAGACATGGCTAAAGACCTCTAATTTTAAGTAGGAATGGTCGGCTAATTTGATTGATGGTGAACTGTTTTAGGATAAAGTGCTATATCGTATCTTGAGGCCACTAATACTTGGGGGGAAAATGAAAGCACTAATAAATGTGTTCATGTTAAACTTAAAAAATAACTAATGAACTAAAAGGTATTATAAAACACCTTTAAGATATCAGAAAACAATGGAAGATGAATTAAATATATATATATATATATATATATTTAATTCATCTTAATACGTTTAATTTAGTCTTCTCTAGTTGTTTTACAATGTTTTACAATCATTGGAAAATCATTATATATATATATATATATATATATATATATATATATAATTCAACCTACACGTGGTAGCAATGCTTGTGAGTTAATATTTTTGTTCGAGGAGGTATTATTTTTCGGATTTGTAATTCAATTGATTGATTTTTCTCCTTCCACTAGCCAGTAGACAGTTCCAATGGTGTCTATAGTTAAATAATATCGCCATTGTCAGAAACTGGCTATTCTATCGGTTTTAATTCGAATTGTATGACTGACCTGATGAGAATGCAATTTCGAACTAACCGCCATTTTTTGTGTAGTTTCAATTGATTGTTCTCTATGTCTTCATCTTTTATCTTGAGCTAATTATTATTGCCTTTTCACATTTTTGCCGTGTTTTCTTTTTCATTTTTTTTTTTATATTTATATATATACTTTTTATTGTGATTTTTATATCCTAATATTCTTCTCATCCCCCTTTCCATTGTAGTGATATGTTACCTTCTATCTTTATCCTTAGTCCTGGTCTATAGTTACTCAGTTGTAACAGATATGTTAGAGATGGGTTTTTTTTTTTGTACATACAGTAGTTTATGCATAGTTTTCGATTAAAATCTTTCAATTTTTATTTATATATAATTATATATATATATATATATATATATATATAACTTAGACATATTAAAAATACTGTATTAAGAAATCAATGGAAAACAAGTCATTAAGAAAACAATTTGGAGAGGGGGGGGGATACGAACAACAAACCATAAGCAAGATAAAGCATAGTTGCCAATAAAGAGTAAAAGTTGCAAAAATAATAAGGCATACAACATGAGATATATTAAAAATTGTAGATAGAAGTACTAAAAGTAACTTCAATTTTGAAGTCAAACAGGAAATGATTACTAATGCTACTGTGATAAAATTAGATAATATGAATCAGCACTTTGCTCAACACGGATTAGACAATATTACTATGCACTAGACAATATTATTATGCACATTTTAAATATCAAAACTAATTTAGCCGACAGAATATTATTTGAAAAGTTCTACATCAAATCTGATTGCTATTTCTATATGGATTAAATCAGTTATATCTAAACAGTAATATTGTAAAACATAATTCTGAAGATAATAAAACAATTTATCATCACTTATTTTTAAAACACCAATTTCAAACAGATAGAAACAATAGTGTAATTGCTGAAAGATCTAAACGTAGTAAAGGTAAAACTAAAAATAGTCATATAGATTTTAAAGCAGAAAATACAGCTTTACATTATAACTTACGTAGAACTTTTAATTGGAAATTCATAATATCCTGGGCTTTTGTAGCTAAGAAAAGAAAAATTAATCATATATATGGTACTTTTTAAAAATAAACTTAGCTAATGAGCATTTTAATCATATTTTTATGTTTTATTTATCTCTCTCTCTTACAAACACACACAAAGATAATAATTTACACATATATCTTAATATCATAATAATAAACACTCTTCAAATATTTATTATGTTATATTATTTAAACATTCCATCTATAATGCTACAAATTTTAATGATTTATTTAGCTGCTAACATAGATAATTATTGTGTATGTAAAGATGCAGATTATGTAAAGTACAATAATTCAATGCAATGCTAGGACATATTGTAACTGGCGACCTTGTTACTGATGATTCATTAAAAAATGCAATGTCATTTGGTACTAAATTTAGACTACCTAACTGTAGCAATCCTTCTATTAAATCAAAAACAATTAACTTAGACCTAGGTAACTACATTTAAAAATTTACATGTAAATATTCACAGTCATTAGAAGCATTCAATATGTGAAAATATATTATATTAAAATGATTTAAAATACAATTAGTATTATTAAATTGTCCAAGTCAATATATACTTGTACTAAAAATATATACGTGTCAATATATACGTGTACAATTGAATAAATAAAAATTTGAAATTGATCAAATTTAAAAATCTCTAAAAAACTGTATTCAATTAAACTAAGAAATGCAGTATATATTAGGGTTCTTAGAAAAGTGATCAAGCACCACAATAACTTTGTAAGGAAAGGTCCATGAGTGTACACGTAAAGTCTATCTACTGTAAAGTGACAATTGACGATCGAATAAAATTAATGCTGGCGCTCCTAGCCTAAAATTTAAAAGTTAAGAAAACGACTTGGCAACAAAGTGAGATAAAATAAAAATATCAATCATAAAGTTGCAGAAGATTATCAAATTAGTAGGAAACGACACCAGGAATGCACAAAAGGCGTATATGAAAAACAATAAATATCCGTCAAAAAGTCGTATCATCAGGAATTGTAACACGGTGACACCTGCAAAATACGTGGTAATATTCTTCCTAAAATTCAAGCGTGCATTGTTGCTAACCAAGGCTATTTTGTACATATTGTACATTAGATTCCTGTACATAAAAGTATTTATTTTAGCATTCCTAAATATGACAACCATTCGTCAATAACCTTACTGTGTGAAATAAATGCCTTCTGTAATAGTTTTATTGTCGATTTCTACTTATTAGACAATGCTCTACAACTTTGTAATTTGCTTTTTTCGTATGTCTCGCTTTGTTGCCGAGCTCGTATCCTAACAGTTTAGATTCTGGGCGATGTAATCATTTTTATTTGATCTCGCAAATTTACTTTAGATAAACCTAAAGTGTATGCTCATGAACCTTTTCTTACAAAGTTATTGGAGGTGCTTAAGGACTTTCCTAGGAACAGTATACGATTTAGATTTTTTCATGAGTTTCATCTTTATGAAGGCAGTTACATTTACCTTACATTTAATTCATAAAAGAGCAAGCTACGGGTGGGTCTCTATAATGAATAGCAAAAAATTAAGACAAAATAAATATCAGCAAATTAATAAATAATTAAGATAAACAGCAAAAAATTAATTATCAGAAAACTTACAAAGCTTACTGGTCTTTCGTCGATGTGTTTGTTCTATGTTTCTTGAGTATGATATAGAGAAATTAAGGTTTTGAGATTTAAAAATATTAAGAGAAATGTGAACAGGACCGCTCATAGGGAGCCTGACACCACTCGAGTATGGGGGCCCCTGACTTCAGAGAGGGCGGCTTCCATATATTTTTTGGAAAGAGAGAAATATATGAAAAACTCGTATGAAAGGGGGGGGGGGTCTCGATAAATGTTTATGGGGGGTAGGGTGCATAATTTATATGGGAATCTCTGAGGAAAAGTTTAAATATTTCTTTCCGTTCTAAAAGAAGAAAATAAATTTAAAAAAATACCCGTTTATATTTTACAATAAAGTAAAATATTCTTCACTCTCATAAATTCCCAATAAACATCTCCTGAAACTAGGAACGATTTTGCTTTCCAAATAATTTTTAAATGCTCTCCAAAGTCTAGATATACATAAAATAGCACTTTAACGAATGCTCTAAACAAACGCTTGCAGCGTCAAATTAATGTGCTCAAAGGCCGTCTTACAACTCAAAAGCGTTACGAAAGCGGAACTTTCAATCTTGTTTTCATTCATTACCGAGAAATGAAACTCAAAACCAGCCCTTGAGCATGAAGACGTACGTATCTTGGGCAATAATAATAATCGGCTATGACGATAATAAATTAGGCGGATAAAGTCATAATAGAGTGACAAATATGTTGAATATTCCTATCACGTTCGTAGTTTCATAGCAGATAAATAAAAAAATTCCATAGGGAAACAGAATAAATGTTTTATCCAGTTTAGGATAATTGTTTGAACACAAACTATTTTGATAAACTAGCGGAAGAAGGCATATTTTTAGGCATTAATATTTTCTTTAATTTTGTTGTCTGTTTGATTATATTTTATTAACAGGTGTGTTATAGTATTTTTTTTTTCTTTTTCCCTTATTTAACCCCGAAACAAACTGTTTTCATTTTGTTACATACTATACAGAGTTCCTAAGTCCTTATGCATCCTTTTAATATTCGATTAAAGTATTTTAGAGGTACAAAAGCGGGGTCTACTAATAGGTAAGCGACTGTGCGCTATTGGTTGAGATAGTTTGCAACGCCTATAGAAGCGACTTCAAGAATTAAGAATTCTTATCTCGAAAACGAAGCAAGATAGGCGAAAATTTTCAATTACGATATCATAGAACGTTCTCAATTTAGTATGGAAAGACGTACGGTTTGCATATAACATGTAAGCAGACGATAAAAAATGATGCCAACGAAAAGGAATGATTACTGCATCATTTTTTTCTGCCACTTTTTATAACGACATTCATAACCTTTTAAATAAATTAAAATTTGCTTATTAAGCAGATTATTACTTTTCCATGTTTATTTCTCGCCATTTCCTCTAGAAGTACTTCCATACAACGAGAGATTTGCACAATTATCGCTTTTCGCTAACCCCATTCTTTATCGCCTGTATACGTGCAAACCGCACGTCCTCCCATAGAGAACGTTCTACGAATTTATAATTGAATATTTTTGCCCATCTTGCTTCATTTCCGAGATAAGAATTCTAACTTCTTCAATTCGCCGCTAGAGACGCTTCAAACTTTCTCAAACGAGATCGCATAGTCGTTTTCATACTAGTAGACCCTGTTTTCGTAGTTTTAGAACAAAAACTTCTAATCAATAGTTAAAGAGATGCATAAAAACTTATGAGGGAATATTGTATATTGCCATGATACTTGCATGTGGTTATCCTTATTTTTGTGCTTTCATAATTTTTTTACTTCTATTTAGTTACTATTTTCGATATTTTGTAGCTGTTTTTTCTTTACAAGGGTTTGTCTTTTTCTTTCTCCCTCTAATTTATCACAATTCTCTCCTTTTGTTTCTGTAATTTAACCGTTCATTTTTTTTCTTTCAATTTTATTTAAAATCTCATATCAATACTATCTTTTAGACTATCCCTTTGCTTTCGTATGCGGGGCTTCTTTATCGCCTGTGTTAATATCGTTATGGTTGACTTTCCATTTCAATAGCTGATATTGCACACTAGCGTGTTTTTGTTTTGGGTGTTCCAGGTATATTCGAATGTCCCTTTGTCTGCCAACTCGCATTTGTTCCAAATGTATGTTTAAGAATATACTGTTTTGGAACTGAGGAAAATGGCTTAAAACGCCCTTGAAATAATTGGAGTCACCTAATTTTTTTTATGCCTGCTTTTTTCAAGGAAGTATTAAAAAGTTATATTCACACGGCTCATGAGTATTAAATTTGAGAAACTGGTGTTGTTATGTTTATACGACAAAAGAAATTAACTTTTTAGATAGCGAAATTCAATTTATATATTTTTTTTGCTTTTGATCAAATAAGCAAAGTATATTTATAAAAAAAATCATACTTGAAATTTACAAATGCTAAAATTTTAATCTATATCAAAATTTATTGCACAGATAATTTTAAATACTTTATTGAACACTTGTTTTGAAAACACATTAAAGAGCCTGAATTCCGAACGGTATAATATACCTATACAATTTGATCTTTCAATTCAAACACTTCATTGTGCTTTAGGGCATAACGAACCTTACTACATGAAATACATCACGAAGTCGTTGCAGGAAATTTTCTCATAAACAATGAGCGAAAAACTTGATCAGTCAACCAGATCCACCGACAGAAAAATACTAAAAAGGGCTCCACACGTGGTGTCGAAAAAAGTCTGGGCTGGTTTGGAATAGAGAGAGACAGTGCTAAGGAGACACAAGGGTCACGAAGCATACAAACAAAACAACAAACTTTAGTAGGTCATTATCTTCTGTTTTTGCTGACATGCTTAATGACTTCATCCTCAGGAAAACAATGCGACCATGAGCTTCAAAAATGATTAGTCTGTTACTTGAACGCAATGGAAAAACAAAAACAGAAGTTAAATAAAGACCTGGGAATGAAAAAACGGTCGTAATCGTAGGCAAAAGTCCATCCACATTAACCACGGGTGGGGTAGAATAGAAATAGGCCCCGTTATGTGCAAAGCCATCTATGTATGGAAAACTTATTTGTAGAAGTCATTTCGCAGGTGGGAGTAAGCACACTAAAAGACCCCACACCGAGAGAGTACAGAAAAAAAAACAGAGGCCAGCAAGGTTGCACACATTTTTGCAATACCATTCTGCTAGATATTTTCCAGTTTAAGACGAAATATCATTTGGTTACAAATTCAGAAGAGCGGTTGTGACACTGTAGCACAGTTGAGAAAATTCGGTTACGTTATGAATAATGAATAACTTGTAATCTCTAAAAAAGATTGAAAATAATCTAAACACGTTCCGAACAAGAAAATAGAACACAGATGACTGTAAAAAAAAATGTTTTGACACAAATTTTTGACAACACTTTTTTTGCTGGCCCTGAAAATCGTCGGACATGAGAAGTTTATACCAATATGAGAATTTAACCTAGCAGTTCAACTGGATAGAGTATATGTCTTAAGTGTATCATTTTAAAATAGTTTAAGCCAAAATAAATTCGAAATTTTTAATAGCAGTGCTAAAAGACAGTTAAAGATTGTATCTTCAATTCGTATTTTCTGCGTACCGATGGCATCACCTTTAGACATTTCTAAATACCTACCAGAAAAAAATACATACAATTCATTCCACTAATCTTAAGAGTTTATATTTTGCCTTAATACCCTTCACGGCAAAAAGAGAAATAATTGCCATAATAATTGCATTAAACAGTAAAAATATAGCCATCCATTAACCCCAATGAATGCAGTAGCTAGCTGCATGATAAAAACACTTAATGTCGGCATGAAAATGAGATGAAGCTGGAGATACGAAACAAAAGTTAACCGGGGGTACAATAAAAGAGATGAATATTCAGATAACTTGACTAACCAAAATATTATCCTTGTGGTTTATGGGTGTACTCTAATCAAATATCAGGAAGTAACACAGCGGCACACGAAAATTTGAAGACATAAATTGGCTTCTCTACATCGAAAAGTTTTGTCGCAGTTATTAGATTATTTATATGAAAATTTATTGATACTTATTTTTACGTAGTAAATAACTAAACATGTAATGCAAATCGGATTTTATTTGCAAAGAGGAAGAAAATTATTAAACAAAGGCTAGAGATCGTATACTGCCAAAATAGCGTGGCGCATGGTGTAGCCACGTTGTTGTATAGGGGGGTAAACTACTCCATTTGTTTAAGAGTTATTGGTTGGAGGTGCCTGTGTCTGTTATTGGTTGTATTGCTTATTGGTTGTTGCTATTTCTGCAATCTTCTGGATTTATTTTATTACCTATTATATGTAATTATGATAATAATAGTAATTTATTTTTCTATTGTAATTTATGTTGTTATTGTTATTCTGTTATACCGTTATTTCTGTCTTATTCTGTTTTAACTTTTGTTATTTCTGTATTTTTCTCGGCCGGCCGTTGTAACTGCTCCGATCCTTATGGGTGAGCTGGACGGCTTGGATAATAATAATAACAGTTATTGTTTCTTCATTAACTGAATGAATATCACTGGAATCAATCCAAATTACTAATAAGGTATTTAAAAAGATATAAAAGCAAATACAATCAGAAAACAAGCCACATATACTTACTTTTTTAAATCTTCCAAGATTTATGATAAAAAATTTCATCACAACTATTAGAAATATTAAGCGAAATTGCTCTGTCTTAATAAAAAAATGAGTTCCAAAATTATACTAATCTACATTCCTTACAGCAAATATTTCGGTATCAATTTTTTACATTCATATATTTACTGATTGATGAAACTAGTGCGATGTAGCTTTCTGAAATCTGCATAGTACTATTTAATAAGCAAAGGTCCGAAGTATGTGCCATTTTATTTTATTATTGATCATGGCATTACTTAAAACAGGGAAAAAAAAAAGCGTTTAATAAAGCTAACTAAATATCGTTTAAAAATTAAAACATTTACCAATATTGATTAAAATACCAGAGTTAAATAGAAATGAGTTAATTCAGTTTGTTGTAAATGCAGAGTCACTGTTGTTCTCCAAAATGTATGCAATTTTACGGTAAAGTATAGAATGTGCACATTTTGAAAAAAGAAATGGGTAAAAAATACAAAGTAAATCCTTTTTACTTTGATAAAAATCCTTTGAGTATAAAAATCCCTTTCCTTTTGAGTAAAAAATGTAGAATCCTCTGCACTCTCTGAACATGTAAATGTAGAAAAAGAAACTGAACTTTTTAAGCTCTCCTATTACAGAAACTGGCCCTACTATCCCGTCTGTCGCTTTTAGCCACAGTAGAATGATCTATTACTTAGTTTTCACTTCCAATAAATTACTTAGTTTGTATTTACATTGAATTTCATGTAACTTTACTTAGTTTTTACTTAAATAAACATTACATTTGTTCGGTTACATTATGCTAAGTAAAATTTGTTTCTGGAAATCAAAATTTCTAATTTACTAATATAATTACAAAAACAAATAAAATTCCTTGGCAAGAGAGACCATATAACAGAAATAAATAATTTAATAACTCTCATTTTATGTATTTCTTGTAAATTTTACAAACAGGAGCAGGATGTTTTATTTTTCAGATCTGCTTCTGAAGATTATTTCGTATACTTCTTTTTAGGAAAATTAAATTAAGTATTTTAATAGAATGTTTTGAATAACAATGTCATTTAGAATACTACAGGAATGTGCACACATGGAAAGTTGAAAATCTACAATATCCTTGGAGTGCGCATGCAGATATCGAAATTCTGATGTTCTTTTTAATTAATTATTTTGCACAGCTGTTCAAAAAGGCAATTATGCGCACCTAAGAACATTAAAGTTGAAATCAATAACCAGAAGAATGAAAAAAAAAGAGAGAAATCAGCATGAGACAGTTTGTAGATATATACATTTCAGAAAAAAGAAAATATAAAAAACACAAACAGATAATTTTAAATACATTAAAATTACACAGACATTAAAATGATTCGGATTAAATTTGTGGATAATTGCAGAATATATATATATTAAAAAGGGAATTAAAAACAAATAGCAAACGATCACTGAACATACACAATAAACAATAAGCCATTTTTTAACAGAGAACGAGCATGCCCTTCGTGCCAAAAATGGGGGTAATAACTCTTGGCATATGTTGGATATTAATTCAGAATAAACTCGTTATCAAGATTGAGCTTCCATCCTAAATTAATCACAACAAATGCTTGTTTCTGAATATATATATATATATATATATATATATATATGTGTGTGTGTGTGTGTGTGTGTGTGTGTACACACATACACACACATAAACCTAAACATCTCAAAATCTTTATTTTGTCCAACTTATCAAAAGCATAAAAATAGCTCAAAGCTATTCAACACAACCCGATCCTTGCAAAAGAAAAGAAAAAACTTGTATTGAAAAGACCGATCCCGGGCGAAATAAAAGAAAAGCTGTGGTTATCGAAAAAGAAATAATATTTTTTTTTCAATAAACGCAATCCAAAAGATCAACAAAAGAGAAAAATATGATGAACAATATCACTTCACAATCATCAATAAAGCATTTCTATACTTTGGAAGCGGATCACTCTAAATCTGAAGAGTTTCATTTTAGCGTTACGTTTGGTAACATGCAAATAAAGACACAAAAGGGTGAATTTTGATATTTGCATACTTAGCATTTAATGATTTCATAAAATATGATTTATTACATGCATACAATGAGATAACAACGATGAAACTATTTTCTTTTCGAATGATTGAATTCTCAGTTTTGTCAAATAAATTTGCAAGTTTCATACGCATCTGACATTTTAAGTTTTTATTTCACAGTTCAAAAGAAAATAATATATGTATGAAGGAAAGGATTAAATATATTGATAAATAAGACACCACTGACAGGAAATGTAATATATAAATATTATTATTATTATTCAATACCCATAGTAGCAAGCACGTAACAAAATACCTATTAAATAGTTGAACTCGTGTCCTTAAACTATTAATTTTTTACATATTTATATTTTTGAATAAAAACACTACCATAGATATTTAGGTAATTTATGACATATGGTTATTAAGAATATCTCCCAGAAACAACTCTTAAGGAAGAAAAACTGGATCCCATTTATATTTAAATACAGGCCAATCAACAACTATGTATACCCTACAACCACGGACACATTATAAACATGGACTCCCTATATACACACCCAATCCGTTAGTTACCTTACACCTTTCTGGTAGGTCGGACGGTCTGGGTCTCAACAACAACAACCAATCCGTTAGAACAGGAGGGTTTGAAACATAACCTAGCTGTCTTTTTAGTCGCAATTTTCAATATTCAGTCGTTAGTTTTATTATATTATTACCGAGTTAGTCTAATTAATGACTATAATTACATTTCAAATGTAATTAAATATCAAACATTTTAATAAATACTGTCTCATTTCAGAACGTTAAAATTGTTAATGATTCCTTTTTAGTGGAATGCCTGGGTAAGAATACACATCCAAATGACGACTTCCCGGGCGCCCAAACAGTTACCTTACACCTTTCTGGTAGGTTGGACAGTCTGGATCTCAACAACAACATCCAAATGACGGGGGTGATATATTATGAGTAGGTTAGGGCGAACTGTTTGCTTTCCAAAATTGTGGAAATTACACAAAATAGTTAATCACATTATGGAGCCTTTTGATACAAAATTTCCCTTTCTTGAACAAAATTCCATGTTACTGCCCAGTTATTAGAAGAAGAATGGGAATGTAGGTAAATAGGAACTATGCGGTACCGCCTGCAGCAAGTAAACGCCCCCATAAAAAAAGGAATTTCGTCGCCAAGGCGATGGGTAAAATACGAAAAGGGCAATGAACCATCAGTTCAGATTTTTTTAAGGCGCCGACTTTCTCAACAGGAGGCATCTAATGCACTTTTATAGAAAATAAAATTAATTCGTTGATTTCTTTAAATGCCGCACCTACACTACGGCGATATAAATTCGTAGAAACACTTCAGATTAAAGAACAAAAATGAAAGGTGCGGACAGATTTTCTTCCAACAATAGGAATAAAATATAATGAGATATAGAAATAAGATAATAAAGAAGAATATATAATGAACCCAATTTATTTCTCAATATTGACAATTTTAGATGTCAAACATCTTATGTTGCTGACAGAGTTTATAATTGCATCTCTTTGTATGCTAAGCATATTTAATACAAAAAGAGTTTCTAATCCCCTTCCGTTAAATTCTATTTTTACCAGAACTGAATCGGCATCGGCTGTTGATATTTCATTAAAAACTTCATTTGCTCGAAAAAAAAAAAATTTAAACTAATTTTAATCCTCGCCTACAATATTTTGACATGATATTATTAAACAAATTGAGGTTCTTTTTCCATTGTTCCTTTAATATATTTTCCTTTCTTCGGGCATTAAAATACTGACGATGACAACAAAAATATTGGCAATTTCTAATCCCCTTTTGTTAAATTCTATTGTTACCGGAAATGCTGCTGATATTTCATTCTTCGGGCACTAAAACATTGACAATGACAACATAAATACCGACAGTTCAAATAACTTTCTGTTAAATTTTATTTTTACAGCAATTGAATTGAAGGTTGGTATTTCATTTCAAAATTCCCCGTGTACAAGAAAATTTTTTAAAACCAATCCTAATTCTAACCTACAATATTTTTGTAACAGATTATTAAATGTTGTGAGGGTCTTTTTCCTTTATCCTTTTAATACATTTCCCTTTCTTCAAGCACTAAAAATATTGGCAATTACAACACAAATATTGACAATTTCTAATCTCCTTTCGTTAAGTTCTATTCTTACAGGAACTGAGTTGGCTGTAGGTATTTCATTCTTCGGACACTAAAACATTGACAATTTCGTAAAATGTTTGTCTATGAACTGTCGACTACACTCAGCTAAAATCGCAACTGTGCTAAAGGATGTGTTGCTATAAGACAAAGCCCAGATATAAAAATACTGCTTATACTGAATGAAATGAGTTTTCGGATACGAACGGCACACATACTATACTAAAATAATAATAGTAATAATAATAACTGTTAAAATTACTAAGATATTTGTTCTGCTAGTCTATGAGTTACGTATATTTTTATATTTTAATAAATTATTTAAAAAATTCTTAATATTTTTTAAATATAAAACCGCCTTCAAAAGACTTTTAAGCAGTCATCAAGATTATCTTAAAACTGGGTCAAGATCTACAAGAGAAACAGCAAAGCTTGAGCTCTCATTTTTCATTATAAACCTTCATAAGCCGTTATAGAAATTAAGGACAAATACTAATATCACAGTCGCGTTAGTGATATGCAAAGACAAGGCTGCGTCCGGAACAGTCATAATTATACTGATGTCTAACATTCTTAGACAGGGTTTAATTAGTTGGTAAAACATTTTATTGGTAGTTTTCAAATATATCCAAGTTAATCTAAAAAACTGGGTTAATCCTGTTGGAGGGGGGAAATGAAACTGATCTCATTGTCACCGATAATTAAGTTGTTTGCTATTTCGAAGTTAGAATAAATTACAGATATGAAACTGAGATTTTACGCTGGATTAGTGATGGACAAATTCGCAAGACGTGTTGAAACATTGATATAGTGTATTGATATAGTGATATATATATAGTGCATTGATATAGTGATATATATAGTGCATTGATATAGTCATATAGTGCATTGATACATATTCTAAATATGCATACACTGCCCTACAAAAATTAAAAACGGGACAGGAAATCGGGGATAATTATAATCGGGCATTATATTAACAGATATAATGCCCGATTACAGATTAATATATTAACAGATTATTGCCATTTAATTCTATTAATTTGTTTAGTAAATTATTCATAATTTTTTAGACTACATAAATTATTAAATAAAATATATCATAATATTCACATTAAAACCTAAGAATATAAGTGAACCCAGTATATTTATTAAATAGTATTGTAAAAATGTTTATACAGACTAACAAAAGTTAAATATATATATATATATATATATATATATATATATATATATCATATAAAATCCAGTAAACAAATTCAAAAAGAATTCCTATGCAACCACAAAAATCAAAGGCACTACTCAGGAAAAGGCGCCAAGCCGCTCTATACTCCGAAGCAGAATGTAATCCAAGAAAAAGAAGATTTAAAGGAACTTGGGATAACCAAATGCTTTGCATTTAATGGTTGGGGAGGATTGCGACTCCCCCTCCCGTTTAAAGCTGCTTTTCCAGCCTAGGCTCACGGTACCAATGCAAAGCAAAGGTTGGTCCCCAATGCGTGCTAATACGAAGGCACCCGGATACGGAAGAACAAGACCAACCAAACAGAAGGAAACTGGACCAAAAGTGAATCCTGCCCAACTCGCTATCATATATATGTTCATTTTACGCATGCGTGCAATCTTAGCAGGTACGCATAAACTTTATTTACCTGCAAATTGAAGTAAACTGTCAAAATCTACATGATCCTTGAAAATCGATCTATAGCAATCCTTTAAGAAATATATAGGATAATGTTTATATAAAACCTCTGTTATGATTTTAATATTGCTATTATTGCAATCTTTTTTAAACGTGTTGTAAATTTGATTTCTCTTGAAGTGTCCGAGTATGATATTTCTGAAAGTATTTTTGGTAAGATTTGTTTTCCAATCGATGAGATGATTTATCTTCATTTTATATAATTCTCTTTTGTCGTATAACGTTGTATAATGACCATATAATCCATGTTTTTTTATTGAGATGTCCAGAAAATTTACCGCTTCATTTTCTTCTTTACTATTTTCTATTAATTCCAATTCCGGTGGGTAAAATGTGAAATCGAAATTGGTGGTGGTTTCATAACTCCCCAATAGCACATCGTCAACAAACCGGAAATATGGTATCTCTGACAAAATATGGGTTCCTTTTTCATATGTTGAGAGGTAAATATCGGCCAAGATTGATGAACAGGCTCCTCCCATTGGGATTCCCTTTATTTGTCGGTAATAATTATTTCCGTTATATAGAATATTTTCTTTTAATACCAGTTCAATAAGATCAAGGTATCTTCGATAAGTAATAAAATCCTTCAAATCATATTCTTCATGTAATTTTTCCAAGATTGAGTATAAATTAGATAAATCAATGTTGTTAAATAGGTCGCGGAAATCAAAGCTTTTAAAACATATATTTTTATTACAATGTTTTAATCGATCGATAACTTCTACTCCATTTTTGATCATGACATGATTCTGTTTTTTGATGTTTTCCATCACAAACTTGAGGATGTTCAATAGTCGTTTATTAGCTATTGTCAGATAGGATCCACAGCCAACGGTAACTGTACGGAATTTTACAGGCTCTTTATGCATCTTTGGAATGAGGATTAAATATGGAAATTTAACAGTTTTTATTTCATTACCGATTCGCTTGTACAAAGCCTTAATCCTATTGGATAGAACATTCCCATTATTATGTAAAGGGGTGTACATAGTACTGTCTAGATAGCAGTGAAGAAGTGTATCCATGTAAAACTTTTTGCATGTAAATGCAAAATGTGATACCATCTTGTCAGTATAAGTTATAGCAAAATTTTCTTTTATAGTTTGTATAGCTGCAGGTATTGAAAGATTCCTAATTCTGTTATTTTGTCTGATGTAATAAAACTGAAATTCTTTTGAAAAATTATATTTCCATTCATGAAAGGCTTGAATAGGTAAACTGTGTTTTACTGCTATTTTATAAATAAATTCTTCTAGATCTTGATTGAAATTTTCGATTACTTGGTTATATTCTTGTGATCTGTATTTAGTTCCGAGTTTGAAAATATTTTTTAGAGTTTTATCTGAGATAATATCCAGATCACCTGTAATGATGTGATTGTGATAAGGATCTTTAAGTTTGCTATCAGTGCATCTGCATTCTGTTGTTTTAGTATCCAATTCTTTACATATATTGTTGTAGTTGAAGAATCTTCTACCGTTTGTGCGTACAAAGCGGTAAGTCAATTTTACCTTAAGATCCTGAACAGGTAAGAAAGTTTTGATATTGTAAAGTATCGATTTAAAGGGAATTCCATCAAATTTCTTATTTCGGAATGTGGTTATAAAATATTCCATACTTTGCTTGTTCTGTATTCTGGGTTTTAATCTAATTTGAAATTTTCTGGCCCTTAATTTAATCAAGTCAAGCATAATGGCTATATTTTTGTGTATTTCTTCAATCCGAAAGTCATATATATATATATATATATATATATAATTAAATTTAATATATATATATTCATTTATTATATTAAAAAAGTTACATTTTTTATTATCACAAAATATTATCAATTTATATTCCTCACGAACAATTTATGGTCATTTGAATATTCGAGGAAATTTGGAATAGAATGACGCGTAATTTGTGACATGTTTAGACTATGTCTTATTGTTCCATGCTCATAGGCAAATTTGGTCCTCCTTTATGTAAAACTGAACTCCTGTATTCTATTTTATTAGCAATATATTCATAGGCTATATCCCATAGGCAATTCAGATTAAAAAAAAAAACAAAAAAAAAAAAAAACATTTTAATTTCATCTGCGTTGGTTATAAGCGCACAAAAGCATACTTATATCTCGCAGCTTGGGAACCTGTAAAATTGTGGCCGAAGCAAACAATGCAATAAACATTAATCCGGATTAGAGAATTTTTTTAACTCGGGGGTGGGGGAAAACATATTTCTACAAACAAAACTACAGTAAGTTAATCGGGCATCCAATAGATCGGGACGCCTCTCGAGCGGCATTCGGATCTGTTCAGTTGAATTCTGGTGCATTTACTGTATAATAGACTAGATTTTATACACAGATTTCTGTTCACTGACGTTTACTTAGTGATTTTTAAATGAATTAAAATGAATTTTTACATATTGTACAGTGTGATCCAGTCTGTGTAAGGTTTTAGGCAAATAAATACCACATTTATTGTTCATTATTTTGTTTCAAATTAATTTTTACCTCATTTTAGTTTAAAATCCGATAATCTGGTAATTCGGAACAGCTGAAGTGCA
Source organism: Amaurobius ferox (assembly GCA_951213105.1). Lineage (NCBI taxonomy): Eukaryota > Metazoa > Arthropoda > Arachnida > Araneae > Amaurobiidae > Amaurobius > Amaurobius ferox. Next base: position 98,521,189 of record OX578141.1, on the reverse strand, counting down.
GAACGTGCCGAATTATCGGAAGTTTACTGTACTCAGAAAATATCAAGCTCAATATTTCTTCAGCGTTTCAAACCACGACGTCTCAACTGAAACACCGACAAAAAGTTAAACGACATGTGGCAGTACAATAGTGCCCATATATAAAGAATGACCATGCCCTAATATCACCGAAAACGGGTTGATGTGTGTAGTAAAGCACATCGAGGTATATTTCGATGAAAAAGTCATTTCGAGTAGTGCTATAAAATAGAATTCTTTGTTTTATGCCTGCCGAGGGATAACTTTTGGTTCCGAGACAATTTATGGAAGAGGAAGAAATCCAGTATTTGGCCTAAAATACAATCGATTGTTGCTAGAATGAAAATGCTGACACTGCCCAGGAAGAAAGTGCTGCCAATTTTTTACTGTAGAATTTTTTTTTATCACCGCAGTATGTTACTAAAATTTGACGAACAAAAACCTCTCTGAAACAACTGTCTATAGGTGAAAAGTGCGCTATTATACATTTTTCTATCCTCTTTTAATTTTATTTAAACCCTCTTATTACCATCCAAATTTATAACCCATGTTCTACTTGAAAATAGACGTAACAAAAGACAGATAGCATGGGAAAGCACTTTTGGGATTATTTTTCAGAATGAATTATGCATATTACATCGTTTTGGGCCATTTATCACGATTTTGCATTTACTACTGTTCCTTACCGGCATGCATTAAATAGAAATATCAAAGTTAATATTCATATTAAAGCAGAATGGAAAGGGGAAAACCAGATTTTTGGTAAAAAGAGGATGAAATTATCTGTCTGCAGTCGTAGGGTATATTTGTCACGTCAAGGAATAATCTGGACATAAATTAAGGGGATAATAAAGTGCACATACTCGTTATACCCCCCCCCCCCCCTCTTCAAATATCATAGAATATTAAAAAATAATAATAAATAAAAAGTAGACCGGTTCAAAAATAAAAATATTCAAAATGTAAAGCAACAGGTTTATTGAAACCTCAATTATGCATTAGATTAATAGATATAACATAAAAAATGGGGTTCTACAATCACCTTCGTTTTTCGCTGCCATGGTTTAATTTTAAATAATTAATTTGAATAGATATATGATTCAATTCATAATTCCATCTCTAACAATGTTATTAAATAAAATCCTAGATCTACGTGCCAGGGATACAGGCCAGAGTGCCCAGAGAACTCAATCATGCATTAGGAGGGGGGGGGGGGGGGGGAGTGAGCCAAGCCCAGATTTAATGTAAAAATAAATTTAAATTAAAAATTAGTTTTCATATTTCACCTGTGCATAATGTAAATAATGAATTATTTTTAATACTTAGATAACATAATTTGTAGCAATATCACTAAATGCGTTTTATGTAAAAATAACTTTAAAACTAACTTAAATTGTGAGTCACATTATAAATATTTATCACGGCCCCCATTTTTGTTTGATTTTCCCCTCGTCGTGAATTTTTTGTCTTTTCCTGGGGGCCGCACCCTTACTTGAGTGGTACCCCCCCCCCCCCCCCCACACACACACCCTGTGGACGGCCCTGCCAATGAGAATCGTGTTTACAAGTTTTGGACGTTATACGAGCGTTAAGTTTGTTACGATTTTTAGAAAGTAAACAATAAACACATAAGAACTGTTAATTAATCTAGTGTTGTCGAAGTTCGGCTAGTAAGATCATGATTTATGCACGATATCGTTAACTTGGTGACACTTCCCAATATTTATCGCTAAATTTATCAGAACGGTCGTCAAATCTGTCGTCAAGGATGACAGACTCAAGGGTTTTTCTTATATTTTAAATACGTTATAACTCTAAATATTTTGTAAATTATTTTTGAACGGTAAATACTAGATCGCTACTAGTAGCATGCTAACACTTGTCCAATATTGTGTATCTTTGTGTTTCATTGGATATATTTCCAATGCAGCGACAATATTGGGTCGCTATTGTAGTGTATTGGCTGCCAATAACGGCTAGACATTGGCATTACAATATTAAGCCAATATCTGCCTTGCATTGGAAATATTTCTAATTAAAAGCCAATATAAGTAGTATATTGGCAACTAGTATTAACTAAATAATGGCTACAAATGACCAGACAATATTGGTCTAATATTGTTAAAATGTACACAGTTTCATACTGACCCAATATTGGCATGCTTGGTCTTTGTGTACATACTGCGGTATGAAATTTATCATGTTTACTGATATGTCTGATTTTAGATGGTACATGTACCATTTTGAAACAAAACCTTGACCACATATGTCGCGGTCATTGTTGCAAAAAGGGCGTCATATCACAACTTGGCCCTGGGAATACTTACATGTGGGTACAGGGTTATATGATTATATTCTTCTGTTGAAATTTTAATAAAGAAATGAGTTCGCAACTATTAATTTCAAGCATTTTAATTGGATTACATGAAAATTTGGAGAAAAAAAAATCTGATGTAGGCATTCTGTACATAATGCTAGACGCTACTAATTTCACAACGAAATATTTAATGGTATAAAAGATCTAAAACACAATGTTTTCAGCATTGAATCAACAACTTAAGTTGAAATTGGACGCTTTTGGTAACTTATAAATCCAAACAGGTGAATGACTTTTAAAGTTAATTACTATAATGAATTTTTCAAACTACTCATCAGAAATTCAAATTGACATTTAATTAATATCCTGCAAAACATTAGGCGAATTCTTGGGCGTCAAAATACAAAACTATTATAAAAAGTTATCTTCTGTGATTGGGACGAACTAGATTTTCGAGTGTTAATACATTCACTGCATAATATTGCATATAGAAAGTGAACATATTGAATGATACTTGCTACTTTATTTAATTTCATGTAATTTTTTTATACATTTATTTCAAAACATGCAATATCTCGAGAATGGTTTATGATAGCGTTTTAAAATCTGTAACATTCTTGTTCCAATGAAAAATTGGGTATGAAATTATGTTTTATTTTTCTTTATTAATGGGCTTGATTTTTTAAATCACACCATCTCAGAAACGTTCTATTCGAATTCAAAAATACTTTAAAAGTGCGCTTCCGTCGAAAACTCGAATTCGAATTTTCGACCCCGTCCTTGTACTATATATGCAGAGAAAGTAAAGATTGATAAATAAAAATTTTTGGGATATAAATGCACCCCAGGCGACTAGTTAAGATAAAGAAATAAAAACACCAAAAGTTATCGGAAAACCAAACCACAAGGAATTTCTCTTACGTAGCCAAATTAATTCCAGCGTTCATTTTGCTTCGCTATCTGTACATAAACTAGTTTTCGCTATCGATCGAAATGCATTACAGCGTGAAATTTCCATAAGCATTGCGACATCGATTACAAGTAATAACTTCCAACTGTAGGAAACTGGCGATTTATCTCAGCCTCTTATGAATCTTTAATAGCATTCAATCTAGAAATTAATTCAATACGCATGCATTAGGTGGAAAGATAAAATCGAAAAGCATTTAAATAACTCAAACTAAAAAGTCTGATGTGGGCAGTACATGACTTCCACTACAAACACTCAAATCCGTTTTCTTTAACAATTCGTTAAATTGAGTTTAATTGCATAAAATAACACGCATAGTTACTTGAAATTACACTGAATTTGTACTTTTAATTCAATTTTAGTTTTTATTTGGTAATTGGGCGTATTTTCAAAAGCGGCGTAACCAAAATACGAAAAAACTAATATATTTCGATAACAGCTAGTCCTAGAGTAATGGGGTTGGTTTTATTCTTTTTTTCGTTAAAAATTACGTATAAAACAAGCATTTAATTGATATATTTGAGCATACGGAATCTTTTATTTTAGATTTTAACAATTTTTGCAGGCCATTTTGCAAATATATATTTTGAATTTTTTTCGCATTCAAGTTTATACACTACATTTTCAGAATAAACAAAAACTAGCGTGGGATTATTTCTGGAGAAAAATATTTTGAAAATATATATTCTGAATTTTTTTTTCGCATTCAAGCTTATAAACTAGATTTTCAGAATTAACAAAAACTTGAGCGGGATTATTTCTGGAGAAAAATATTTTGCAAATATACATTCTGAATTTTTTTTCGCATTCAAATTTATACACTACATTTTCAGATTAAACAAAAACTAGAGTGGAATTATTCTGGAGAAATATATTTTGTTTACATACTTTGTTTATTATGCTTTATCTATCCATCTCGCAAACGTGAAAACAAACACTCAAATTAAAAAATATAATTTAAAATAAAAAGATAAGTTCTTTATTAAAAATAAACGTTTGCAATTTTTGATTTAAAAACAAGTAAGCGGCGATAGAGAAAGAAAGCATCGTAAATGCCAATGATCTATATCTTTATTCCGAAATGACAAAGCATTTTGATGTTTACTACAAGTCTGATTTGAAACACATACACTGCTGTCTATCACTGTCTGGGAATTTCCTCATGACGTTACAAAATATAAATTTTTATATACACTTAGGATTTGTTTCATTATGCAACGTAAAATAAAATAATACTAGAGATAAACTCGAGATTATCCAGTAAGGATATCGAATATAATACATGAAGATATACTGCATAGAAATATCCAGAATATACTATATACTGCAATAGAAATATCCAGGGCCATCCAGATCCACTGTTCGCCACGTTTTATTTATTTTTATCTTTTATTTAAAACATGGTACACTTATCAATTCCAATAATTCCGTCAGTGAAAATAATCCGTCAGCGTCCGTCCATGAAAATATTCCGTCAGCCTCCGTCAGTGAAAATAGTTCCCATGATTTCAGAAAGATTTCCTATCGAGTTCATCGTTATTTCGAACTCACGCACAGTTTCATTACACTAAGAGGTGTGTTATTTCTTACAATAACCTGTTGAGGGTTCATTGACTAATGACCTTTCAACTCCACAGCTTATGCATGGACTGGAAAATTATTCCAGATACAAGGTTTTTAAAATTTTTGCATTTTCTATAAAAACATATCTCGGCAGTTTTGGGGGTGGCTTTCCGATCACCATTTATTTTCATCGTTTGATGCACCGGGCAAAGTATTAAAAATGAATCTAAGGAAGTTCATGCTTCGGGCCCCCCTGTGACTTCATACATATAAAGGAATGTTTCGTTAAATGAGTGTTTTCATTTTATTTTTTGTATAGTTTCATCTATTAACTGCTCACTCGGGGGCATACTCACATTTTAATACAGTAACATCTTATTCATTTGAATATGTTTTATTCAATTTACCACAAATCGAACGAACTTTCTAATGATTGCAAAAGAATGATTTTTTTAAACTCTTATCAAAGTGTAAATAATCATCTAACTGAGTAGCGAGTGCTTTATACTTCAGTACTAGTTGTAAAAGGTTAAGGAATACAGAAGATGCTTTATCATATTTTGACGAGGGAGCCAAATACGATGCTTCCAGCTCGGTTCCGTAAGTTTGAATTAATTTGATTACATCATATTAGCAATTTCACCCGCGCTTCGGTCACTACATGTGACCTCTACACACTTAATGAAAATTATGAATATCAGAAATCGTTTCTAATTTAAGCATTGAAATAGAATTGCGCATATTTTTGAAGGGCAAAGTTGTGTAAGTTTTTGAAAAATATCGTTGTATTGCCATCCCTAATTCGAAATTTTCAATCAACCGAGACGGATCGAATGAGACAAAAACCGAAATTCCGGCTCAAGTGGAAGTACTCGAACATTATGAAAAGTGGTTTTGATTCTTTCAATTATTGCTTTGCATCGAATTTTTGAACCACTAGATTTTTTTTTCGTTGACCTGGAAAAGGATGAGCCAGATCGACTGAGACCAAAACCAAGATTCTAGCTGAAGTGGAAGTGCTCGATATGCTAAGTGGTTAATTCCTTTTTTTGGTTAATTCCTTTGCACAGTCACCTTTAAATCGATTTTTTTTTAATTTTAGACTCTTCCCTTGATCTCGAAGCTGAGCCAGATCGAATGACATCAAAACCAAGATTCTAGCTACAGAGTGAAAGTGCTCGATCAAGGGGCGTTTCGGAGTCATGATTCCTCATTGGCTAAACACTATCAACGACTTTTGATACTTCAATTTGAAGCACAGATCATCTGCCGTTAAGTATACAAGGCGTTTGGAAAGGGGGTTAAAGGGCTTTATTTTCTTAAATATTGATCCTAGCATATTTATAATTAGAGTTTCTTAAAATAAGATACAGAATTTCATGAAAAGAATCTTAACTCTGTAGGTAGTATTTCAGGGAAAATTCAAAATCCAGCTTTTTACACCTGCCCTGTAGAGTAGAAATTCTAATTAGTCGAATATCCCTGAAGACATTGGTTTAATTTTTTTTTTTTTAAATTCTTTAAATAGAAATTGACGAAAAATATTAATAACCGAATTCACTGACTTAGACCATATCACCATGCCTATTACAGATTTATTCGAGACTGGGGAAAAACTTAAGGACTTAAGTAAATTTTAGGGATTCTTTTATTTTTGGTGAAAATTTTTACGTAGCTGATTTCTCCGAATTTTGCAGGTATACAGAGGTTAAGCTTTGTTTACTTTAACTAATGAAGTCGTAAGGAATATTCCACTAATTGTATGTTTGCGCTATGGGGCACGTGTAAAAAGTTTGATTTTTAATCGAAAGGCGGGTGCAAGAACCAAGTAAATCCCAAAACCGAAGTATTTGGGAGAGCAAACAATAAAAATATAAAATGCTTGAGTATTACTTCGTTGCAATTGTCAATGTTATTAGAAAAAAATGTAAATTTTAATTGTCCCAAAAAACATTTTTAGAACAATTTTTTGTTCTTTTTCCTTTTGTTTGTTACTTCCCCTATATACGTAGCACAATGTATAGAGAAAGTATTATGACGGGGTTAAAGTTTGATTCGAGTTCTCGACGAAAGAGCGCGTTTCAAGCATCAATGATCTCGAATCGGACGCTTTTGAAATGATGTATGTGTGAGTGTACGTGTGTCCGTAAGTCTGTGGATGCAATATCTCACGAACGAATGAAACGCTTCGAACGAAATTTGGTACAATTATTACAATCAGTAAATACTGGCACTCTACGGATTTTAAACGCAATCAAACATTAAAAAAAATCCATAAATTTTCAAATGAAATTTTGAAAAAATCATTAAAATATAAGAACCACCAATGTTACATAAATGATCCTTTCTTACGCAATTTTTATTATGATAAAAAAAAATCCTTCGAACGGCTAGCATGAACCGTTCTCGAGATATTGCACGTTTTTCAAATAAATGTATAAAAAAATTACATAAAATTTAAGAAAATCTTTTTCTTTCGTGAAATATGTTCAATTTTCATATGTAATATTATGCGACAAATTTGTCAAAATCATTCTCGTAGATCTAGCTCGTTTCATTCACGAGAGACGAAACTTTGGGTAATAGTTAGGTATTTTGACGCCCAATAATTCGCCAACAGTCATTTACGGAGAGAAAAAATACTCTTCTCTCTGTCTCAAGGTCTGCTAATAGGAACTAGAGGAAGTGCTTCCATTTACTCTGTCTGTCTGTCTGTCTGTCTGTCTGTCTGTAACGTCTTGCGATAAATTTGGCAAATCATTTGACGGTCTCGAAATTTGACGATATTTCGTCCCAGATTGACGAAAATATCGTCAAAACTGCAAAAATCATGCTGAATTAACAAAAATGGCATCCAATTGATGAAATAATTTTTTAAATATTTTATATATGGACTATATTGCTTATTGCGGATGCTATTAATATTGATAATTGTTAATTTAGAGATGCGCGGAATATAAATTAATTGGGTATTTCATGCTGTCATCCGAAAACGCGCCAAAAGTACAACTCAACTTTAAAAGGGTTTTGCCGTGAATCTTATACAACATTTTTTCACTGTGACAGAAGTGAATTATTTTCATTATATAGGGAAAGTCATGTGTTGCCCACATCAAATATTTTATTTTAGTTCCAGGATGCACAAAAAACCTGAGGTGAACTTATCTGGATATTGCACCAAAACGATTATATAATTGTGTATTAGAGAAAAAGTAGCTTTATCGAAGTGTAAAGTAGAGTAGTTCGAATAAAAGCAGCCATTAAATCACTCTTCTGGTTTGTGGTTGATTAGATAAGAGTATAAATGTGGCTTTATTAAAGAACAAAGTCCAGCGGTTACTCGTCATCACTTTCTGATGGGTGACACTCATCGTTTTGGTGTCATTCATCCTTCTAGCTGTAGTTGATTGTAGAACCAAATGCCATTTAAGTACATAGTGTATGGTAAATTTCATCACATATTTGTTGTTTTTATTTTGTTGTCTGTCATAATTATTGTCTGAGGTAACTGTTTACCGTATGTATTTCAAAGTAGATAAAATTAAAGTTCGATTTTTTTTTCTCTGACTTAATACGAAAAAGTAAAATCACCAAAAAATGATTTACGTGGCTCTTGCATTCAGCATTCAACTTTTCCTGAGATACATAAAATTTCCACATTGTTTTATTAAACTTTGTAATTGCAATTGCCCAGGATCAATATTTAATGAAATGAACCCAGTTATTTTTAAGAATTCCCTGTTTATCGGAAGATTTATGTATTTGATATCCTGATGACGCCTATGAACATACGTATGGAAAAGAAATGAACACGAGAACAATGTACAGAAAGCATATAAATACCCGGGGAACAGGGTGGTAAATACAGCATTACTTAACAATGGTAAACAATGGCTATTAATATGAAAGGAGCAACAAATTCCAGAGTGCATCTTTGGGGATAACTTTATTTTTAAAAAGCATATATTTAAGGATGATAAATAGACAATTCAAAAGTGCGAGTGCTTAGATGCCAAGAAATGGAAAGAAAAAGCAAACACAACTGATGGGAGTAAATAAAGGGAAAGAAAAGACAGCGGTAAAAAAATACTTGTTACACAAATAAAAAAAAAAAAAAACTCGTTCCTTTTCAAATAATATAAACGATATCTTACGCCCACTACATCCCCTCCTCTCTACCGATCACAGAGCTGGGAAGAGAACTATAAAACATTTCCCTAAGAGGGGATCCGCTGAGAAATAACAGATGATTTTTCTTTGAAACTGCCACACCAAGAGATCGATGAAAGGCTACATAAACTCAGCTCATCTCATCACCTTAATATTGAAAGTTGACACGGGATAACAAGGAAACGAGAGAAGTATCCAAGTGCAGTGTGCAGAAGATAAATATATTTTATATGTTTATTAAAAATGCAAATAGACTAAAAGCAGTTAGATTTAGCGGCAGATAAAAAGGATGGAGGATTCAAATTTCGAAAAGGTGCAGTCTGCACACTGCATATTAAAAAAGAAGCGATGTAAATGATTATAAAAATGAAGCGCAGAGAGGCGGGTTAACCTTTACGGCTCTTATAAAATCCAATGGATTCCCCAGAACATTGAATCAGTAGCAATAACAGGTGCAGGTTGGGTAATAGTGGGGGGTGTGGGGGAGAGTAATACTCTCCCCTCACACAACCACATACTGACTGAATAGCATCTATGGGCCAATTTTGTTCTTAACATGGATGAGCCTGGATAGCGCTCATTAGCATAAGCTGATATCTGCAATGGTCGAAAAAAAAAATCTCATTTCTGCCATAATTAGGCAAATAGAAGTCTTTTGTTGCCATTGCAGATTTCGGATATTCCATGCTAAAAACGCATAAAAAGTGTGAAAGCATGAATGTTGTTATCTGCAATGAGAGCACAACCCTAACTTTGGAAATGCTTCATACTGCCGGTTTTTGTGACTGTGAAATGCATTATTCTCCATAAGGTCTACATTGAAAAACAAAACCCAGCATGCTAACCCCCCCCCCCCCTCCCCATTAGGCCATCGACCTTACTTTTACGAGATTTTGGCTAGTTGTGCCACATATTTGGATACTTTCTATGTGAATAAGGAATTTTGTCCTTCGAATTAAGCATAGTAGCATTTTGAAAAAAATGTTACAGGGCAGAGGGTTGTTGATTGTTGAAACCCAGACCGTCCGACCTACCAGAAAGGTGTAAGGTAACTGTTTGGACGGTCGGGAAGTGCCACCCAATTTAGACCGGAACCCAGTGGGGGAGGCATCCACAGGGACCGTACCCTCCTTCCCCTACCACCAACCTCTCGGAAGGACTTTCGGACCCACATGTTTAACGTGATCGTACTCCGCATGAACACGGCGGCAGTTTTGGCAGTGGCTGGAATCGAACCCGGGCCTACCGAGTGCAACTCCAGCGCGCTAACCAATGGGCTACCGCGCCCTACAGGGCAGAGGGTGTAGCTAATGAAGTATTGAACATTGTTCAGAAATAAGTTTTATACCTCAGTATAATTACGAATTAAAACACAAGAAACATGTATTTTTTCAAAAGCATTAAAAATAACCGTATGATTTTACACTGTATATATAAATGTGGTAGCCAAGATTTCGGAAATTTCAGGGGGGGAGAGGGGACACGGGTCAATTGTGGGGAATGTTACCATCATAGGAATTGTGTTGTCGAGGGGAAGCTAATGGGGAAAACTAATGAAATTATTAAATAAATTGCGGTTATAGCCCATAATCTCCTTACGATATGCCACTAATTTTGTATTTGTGATCAAGATAATTAATAAATACCCATTAAGGTGATAAAAACCGATGCAGTTTAAAGTACGGACTTATGGGGAGTAGAAATCGGCCCCAATGTCATGGATAGTGTAAAGAATCTTGCTGCCCCAACCGGGAATAGAACAACGGATTTCTGTACTGGTTAGCCGACGCTCTAACGCTAAGCTCTTATCGTCGAAGTGGACGCTGCAACAGCAAAAGAAAGTTGAGTTTAATTATATCATCAGAAAAAAAGGAATGATGACTTTACGCTCTATATCAATAGTAATGTCCCAATAAAAATAATTTTATTGGTATATTCTTTGCCCTTCTTTCTCATAAAATGTCGATATTTGAAGGACCTGGAAAGGGGGTTCAAATAGGCAAGAGCCAAAGATAATCATCCGGCCAATGATACATTCATTAAAAATTTTATAATAGGCATTTCATATCTACGTTACCTGCGAGGAAGACCCATTTTTCTTTTAACAATATTACATCAGTGGCGTAGGGAAAGAAGAGTTCAGGGTCATGACGGTTACCTGAACAATTATATTAGTTCTCATAGGGTCTATACTAGAAAAGAAAATGCAGCATTCAAAACCTGTCCGCTTTCCGAAATTTCGACTAAGCTAATCTATATAAATAAAATTGAAAATCTGTCTGTGTGTGCGTGTGAGTTTGCCATGACATTTTGGTGTGCAGCACCCTTAAAGTAACAAATATGATAAAACTGAAATTGTACACTTTCTTTCTCTCTAACTGAAGTATGTTTTTCTATCATTTCATAATTTGAACGTTTTGGCATGGAGCATCCCTCTTAATGAACGTTTTTGAAAAATTCGATTTTTCTCGGGTTTTTTTATCAAACATTTGACTATATACCAAATTGCAAGTTTCTATCTCTCTTAAAAGAAGGTATTTTTCACGTATTAAAAAAAATCGAACATATTGGTGTGGGCCTACCCCTAAATTAGAAAATATGAGAAAACTGAAATTACACACTTTTTTCATTCAACATATCTACCTTTATACCAAATTTAGGGGCTCTATTTCACAACAGCTAAGCATGTTTTCTTATCATTTCACATTTCAAACGTTTTGGTATGGAGCACCTTTTCTACTGAATATTTTTTTAAAAATTCGATTTTTCCAGCGGTTTTTATCGAACGATTGACCCGTATACCAAATTGCAAGTCTTTGTACAGAAAGTACCCCCAAAAGGGCATGATAGACAGACAGGAACTTGGCAATTAGTATATACAGATAGATATTTTAATAGAATGCTTTAAATAACAATGTCATTTAGAATACAATAGGAATTTGCACATAATTATGAGTTTTAGGTTTCTTTATATAATATATTCTGTACAAAGAACTGATATACGGGTATAAAGCTTGGATTTGTAAGTTTTCTTTATTGACAATTTGGTGCTCTAATATATATCATGCTCTTCAAATTTTAAAATGGTTAAATTAAAAGTTCTTTTAGAATAATCCAAAAATAAATATCAGTGCCTGAAATCAATATATCATTGTGCTTTCTCTGATTAATATTTAATTAAATTAGCATTATACTGAACAGTACTCAAATGCTCATTTATAATACCTCCTACATCAGTTTAGTCAATACGATTTTTATAGCATATTAACATTTTTACAAAATTTTTATATCGAAAAACTACATGCACTAAAATGTTTTTTGTTATAAACCTTAATTTTGGAACAGTTGATTTAAGGGTTTCTAAACAGAAACAATCTTGACAGATTTCAAAGACAATAAAGATAATTCTTCGTCAAGATAAACAAGGCACAGCACAAATACCAGCGAAGGCAAGAACTTAGTCTGAAGAAGAAGGATATCTGTTGCCTTTGAAACAGATTAATACATTTTTTTCGACCTCGTATATTGACTAATAAAATGTTTATTTGTCAGATTCTTTTAGTCAGCAGTCCGAGCATAACAATATTTGCTTAGCATCTTGACATATCACTCGTCAAAATCATTTTCTTAGCATCTTGACAGCTTATTTTATTTTAGATATTTTTTAATTTCTGGATACTGAAACCGGCATATACGCGTTGAGAGAGACTTACGCATATGTATTTTCAGGAGCATGTAGAGTAAGAATATAAAGTAAACATGTAGTATGCAATTATTAAATAGAATGAAACAATGTCGGAAATCAAGGTTCTAAGACTGAAAGCAATCACTGAAGAGAAAAAACTGTGTTTCCGATGATATTAACACTCTAATTACATATTTAAAAAAAATTGTGTGATATTCTACAGTTTATTTTATATACAATTTATAGTGCTTGACTCGTTCCAAAGTTTAAGATTCTTTGAAGACAATATGATCTTTATATGAATATTTTAAGTTTAAACCTTCTTAAATTAATACTTAAAAAGATTTAGAGCAAACTAAGTCATGAAACAATTGAAAGAAGCGAAAATTAATACGTTACAACACGGATCAGCATGCATACCGATTTCATGTTTACACTCAGGATTCCAAAAATGAATGCAATACCACTGTTTTACCCCTCTCTCTCTCTCTCCCAAGAATGAATCATATTTTTAGGACAAAGTGTTTCACTGAACGCAAAGTAAAAACTTTTTCTTTAGTGATCGTACTATAAAAAGGACTTAGCGTCAAAAGGGTTCACGGGGACTAAATCAACTGGATACGCTACGGATATGCAAACTCCTTAACACAGACCATGGATTTTTTTTTTAATAAATAAATAAATAAATGGTATCTACCAATTTCATTTTGGGACATCCTTAAAAAACGAAAAAAGCTCCACGAATAATAAATGATAATAAAAAAAAACTCCGCAGGTTTCAGTAAGTTTGTCATAAGAGAAAATTATAATTATTCTTGGAATGTAATGTAATGAATGATACAAGGAAGCGCGGGGATAATGCATGCAGCCGCTTGGAAACAGGGACCGTAGCAAGTGATTGCTCGCTCATTGTCACCAACCAGACAGGAGCCGAAACGAGGGTGGGAACGACTTCTCACGTTCGAGATGGGTGATAGATTCCGCTTTGGATTAAGTTAAGGACAGCTTGCGATGACACGGAAGGACGTGCCAGATGCAGAATTGGATTGCTTAGAAAGAAATTTCATTCATGAATGAAGGGGTGCCCAGACTCATTGACTGGTATGTGTAGTATGTGCTTAGAAATTAATCATCGTTACTTCGACTACAGTGGATAACATAAGGTAAATTTATATACATATATATATATTTATTTTATATATATATATATATAAATTGATGATTCGTATCCAATTAATATTGGAATGTAATGTATGAGTCTAGTGTTAATCAAACTGTCAATTATTTGGATTTAAATTTAAAAACACTCCATAATCATGTTATTACCAATCTATTTGATAAAAAAGATTCTTATAATTTCGCCATTATTAAGCTGCTATCATATCGTTCTTGTAATTCTATTCAATTATTTAGAAACATTTTAAACCACCTTTTCGAATACATAGAATTTCTGATCCTCAGTATCATTATCTCCACATCAATAATCTTAACCGCATTTGCCAAAATTACCACTATCCGGAATTTTTTGTTAATAATATTATTAATAATTTCAAATACACCAAGTAGTAATTTAACAATTGCATTATTTATCCTTGCATGGATAACTTATTTTTTATTAATTTCTCCCATTCTTTTAACCTGACTTTTCACTTGTCCTGAGTCCTATACTGATTCCTATTTTTGAAGGTTTACTGTTAAAACTTTACCATTCACGTTCATTCCGATTTCCATTCACTTTGACCGAGAATTTTGTGTAATGTAGCTGTACGTTCAGTTGGCAAGGGGGGGGGGGGGATATCTTAGGATTTGGAAAATATTTAATCAAATGCCGTTTTAAATAAAAAAAATATTTGATTAAATATTAATCAAAACATTTAATCAAAAGCATAGTACTCAAATGTTGTTGTTGAGACCCAGACCGTCCGACCTACCAGAAAGGTGTAAGGTAACTGTCCAGGCCGGGAAGTGCCACCCAATTTAGACCGGAACCCAGTGGGGGAGGCATCCACAGGGACCGTACCCTCCTTCCCCTACCACCAACCTCTAACAAAGTTCACCAATAAATTAAAACTGCTAGTTATACATACATATATTAAAAAAAAAGAATAGGAGTTAGAAAGAGAATTTCGAAAATCTATTATTTAGCAAAAGAGCTCAGAAATTAAGATATCATTAAAAATTAATGCTGCAAGTAAATTGAGGGATTCCAATATTAAAATCTAACTTATCCCCCCATACATTTAAAAAAAAATTAATCAAATTACATTTAAAAAAGTGACCAAATGCTTATAATTTGTCAACCCCAGTATGCAATGTCAAACAAAATGTTTACTTATTTCAAGCTATTATTTGTATCCAGTGGCGTGAACGGAGGAAAAGTTGCTTGGATTAAATAATAACTGAAAATTACAATCTGTATTAGGCCCGTATTGGCTGAATAATACCTAGCAATGACCCCTCTCCCCATTCGATCGTTGAGTCTCCCTTCCAAGATGGAATAGACGAATATATCTTTTAAAACTAAGGGTACATATAAAAGGTCTATGTATGGGGAGGGGGAGGAATAGTTTTCTTTGGTAGGCTAAGAATATTCTGGCGTAAAATATAGAAAAAAAAATAAATTATCGTAATTTTATCCGAAATCGTAAATTTTAAGATAATACTAATATTATATATATATATATATATATATATATATATATATATATATATATATATATATATATATATATATATATATATATCTGTGTGTGTGTGTGTATAATGAGGAACATATAAAGTTAAATTTAAAAGGAATGGATCTTGAGGAAAGCAATAAAAGTGACTGATAATTGAAGTAACAAATATAGATACATTACCAATCGGCATAAATATAAATTAAATTATGCCTATATTTTAAGGCCTCAAAACCTTATGGGCGCTTGCACATGAAGAGGGCGTATAGGGTTCGTTGACTCCTCTGGTTT
Source organism: Amaurobius ferox (assembly GCA_951213105.1). Taxonomy (NCBI): domain Eukaryota; kingdom Metazoa; phylum Arthropoda; class Arachnida; order Araneae; family Amaurobiidae; genus Amaurobius; species Amaurobius ferox. Next base: position 98,505,500 of record OX578141.1, on the reverse strand, counting down.
TTACGTTTCCCTTTTCGCGCAATTATGATAATAAACAATTATTTCACCTACATTTTCTTATAGACCTAAATATTTATAGTCTCTTCCTACTAGGAAAAAAAAATCTAGGGAACGACAATATCAGTTTGATACGAAAATTTGATTAACATTAAAAATGTTTAAATTTTTTCACTAACTTGAGTAAATAAATATATAAAACTAACAATTCAACGAGCTTTCCAAAAGCAATTCAGTAACCCTTGTAACAGAAAATTTAGCAGATTTATAAGATATTTAGCAGATTAATATATACTTAAAAACAATCAAATTACCACTACACAATTATTTATCATAGTGTCCAAGTTCATACATTTCCTTCTTTAAACAATTATTCACATTCACAGCTAAAATATTTCCCATTTATTTACAGCAATACATTCAGTCCCGCTTTCAGAAAGCTTTTTGTTTTAAAAAAAATAAACACTTAATATGAAAATAAATGAATCTATGAACCTTAATTTGAATAAACATCTAAAAAGTATGCAGAAACATTAAGAAATGAGCTTTTATTTGAATAAACATCTAAAAAAACATAAGCAATGAGCTTCAATTTGAATAAATATCTAGAGTATTAAAAACTAAACAATGAGCTTTGGCATGCTTATCTTCTATGTTCAAAAATAAACAAATAACAGTTTTTCTTTCTATTTTTAGGAACAAGTGATAGAGCAGGTCCACGCACTTAACAACACTTAAGAATATGAAAATAAATTAAGCTATGAACCTTAATTTGAATGAACATGTAAAGAGTATTAAAAGGCATTAAGCGATGAGCTTTGCTTTGAATACATATCTAAAAAGTATGCAGAAACATTAAGAAATGAGCTTTCATTTGAATAAACATCTGTAAAAACGTAAGCAATGAGCTTCAATTTGAATAAATATCTAAAAAGTATTAAAAAATAAACAATGAGCTTTGGCATGCTTATCTGTGTCCCAAAATAAACAAACAACAGTTTTTCTTTCTGTTTTTAGGAACAAGTGATAGAGCAGGTCCACGCTACATCCATACTTCGTAAACAAAGAAACACGTGTTTCTACACCGACCGCGGACACAATGACTTTGATATGATTATGTGGGTCAGAGTAACGAATTATAATACCAAGTGAAATGATTTGCAGCTCTATCGGGGGGATACGGATAAGATAATAACAACATAGGTTTCGACATTCTTGCATAACTGTGAAAGCATATCTTAAAAATTATAAATTAAACATACAATTGAAAATATTTTAATAATTGGAAATATTTTCATCGTTAATTTTAAATTAGTTTATTTTTGTGTCAGATTATGCCTTTCAAATACAAGGATCTTTGTTATCAATATTAAAATAATGGATAAAATTATACTAATGATTATATTTAAAAATGTTCACCAAAACATTAAAAGTAATTGATTGTCCACAAATAAATTATAAATAATTTATAATAGTTTTGAAACAAAACAGTTTTTATATATTTTTCCTTAAGATATAATATTTTTAAAACTCATGTTTTAGTTATCACATAAAAAGAATTCTTAATCAATTTGATCTCATTCGAATTTCAGTTTATACTATTATATAAAGGGGAAAAATTAAGGCCAAATGTTTAAAGAGAAATGTATAGATTTAAAATTTACTACTTACGAGTCATGAGCTGGTTTAGCAGAAACTTCACAGCGATGAGTCGCATAAGGTAAGTTATTCCAATAGTTTGGTTTGCACAAACACGTATTTAACATAAGTAAGCTGGTTTAAAACGCCACCCAAGGAGAGAAATGGAAAAATATAAGTAGACTTTGATTCTTCATGAGCGTTAAGCAACTAAAGTTCAATTTTTCATTTAATCTCAATGAGTAAATCCAAACTCTTTAAATTGACAATGCTAGAAGTAGTATTATGAATGTAGTCAAATCCAAAATTGAAAGCTCCAAAATTCCGAAATAAAAATATATAGCAATAACAAACAAAAACAAATGCACACAAAGTTCTTTTTTATTTTCTGACTAGCGCCCTAGATGACGCACTTTGGCTTATTCTTGAAGAAAATTGTTGAAAATACTGAATTAAATAAATAAATTATTTTGTCCCCGGTTGTTTATGATTTTTTTTTTTTTTAGATTCTTAACTCGAGAAGCGAGCGTAAACACTATTGTCCTCGCTTCTTGCTTACGAATGGCGTCTGCTCGCCTCAAAGCGCAGAAGGTTTAGTACCCTAAAAAGAGAGAGAAAACGAGAGGTTGCAAAGCAGACGGGGAGAAAATGGCAGCCATCGTTGCCTAGCAACGATGACTGGACGAGTCCATGAAAACATGGGGGGTGAAAAGATATTTACGTGCGCATAGAGGAAAAGAAAGGATCGAAAATTAAAAACTAAATCGGATACGGGGGTTCTGACGCTTAATTACCCATGACGTACAAACCACTCAAATGAAATTTTTAAGATATGCAGCGAAACAGGTGGGCGATGGGAAAAGATCTACCTATGTCCTCCCCTTTCGTCTACCTTTTAGACTGTTCGCTTTTTTGTTATGTCGACTGCGGACTGCGGATTGCGATTCCACCGAAAATATATCCCAGGACATTGGTTCTAGAGTACTGCTAGTACCGGGGAAGAGGAAGAACCTAATCCCGAATCTTGGGAGAAGAACTACGACACACATGAAGTGTAACAAGGTGCAACATTAAACCTTTATTAGCATAGATAAAGATAATGGGTTTTAGGAGAACGGAAAATGTCATTAGATCTCCAAGAATCTCTGCGACATTTTTCTAAAAAAAATTATAAAAGAATTATTGGCAACAAAACACTTCCCATTGTTAGTAACTTATATAGGATAATGGAAGTACAGAAAGAGTATACATTGCAATAGGACATTTTTAATTTTTAAGGGAGGGCGATGATGACAGAAGCGTGACTAGAGCGAAGAAATTTCTAGGTGCGCAGGTAATTGAAAGCAGGTACGAAGGAAGTCTAGATGATGCATTTTGTGCAACGTAGCAGTATAAGTTTCAGCGCTGTACCTAAGAAACCCATTTTCGAAACTTGGACATTTTATATAGAAGTAAACTTTTATCTGCCGGGAGAATATTAAATGGCGATAACTAAAAAAAAAAATATGGTGACAATACTCTCCTTTCCACCACCACCACAATTCACCAATTCAACCCTTCATTACTATACAGAAAATATAATATTTCCAGATAATTTTAAATATAATGTTTCAGTACAAGTACTATTTTATATTAAATGTGCATCATAAATTTTGTATTCTCAACCTGCACGTTAAAGTCGATCCAGTTTACCTTACATCCATCAAATATTATTTATAGAATAATTTTGATAGATATTCTTGCTTAAAACTATTCGATTGCAATTTATATAAGATACTCTACTGCTACTATTTTTTTTTTCACTGGAAATTAACGCAATAAGATATCTGTTTAACCTAAAATGCTAATTATATGGAAACTACAGTATTGACTTACTCTAGAAACACTTACATAATAATGCTAAGTCATCATGATCACAAAAACCGTGGTAATTTCCAACAACGCTTTTTACCCAGGAATTGTTGACTTTTACGTTGAATTTAGTTCCTTATGAACTCTTTGACATTAAAATGGTGTATGAAGTTGAATTCTGTGAATAACCAAATACAGAAATGTGAATAACCAAATATAGGAATGTGAATAACCGAATATAGGAATGTACGTCTTTAAAAGGATTAGAAACAAAAAAAAAACGTTATTCGCAAATATGAAAATTAGTTCATGCTTAAACAAACTAAGATGGTAAAATTTATAAGAGAATATATAAATCAAATTTTTTCTCCAATCCAAGAAATAAAGAAAAATTTTTTATTCTTTGTCTGACAATTATTTTTCTACTAATAAACAATTCAGTTTAAAAAGTTATTTTGGAAAGTCTTTGGTAGTTTGGTAATCTTCGGCCATTTACTACCGAAAAGTTAACACCTCGGGTCTACAGTAACTGGGACAAAATCTTGGGGTGAAGGCATCGACCGTTTTAGGCAGGCCATAAGCAAAGTAGGCAAATGCTGAGGTTCCGTGAAGCTCAGCAAGGTCATCTTCCGTGCACATCCCTCCCCCTATAAAAGTTTAAAATGGGGGAACGGGCTAGAATTTACTTTTGACTAGAGACTCCGGCAAATGTTGGGTCGGCCCTCCCTTATATACAAGTAAAACTGGTATTCAAACTCTTTATTGAAATTATTACCACATGACTATAAGCCTAAGAAGGTAGGCTTGGCTGTATGAACTCTTGTATATGCCCAGGAGGAAACTTATTAAAGACTGCATGCATTACCACATGAAGGAATACAATACCATGTGCTTACGCTTTCTGCAACAGGTACGCTTAGCATTGAAAGCCAAGTCCGCATGCATAAGGTCGACTTCCCGGCCGTCCAAACAGTTGCCTTACACCTTTCTGGTAGGTCGGACTGTCTGGGTCTCAACAACAACAACATGCATAAGGTCGATGGAAAGATGCCTTGGCAATAAAATCATACCTATTAATTTTTATTGTACTGTGAAAGAATTTTTATTGCACTTGTGTGTGTGGGAGGGAAAGTTAACTAGATTAATTAAAATCAGCTTCGTGAATTATCAACTTTTGGCTAAGAATAAAAATATGTGATTTTGTAATGTTTTTATACATTGTATAAATAAATATAAAATTTTCATTTTGTCATTTTACTCAGAAAAAAAGTGGTTATTAAGGCAATAAAAAAACGAAATCTAATCCAAAAGATGGTAATTGAATGCAGTAAAATAAACAAATAACATCAATGTATAAGTCTAAATACAATGTAAAGCTAATGATTAAACACAATTTTAAACATTATTTCTTGCAGATATCGTCCTCAATCAACCATATCCATCTACATGTAAAAACAATAGTCCAAAATCACTGCATTACACAATTACCTGGGAAGTGCACAAAGCTCATCCAGACTTTATTAGAGCAAAAAGCATAGCATAAATTAATCTGATGCCAAATGGGATTTCAGCTGCATCGGCCCCCTCTCGATCTTCTCAAAGAGAAGCGGATAAGGATTATGCAATAATACAGAAAGTAGATAGACGGAAAGTAGTAACAGCTAATCCTGGATTTAATGGACTAATTCCGGGGAGGAGCGTTTACAGTTGTTGAATGTTCGTAGATATGAAGAGCAAGCAGTAAAGGAGTCTATAATTTAATAGCAAGGTCCAAAATATGTTAAATATTATACTGTTTTGAAGAATAAATCCTCCCAAGGAAGAAAAATGGCAATTTGAGCACAGGCCAGACTTCATCGAAGGTACAGGCGAGCCGACGTTCAGAGTTCCCCAAATTTTATGGATTCCTAAATCCACATTTTAACAATAATGGCATTGTTATTGTAATTTGCATATAATTTAGCAGCAATGTCCAAAATATGTTTAATAACGTATTTTGTAGAATAAATCTTCCCAAAGGAGAAAAGGCATGGGAACAAGCTGATCTTTATCAAGGGGACCCTGCGAGTCGAGGTTCTGTGTTCCCTAAATTTTATAGATTTCAAATTTACATTTTAACAATAATTAAATTGTTAATGAAGCAATTTGTTTATAATTTAGCAGTAATGTCCAAAATATGTTTAAAAACTTACATATTGTGAAGAATAAATCATCCCGAGGAAGAAATATTACAATTTGAGAACAAGCCTGTCCTTATCGAAGGGACCCTAAGAGTCGGGTTTCATTGTTCCACAATTTTTTTTTTTTATTCCTAATTTGACATTTGAACTATAATTAATTGTTAAATAGGCAATATAATGGTATTAACATTGAATAGATCCCTGAATGAGTATAAGAGCTCCTAAAATAATTAAATTGATACTAGAGAACGATTAATGTTACTAATTAAACGTTTATTATATACCAATATTCTTATTTTTTGCTTATTGTTCTCATTTTTGTGTACCACTTTGATGAAAAGGCCCACTAATTCTCTTCAGTTTGTACCAGTAGGCAGTGTCGAACTTATAAATCTTCGGACATTACCACAAAATGCCTCAAAGGGAAATGACATTCTACAAGGAAATTAACAGCGAATCGATATATTTAAATCTTGAAATATCAGTAAATGTTTATAATATTCGTTTTTACTACTGAAAAAATAAAGGAATTGAGTGAAATAAGGGATGTCCAACATCTTGCTCATTTCCTCTCTTTAGAAACACGTCTGTCCCAAGAAACTCAAATTGTTGTACTTTTCGATTTAGCAATTTTCTTAATAAGTTCTCAAAGATATCTAATCTTCATAAATGGTATAGTTAATCTTCTACTTTATGGAACAAATATGTTATTATTTTGAACGATGTTTATTTGAGATTCAAAGACTAACAAAAAAGGCAACATTAAAAGGGAAAGGTTCCCAGTTTTTCAAAATTAAATGCTCTTATACGCAATTTAATTCAAAAATTATGTGATGGATTTATATAAAAATAGAGTATTAAATTAAATTTTTCATTTATGTAAAATAAAATATTGTTTTAGATAAAAACTAAATTTTAAATTCTTAATTTTTAGTTGTTTGTTACATTGCTATTTTTGAGCCCTGCCACGACTAAATATAAAATGCTAATGACGTAAGCTATATTTATAACCCCTCATGGTATAGAACTCCTCTATAATTAAATTAGGACACCCCCCGTCCCCTCAAAACAAAAATTAAATTCGTCCTGATACTGGGAGATGATTTACCATTTTGTTGCTCTACTCAATTTGAAATTTCGAACACTAGTAAGCAATGCTTTAGGCTGGTGTAGTATTTTACTCTTATATGAAATAATATACAACACACAAGAATTATTTTACATACTGAACATCATTAAAAATCATTTGCCGATCTACTTAATAAAACAAGCAAGTAAAATATTTGTTTCAATCAAACATTTGTTGCTCTAGGCTAGCTTTGCAATAAGTATATCTTGATGTTGGATTTGGATATGCGACAATGGACCTTCATGAGTTAGTGGATTATGCTGCGTGAAGTAAAGCACTAAACTACAAAATTTGGTAAAAATAGGATGTGTAGGTTTTTTGTTCACTTGCAGTATCTATTAAACTGCAAACGACCAAATGTGAAGTTTGCCCAATAAAACCCTATGTGAAATTTGTCTAATAAAACACAGTTTGGAAGGCCATCGAACAGTGAGTTTTATGAAATTTTTCGTAGGTTTTCGCATTCTGTGCCTCACTAGCCATGGTAGCCGTATTGGGGACAATACGGCTACCATGCCTGGTGTATACATTCATTGCACATGCAAACAAGGCGACAACCATACACTATAAAATAAAAGTGGAATAAAAATAACCGATTTAATTTAAATTAATCCATCATACATATACCTATCTCACTGCAAAGTTAATTACTCGAGGTTTTTCAAAGCACATCCCCCTTTAACCCTGACCTATTAAAATAGAAAAGTAGTTCACGATTACGAGATAGAAACAAGCCTTCAATGAGATTTTTTTCCCCTGTTGTGCCGTCTATGGCGGGGGTGGAGACGAACATCAGTCTCGCGTTCTTTTATATAAGGAACCAACCGGAATCATAAATATTCGATAACGCGTGTCATGTTCGAAAAGAGAGGACAGACAAAGAAAATGCAGTAATTAAAAATGTGTCAGTGGTAGTGGTTCGTATTGTGAGAGAATGAATCTGATTTTTATTCGATTTTATTGAGTTTTGGTACGAGTGAATTTTGGTGGGTATACTTCACAAAAATAATGTTGACAAAACATGTAAATACATAAATATATAAGTTTTAAATTTTTACAATTAATGTAATCATCTTTTGATTAATATTGGTAATTCCCAAGTGACCATCGAAAATTCGGTTGAACAAATAGGGGTAATCGAAATGTTTTTATTAAAACAGTTCAAATTATTATTATTAAAAAATAATCGCACAAGATAGCAAAAACATATACGAACGATTCCTCTGAAGTATATATCAAATAATTTAGGCAGGTTTATTAAGACGGTTCAGTGAAATATGCATTTAGAATTTCGATAAAAGCGCTCCATAAATAAGTTTTACATATTAAATAACATATGAAACACTTAGAAGATTCTTGCTTAATATTTTGTATAGATATTCTAAAAAACTGAAATGACTGATAAATACAAAATAGGTGAAAGTACTCAAATAAGATAAGAGAACGTATTGGAATTACATTTCAGTACAGACCTTGCTGCAATTACATTTTAGTACAGATCTTGCTGCAATTACATTTTAGTACAGACCTTGCTGCAATTGAATTTCAGTGCAGACAGTATTGGAATTATATTTCAGAATGGTTTTCTATACTGGAATTAAATTTCAGAAAAACATTCATTTGCCCGTAAATATGTTAGAACCCTGTTACTTAAATAATTTCAATACCTGTATCAAGGCCTAGATTTTATTTCCGCTTGGGTTTACAAATAAACCAATCAGGCATTTTTTATTTTACACTAGATCTAATTACCCGGCAGTGCCCGGATCGTAAATTAACACCCATTACTACTCAATTCACTAAGCACGATATCCGCAAAGCACCCCCCCCCCCCCCCGAAAAAATATACGTTTAAAATCTTACTTGCTACCGTATTATCGTAGAACCGTGATTTTTTTTCCAGGGTATGCTTATACTGTTAAAATCTTATATTTCAAAAATCAAATCGCTATTTGTGAAACTCGGAATTTTAAATTTCTGCATTTTAAATTCTACTACCGAAGTGCCATCCGTCTGGAATCTCCGGTTTCGGGAGCGAGACGCTTGCCTATGATCTTGCCGTCTGTGTCTCGAATGAAATTCGAGCGCCATTTTTCTCCACGCGTTTTATAGTGTTCTTGGTCGCAAAGAAAATGCGAGCCTATAAAATAACTAAAAAATTAATTCAAAATTAAAAAATATATATAATAACGCCGAGGCGCACCTATTCGGGTCCTGAAGTACCTGTGTACCAAATTCCATGGTTGCACGACACTTAAATTTCCCGCTACAGACTGCACAGACAGACATAAAATCTTTGTTATAATAAAGGGAGATGTCAATCTATCATCTGCATTATGTATTTATGTACAATGAATGTGTTCCATTAAACAACGCTAATTCCATACTGAAATCATATGCTATAAAATAACTATCAAAATTGGACAGATAGCACGCTGCGTGCAATTCCGAAAAATATTTAAATGTTAATTTCTCAATCAAAGTAGGCTGTAAATTTTGAATCCCGCGATAGACAGATTCGGCGAATTCACAATTCCATCCCAAACTGACGTCATCCCAGCCATAGCAACAACACGAAGAGGTTATAAACAATGACCCGCCATGTAAAGCTGTTCCCTGTTGCAAGCAAAGGGTTTTCATTAGCAAAATGAAATTACTGCAGGCCATCATGGAAGGAAATTTAATTAACTCGCTATCGATAAACGGGCTAAGAGTCGTTTGTAACTAGGCTGGCTCTGGGATTAACGATGGTTAAAAAGTGTGACACACAAAGTGAAAAGCAAATGATCCATTCTTCGAAAAGTAGAACCCATTCGCCAAATAACAAGGGGATACCAAGTGCAGGGCGACGACAGCACCAGATAAAATGACGAGGCAGTGAAGAGTTTGTCGGGGAGGATGGGGAAATTATCCGGGAAGTTTCAATTACTTGCGGTTGGAAATTACTCCGAGAATGGACATCCATGCTAATAGAACAAATATACTTCCGAATTCGAAAAGCGTTCAAAAAACGTTCAGAGAGGAAACGACGGACTTTATTTTTTAATAACAGGTTTTGAAGAATTCTTTAGTATCTGGATTATAGGATCTGGAGGGATTAGAATTACATTTTAATTTATTTAAAGAAAGCAACTTTGTATTTATTATTATTATTATTATTATTATTATAAATACAGCATATATTTAAGCAATAATAACATGTTAAAATTTCCCTATAAGAACGTTCTAGTACGCAGAAATTGCGGATATAACGAACATTTTTAGAAATGACGAGGAATGTCGTTGTTTGCTAATTTTTTTTTTTATGTATGGTAATCAACCACCAACCAAGATCGTAAAAACAAACGTCCTTAAGTAATATATCTCAAATTAACCATTAAAGATAATAACAGTCAGTAAAAAAAAATGTGAAAAGTCTAAATATTTTATCTTAAATAAGTATGCATTTTTTTACATTTCAAACACTGGAAAATGTAAATGCATTTAAAATACATTATATGTTTTAGTATAATATGTATATTGTAAGTTTTATATATATATATATATATATATATATATATATATATATATATATATATTTATATATATATATATATATATATATATATATATATATATATATATATATATTTATATATATATACGAATTCGAAATACTCTGCAACTAATGCTTGTTCAAAATGCTGAGTATAAAGCAGATTATAACACAATAACCGCTTCAACCGGTTTCAGATGCAAAAAACAGCCTTCTTCAAGATAAAAAAAGCGAAGCTAATATTCCCCAGAGAAAGACCGGCTTCTGTCCGTGAAGCACTTTTTGTACTATATGTTTTAATTTATAAATATTATCTTATCTATAAATCTTACACGTATTTACACGATAATATTACGTCAAAATCTCACTATAAGAAACTGTTTATGTAAACCCTACATACCGTTACGTGTACCGTCGACTTCCGCACCCTACATGCATCAGAAGCCGATCTTGCTCTGGTCATGAATGCTCTTGCACAGGTTTCTGAGGCAAAAATGAGGACTGGACGTAATTGTAGATGGACATAATTGTTAACCGCATTAATAGCTACATTATAATCGTTATTGTCATTACGATTAATCATAGTTGGTAAACGTTCCTAAGTAATCAACAATAAAGCATATAATTGTTTAGTAATCGACCATCTTTTTGACGTCTACCATCAACAAATCACAGAAAAGTTGGAAGTCCATTAAATATTTGTCCATACTGGCAATGGTAATTTTTTTCATATTAGTATATGTGTAAATTTTCATAACTACACTTTCTACCACCTGTTCGCAATGCAGGTTAAGAGTTTTGTTTTAATACAGAGAGAGAGAGAGAAAAAAAAAAGAAAAGCTTCCGAGAAAATTCCTTCCACCAATCCACTCTATCTTTCAAACCATTTTGATATTAGCAATAAATTTCAGACGGGTGATTCAGTATTTGGTATCTGTAACTCACGTAACAGTCAAAGATAATGCGGTTTATATCACGACCTCCTTCGATAAGATGCAAGATAAAGCTGTTTAAATAAGCTTCAAAAAAGATCACGGGTTTGAGTAAAGCTTGAATGTAAATGCTGGATTGTAACTTTTGAATTCTGTTCTCTCTGTTTCAATCTGGAAATATTAGGATGCAAATAATTCAAGCGGGGCACTGATTTTTATACAATCGACATTCGTTCATATATGAGAAAAAAAAAAAGTATGAAATTATTCACAGGCTCGTGGGGAAACCCTAATAGTATTATATTATAAGACATTTTATTGTATTATTTTTACTCTTAAGAAAATAAGATAAAATCGGAATTTTTTAAATTGGTATTTGCTCATATTTGAGAAAAAACGAATAACTGTGTAAAACATATTCACGTGAGACGCAAAATTGGAAATAACATCATAATAGTATTTTATTTGGACGTTTTACCGTATTATTTTAACTCCTAATAAAATAAGATAAAATCAGAATTTATACGACCAACATTTGCATATTTTTGAAAATGGATTAAACAATTAATAAATGTATTCAGGGGTTCACGAGGCAAAAATCCTTTTGTTATCTCAATGCGACACATGGGCTGCCATACCTGCAGCACCATCTTAATGCTTTCGTGTTGAAAAAAAAACTTCCTTAAAATCAGTTTGTTTATTGCTTCAAATTTTAATTCTTATAGAACTGTTGAATTACTTCTTCATGCAGCCAATGATGTAAGGAATATGCCTGGAAAAATGTTATCTTTAAAAGCTGAATGCTTTATCAATGAAGATGATAAAACGATACGGAATGTATGAAATGCTTTATAGCTAGGCTTATCATATAAATTATTTTTCCAAACCGAAATAAAATAACTAAAAACTATTTATTGAATACTGGAATACAAAATATTATTAATTTGATTTCGACTCATTCGTCGTGAACTTTTTGACGGAATACTTGTCGTTTTTCATAGAACATTTCAGATATGTTTACTTCACAAAGCATTAGATTTAACATTACACCTGCATTAGACCTAATTGATTTAGCAATTCTACCTCATTTTTCATACCGAACATTGTTCATGATGGCGAACAAACATCCTTTCAACAGGAGCGGAAATGTCTGGTAAACAAAAATATACCCCATAACTCTGCTGAAACTCTGTATTCAAATTTTTTGATCCCTGAAATTCTTTAAAATGTGAATCTTTACAGTTTCTTTTTGTCACCGGTTATTTTCATTAATTCCCATGTGTCGCAGTTCGAAGCCTAGAATTTCTTAGCAATAACCACTTCACCAAGCAATTCATTTACGTTTATAACAGCATTTTCAAGTCCTTCATCAATTTTTACTGCAGCTGTTTTAATTGCAAACAATGTAATATCACCATCCCTTAGCTACAAGAATTGCCCCAAACAGAACTTTATTCCAAAAGATAAATTTCAAACCGGGACGAAATGCCAAACCAGCTGGGACTTCAGGACGTACTTTTAAACCGGGACAATCATGGTCAAAACGAAGCTGGACGTATGGTAAGCATATATATATATACTGCATTTAATTAAAAGAAATGCACGATCGTTGACAGAATAATGATATATCCATCGATCAGAATCATCCACGCCTACTATTTTGAATGATGGATATGTTTGACTGCTTTAGCCGTATCTTGTTTCTGATTAGCAATATATCGGTAATTCCAGTTAATATGGAAAGGATTTGTACTCTTTTTCTATTCAGTATCAGTTCATTGTTTTGGTTTCGATATTTTCGAAATATACATGTCAAATTAACTTACTTCTGATGTTTTTAACATACACTACACAGTTTATTATACAATAATAATAGCTGATATTAATATAAAATATCTATACTACTAGACTCGTTATAAATATTTTAATAACTATACAAATAACAATACCTTTGCAAATACGTCCAACAGCCAAATGAAAGCGAAAATTAAATTAAAAATTCAGTGTAATTTCAAATAATTATCCGCGCTATTTTGTGCAATTAAACTCAATTTAATGAATTGGGAAAGAAATAAAAGAGAAAACGAATATTGAGTCTGTAGGAAAAGTTATCTGCTGCCCGCGTCCGATTTTGTGATTTGTTATCTTTCAAAATTTATTTACACGGTAATAATCCAATTAAAATATACCAGTCACTCCAAAAGTAAACAATACACGGAAAAAAAAAATGTTGAAAGAATGAGATAACAAAATCACCGATATCCCCCTGAAAACGCATTTCGCTTTTCAGTCTCTTCAAAACGAAGTTACAACCGCAACTTATTTTTAAAGTCGGACATAAAAAAAATCGCAAAAAGGGAAGACGCACGACCTAATGGGAGCCGGATGGCAAATGAACAAATAAGATTTCGCGTCATTTCTGACTTGGAAAGACCCATTACGTCTTGTATGTCCATGAGGCAAGAAGGAAAGACACTGGAAAAAAAGAAATCTCCTTATTTATATTCTGAACAGGGTTATATTTTTTAGAGGTCTTTGTGGGTTCATTTCCTGGTGGTTATGAAAACAATGAGTCTTAAGAAGACCAATATAATGAAGAGGTATAATTCAAATATATATGTGACTTATTAGTTTGTTTAGCCAATTTGCTTGTTTTCCCGGCGGAAAAGATAATAGTAAGAATAAAATCATGACTTTCCCTGCAGACTAAAATTCATTTTCTCTTTATTTAATTAATAATTCATTAAAATGAGTTTAGCTGCACTAAATAACACGCATAATTAGTTAAAATTACACTGAATTTACACTTTTAATTAAGATTTCGATTTCATTTAGTAACAGGACTTATTATCAAAATCAGTGTAACAAAAATGCGAAAAAACTAAAAGGTCTCAACAACGGCTAGTCCTAGAGTAATGGAGTTAGTCTTATTCCTTTCATCATAGAAAATTACGTATAAAACAAGCATTTAATTGATATATTTAAGCATATGTAGTTTTTATTTTATATGTAGTTTTTATTTTGACGATTTTTGCGGGCCATTTTGCTATTGCTGGCCATTTTATTCCTTAAATATTGATCTTAGACATATATAACAAATTAAAGTTGCGTAAAAAAGGTACAGAATTTTATGAAATGAGTAAAATGTACCCCATACACTAATAAGGAGATGTACAAAATTTCAGGATTTTATTATAAAAAGTCCCAGAGATATGAAAAGACAAAAATTCTGACTTAAACCACTTTTCGATGCATCGACATGGGTTTTCAGAGGGGAAAAATCACGTCATCAGATCGCGTTTCAGGGGTTATACACAAATTACGAAAGAAAACAATGATTACATAAATAAATAATAATTTTGCTACTTATTGGTGCAAAAGTATCTACACTGTGTAGAAATAATAACTTTACACAAAGATTACAAAGCTTGTTCAAAATGTTTTCCATCCATGCCAAAGATCCATTAAAGATAAGAGACAGATATTATTTGCCTATGATGCATTTCTGCATTGCGTTATTTGCACTCTTGCTGTATACGTTTACATTTTAATTTGTGATTAATCCCTCACCCACTTTGTTTAAACATATTTCTTGGACGTTTTATAATAAAATGCTGAAATTTTGTACATCACCTTATTAGTGTATGAGGCACATTTTACTAATTGGAAATGTTTTTGTACGGGAGCCGTATAAAAATTTAAATTTTGCATTTCTTCAAATTTAATCCCCGGAAAATTGTTATCGATTTCATAAAATTCTGTGCTTTTTTTAAGCAACTTTGTAATTTATTATATATATTTAAGATCAATATTTAAAGAATAAAAGCCGAGGTCAATGTTTTTGGGACACCCTGTATGTATGTATGTATATATATATATATATATATATATATATAATATATATATATATATATATAGTCCTGTTGTGTCGCTTCTCTATGGATCTGGTTTCTTCCGTTGTTGGCACAGTTTGCATGCATTTTTAATCACGTATTTTTATGAAATCGTAGAAACAACGGATTTTAGTATATGCGTCTAGAATGTGCCCTTGAAGACGTTTCTGGCAGATATACTAATCTTTTTGAATTATCATTTTTCAAATCCTTTAATGGTCAAATGTTCTTGCCCGCTCTCGTTACTTTTTGAATATCATCATTCATTATCTAATGAAGGTTGAACTCCATGCCCGTTATTATACGACCTCTGGGTAGATCTTGTATTTACAGTTATTGTTCTGATCTTTATGAACTATATATGCACTCCTATACATTTTATTTTTATCAATTTAATATTATATAATATATATATATATATATATATATATATATATATATACACCCTTTTCGTAGACAGTACGATGACGTAACAGCACTCAGCATTCCCAGAGGTCTCGGTCCCTAAATTTTGACATCTGCAGGAACTGAATTTTATCTGTACAACGCCGTACGCAAAATTTATAGAAAATATCGACTGGTGAATAATACAGTTTAAAGGATTTTGTTAGTACCAAAATCTACTTTCCATGAAAAAATCTTGCACGCCCAGGTTTTCAGCGATGGTTGAAGCTGGGGCTAGAATTAAGGTCTGTGACACAAACCCATTTTGTGGTCATAAAGATCTGTATATAATTGAGCCCACAAATTTCGAATTTTGACAAATTTCACGCAATTAGATTTACTGTTTATAAATACTCGTACTTATCAGATGAGAATAAAACAAACAAAAAAACTAAAGAAAGTAATCGAATTATCATATTTTGATTTCTCAAGTTAAACCCAAAAGAGATTACATATCTTAGAAAAAAAACACCGAATCCCCAGATGACTTTGAATATATAAAATCGCAAGGGGAGCGAAGAGAGCACATTTCTACTACTGTAATGATTTTTAAATGAAGAAACTAATTTTAAATACTGCCGAATGTTTGGAAATGGGATATAATGATATTAATAAACTTTTTTGGTCAAATGAAATCTCTGAGTAATATGTAGGGATAAAAGAAATTCGAAACAACAGATTTAATGCGATTTTAGGATTACAGAAACGTGTATATAGTGCTGAGAAAATACGATACTAGAATACAAGGTGATTCAAAAATACAAACATTTTGATTCAAACTTCAAAATTAGAGAGTAGTTATTGCTGGATGTCCAATTTCAAAACACATAAGCGATTTTGTTTCACACACACACACACATACAAAGATATAGCAAAAAGATAGCAAATAAAACATGCTGGAAGTCTAGACAGCCAGACGAATTTTAGAGAATAAACAGTTGGAAGATTTTTTTTTCTCAATCTCTTCTAAAAAGTCAATGTTCTCTGGTTCGTATAACTTAAAACGGCGAAAATATTACCCAGAATTTTATTCATAGAGAACAGTGTAAAAAGATGTCAGGATACTCTCTGTTTATCAGAAGAAAAATAAAAAGTACTAATGTAATAAGAAAATATCCAATTTTAGCGTTGGGGAACTTGGCGAGTGATACAAAACCTCCGTTAGTTTTAACTTTTATAAATTTAGTTAATTCTTAATTTTAAAATGCTGAAATTTGCACACAGACGAGCCAAGTTCGATTCTCGGCCTACCCAAACTGTCTCCGTGTTCACGTGGAGTACGGCTACGTTAAATATGTGGGTCCGTAAGTCCTTCAGAGAGGTTGGTGGTAGGGGAAGGAGGGTACAGTCCCTGTGGATACCACTCCCACTGGATTCCGATCTAAATTGAGTGGCACTTCCCGACCGAACAAATACCTTACACTTCTGGAAGGTCGGACGGTCTGGTTGAAGAAGAACATTGTTAACGTAATTAATTTTTTAATTGTCTAAATACATTTATAAATATTTAAAATAATCTGAAAGTAAGAATTATTCTCCGATAACAGCATGAATAGTTGATTAAAAGTATCATCCAACTTCAAAGGCAAAAAAATGCTTTTCTCCCATCAGGATAAATAAAACAGGGCAGATACTACCAAGGCAGGGAATTTTATGTGAACAGAAATTCTCCAACCTTTGTTTAAAATATCGTCGCATCGTTACAGTGTTGTAATATAAGTCTGAAAAGCAGAGACCCAGCACACTTTTCCTTCACGCTAAAATTTGTTATTTTATTCGTCTTCTAACATTAAATAAAGTGGCTAATATTTGGTGACTTGGAAGTTTATAAACGTTGATAAATTGCTTGGATACACGCTTCGAATTAACTTCAACAGCTGCATCGCATAAAACAAATAAATTTAAAGTGAAACTATACGCGAAAAAGAAAAAGCCAGTTCCGTGTAAAACAGACAAGTGATATTAAGCCATCTGATGTACTGAAACAGAATGTAGTCGATATCAGAATCAGTCACTTCGGCATGTAGTTTCTATGAATGGTTTTCGTCTTCCTAAGATCCGATATCCGAATCAGTCACTTCGGCATATAGTTTCTATGAATAGTTTTCGTCTTCCTAAGATCCGATATCTGAATCAGTCACTTCGGCATATAGTTTCTATGAATAGTTTTCGTCTTCCTAAGATCCGATATCCGAATCAGTCACTTCGGCATATAGTTTCTATGAATAGTTTTAGTCTTCCTAAGATAATCTAAACAATCTGATGTGGGCAGCAAATGATTTTTCCTATATAATGCAATGAATTTGCTTCTTTCACAGTAAAAGAATGACATATAAGATCAACGGCACAATGTTTTTAACGTTGAATTGTACATTTGAGGCTTTTTCGAATGGCACCATGTAAAATTATTTCGAAGTACCCAATTAACTTATATTTCACGCAACTCTAAATTAACAATTATCAATATTGATAGCATCCGCAATAAGCAATATAGTCCATATATTAAAATATTTTAATGAGTAATTCATCAAATTTTAAAATATTTTAAACTTACCGTCATTTTTGCAATTTTAATGATATTTTCGTCAATCTGAGGCTAAATATCGCCAAGTTGGCGATATTTTGCAAAATGAGTCGATAAGTTCGCCAAACGTATCGCCAAGCGTGACAAACAAACGGAGAGAAGAGCCTTTCTTATATATAAATGACTAGTAAAAATACAAAACAATTACGCAAAGTATCTTCTAGATATTATTATCTCTATAAATCTGCTGTGCTTATAAAGGAGCTTGTCTGAATGGCCAAAATTTATATTTGCAAAGTATCTTCTCTCATGAATGGAACGAGCTAGATCCACCAGAATAATGTTAACACATTTATCGCATAATATTACATATGAAGAGAGAATATATTTCACGATAGTAAATTTTTAATTTTATGCGATTTTTTTTATACATTTGTTTGAAAAAGTGCAATATCTTGAGAACGATTCATGCTAGCGTACTAAAATTTGTGTCAATCGTTTTCTAATGAAAAATCACACAAGAAATTATTATTTACGTAACATTGTTGAAGGTTCTGATTTTTAAATGATGTTTTTTTCAAAATTTATTTTGAAAATCTGAGGGTCTTTCGAGCATTCGAATGCGTTTAAAATCAACAGACATCCAGTCAGGGCCGTAGCCAGGCAGAGGCCAGAGGGGGTTAAGCGCCCCCAAGAGGTATAATCAGCCACCTTGATAAAAATATAAAATTTTTAGTAGTGATATGAAATTTCATCTAAAATGTCATCCAAATTTTGTATAAAAATTTTCTTCTTGTGATTTTCTTTTTTTATATAAAATATTTTGTTTTAAAGATTTTTTAATTTAGCTGAATATGCGGTTATACTGATGATCAATTTTAATTTAAAAATATTTAAAAAAATTTTAAATTATCATAATAGTATTTAAGATACTTTTATATTAATGCGGGGTTCACTGTTATACAGTCAAAATGAACTGATAAGTAGTTAAGAGTTAATATTAAGCATTAACTTGTGTTAACTTTCAGAAATTATCTTCGATTAATTAACAGCTTTACTACTAGTTAATGCTTATATTAAAATCAATTATAATTATTATTATTATTATTAATATTGATGTATAGAGCTATATGCATATTAATAATTAACTCTTAGCTTACAAATATAAACATGCAATTATTTGTTAATAATTTATATGAATTAAAATATATAATAGTAACTAATTTGGTTTGTAAATGCTAATGATTAATTGTGTTTTGGTGATCCCTTCTTCAAGACTGTTGAGCCCCCTTTGAATTTCACTCCAGTCCCTCTTAAATTTCGTGTCTGGCTACGGTACTACATCCAGTATTCATGGATTGAAATTTTTATATCGAATTTCGTTCAAAACGATTCGTTCGTGAGATATCGTCTCCATATACATACACACGCAGACATTACCTCTAATTCGATTGATTCGAATTTAGGGATGCTTGAAACGTGTTCTTCCGTCGAAAACTCGAATTCGAATTTTCGACCCCGTCACAATATTTTCTCTATACATTATACTATAGGAAAAGTAAAAATTATGGATGACAATATTCAGTTGCAAAGAAGGATGAGTGAGTCAGTGTCCAATAGCGTGAAGGATGGACTATCACTTTTCATTAACTATTCCTCTAACTTGGCACTTTCACAAATTTTATGCAGTCACACTCGCTTATACCAAATTAGTAAGATCCAATGAACAATATTCAACCAGGAGCATGAGTCTATTTGCTGTAAGGAATTTTAGTTCGAATATAGGTTGTTATTGTGCGATAAGTAATTTTTGTAAACTATACAACAGCTTCTCCGATAATCTCCATGTTTTTTATTCATCGGAAGTGGATTTAAAAAATCATTTGTTGTAAATATTTTATATTTATTCATTTACTGGTGTTTTCTAAAATTATTTGTTGTTAATACGTAGGTGGTTCAGAAAGCAAGATAACAAGAGCTCTCACGGATGCACAAATTCGGCGTGCGAATTAAATTCTATGTCTAGATAAGGTGTGTTCTTGAACGACAACGTCCGACCGCATACGGCCTTGGTTACACGTGATTTGGTACAGCGTTTCCAATGGAATGTACTGGAACACCCACCCTACAGCCCAGATCTCGCACCAAACGATTTTCATCTCTTCGAACCGTTGAAGAAGCACCTGCCATGTCGCCATTTCACAACCGATGCCGAAGTTCAGGAAGTCATTGTTGAGTGGCTCCGCGACCTGGACCCTGATTTCTTCTATGCCGGTTTCGATAGATTGGTTTACCGATGGAACAAATGCTTCAACAACCACTGTGACTATGTGGAAAATAATATGTATCAGGGCCTTGCTAATTTCGTGTATCTCTTTGCCTTCGTGAATACATCTTTTCTCTCACAGGACTTGTTACCTTACTTTTTGAACCACCCTCGTAGTTTGCATTTTAATGCATTTTATTATATTTCAATCTGTATATTTTGTAATGTAATTTGCACGCTGTTACTAGGACTTTGTCCTATAGCTTGCATTCTTTTAAAATAAATAAATAAAAACACGAAGAGACATTTAGTGGATTTATTATTAGTGGATTTATTCAAAACTTATGGTAGAAAAGAACGGCATCAGATGTCATGACACAGAAAGTAGCCGATATCTGACCCGGCAACTTTCTTATGCAGCTTCTATTAGTGATTTCGTCGTCTTCCTCAGGTAATCTAAAAAACTGTCGGAAGCAATTATCAGTTATAAAAATGATGAACGAATTCAGTACCCAATTAGACGTGCAAGATGCAAGGCTTTACTTACTATTCCAACTAATTCGATATTTTCATAAGTTGATTAAGATTTTAATTCTTTTGAGGGAAAATTTAGAGTTCGTTAAAGAAAATTATAGGATTATTTTATTTTTGTAAAAAATTTTATGTTGTCGTGAATTATTCTGTGAATTTCGCAGGCAAAGAGATTGAATTACATTTGTTTAAATAATGAAGACGTAAGGAATATTATACTAATTGGAACGTTTAATCTAAGGGGCACGTCTAAAAAATTAAATTTGAGTTTTTATAGAAGTGCCACACAAAGTTGAGACTGTTTTTATAAAATTATTTATCTTAAGAAAATTTGTAATTACACGTAAATGACTGAAATTCATATTTAAGGAAATAAAGCCCGTTACCACTTATTCTTACGACCTGTATATATATATACATATATATATATATATATATATATATATATATATATATATACGAAAGATCAATCATGTTTAAAGCATTGATTATGAAACACTTTCCAACTTCAATGCAATTTTATTTAAACATCTCTAAAATGCAATATATTCCTCGGTAATATTTTAAAACTTATCACAATACTACATTAATTTATTATATTTGAAAACTTAAACTTTCATCGAAAAAAATGAACTTCATTTAAATGACGGCATTGAAATATAAATTGCGTGGTTTAAACATCTCTAAAATGCGATACATTCCTCGGTAATATTTTTAAAATTATCATAATACTACAATAATTTATTATATTTGAAAACTTCATCGAAAACAACTAAAATTCATTCAAATGACGTCATAAAAAAATAACACGCCTGATTCTCTCTATAAAAGCAGCATTTCATTCATAACCATTTCCCATTCATTTCATTCATCACAGTACTAAAATAATTTATTTTATTTAAAAACTTAAGACCATGGAGCTACAAGTAATTAAACTCTATGCTTAAAACTTCATCGAAAAAAATCGTCCTCTGTAAAATCAAAGAATATTTCATTCATATCAGCTATGTAGACTCCATGAGCTAAATAATTTTGCGTTAAAGAAATGCAGGAATTCTTATACAACTCATTCTACATATTTTGCTGTTTACATTTTACATGAGTGAAAAATAGGCTTCGTTGTAGAAATAACAAATTTGGATGATCATTTAAACTGAAATATATTGTAATTGCGTTGTTTCAGTATGTAGATGCACAGAATTTAAGAAAAAATAAAGTGGTTTTAGGACGGATACAACACTCAATATGAATTAAAAAGAACTTTAAAATCACGATTTTGAGACAAGATGGATTGCCATATTTTATTTTGAAGTGGGTCACGTGATCTTTTCCTATCATGGTCACGTGATCGCTTCATATAAGAGGTGTAATTATTATTTTTAATTTTTATTTAAAAAACTACTGAATATATTTTGCTGAAATTTTTTTTTTTTATATACTTTATGGAATAATTTGAATATTATCTAAAATTTTTGAAGCAATTTATGAATTTTAAATCCGCTTAAAAAATGTTTGAAAATTAAGTCCCATAGGGTTCAATGTATTTCATTTTTTCAACCCGGGTTCAATCCAAAACTAATTGGGTGATATTATTCATTTATATTCCAATAGGTCCTACAGACCGTCTGAACAACATACTAAAATTTCATTTTGATTAAGTCATTTTTACGGCAGTTATCGTGCTAACGGACAGACAGACAGGATGAACAAAGTCATAAACACTTTTCAACTTTGTTGTAAAGTGTTAATAACAGTTAATTATAGCGCGCTGGTTTTTTTTTTCGGTACTAATTACTTTAAAACCACCTAGTTAGCGTGGCCAGTTGTTGGCATTTAACACTTTTCTGACCGGACACGAGTATACTTTTATTTTCATGTCACCATATTTTAGTAAAAATAGTTACTAGGTGGGGGGGGGGGGGGGCAATTCTACTAAAGTATGTAGTGTATGTTCTTCCAAAGGAAAGCGCGGCGAAACTTGATATGTTTGTAAAATGTGTGTACCACTGCACGTAGGTAAATGCTTTACCGTATACCAAACCCAAAAATAATTATTAAACATGCTGTTACGAATGAATAATATTCTCTCACTGGCGCCTTTTTTGTTTCCGTCTCTTTTTTCATATCCTCTTTCACGGAATTAATCTCTTCCTATCCGACTTTAATCTCTTTCATTTTTTCTTCCATTGCTTCTTGTCAGGGTTTCATCTCGTTTTGTACGGCTCTCATTGCTTTTTGTCAGGTTTTCATAGTTACCTTCATCTCGTCTTGTCCGGCTTTCATAGTTTCTTGCATATTGTCTTGTCTGGCTTGCATGGCGTCATGTCCAGCTTCGTAAATTCCATAATCTCGCATAACTGTTCCTCCATCATTTTTCTAGTTAGGGGGAGCCATCGTTTTTCTAGATGCGCTTGTCAAGTTCCAAAAACCCCACTCCTGACACTACTTGTTCCGGCATATTCTCTGGAATCGTGGGTGTGTACGCAGGATACAGGAATGAGTCCAAATTTCTGGATAACTAAACACGTTCAGTCACAAGCACAAAGTAAACAGATACAATATACAATCAATCCACTAATTACACAAAGTAAGCGATATTATTCTCAAAATGCTGACGAAAATAATTTCATAAGACAACAGCTACTATTCTCAAAACATTGACAAAAGTCACAGCTGACTGTATCTCGTATCTTGTCAACTGAACTTCAACGGGGTGATGAGTCCTTTTTATAGTCTCTCTATAGAAACTTCTGGAAATTTCTCCATATCTCCTAGACTAATCGTTATTTCGTGGAGTTTCTTGAACATTACGGAAGTCGCCAAATGTCGCCAAATCCGGAAACCTTTCTTTGAACTTGGGAAATTATGGCAACCCTTTGCTCACGTCATGGACAATGTATTTATTCACTGTCTGATCTTCGAGACGCGACAAAAGAAAAAGCAACAGTGAGAGAATATTACACGTTCGCTACAGTATAGTAAGTTTCATTTCAACGCATGCTGTGTAAATAAAGTTTATTGAAGCTTATTTAGATGGTTTCATTTTATATTAAATTGCGGGAAAATAGCCGGCTACGGAATAGTTTTGGCTTGAAATAGCCAGTCAGCAATGTGTTAAATGTCATAAAAATTGAGGTACATTAACCAAGTATTACAACCGAGTAAGCGGCAGTGAATCGAAAGATTCGTCAAGAAAATTTACAAATTTATTGACTCATCACCAAATATGTTACGAAATGAAAGTAATGCTTCCTTGGTTGTAATACGTAGTAAATCTTTTTTTTTAAACGCTTAGAGGGCAGAAGCTCTCAAAATAGAAAAAAGATTTGACTTATTTCCAAGTTCACGATATGCTCGATATGCTGCGCACAACAGCAGCGATGAGACAATGTGCGGAAGCGTCCCCTTTGTTTAAAGTACAGTGCCTGGAAACACTTTTCGACGCAGTGAGTTAAAAGTACACAACAAAAACAACCCTTGCTGTATTGGAGCAAGGTTAATTTATTATTTTCTTTTACTGGTAGTTCAAAAATTAAAATTTGCAAGAGTTTCATATAGCTGCAAGCTTACACTAAGAAATGTTTTGAAAGCAAATGCTTTTAAAACATTTCTTGTCAGGCTTTCAAAAGATTTTTTAGTGACTTTTTTTCATTGTGACACATTGTTTTTATCGGAGGCGAGAGTAGGGGGGGGGGGGGGTCGAAAAAATATTTAAAAATTATTTTCTCACATGATTTGCATGTTTTTAGAATTTGACTCCTAATAGCAAAGAAGCAAACTTCGGTTCATGAAACGTAAATGGATGTTGGTTTCTTATTCCGAACTTTTCCGGCGTGGCCGGGCAAAATGTTAAACTTGACTGTGTTTCTATTACTCAAATGATCTACGTATGAACATGCACTTTCATATATCAAGAAGACTTTAATTTCATATTATTTTCATATCAATTCCTATATTTAAGTATCTATTAAACTTTGTACAAAAAAAAAAAATAAATATGGTTTCAAGGAAAAGTTTTACAAGGGTCTATATTTCAAAATAAAATGCATAGCTGTAACCCCTCCCCCCCCCCCCCCCCCCCACACACACCACCACCAATTTTCCAAGATTCTAGCTGCGCCATGACGAAAAACCATATGCAGACAAAAATTTTGGATTTATCAGTTCTATGAGCGCCGTCCCAAGAATTTCTTTGGGTAACGAGAAGCATTTATTGGGGGCACAATTTGATTGATTATTGTTCTGATGATGGAAATATGCTTCTGCAATGAAAATTATATAACAAACACAATAACTTGAAAATTCTTGAGGGGGAGGAAGTCGGTCGATCTACTCAGACACCCCCCCCCCCCTAAATGACGAACCTGGTTATCTATCGAAAATACAAAACATACATTCACAATTTTGAAATGTAGTACGCAAGTTCAACTCTACCTAAAACGAAGCCTTTAAGTCTTAGTAACACCCTAATAACATCTGATATCTTTTATACACTGAAAATAAAGATGCCGTGCCAACTTCCTATTTGGAATGGCGTAGGATGCACATTTCGAAACGAACTACTTTTGATAGCAAGCAAAATATCGTTAAAAAATTACTTAAAAACTGCGATGAAGAGATTTTAATAGATATTAGGAAAGAAGATTAAATTATGCAAAGAACCTATGTGGCCAAACTATCAGGGGGAATGCCTTTTAAAGAGGATTTTTTAAATAAAAACTACAATGCTCTTATATCACAGTAGCTGTACCTACGCAGGCTCCAGTGTCTTTTATGCTCAGTATCTGTTGGTAGCTTACTACCCAATCCTTCGAGTGAGTGCCACCATTCGACTTTCTCGAATATTAATATTCCATACTATTTAGTTCCGTTTATCTCGCAATCATTAACAGAATAAAGGTATAGCTATTGTACTCCCAGACACACGCGGATTGATTATTATACAACCCTCTGATGAAAAAAAAAACATATTTATTTAAATTAACTTTCGATCAAATAATATATAATTTGTAATGCGAAAAATGTTACAGTAATTATGACAAAATCTTGCTCATAAAATGCTCAATAACCAACTATTTTGAAATCACTATATTTTTCATTGTTGAGCAGAAGTATGAAAAAAATAATCAATAATTATTGAGCGAAATAAGTATATCAGATGTAACTTTTGAGGAAGTTTTTAAAACCATGGAGATAGATAGAGTTTCCCTTCACCTTCATGTTTTAAACTATATAATTAAAGCTAAATTCGTTGCCATTCGGCGAATAATAATTAGATCCTTTTTCCGCGCAACGTATCTAAGCGAAATATATTTATGGATGCTCGGAAAATTACGAAATCATGATACGCGTGGCGCACTAATACTGTGAGTTGAAGACTAGTGAGTTGAAACTTGACACCCCATGATTATTTGATGCATCGTAGACTAGGTCAATGGCTGTGAACACAAACTAGTAAAGTAGTCAAAAGTTTCACATAAAGAACCATACATTTATTTGAAATCGGAGGTACTAAAATAAAATTTAAATGCTTGCGTGTATATAAAAGGCATGTTAAAAACTTTGATTGGGTATTCTTTTCCCGCGTGTCTGTATTTATACATGTAATCCGAGTACTTATCGTTCGTCATGCAGTGTCATTATATGGTCCATCCTTCCAGAATACAGACGCAATTTTTCAATAAAAAAATTTACATGGCGCCAATCCCCCGCCCTCCTCCAACAAAAAATTTCTTTTAGATGCTTAAATGATATGCCACCTAATCACTGCCACACCCTTAAGCGCAATAAACTAACCCGTTTATTCTGACACAGATGATATGTAGTTGCTATAAAATAAAATTAATTTTGTTTACCAAGCTGATGAATAGATAGGTTTTCACAGTAAATATCTAGTTTAACATATAATTTATGACGAAAACAAAACAAGGGAATGTATTATATTTTACAGCATGTCTTTTTTTTTTTCCTTTTAAGGCTCATTTAAGTGTTCTGAACTTTTAATACGAATTTCTGGAGAAATTCAAATTTTATTGGATTCTTGGGAGAGGATTTTTAAAGGATTCGTTTAGAACAGTGTCGTTACGCGTGCTAAGGATATCATAGCTTAAAAAATGACATCTTCAAATGTGACAGCTAGCTGTAAGCCCCGCAGCTAGCAAATTATAATTTTTAGAAAGTTAACATGGATGTTAATAAAATGTCTTTATGAAAATAAAATTTTACCAAAAGCTATTCATAATTTTGCGCGTCTAATGAGCGAGACTAAAATTAGTACTTTATGTAGTATAATAATTAGATTTTACAGAAAATGCTACAGAAATTTTTTTTCGAACGTTTTAACAATTTTTGTGGACCGAAATTGATCTAGTTATTTTACATATAAGAAATTACTTTTTAATATACATTACTTATTTAATAATTAATATATATATATATATATATATATTTCTGCAATACATTTTACAGTTGTGTACACAGAAACGTAGAATCAGCATTAATGAAACATGTATGGCCCTTGATAACGTACATGGTTTCAGAAATGCTTATCTTATTCATTTTATTCCTTTAATATTCACTATATTCCATTTATTCAATTTCCAAACTTCTTGGGAGCTATAAAAGGCCTAGCTCATCGTTCTACACTTGGTTTCTAATTTGCAATTTTTCACCTTTACCTTCAGTTTACAAGCAATTTTCTTTGGTATTTCTCGGGTATATATATATTACAAGTAATCATAAAAATCTTTAATTATATATATATATATATATATATATATATATATATATATATATATATATATATATATATATATATATATATATATATATATATATATATATATAAATTTGCGCGTCTAATGGTTGATTGGGGTTTTATGGCGCATGATCCAGAATGGATATGCTGCGTCAAACATATGCTATAGATCTAACAGTATGTGCAAGTTAATCACAACATGTGTATAATCTAAAAGGTGAAAAAATTGGAAATAAAACATGACAATTCGCTCGTCTAATAGATGGGGCTAAAATGAATATTTTATGTACTGTAATAATTAGGTTTTACTATAAATGCTACAGAAAGAATAACTGTCTAATGTTGTAACAATTTTTGTGGACCGAAGTTGCTCTAGTTATTTTACATATAAGAAATTACTTTAACACACATTACTTATTTAATAAAATATATATATATATCAAGCTAGGGATTTATGGGGACTTTTTACTGTTTTCTTTATATATCTTTTTTATTTCACAAAATATATAGGAAAATACAAAATCCTGTTGGAAACGTGACGAGTAGTCAAGTACAAAATACTTATTCTGTATATAAAAGTACTTAAAATTCCCAGCATTGCATATAAAACATATTATTCCATGCTTTCATACATGAAGAATATCCTTTGACGTTTCTTTCGCAGATATAAAAATGTCAAGTTGAAAGGCAGTTGTCGTCCTCACACGGCGTAAAGAACTCTATCTTTTTACTTGACTCTTACAGGCTTCGAAACTGTCACTCAAAACAAGTGAGCGTATTCTTACGGTTTTACGCACCAGCAAATGTCACTAAAACAGATTTTCAGCTAGCACTACAAATATATTTTTATTCTTTTTATTTTATTATATGTTAAATCATATTTCCGTATTATGTATCCATTTACTTTCATTCGTGCATATAACTAGCAAAAGAAAACAAAGAAAATAAATACGATGGTTACGGATTTTCCGATAGAATATATTTTATTAATTTTCTTCTTTTAATTTTCAAAGAGATGTTCTAAAATTTTAGATAAACAATTAAATACTGTGTGCAGTAACTATTAAAAAATAAGCTAAATTATCTGTTGTTTATTTCAAACGCCAACTACCTTCCCAAGATTAATATTTGCTCCAAGAGTGTGTATATGACATTGATTATATGTTGAAATTGCCTAATTGACTTTGCCTAATTGAAAGCAAATAACAAGAATAATCTAATGTCGGCAGCACAAGACTTTCCCAAAGACTCAAACTCATTTATTTTTTATTTTGTTTTCTTTATATGCATTAATTTAAGATTTTAAAAAAAAAATGTCATTTGACGACTTGGCGCATTTTAAAACGGCTTCTTGATTTTATTCATTTAGTCGTGTACAAAATAAAGCATATAACAAATAAATTAATACATTCATGCATATTTAGACTTTTATTTTTTTATTTCATTTTATTTATTTTAGAGCAATTTCATTCGGGAAAAAAAGGGGACAGTTTCGTTTTTTTCCAATTGTACCAAAATTGAATCAGCAAAGAAATAACATGCGAGTTAAGTGGATAAACTACCAAATTTCACGACATTTTGTTGGATAGTTGTAAGTAACAATGGTTACAAGAATTGCACTGACACACTCAGCGTCAGGCTAAAATTAAGTTTTTCGTGCCCGAAATGTTTAGATTCGTCGAAAACACGAGAGTTTCGATTTTCAGCCGTAGCCCAATGTTTTCCCTTCCATATACATTATCATATATTGTAGGGAAAGTAAAATGAATCTAAAGGGGAGGCTTTTCACCGCGATAGTAAATAAAAGGGTTCTGCTCCTAAATATCCAAACAGTAATTTAGCGAAGGAAGTCCTCAGACGCATATAAACGACGGCCATTTCGTCTCACAGACCATGGGATCGATAACACTATTTTCCTCTACAGCTTCTTCTTTCCATTTCGTTTAGACTCAACAAACTAGGTAGGAGTTAACGCATCCCCCAGGCATGTCTGACTACAGTACCCAACACAAATTGAGGACATCACATACTTTGCTTTATCGTTTTATTATCCCTTCCTTCAGTTTTGTTTTCATAAGAGGAATCAATATTAGGAAAGATAAAAAGTGACCAGATTGATCAATAGATGGCGCTGTAGCAGAGAACTTTTCATCCGTAATTCAACGAAGAAATAAAATGGCAGTTTAATGGGATTGCGACGAAACTGAAATGCAGCACAATGATTTATATTTCTACATTCAGAGTGATTTTTCTCCCTTAAATTTTTTCTTATTAGAATGTTCAATAAAATGGTGAAAATTAAAGAAAAACATACATTTAATAGTACATTCCCTTCACTCAAAATATATAAAATGCTATAAAATTGTTTCAAATTAAAACTTATTATCACTTTTTTTTTGCTTATTACTGAATAAATAAATAGGCTCAGTTGATAGTGTAAATACATTAATCGAGTTAATTTACAATTATTTATTTATTATTTACGTGACTTTTAGTTACGTGTATTAACCAAACAAAGAATTTTCAAGTTATACCTTTTGGATTGTTAAATTAAAGGATATCTATATAAGTTCAAATATTTTAATCTGTCATGTTTCGCTATTTACACAATCTGCCTAAATATTTTCCATTTTTCTAATTTGTGCTTTACAAAGTAATATTTAAATTATACTTTATGGATTGAATAAAAAAGAAAAAAATATCTATATCTACTTAAATAATTTTAATTTTAATCTTCTATCATGCTTCGACGTTTATACAATACGTCTACACAATAAACTCTGCAATGTTCAGTATTTAAAAGTAATTAATCTGAAATATTTTAGGTGAATTACAAAAAAAAAAAAATCCGTCGTTTAATCTTATTTTCACGAACATGTGTAATAGAATATGGCAGTCTTCACAAGTTCCTTTGTTCTCGTTTCCATTGGATATCAAGACGTGGCTTTCAAAGATCCATGCATTATCGCTCTTCTATTTCTTGAAAATGTTGTTTCGGGTTGTACAGCTTTTGAACAGACGCCTAGCGAAACAAAAAAGCGTCGAAGGATGAAAGATGAAATGACAAAGGAGTTGTGCCAGAGGACAAAAAGATTTTTTGGAAGCGAATTCCGAAAAACATCTGAATGAAATAACTTTGTATTCATGGAATGCATGGGAAAAACGTATGGAATAATTAAAATCGTTCGGAAGACAGGCTAAGGCACATTGAAATCAAATTGTTTAATGAAAAGTTGTAGCTTTTCAATACAAGATTGAATGAGCAACTTCTTTCAGCTAAAGACGCAATAATCGATTATTTTATTTTATTCATACAGATTCGTACTTCCTCGGTTCCTGCACAAGGTCAAAAATGTACTGTTTTCGGCCTGAAAGAAGGTTGAGCGAGGTCTATACTACACCCAACAAGCGCTCGGGACTGGACGCAAACCATGAGTAAATGTAGACCCAGGGTTATAGAAAATATACTTTCTACAGCCCTCGTGTAGACCAGCGTTTCTCAAACAGTGCTCTGTGAAACCCTTGGTTTCCGCGATGTGATATATTCACTAAAGAAATAAAGCGGCATAAATTAGGAAAAATCATGAATTCGGTGTAACATCGAAGCACCCAGTCTATTTTTTAGGCATACCTAGGGGGGGGGGGGGGCGAAGG
Source organism: Amaurobius ferox (assembly GCA_951213105.1). Taxonomy (NCBI): domain Eukaryota; kingdom Metazoa; phylum Arthropoda; class Arachnida; order Araneae; family Amaurobiidae; genus Amaurobius; species Amaurobius ferox. The sequence continues at coordinate 98,474,169 of OX578141.1, read as the reverse complement.
CCCCTGGAGACGAGTATTCGCCCCTCTGGAGATATTTTATGTTAACCTAGTTTATTTATGCGACAGCATTTAGATATATTTATATAGGGCAAATAGAAAACATGTCCCCCTAAAATTTAATTCGCCCCCCCCCCCCCGGCCAAAATGTCCTGAAAGAAACACTGGAAGCAGCTGTACACATTGTAAAACATTTGCAAGTATGTTGTTGAAAGTAATGGTCCGTAAATGTCCGTAATGGGGAGTAAGGTTCTCGATAGTTATGATTATATACACAAAAATAAATCTTCGGCAGACGATAATTAGCTGAATATTTCAGAAATGAAGCTGCAATTTTCATGAAAGCTCGTAATTGCGGTTTTCTGATAATTTGCTGAAATTATCAACAAAGTAGCTAAAAGAATGAGCAAAAGTTGCAGAAAGTTTTACAGTGCAGGGTCTTTTAATATAAAGTTGTACCGTCACATACCGGCTTGATTAATCGCAACGAGCCGCAGTTTTCCTATTAACATAACGCTAATTTGCACATTTTGTAATAGAAATGTCAGAAATTTTCAAAGTACTCACAAAATAAATAAATTATGAAACATAACCCTAGAAATTTTCTCTTTCTGGGCAATTTTTTCTTTTCACCAGCAAATTGAATTTAAAAACAAGACCAAAAAGTTTGAAAAACACTGGTGTAGACCATAGAGGTCAGTAGTTTCTCCCTCTTTGATGACCGGGTACTTGCTTTATTTAAAGCTGGCTTGTACGCAACTGCCAAAAAAGTTGGCTTGCTCGCACTGCCTCACCACTTTACAAATGAAACTGCGTCACCACTTTACAAATGAAATTGCCTCATCACTTCATATGTATAAGAGATTTGCGAAAGGAAAAAACATTCCAGACATGGAAAAAGAAAACGTCATCTAAAAAGAAAAGTCGCCAGTCTGTCTTTGTGAGGCGCATTTTTGAGAGGATAATATTTTGGTCGAATGTTGAGTTTTAGCATAAATACTTACGTGAATATTAAAAACTAAAAATTAAATTAGGATACAGAAAACGAAATAAAATTGCAACCAAAACGTCTGTAAAAGGGTTCAATTTGCTTCGATAGAAATGAAATTCATGGATGGAAAAAAATTTCCAGACATGGAAAAAGAACTATCAATGTCTGGTTTAACGTATTTTTTCACAGCCTTTGTATATCACATCCAGTCACGACATCGCGAAGGATTACGCCGGAACTTGATCATTTTCCCACGAAATATAGTGCGGGTTTCATAGTTAATTTAAAACACGCGATTCGCCCTCCCCCCCCCCCCCCTTGCAACAAGTATCAGTGGGTGGGCTAATAAACAGGTAATTACGACGTATATATGCTAATCTGGTTAATACGGTGAATACTAATATTCTAGATGTTCAATAACACATGAAAACGTCTTTTACTAGTAAATTTATTACGCAAAACGTGACTCACGTTTAATGTAATATTGATTACGCATGTTGTACCAGGATCTTTTCCTATGGAAGATATGTCTTATTTTAAGAAGCACAGCATGCTGTAAAAATATTAGTTTTCATTATTGCAGAGGGAAATTTTCGTCTTATTCAGAAATATGGAATATTTCGGACAGGTGACAGAAATATTTTTTAGTGAAGGAAATGCTTAGCAACAACTTTCCCGCCCTTCGTTGGCTTGCAGTGAGCTTTTCCAGTGATTCTATACATGAAACCGCTATGGATGTAAAGAGTAGTTGGAAAGAATAGTATACATTATCACAAATTAGAGGAATGCATTAAATTTGTCTGCTTGACAGACATGTTTTCAAGTTGAAAAAAAAAAATTTTTTTTAAGCGTTTTAATAATAATTAAAAATAACTTGCCAAGAAAAGCTCATATAATATACATTTTTATTCTTTCTGATAGTAACTGTGAATAAAATGGGTTTAAAAATGATTGTAATATGTATACATGAGAAATTCGACGTGAAACCTTACATAAGACCGCCCATAAATGGTGCTTTAATTAGGTAATTGAGTAATTTAATTAGATCACTGTAAAAAAAAAAAACCTATTTTTAAGTTTATTTTGTTTGCCAGATGTCAAAAGAACGGAAAATCATGTTTTGAGATAAACGTGGATAACTCCAAGTTAAGTATCAAAACAATAGTTTATTAGGATATAAAATGATGTTTAAATTTATTATGTATTTTTTAAATTTTAAAGGTGGGCTGTGTTCACTTAAAAAAAGCATCTGGGTTTTTCAAACAACTTCTTTTCAGTAAAAAAATCTCGCGAAATTTTTTTGCAGTGATAATTACATTATTATTTTTACAGTTTTTACATTTATTAGAATAATATACGATCCCTGTCTGAAAAGAAGCAACGGGATTTCCAAAAATGGAATAAATTTTCCGCGTGTTTCCATAGGAGACAAATAATTACAAAAAAAATCGGAAATAAAGTATAAATATCGTGGGATGCGTTCAGAAAAACAAACTGGAATGCACAAAGACGGTACTGTATGAGGAGGCGCGCATTAGGTCAGTCACGCATATCTTAATCCGCCTTCTTCGTTGAGGCGCCCAGCTGCATCTTTCGAATTCTTTTATCTCAAATCTTATCTATAAATTATCTTTTTAGATAAATGCTTCCTACACAAATGCGCCTAGCTGACTAGAAAGGAAAAGAAACTATTGATATTCTTGGAGTTATTTAAAACAAGTCTTGCACTTGTATATAATTTTCGCGGAAATCCACTGTGAAGCTCTATTGTTTGCCTCTCAAATTGCATCTTCATTTTACTCAGAAACTGTTGGAAGAAATAAGCAAAATAGTGATGCAACATTCTTTGGAGGATTTGCCATTAAAATGCAACATGGAAACTTTTTTGTAAACACAGTAAAATTAATTTCCTAATATAGATATAGAACGGTGAAATAAAAGATAAAAATATAATATGATTAAGTGAAAAATATGGTTTTTGCAAAGTTATAAATTGTAAAGAGAAGAATTTTGGCAAACTGGCGAATTTTTAAATTAATCTTTCAATGGGATCTATCTCAATCGGGTCGAAATTTACGAGCATGGATATCGTTTTCAAGATGCACCATATATCGCACCAGTTTAAATTGTATTCAGAATTCAAAACACTATTTACTATAACTCATAGTTTTAGTATTAAAAATTTTTCAGGCAATAACGTAACAAAAGAGGCCTTCTATTAGTATTGAGCAAGGTCAGTAAAACTAACCCTCAGAGGGTTCTATTAATATACCCCCACTTGGTACATCATTATAGCCCGCGCAGGATTCACAGATCATACTAACCCTTTCATGTGTTTATTCAACTCATATCTGTACCCTAGAAGCTAAATCATATTCTTTTATACGCAATGTAAAAATTTTTTTTACGCAGGCCGTCCGGCTCACTTAAAGGGTATAAGAGCAGTTATAACGGACAGCCGGAATATAAGAAACTTTGACAGAATTTAGGGGCTTCCTGAAATGATAGATTTACAGATTATCAGGGAAAGAATTGAATATTTTAGATAAGAGAGAGATGTGGCCATAGTGTCAAAGGGGGTGCATTCATGCATGATTTTAGCACATTCAGTGTCGACCACATATTTCGATATTCATTCGCAAACTCAAATGATAATTTATATATTTTAACATTTTCGAAACTAAAAAAAACTCTTCAGCATTATTGTAAACAAATACTTTTATTTAAAAAAGACAATAATTGATTTTAATGGTCATCATTGCTTTCATTTTCAATTTTTTAGAGTTGTTTTCGCTCATCTAGTAATGAGGTTAAGAATACGTCACCAACGTAATTTGATATTCTATCTATTTTGTCAAATGACAGCAGACCCAGCGGACCCCGACACCAGTGTGTTACTCCACGGCGAAGCAGCTTGTTAATGCTGTCTGCGAAATTATGACATACGGCTTGCTGCATTGACGCGCCTGCAGAGAGCCAAAGTCATTTTCTTAAACTCTTTGGTGTTCACAAAAATTGTCAGGTTCATGAGCAATACAATGCAATATTTTCGTAGGACTCTAGCTGAAAGGGGTTTGGTCAAGAGATGACTGGAAATATCTTTGTGTGTGTGTGTGCGAGAGAGAGAGAGGGGGGGATTTAGAGAGAGAGGGGGGTTTAGAGAGAGAGAATTTAGAGAGAGAGGGGATTTAGAGAGAGGGGGGAATTTAGAGAGAGAGGGAGAATTTAGAGAGAGCGAGGGTTTAGAGAGAGGATTTAGAGAGAGAGAGAGAGACTCTTTTCTCTAAAGCTAAAAAAATCTCCTCACATCTCGTCCCCCCTTCTCTTCCGATTTAAAAGAAATTCCTCTCTCGTCCCTCTTCCCTTCGAAGTTAAAAAAAAACCCTCACATCTCGTCTTCTTGAAAATTGAACAAATTCCTTACACCTTTCCAGTCTTTTATTCAAACGTTAAGAAATTCGTTAGACCTCACCCATCTTCTCTTCAAAATTAAAAAAAAAATCTTCCACATCTCATCCTCTGTCGACCGTCCAAACAGCTGCTCATGTTTTAGGAGGAGTCGGACGGTCTGGGCCTTCCACATCTCATCCTCTTGAAAACAAGTAGTTTCTCACATTCCGTCTGCCCTTTCTTCAAAGTTTAAGAAATTCTTTGCACCTCGTTCCTCTCCTCTGTGTTTTTAAATCCTAACATCACCCACTTCGTCCGTTTTTTCTTCGAAGTTTAAAAAATTCCTCACACCTCGTCCCTCTTTCTCTTCAAAGTTTAAAAATTCCTCACACCTCTTCAGTCTTCGCTTCAAAATTTAAGGGGGGGGGGGGGGAATCTCGAGTGAGAGTTTCACGAAAATGCTGTATAAACTATAGTATAGTAGGAACAAAATTCGATAACCGCGTAAACATAGCGACTGTATACACTAATACTTTAAAAGTATTACTAACACTTAGAAAAAGTTATGCATTTTAAGATAGGATAATTAAAACCAATTCCCATAGTTTAACTCTTACACTGATATCAAACAGAAGTATTAATTAAAAATTAATGATATTTGAATTTGAAATAAAAAAAACTTCTGAAACCATCATTAGATTTTCATAAAATCAACATACTTTTACGAAATTAAAGCATTTAATGTCTAAAACTTAAGGAAATAATAAAAATAATTTCAAATGGTTTTTTCGAACAACATATTAATAAGTAGAACAAATTTATTCTTTCCTCAAAAAGTACAAACCAATATACTAACAATTTTTATCAAATGAAGAAATAAATGTTAAAAGTTTCGATATCAGAAATAGGAATTTCCTTTTCATATCTCTAGATGGCGCAACAATGCCGAATATCATCCAGGCAATGTGACAACACAAAATGAAAATGATGTCTACTTGACGTTATGTTACGTTCGACTGGCGGTTACCTGTTTTATAACTGTACTTTCCGTTTCTCTTCGAGAATGCCGTTGAATGACGGAAGTACTACTGGTACATGAAGTTCGATTTAATGTATAGGGGTCTCTTGGCATATATCCGCAATTAGTGAAAACCGCTAATGAGAGGGCACACATGATAAAGACTATTGGACGACATTGGAGGCTTTTCATAAGTGAAAAACCAAACATTTAAATTCACAAATATTTTAAAAGCGGGAGATTTTTACGCGATATTGAATCCTTTTTGAGAAAATGGGCCGTATTAACTGTACCAGGGTCGGTATTATCCATAGGAAAATGTTGGGGCCCATATTTTATGCTAAATGTACCTTTTCTCCACTATAAAAATTTTATGGAGGCCCTAGCTTAGGGTTTTCATTCGTCCCGTTTTTTCTGGGACAGTTCTATTTTTTGATAAAATGTCCCGGTGTCCCGAATTTATTCCAAATGTAACACTTTTTAAGTGTTCTTCCAGGAAAAAAAATCGGTGGTTAACGAACGACTTGTTTGATGAGTTAGCACGTGTGAAAAAAATGAGTTTGCACATGTGAAAAAAGGCAAATTTGAAGTGTGGGGTGAACTAAGGTATTAATGAAAGACAGTGTGAAATATTAGTTCATTTTACAAAGCAGGATATAAGCGTTGAACCTGAAATGCCTAGTTAGGTTTTGTTTGGCATTGCCAGGATCTAATGCAGATATTGAATGTGTTTTTTCATTAAATGCCATGTGTGCAGATGGAAAAGAAATTGAAACAGTGAAGTCTTTAACTATTGTAAACACCCATTTTAAGAATTCTCTTGTGCTATGTCCAAATATCCGGGAAAAAACTTCTTGAACAATATAGGCGTGATTTATGTATATACCTGTATACTCTAGTATTTCTACTATATGGATATATAAGAAAATTCATCAAGAAAGGCACAAATAACGTAATGAAGTACAAATAATAAAATAAAGTAGCATACAGCTATTTCGCAGATACGTTGGATCCCCTTCTTTAGTTCAAATCCGAAGCCGAAATGTGTTTTTCGTCCTTATGCACATTTTGTCTTTTTGATTTCGGATTTTTTGGTGCATATTGCACTGAAAAAGCGGATCCAAAGTATCCTAGAAACAGTTGTATGCTGCTTTATTTTATTATTTGTGCTTAATTGCGTTGTTTGTGTTTTCCTTAATCGTTTGCACAAAGTATTTTTACTTATTAATTCTAATTATATTCTTGGGTTAACTGTATTTGAGCTATTCCTGAATTTTCCCAATTTAGTGCATCAAGGAATGGCCCGAGTTCCCCTATATTACACAAAGTTCTGCAGAATCTATATAATATGCACTGAACTGGCTGAGTGAATGAGGGGGTGATGTATATATAAAAATCCACATAAGATTCCACATACGTAATCCACATAAGCTTCCACATTGGTTTTAATGTCATTCAATCCGTCTCAGCTTCGAGACCAAGGGAAAAGTCTAAAATTTCATAATGCGGATTAGGGGTGACGATGCAAAGGAATAATTGAAAAACCTATTTCCAAAAGGATGGAGCACAGGAGCTCGAGTCATAGTTTCGGTTTTTATCTTATTCGATCCGTCTCAGGTGCCAGATCAACGAAAAAATAGAAAATTCGAAATAGGGGTGACGATACAAAAATATTTTCAAAAAACTTACACTACTTGGCTTCTCAAAAACTATAAATACACAATTTGATATCCTTTCGCTGCCAACAATTAAAACTGGTTATCAACAACTTGTGTGTACGTAGGTCACATCTAAATGACTATTAGCCATACCGCGAAGAAAGGGTTGTTGTTGAAACCCAGACCGTCCGACCTACCAGAAAGGTGTAAGGTAACTGTTTGGACGGTCGGGAAGTGCCACCCAATTTAGACCGGAACCCAGTGGGGGAGGCGTCCTCGGGGACCGTACCCTCCTTCCCCTACCACCAACCTCTCGGAAGGACTTTCAGACCCACATGTTTAACGTGATCGTACTCCGCATGAACACGGCGGCAGTTCTGGCAGTGGCTGGAATCGAACCCGGGCCTACCGAGTGCAACTCCAGCGCGCTAACCATTGGGCTACCGCGCCCCGCGAAGAAAGGGTGAAATGGCTCGTTAACACACATTCATTAATGAATCTTCATTAAAAGTATAAAAATGGTTGTAATAATTTGTATTGATACTTAGGAATGAATTTCGTGTAAAGGGCGTAGCTCCACAAATGGCTAGTTAATGCACCTTCATTAATGCATATTCATTAAAAGTATAAAAATGGTTGTAATAATTTGTATTGATACTTAGGAATGAATTTCGTGTAAAGGGAATAGCTTCTGAAAGAGCTAGTTAATGTACATTCATTAATGCATATTCATTAAAAGTATAAAAATAGTTGTAATAATTTGTATTGATACTCAGGAAGGAATTTCGTGTAAAGGGCGTAGCTCGTGAAATGGTTAGTTAATGCATCTTTATTAAAAGTTTAAAAAATGGTTGTAATAATTTGTATTGTTACTTAGGAATGAAATTCGTGTAAAGGGCGTAGCTCGAAATTAATCAATTTTACTTTTTTAATTCGTGGTTTAGGGGCTTGTTAGAAACACACTGGACGAAAAAAATGAAAATTTGACACGTTAAAAAACACGGAGTATTCTTCTAATTAACTTAAAGGAAATTCTTTTCTCAGCCTTAAAAAAAAGAAATAGCGAAGATCTTTTTTCTAATTATATCAAGAAAAAAAAAATGTTTCAGCTTTAAGCTAAAAAAAAAATGGTACTCCGCGCTTTTTCAAGCAACATGTATTTACGTGAATCCTCAATTCAGCTCAGCCGCGAGCATGTGCTATTTTTGTATTTTAACACTAATTTATATTTGTCTGCTAGGGAAAAAAATTTTGGAAAATAAATTCTGCAATCGTTATATTCGGATTTTACTTCTCCCAATTCCAATAGCATTTAATGTCCGAAATGAATTTGGTTAATCAACAAACACGCATGTATTATCCAATGTCATAAAGGCATTTATTTATCAACAAGTAACAAAATTTGGTAGGAGGGATTTCGGTTATGATTTACCGATTATATTTTAAGAAATTAACAAAAATCAGTTTTGATAAATCTCTTTGTCGAGTTTGGATCATACTCCCTACTCTGTTTAAATCAATGATTTATTTCCATTTCCACTTATATCCAGATTATCTCTTGGCAATTCCCAACCTGCAGGCTGTTTCAGAGGTTAGAGCTTGAGGTTGGTACGAGCCGAAATTTCAGAATCTTTACAAAACACAACCCAGTCCACCAGAATTCATCATAAAGCCCGAAGGAATGCTTTAATGTAGAACCAGAGCCTAGCTCGGCTTTAAGAGCACTTGGTCTTTATCCCAACCGTCCCGAAAAGTTTTTTTTTCCTAAATGTGCAAAAACAGAAATTAGTGCAATTTTTTCACTCAGAATTAAGGCAAAAGTTCTTTTTTTAAACACATATACTTACATAACCAAAATCAATAAAATAATAATTTTATAGAGGCTATTAAATTTAATTTAACTTTTTTCCCGCAAATATTGAATACGTTTTTAACCCCACGTTTCAAAACTGAGCTCGAACATGACCAGAAACAGTCCACGAGAAATCCAGCCGACCTTATCGAGCAGGGCTGAAACCCGTTGGGCTAGGCCCGATCCCATGTATACCTCTAATAATTTGGAACGATATTTTAAAGACATGCTTCTAACTATGGAAACGCATATACAGAAGGGATTCATTCTTAGTGGTGAAAAAATACATTATACAAACTCGTATTGTTTAATGTACAAACTCGTATTGTTTATTACGGTTATTGTTTATTAATATACAAACTCGCATTGTTTAATATACAAACTCGCATTGTTTAATATACAAACTCGTATTGTTTAATATACAAACTCGTATTGTTTAATATATAAACTCGTATTGTTTAATATACAAACTCGTATTGTTTAATGTACAAACTAGTATTGTTAAATAAATAAATTCGTATTGTGAACATATAATGTTTAACGTCAAGGGAATTTATCAAAATGAACCTGGATGCATCACATGCAAAATCTATATTTAAAATGCCAAAGGTCGTTGTGGTCGTGTACCTAAGGTCGTGTCGTACACATGTGTGTGGTTGCTATGTTCCAATATCAAATAAATATGCACGTTTAATTCATATCCGTTGAACTACCATATTTAATTGAAAACTCCAAAAATCCGGATATTAAATTCAACAATGCCACCAATTTTGCCTGATACAAATATCAATCTGAAATAACAATGTACAGGAATTCGCTTAACTATTGTAACCAGCGAATTAAATCCATGCTTAATAATAAAGCTTTTAATGGTCAAAATAGCCCATTTCGAATTCGTTCTTTGTAATTAAACGGCATAATACACCGCACATAACAATGAAAGATTCGCAGAGCTGGAATCCAGATGTTTAAATTTAAACGTATATTTCAATTGCAATTTAAGCGCGTTAAATATGATTTCCTTGAAAGAATAAAGTTGAACTGAAACAAGTTTTTTGTCTTTGGAACGGAGGGGGGAGGGAAGGGGGTCGACTGCATTGTTAAAATTAGCTCTCATACTTTTAAATTATACGATTTTTATTATTTTGATTTCAAAATGTGTTCTAAATAGTTCATTATATACAAATTTAGTTTATTACGAAAGAAATTGGTAAAATGACGCTTATTATCAGGCATTTTACAGAACTATTATTTTCTACTCATATATAATACCGAAATATAACATAGCTGAATTTTTTAAAACTTATCATTTCTCTAAATATTTGGTGATTAAATTTCGGAATGAACATTACCTTTCAATTTATTTCTTATTTTATATAAATAGGGAGTTCTGCTTCACATTTATAAAGCTACGCTTAAAATATATATATATATATATATATATATATATATAAAATTTTCAAAAGTGATAAACGTATTTTGTCCTCACTTTGTGTAAGGTTATTCAGCTTTCAATAGTCAAGATAGAGTTCAGGCCGCCCATACAAAGTTTGGACCCCCTACAAACATTTATCGCGGCCCCCTCCACATTTTATTTTACTTCCTTTTTGAATCATTTCATGTCTTTTCCTCTCTAAAAAAATAAGAAATAAATCGTGTGGACAGAGCCCTCCTAACACATTTGCCACCCACTAGGGTGGTGTCCTCACCTCCATGGGCGGCCCTGCTGAGTTGCATCTCTAGGAAGCATGTGGCGCAGTTTTAAATACGAAAATCATTCCTATAATGTGCTAGAAGTATTAAGTAATGTGCTAAAAAATATATCGATTTTAACAAAGTAAAATGTTTGTTTTCCTGCAATCATTTTCTTTTAAATATGAATAATTATATATATATCTTTTTTTTAACTTATTTAAATAGTACAATTTAAACTCACACTCAACATTTTGCTCTACACAAAATACCCGAGCCTAAATCATTGTAATACACAACATGCCTCATATAATATATATCGTACTTTTTTATTTAACTGAACAACCTACTCAATATCTGCCAACACGAGCAAACGCTTTCCTTATTCACTGGGATGAATATCATCTCCAACCACCTCCATTAGATCCCAAAAGGGCCAGAAATCGTCTGTAAAAGACCGAGGCCACAAAAAATCTGAGGAGGCGATGTACACAAAATTTAATTCACCGAAGTCCGAGAGCTAAATTTAAACTCCTATAAATCAAGCAAGATATCCCAAAATTAGCATCATATAACCCGCTGCATTCAGATGTCTGCATACGTGTGGGTTCTTCTGACATTTCCCAGCAAGTGCATAACATAAGGCTCCTAAATGTACAAGCTGAAGCAACCGCCATTTTTACTCTAACCGGTCCAATCATTTGATGCCTGCATGTGCTACTTCAATAGTGAGCGTATGTTACATGGCTGATGTTTTATTCGCAATTTAACTGTAAAATAGATGTTTCTGTTACCAGAAAATTGTACCAATCATTCAAGAAAGGAATCTAGAATGTTATATCCCTTCCAGATCCAGATAAAAGAACGAGAAAATAACCCCATTTTTGCCACGCACAACCCATCGCTTCGACTGGGATTAAAGATGGCCGCTGTTGCTCCAGCCCATATATTTAGGAGCCTTAATATAACAGCTACAGCTGATGACGGCAGTCAGCAGCCAACCCAACCCTTCTTCGGCTTCCTTCCGTGACGTAATGTCGGCTATCGATTTTCTGCGACGTGCAAACCACTGGGTTTGTGGGCTTTTACATCCGCCCACACTTAAAGTCTGAGAAAAATCCTGGATCTGCACCTAAAAACGTCACAGCGTCGACAGTTTACAAGACGTGGGATATCCGCTGGGTATACTTGACATTTAAATGGCTTCCTAACTCACAGAGTATGAATAAATGTCTAGGTATATTTAGAATTGTAGAGTAGTTAGATAATAAACTTAATTGGGGTTAATTAAAAGACTTGTACGTCTTCTTAAGTCTATTGTGAAAGAGTTCGGTGAAATAAGGATTAATTATTGCGAAAGTACTTAGAAGTGAAATAAAAATAAAAATTTAATTTTATCAGATGAGGATTTTGTGGGTTTTAGGAAGAATTTTAAATGTTCAGACAATTTTATATAAATTTAGGGCTATAATTTTAAAACCCAGACTAAAGAATTTCCGAGAAATTTTCCATTTTTTACTTTTCCTATAGTACATAAGTTTCTTTAGAATTTCCTAATGAAAATTGCAATTGTGCTACATGTTGGTAAAAACCTAACAATTGGTCAACACCGTCTGAGCTGACGATGATCACCTTAATATTAGACCAGGTACGTAAAATTAAGCTTATAGGCTTAAAATTAAGCTTATAGGTAAAATTAAGCTTATATCAACCATTCAGTAATCAGCGTCATAACTACTAGGTCATAGTATATCGCACATTCCAAAGAAAAGTAATGCAATTCAAAATTCAATGGTTATAATACATAACTTGTGACACAACTCAAAATTCAATGATTTAGTAACAACTTGGGATGCAAAAAGTTTGTCTCTATTATATATAAAAGTTACACATTTGCATTTCAAACTATCTCCTCATAAATATAAAATATCTTATTACAGCGAACATTAGTTGAGTTGGTTTAGTTTTCAGCAGTTTTCAGCTCATTTTTCTTCCCTTTTTATTGTGGAAAATATTGCTTAAAAACAAAATTATGATAGTTCATTTCACTATTAAAAATCTTCTAATTTTGCAGATAAATCTGCAACCTGGTTCACAACGCAACCCAGTCAAACCCAATCCGATCGGATATAGTACTAATTAACACTAATTTAATTACGTTAAATTTGTCTCACCTAATTTGAGAATTGGGCCGCGCCTAATTCTCCACTTCAACTCGGATTCGGACCAGGAGTGAATTTTCTAATTTAATCCGGGCTAAGACCAGACCGGGCCCATTTGTTTTAATTTTATACAGACTGAAGCCGGAACAGATTTAGTTTTTAAATTTTACTCAGGCTTGGGCAGCGCCCCAAAATTATGTCCCGGACTTAGGCCGTACATTTCGGCCCGTACAAACATCTAACTCAGCAGTAGTTGAATAAAGCGTATTCAAATTCAATTATAATTTTTGCAAAAACATCAACACTGAATACAGCGCAAGGTGTGTTCAATACATAATAATTTCTTTACAGTCCCACGCTTCACGACGAAAGAGCTGCATCCAAAATGACCAAGTAGCGTAATTGGAATAAAATTTCTTTTATTCTCAAGAACGTCTAGTCACACGTATTTTGAATAAGTCTAGCAGCAGCGCAATTGGCATCTCCGTGATAACAAGAGGCCAAGGCAAAATGTCGCAATGGGCGCCCGGTTTTTTTTTTGCTCAGCCATCCCTCGCAGGCTCAATGGAAATGGGAACTTTTTTCAGGAAGTTGGAAAAGAATGGGCGACTGACAAAGTCTTTCAGATTTCAAGTTCGGATGTTTTTTTATCCGGTGGTTTCTCCATTCAGAAAAGTGGCCTATTTTCATGGGAAAGAGGCAAGGAGGGGGGGGGGGGATAACTGATTTTTTGTGGGTGCTCTCCACCTCATGTATTTATTTTTCCAAAGCATGAAAGATGAGTGAAATATTTCATTTTTATACTTTCGCTCTTTATGCAACACAAGTGCTTGCTTATTTGCTCACAATCGGTATATGTTTCAGGTTGAACTCAATAAACTTGTTCTATTTGAAAGTATCTCGAAATTTCACCGGATAAATGTTACAAAACTGGGGGACCATATAAGTCATTTTGCCGGTTCTTAATGGCTAGTGGTAGGCTTACCATACGTCCCGTTTTGTCAGAGATTGTCCTGGTTTAAAGATGCGGCCGGTTTGTTACTTTGTCCAGTTTTGAAATTTATCTTTTGGAATAAAGTTTTGGCGGGAAAGAACAATGCTTGTAGCTAAGGGGTAATGATATTACATTGACTGCAATAGAAACAACTGCAGAAAGAATTAATGAAGCACTTGAAAATGCTGTTATAAACGTAAATGAAGTGTTTGATGAAGTGGTGATTGCTAAGAAATTCTAGTTTTTGAACTGTGACACATGTAAAATAATGAAACTAAACTGTGAAGAAAAGAAACTGTAAAGATTCAAATATTGAAAGATTTCAGGGGTAAATTTTTTAATAATGAATTTCAGCCCAGTTGTATTTGCCATAAAAATCTTTGCCTAAGAAACAAGCGCAACTGAACTGATTCTCTCTACATTTAGATCTCAACCGTTGATAAGTTATCCCACAGTAAGAATTCTAAGCGACATATTGCATGCATAGTGTCATATAGAGGAGTTTTAGGGGAAATGTACTATACGTCTGTCAAGTCATAATCCATTGTCAGTTACTGAGAATATACTAACAATTAGATCATTGTATCAAAACCCAAATTTAGAAAATGAGGGATTATTTATTTGACGTACAATCACACCAGTAAATGCTAAACATTCGTACGTACTAGTTTTCATTGAATGCATGAAGCATAAGTTCGGTTACAAGTCTAAAATGTTTCGAAATTTTGAACCGTGGACAGAGAGGGTTGGGAACCATTTTTCATATCATGATAAATCCTGCCACAACTATTCACTACAAATACTAAATAAAAATGCAGAAAACACCAATTTGAAAAATAAATTCTCGATTTAATTAATTTCTAGAGCAAAATGGAAAGAATATCTAGGGAAGAAAATGTTGTACTTGGACAATTTTTGCGTTAAGCATATACATGAATTTTCTATCATATTTTTCAGGCGAGAACTAATTATCAGGATCTGCATCTTAAAGTGTGTACAGAATTATATTTAAATTATAATAAAAAGAAATACAGTCCAAAACCAGGAAATTGCGCATAAATTGCTAAACTGAACTTTGTAGGCACTAAATTGAAATTCGGCCTACAGTTTCACCCTGCCATAATTTTGCACCCTGTTTAGAAAAATAACATTATTGCATGTTAAAAACACACACATATTATAAATCATAAGACAAGCAAAGTGTTAGCCAGTGGTGTAGTCGTGAAATAAATAGCGCCATGGCGATTTACAAACTGCAGCATAATGACATAAAAATACTAGTAGTAAATGCGCTAAGCTGCACGATATGGTGGTGTCATAGTTGTTGACATGTTGTGCTATTATAACTTTGAATCTAGCGCAAGCAAGACCGCAAAGGTGCAAGTAACAGACAAGACACCAATGTATTATTCTTTCTTTATTATTTTGTGCTCTGTGTTGACAAGCCGGAAGCAATGCGGCAGTATAGTTTCATCTCAAATGTCTGCTAATGAAATAATTATTACCTCGTTCTTGCACAACAAAGGAGCTCCTGTGCTACGTTAAATTTTGTTTAGATAGACACATAACAAATTAATGTTAAATAAAATAAATTTGAAAACCAAATATTTACTGTCATTTTGTGAGGCAGGTCGCGCCCTAGTTACATAAAAAGCACCGGGGAGGCGAATGGGCGCGACTACATCACTGGTTAAAGTTTATTTTAGTATTGGTTAAAACATTCACACCATGCAGACTGGAAATTTGCTTAAAATGCATTAGATACTGTAAACAGGGGCGAGAGCAACACTAAGCTACAAAAACACCTATGCACATATCTCCACCGTGCAAGCTTTTTAGAACACCCATATCACTTACTTGTCTGACTCATTTAGGAGACTTTCAAGTAACTCCGTGGCCTTTTCCGTCTCCATGCTGGACGAGCTCAGTTCTATCACATCAGGCTCGACCGCATAACCAGCCGTCTTCTGAGGTACATTGCCCGATCTAGAAAGTAATTTATACTTACCAAATTTCTGGAACTTCAGGTATAGTTTAACAGAAATATCATGTACCAGATTTTTTTTTTTAATTATAATACACAGAATAGATATAGAATATAGTAGATCAGCAGAATATAGAACAAGCAATAATGTGCTAATCATCCTTGCTCAACTTCCTTTATTTGACTGGGTGGTGGATAAGATCTTAAACCATAATAAAAGTTTCATATGTTCACCGAAGATTCTCCTTAAGCATACAGTTAGGCCTAACCGATACTTGGCGTTTTCGCCATTATTCTCCGGTCAATTGAGAAAGAAATATCAAAACCGATTTACCGAAATAATTTTGAGTCGTTTTACTAAGGTAAATAATACTATACAATATTGATACAAAAATATTATTTTTGAAGATATCTTTGACGATTTTTTATGTGTGTGTGCAGTCTGTAGCAGGAAATCTAAGCGTCATATGGCCATGAAATTTTGTACACAGGCACTTCAGGACCCGAATAAGTGCACCTTGGCGTTACTTTTTTTTAAATTTCGAATTAGTATTTCAGGGCTTTTTTTTTTCACGCCAGAATTACAACGATTTTAGGCAATATTCAGACATATTGGTTCTTTATCGATCAATAATATTATCAGAGTTTCCATCTTGACACCATCGGAAAGATAAAAAAATCCTTTTTTAAACAAACTTTGAACGGAATTCATATGATTAATAGAGGAAGTTTCGTGATTTTTTTTAATTATATACTTTTCGTGCGTTTAAAACAGCCCCGATAATAAAATTGAAAAGATAAATGACATCGGCATGAAACTCACCAGCAAAGCAAAAGTTACAACTTCTGAAAATGTGCAACTCATTCCTTTATACTGTTACAAAATGGTCGAAAATTTAATTTTATAAACCTCTCAAGAAATTCGGACACAGTGTTCTTATGAAAAGGGAAAAAATAGGTAATACTCCGAAAAAACACGCGAATTTTTTGTTTCAAACAATTAGCCACCCTGAAAAAGCCTTAGAAACAAAGTCGGAAGAACACAAATCCTCTTCCATAGGTCATAAAAATGCTGACGCTTAGCAACTGAATAATCTTTCTTCTATAGTCATTGAGAATAGAAAATATGAATTGCGTTAATTGAAAACTTCGAATGTGAGTGGCATACATAGGTTCGAAGTTCATCGTCAAGATCTATATAACAAATATATTCAGTGAGCAAGGATAAAAAGCAGATATCACAAGGAATGTAATTTTGAAATGAGATGCTATTATCAAGTTACAAAGAAAACTTACTTGTAATTATCTGGCTCCTTTTTGCCAGCATTTATTTTGTTGTCCAACGGAGATTTGACAACAGCAGCTGGGACATTGACGGGGGTCTTGAGTAACCTGATAAAATAAACAGCTACTTACCAACAAATTCCAGAAAATGGATTCGACTAAAACAAATATGAGTTTACCTGAAGTGTGAACCAAATTCATTAAATACACTCCCAAACCGAAATAGGAAATTTTCGCACAAAATAGGAGTGGAAATTCTTTAACTCAAAACCATGATTTTATCATTTCACTCATTACTATTTAAACAGCCGATATTCTTCCCTTTCTTTTGTGAGATAGGAACTTTTTCGCTCAAAATAGTGGAAATAGGAATTTTTTTTGCGAGTGAAATAGGAACTTTTTCGCTTAAAATAAGAGTGGAAATTCCTTAGCTCAAAACCAGAGATAATTTTATCATCTTAATCATTACGATAACAGCCGATATTCTTCCCTTTCCTTTATGAGTGCCGGCTGTATTTACTCCGGAGAAGGGGGTGAATATCACTCAAAAGGAGAAATTGGGCTTTTACAGACCAAAGAACTGGAAATTAGCTCACAATGAGTGACATTTACTTGTTTGACAGTGTACCAGAAAACTAAAATGCTTAAATCTCATCTAATTTGTTTGCCACAGTTATACAGGCCGGAAAATATTTTGCGCAAATAGCCTTCACTAAGTTCATCAATACGACAAAATAGGGCGAACTGTTTTGAAATATTCCTTGAGTTGAGGGCGTTGAATGAGGGTTAAGGCTCTGATGATCAATGGAAATAGCAGATGTTACTGCAAATAAGTATACAGTACTTATGGGCTTTAGAAAAGCAAGATGATACACTGCTGAAAATATAATCTTATTGGAACAATGACCCTGACTTTGCCTCCGAAAGAGAACGACGCAAGTGTATTACAATATGTAACCGCAATAGTGTACCGCAATATGTAATTACATTTTGTCTTTTCCAGTCGTTTGTACTATAAAACGTAACAGAGAACTCTGGCATATCATACATGACATGAATAAAATATTATGCAGTATATTCCAAATACCTTAATCACCTAGATGCCTAAAGACTTATGTTTTTCATTTTATAATATCAAAAATACCTGATTTAACGTATACAGAAACAAATAAAAATTTCTGCGATATAACGCAATTTAACCAGTAATAGTGGTAAAATCAAATTACGCCATATGAATAACATTTTGAAATTATGACCACATGAAATAGAAAAGCACAGTTTAAAATTATGTGCATATGTAAAATCGTGTAGCCAAAATAATTCGTACACAAAGGCAAAATTATCTACATATTAGAACAGCCAAGCATTGCAAACATTTAATCATTAATACGTTTAAAACAGCAATGAAACTACTGTCTTGAAGGTTTTCATTAGTTTTATGCCATATTTAGTAGTTTATTCAAATAGAAGGTTTTGTATATTTTAAACAAGCACAACATAAAGCTAAGCATCAAACATTAAGCATTAGAAAAGAAACCAATTTTTCATAATTACATTTAAAAAACTGTATATAAGATAAATTATGTTTTAAGAGCAGTAAAACAGTTTTCTTACCAACTACCACCAGAGTACTTATCAGTATCTTCCCCAGGGCAAACTTTAATTATTAAGATATGCGACGATTATAACTATTTTTATATGTTAAAAGTTTAAGAACATTTAAAAACTGATTCAAGATAAAAAGAATGATCACATTTATGACTATTACATAAACCATTAATTCATGTATTGTAATCAATCGATTTTAAATATTGCAAACTTAAAAAGTTGAATATGAAAAATAAGTATTAGTATTAATATCTGAAACCGCAGATTTAAATAAAGTAGTTATTCCATAAAGTTTTATGAGCATTATTTTTGTTATGTTTTAATTTTCAAAAGCGTTTTAAAGTATTTTAAAAACGAATGAACAACACATATAATCTTCGATTATAAATGTGTTTCACATCATTAGTTAAACCGGCAGCTCAAATAGCTGCTCCAAGCCCTCGGGTGAGTCGGGCGGTCTGAGTTTTTAACATTATTAATTAAGGACTTTCCAAAATTCCTCAAGTTGTTTAGCAAGTTCATACAAGTATATATGACTTTTGACATAAATTATTAAAAACTACAGAATGACATCGATATAGTACTCGTGAATGGAGAAGAAATATAACATTTAAGGGGACGGTGGACGTTGAAATGAGCAAAAATCGACTAAAAAAGGTTTTAATGTATAACATTATTTTACACATTTAACATTTGCTTACGGGTGGGACAGCGTCCACACCAAACGAAGAACCTCCCAAAAAGACAGGTATTTGACATACCCTATCCCAAACAGTTCGATCCATGGACGCCAATGCCTGCAAAGGGGGTCGAACTGTTTGGGATAGGATATGTCAAATATCTGTCTTTTTGGGAGGTTCTTCGTTTGGGATGGACGATGTCCCACCCGTAAGCAAAAGGTTGAATGCATTTTTTTCGAAACGGAATTTTCAAAGGTTTTATATTTTTAAAATGCTCCATGCGTCTTAATATTTGTCTAAGAAGCATGGAATATGGCAAGAAGATACCTATCATACTTTTTAATGAAACTGGGTATGCATTTTATAATTGGACTTTATTAAGGTAATTAAAAGTGAATAAGAGCCTAATTAAATGATGAAAATTAAGTTTTAATGCAGAAAAATATTTTTAAAAAATTAACTTTCTAAGGGATTTAAAAATGAATACCCAAATTTGTTCATAATGTGTTTTGAGTGATCATAATGTAAAATTAATCAAAAATGTGAACAAATGGCACGCAAGGAGCATTTTAAAATTTTCGTCAAAAAAATTAAATTAAAAAAAAAATACAAATTTATTACAAAATTGAAAAAAAATTTAATAGTATTGCATATAGTAATGTTAAGAGGAATATTTATCCAAATTTTCACGTTTCTAAATCAATAAATAAATAAAAAAAAATTTCAACGTCCACCGTCCCCCTTAAAGGGGTGGAGGAATCGAAATTTATTTTATAAGTTTAAATCCATTTCCCTTGCTCTATCAAATGATTAACACTGCCACATTGTATTCATAAATTTAAATTATCATTAAACGGTATATTTATTTTTAAGTATAAAAAGGAAATACGCCCAAAATAAAAAAATAAAAAACTTACGGCGAAGGTGTGCTTTGGCGAGAGATAGTCTCCTTTAACTTTGGCGGATCAGGAAGTTGTGGCACAAGTTCGGGCGTTTTGGCTGAAAAAAAAAATACATATTAGTGCATATACTCATCTGTATAAGAAACTGTGGATTATAAAACGCATTCAATACTTCCCAAGCTAAACGCAGTAAATATTTGCTCACTTGCAACTCTATTAACTTCTGAACTCTAACTAGAAGCAAGAGTTTTCGATTAGTCAGTTGTTCTTCCTTTATAAGAATAATAGGCAGTTTAAATTATCCTTTATAATGATATTAGTCAGTTGTTCTTCCAACATATAAGAATAATAGGCATGAACAGTTTTGATAGCTTTTAGAAATTATTCTAAAGCTCTCTAAAGGGTTCCAAATATTTTTTAAATCAATGTACAGTGCAGATATTTGATTTTAATTTTACATTTATTTAACTGAATTATCCATTTATATTAATTTAATTATCTCTACTGAACAAATATTTTAGAGGTAAAGATTCTACCAAAGGTCTGCAACTATCCCAATGTTACTATCCTAATTTTAGAACTCTTCAAAGAGATAGTAAAGTTAAAATCACATTCGCAAGCACTAAAAATAGCATTTTAAAAAATATACATTTGAACGTATAAATACAATTTCATTCAAGTATCCTAATTTTTTTTTACGAGCACTCGCTCCTCTGAAAAGAGTGAAACCCGTCTAGCGATGTTGTTTGCTACACTAGAAGTGTAATTTAATAATTTCAATTTTGCTTTCTATATAAAATTTTTGCTCTTTTTTTTTATTTAAGTCATGTTTAACCTATTTTAAGTTATGACTTAAAATAGGTTAAAGTTCAATTAAAAATATACATTCGTAACTTCTAGTTTTCCATTATAATTTTTCTCTTCAAGTTACTTTTTCGGTTAATTTTGACTTTAGTTTAAGAATCAACTCTACATTCTCATCATGTGCTGTATAAAAAATATTCATGCATGTCGGCGATCACAGATGATTAACTCCACACTCAAAACTATAAAACCGTAAAAATTTAATGAAATTACCTTATATAACGTTTTGATTAATCAGTTTTCATGCAGAGAATACTGTATTTTCCAGAAAACAATAGTATTATTATAATATTTCAAATATCATAAACAGAAATTAAAAATTATACCAAGGCAGGCATAAATGTTTCTTTGTTTAACGTAATCTTAATTTAAGATGAAAAAAATAAATTCTCATCACTTACAAGCACACAAATTTCAACCAAATTTGATTACTGCATTTGTTTAATAGAAATATGTTTTCAAATTTAAAAATAAATTTTTAAAAGAAGAAATAAAAAGTATACTCACTTATTTTTAATTCTTTCACTTTCGCTGAAAGTACGTCCTAGTAAATAAAGGAAAACGAAATATAAATAAATATATAAATTCTGCATTATTATAAATATTTTAAAAATATTTGAAATATGTTGTGAGCGTGTCAAATTAGAATCTAAATAGCCGAAAAAATATATAGGCTTTATTTTACATTTTTTAACTTTTAAAGATATATTTAATCAACTTGCATATGTGTATGCAGAGATGCCACTCAGCTGATGAAGATTTCAGTAGTGAAGAAGGAAAATATCAGTAGTTTTAAGACGTTTTCAGTAGTCAGGTAAAGAAATGAAAAATATATGCTCATATAATACAAAAATGCATATACATAAAATTATTTAAGCATATATATAATTATGCATTAATATATATAAATATTTATATTATTATAAGTTTTTATCCAGTTTAAAATACTTTATAGTGAAAATAAACATTTATGTTTGGTAAAACACAAGTTTTCAATAAAGATAACAAATATTGATATTTAATAAAAAGATATAAAATATAGCAATGTATATTGTATTGATGTGAATTATATATATTGTATTGATGTGAATATATCAATTTTAATATATCCTTGCCAAAATGGTTGTTTTTTTATATGCCTAAATTATTGTTTTAATACAATTTTTTTTTTGGAAAATATCCCTTCAAAGGACTCATACCCATTTTTCAAAATAGAAAAATATGTATTATGAAAAAGTAATTAAGTCAATCTAATACGCAACATTTAGAAGATGGATAGAAAAAGATACTAATGGATTATCAGCGATTCACAAGAGCATATGTGAAAATAATTAAAAATGAATATTAATCATTAACCAAAATATGAAAATAATCTAGTTTAGTCAATCTAATATGCAACATTTAAAAGATGGAGATGGATGAAACAAATACTAATGAACTTTCGGCGATTCACGAGAACATAAAGTGAATTGCGTAATTGCAATGTTTATGCGAAAATAATTTAAAAAATAACCGTTCAAGGGATTTATGCCAAATTTAACAACTTTTTAAGACGCATTATTATTTCCTTGGAAATAGCTATATTTTACATTCCACGCCGCAATAAATCCCCATTGTCACGGTGATTTGATTGGCATGCAGCCGTAAAATAGTTATCACGTAAATTTGATTGGTATTAACATGCAGGGGGGCCGTAAATCCCCGTTGTCACGTTGATTTGATTGGCATTACCGTGTAGGCCGCAGTAAATTTACAGTGGCTTTCACAGAAGATAATTTTCCGTAGGAAACTATGAAATTCCGTAATCCGTAGTATGAGTGTCTGTTCCCGTAGTAACTGAAAATCCGTAGTAAACGGCATATCTGTGTGATCGTGTGTGTTTATTTTTTAACACACATTTGAACCCATGTAAGCCATTGTGGTCAGATATAGTGTATTTATTTACACACGACATCTCCATCATTATTATTTAGAATTAAAAAAAAGCTAAATGTTAGTGAAACAAACACTTTTAAATGCATATATTGTATACCGTAAAATATACAAAAAATTAAATAAAATATGCAATATTTTGTTTTTTGAATTAACCGATTTTTAGCACTTGATAGGGGAATTTTAGAATAACTAATATTAATTTATTGCAGCAATTTTCCTTTTCCCAGCTGTATCTTTTTTTTTTTAATTAATCTATTACAAGAGTTTTCATGCTAATATGTAATTTGAAAAAAAATTGTTTTATCTCGTTCTCGAGAGATAAAATGGAAAAAAAAAATAGAGTTGAAAAAAAAATGTCAAAGAATTTTTATATATTAATCGACATTATTTTAAATTGCAAACATTAACACTTTGTTCAATTCGAATATTTTGTAAATAATATTTCAAAAATATAAAAACAATCATTAGAATATTGGTTTTACAATCGGAAAACGCGATAAAGTGACAAATGTGGCAAAAAAAAGGGGGTGGGGGTGGAGTAGTACCAAGTAGTCATACTTTAAGTAGTAAACTATTCGAACAACATGGACTATTTGTATTTATGTGCATTTTAAAGCATTGAATCGATTAATGAATTAAAAACTCTCATAAAAAGTTTGATTTTTGTCAATTGTATAAATATTAAGGGTTGTATGTATTGTTTGGGGCTCGACAGTAGCTTTGCGTACACAAGAGCTAAATTCGCCAAAACCGATAGTTTCAAGTACAACTTTGAATTAGTATGCATACTCATGTGTCCCCCCTCCCATCAAACAATAGACTTCTATTGATCCGAAGATTAGAGCTCTAATCGTTTGTCTACAAGCGGTTATACATAATGTTTG
Organism: Amaurobius ferox; assembly: GCA_951213105.1. NCBI lineage: Eukaryota > Metazoa > Arthropoda > Arachnida > Araneae > Amaurobiidae > Amaurobius > Amaurobius ferox. Next base: position 98,450,274 of record OX578141.1, on the reverse strand, counting down.
AAAAAGTTGGTAACGTGTTTAATTCCTTAAATATTGATCCTAGACATATAAATGCAATTATATATATTTTTTTATAAATAAGTGCAGAATTTTATAACAGTTTCAACTTTGTGGGTCTCAACTTTTTAACAATTTACACGTGCACTGTTGAGTAAAATGTATAATTAGTAGAATATTCCTTACGTTGAAATAAAATGTTCAAAATTCTTAAAACAAATTTCACGAAGATATTAAAAAACGGATTTAATAACTTGGGTCGTTACCATGGCTATTAAGACTTAAAAGTTCTTTAAAATTTTTGAATTTAAGTAAAATTGATATTATTCCCCCTTTATTTTTTGTAACCATTTTATTAAGCATATTTCCAAGAATTCTACAGGAAAAGAGATTAACTTTATATTTTAACTAATGCAGTTGTAAGGAACATTCCCCTAATTGTATCTTTTATCCTACGTGCGCAAGGTTAGATATAGACCTGAGTTGAGATTATCTTCATAAAATTCTGCATTTAAAAAACCTTGCAATTGCAGATATATCTACGATCAATATTTAAAAAAATAAAACCTGCTACAATCTTTTCAAACACCCGGTATAAATAAAAATAAACTACTTATAAGAATCCATTTAAAACACAAAGAATTCGATAAAAATGATCGGAGATTTCTGTCATCACCTTTTATAAAGGACCGGAGAAATTAGAATGCGAGATATTTAAATTTCCGGGGGAGGGGGAGGGGTATATTTGTATGGAGGGGTCGTTCATAATCTGATCTAAAATAATAATTATTATACATTTCAGACACGTCTGTCGTGAATCAAAAGATATTGTTTCATTCACTGTCTAGACTAAACTGTAACTGCAGATTGGTGCTTTCCAGTCATCAGAAGGTGTCACTATACTCAGTGACATCTGGGTTTTCCTTTCATTTTCTTAATGGTACAGATACGCTTTCTAAACTCAAAGATTCATAAATCCGGGTCAAAACGTGACCGACTTACACGTGGTCGAAGATGATGACAAGAGAATAGTTGATAGTTGTTAAGTTCCCGTGTGATATTCAAGACTGACGCATTGTTATCGAATACTTTGTAGTTTATAGTATTGATTATTTATTAAAATATATATCAGAGTGTTTTAAACCAAAGTTAAGTTGCGAGTAACGCTTAATCGGAATTTGAATTCCCATGAAACCAGGATATATTAAAATGTTACGATGCTATCATTCCTAAAAGTTATTAGTCAATCATGAAAAATGTGCTAAAATTGTATGATCAGTGATAGATCTAAACTGAAGTGGATTAACTGGCTTTTACAGACTCACAAGAAAGCAAAACGAAACTAAAATAATCTAATGTGGGCAACACATTCCTTTCCTTATTTATTCCCTTCTATCACGGTAAAAAAAGTTGATGCATAAGATACACATCACAATATTTTTAACATTGAATTGTCCATGTGGCGCTATTTCGGATGACAACATGTAAATTATTTCGAAGAACCCAATTAACTTTTTTTTCGCACGACACTAAATTGACAATTACCAAATTGATAACATCCGTAATAAGCAATAGTCTATATATTAAAATATTTTAATAATTTATTCATCATTTCGGCGTCATTTCTACAATTTTGACGATATTTTCGCCAATCTGCGGCGAAACATCGCCCCATTGGCGATATTTTGCTAAATTAGTTGGCAAAGTCGGCAAATTTATCTGCAAGCGTTACAGACAAAAAGGAAACTTTCCTGGCAAATTGTTAGTTGTCAAAATACAAAACTATTACCCAAAGTATCTTCTCTCGTGAATGGAACGAACTAGATCCACGAGAATGATGTTAACACATTTATCGCACAATATTACGTATGAAAATTGAACATATGTAAAAGTTAATTTTGTTTTTAATTTTATAAGATTTCTTTTTGATAAATTGATTTGAAAAATGTGCAATTGCTCAAACGGTTTATGCTAGCGTTCTAAAATTTATGTCATTCATTTTCTAATGTAAAATTGCATATGAAATTATCATTTATATAAAATTATTCCTGGCAAATTGTTAGTTGTCAAAATACAAAACTATTACCCAAAGTATCGTCTCTCGTGAATGGAACGAACTAGATCCACGAGAATGATGTTAACACATTTATAGCACAATATTACGTATGAAAATTGAACATATTTCGTAACAGTTAATTTTGTTTTTAATTTTATGAGATTTTTTTTTTCTATAAATTTATTTGAAAAATGTGCAATAGCTCAAATGGTTTATGCTAGCGTTCTAAAATTTATGTCATTCATTTTCTAATGTAAAATTGCATATGAAATTATCATTTATATAACATTATTACACACACATTGTGTTCCCGGCCGTCCAAACGGTTGCCTTACACCTTTCTGGTAGGTCGGACGGTCTGGGTCTCAACACATATTGTGCTCTTCCATCGAATACTCGAATTTTCGATCCCGTCGCAAATTTCCCCTATACATTATACTATGTATATAGGAAAAGTAACAACACGTAACGTAAACAAAATATTGGGAGCAAAAATTTTTAATTTATAGTTTAAAGTTCTGGTTAAGAAATGTAAAAACGAAGCGTACTGAAATTGCATATTACACACGAAAGTTTTCAAAAGATCATTTCACAAATAAAACGTAAAAATAACTTAAAGTAAATATTTCACGTAGGCTATAACGGCGGAAAAGGCACGAAAGAATAAACATGCGAATGGAAAAGCAAATGTGGACGTCAATCCGGCAGAGTTGTTTGCAAACACGCTCTTCAGCTGAGTTAAATATAAATAGACTGCGTGACTCAGCCAGAGCGGGCGAAATTGAATTTTCTTCTGAAATTGCAGAAACCTGAGAAAACAATGAAGAGAATTTTCAAGTGCACAAACTATACGAGAGACTGGATTCAACCACTGGAAAGTTGGCAAATTTTCAAATATTCAGACAATATTCCGCAATTCACGCGACAGCATAATAAGAACATACTGTGTTGGGATGGGAACCCGGTAGCTAATATTAAATGGGCTCATATCTTGTAATTCTTGCACGTTTTCATGCATTATATTGCTTTTCAATTAAAACTTTCAATATTCTCAGAGTATTTTAAAATCAAAATAGCCATCAAGATATAATTAAAGGTTCTCAAGTACTTTAAAAAATATTTTTTCTTAATCTATATTGCTTGTATTTAATATCCGTCTAATTTTTACACTGCCAAAAACGTTTGATTTATAAGCTTTTATAATTCAATTAATTTAAGCCTACAATTATATATTAAGTAAGCACTGATAATCATAAGTTGAATCACGAAATTTCAGCTTGATGTAAATAAAAATTGCATTTTTGCATTGCCCAAATTACGCCATAAATATTTAGCTCCTTAAAACTTCACAGTCGACCAGATAAATGTTCTCCAGATTGAAAAAGTTGTTAGAATTGCAAAAGATAAATTTTGCATTTGTGAAAACATGCCTGCACGCAGACAAGAACAACGGCAGCAGTTACAGTAACATCCAAAAACATTTTATTGACTAATTTTTCATCTGGTGTATCTTTTATGACATTTTTAAATAATGGATCTAATTTGCTGAGTCAAATCTTGACCCTGCGAAAAGGTATGTTCCAAAAATCGCAGAATAGGATTTTCAAAAGAGTGAACAGGCATGAACATATCAGATCAGATATGAAGCTATCAGCGCCAAAAGCAGTTGTCCCTGCCGACATACTACTCTCTTTCTCTTATCTTTTCTTATCTAATCTAGACCCGGACGAGATAAATTCGCAAGCAACCGAAAACTCTGTAAATGAAGCTAATTTTCGGCCCTGGAGCAAGTAATTTCATAGCATCCTTTCCTATAAAACATTATCTTTGATCTTTAAACCAAAAATATATTCCTTCCAAGATGCGCCCCTTCTCATTATACGCCCTGGAGCGATCACTCTATCCCGTTCCTTATAGGTGCCCTACTGCTTCTGATACTATATAAACATAAATGATAACTAGTCTAACTTCATGGAATTCAGCTCTCCAACAAACAGAAATGGCGAGTAAAAGCGGGGACAAAATAAAAAATCTGATGTGGGCAGTGTGGTGTATTTTAATTAAATTTAATTCAATTTTCGTTCTCATTTGATAACTGGACTTATTTTCAAAGGTGCCGTAGAGAAAATACGAAAAAACTAAAATATCTCGAGAATGGCTAGTCCTAGTGTAATGGGGTTGGTCTTATTCTTTTCTTTGTTAAAAATTACGTATTAAACAAGCATTTAATGGATATATTTGATTATATGTAGTTTTTTATTTTAGATTTTGCCGATTTTAGCGGGCCATTTTGCAAAAAAAAGGCAGATTATTTTTTTCTGAATACTACCAAAATCTAATCAGCACCAGGGTGACCCACAAGTGACTTATCTACCAAATTTCGTGAAATTCGGTCCATCAGTTTTACAGCTAGAGTGGATACAAGCTTTTGCGGGCCATTTCGCAAAAAAAGGCGGGTTCTTTTATCCCGAATCGTATCCAAAACTAATCAGCTCCAGACTCGCCCACAAGTGACTTACCTACCACATTTTATGAAATTCGGTCATTTAGTTTTTAGTTAGAGTGGATACAAAATCTGCACAGACAGACACACACACAGACGTCACGCTAAAAATGGTTTTTTCGTATTCTAGAGGTCTTGAAACGTGTAGATCCGTCGAAAAGTCGAGTTGCGATTTTCGACATGATTCCAATACTTTCCCTATATATTACCATGTATTTGCAGGGAAGCATTGCTTTTGTGTGAATATCAAGTGAATCAATTTATATCAGTAATGCAAAAATGCATTTTATGTATAATCCCAGAAAATATATTTATTTTGGATTAAATTTCAATAAAGTTATCACCAGTCACCACTACTCCATATTAGAGTATCATATTTGTGTTCTCTGAAAATCTCTTATTAAAAATCTAAATTTATTAATAATATAGAACTGAATACATTTTATTTATACTTAAATATTTTTCGCTTATAATTGTACCTGTTTGGATTTATTTAACCCTAACAAAATCTAGTCGCAGCTGTAACCCTTCAAAAAAGGAACCACCATTATTAATTGCCGGAAAGAAGGGGAATTAGAGGCAGGTGCTAGTCTATCTACCATTAGTACCAATTCCTGTCACTAGCAGAAGACGGGAAATAAGGAAGAAAAAGTTGATTGTCAAGTCAAGTAAAAAGTCAGCAGTCAGAAATATAAAATGTACTAGCTGCAAGTGAAAGCTATCATGTTACATTGCATACGCTGATAACGATTGTAATTGTACTAAATAATGTCACGAGTCCTAGTAAATAGGGCCCTGGTGCTGTAGAGAGACATACAATGTATAAATTATATTTTTTATTATCTATCATTCCTACTAGTTTTAGAATTAAGTGTTTTGGCAATTGGCGGATTTATCTATACTTAGCCTAACCGTCACTTAGGCCCCGGCAAATCAAAGAGAATCCATAGTGTTTTGTTAAACAGTAAAATGCAAATTAAATAACTTGTAATCCTCAAGACAAGTAAACAAAAAATCTGTTCTTGACTAGAACACTGAAAGAATAGAATATTGGGGCGAGTGAAACGCGGAAATAATACAATAATCGAATACTGAGAGTGGAACATCAAAATAATACAACATGCGGAACACCGGGATCGGAACACTAAATAAATACTATATTCGAACACCGAATGCTAATAGAATATGATATTCGAACACCGAGAGCGAAACACTAATAGAATACGATATTCAAGCACAGAGAGCTGACCGAGAATAATGAACTCTGCAAAAAGTGAGATAGAAGAAAAATGCCAATTACAAAGTTTTACAGCATTGTTTCATTAATGGAAATCGCCAATAAAACTGTTACAGAAGACAATTATTTGACACAATATGGTTACTGGCGAATGGCTGTCATATTTAAGAATGATAAAATATAAACACTTACACAAACATAAATCTACCCGGTCGTCCATCTTGTTGCTCCAAGTCCTCTGGACGAGCCGGACGGCCTGGGGCTTTCACAAACATAAATCTAGTGTAGATAGTGCAGGCCTTTTATCTCACAGATGGGTACTACGTGACTGACATTATTTACATACGCTCGTGAATCGTTCGGAAATTCTTAACAATATTGTGGCTCGGCTGCCTATCTATACTTTAATGTTTTAATAAATATCAATTTTTCATAATATAGATAAATCGAGAACTCAATCGAAATAAAATTGGAATTCTAAAATTGACTTAACTGATAAACAAAACGAAATTTATTTCATTTAAAAAACAAATTTCGTTATGCTATTTATTTGTGTGTTTAAGCATTTTAGTTTTAAAATATTGATTCTATAAATTTTAAAATATAAAGATCTGAAAGTGAACTGAATATTAGGGATGAATAAGAGTTACTTCCAGCTTTATGATACGAAAAGTAGGAAAATCACAAAAAAAGATACTAAAAGTAGCAATAGTTTATATTTAACTCGATAGATGGCGCCACAGCCCAAATTTTATACTTTAAAGACATGAAACCTCTGTACATTTGAATTGTAGAACTTTCCTAGAAAGATAACTAGATAAGGTTAAAGTCTTTTTTCTTTTTTTAGCTTACCGATAACCCAGATTAGGTAAAATAAACAACATATATCAGTTGATTAAATCACTGTTTTTCTTTTCTCATTCTTGCAGACAGTTTAGATACAAGAAGTAAAGGTCTAATTTTTTTTTGGATAAAATAATTAGGAATTTAAATTGCATTAGGGTCGCCCACACAAACTGTGGGTTTCACTGTAGACATTTATCACGGGCCTTCCACCATATTTGATTTTTATTCTCTTTGTGAAATTTTTTAGTCTTTCCCCTCAAAAAAATATTGGGGTGTCTGTCTCCCCCCCCCCCCTCTCCTGGAGCCCAGGCCTTCCTACTCTAGTGGTGTCCGTACACCCCTATGGGCGGCCTTGATTGTATGAAAGTGATTAAATGCGATATTATAAATTTTTCCAGAATGGAACAAAACATTTTCTGTTTATAATTTTTGTAACTTAAAATAAAAGAAATTAGTGTTCAAGAGTTATTTGACTAAGGACCCTGGCAGGCCTCTTACGGGGGATGGACGCCACTCGAGTGGAGAGGCCTGGACTCCAGAGGGGGAGGTCCAGACCCACAATATTTTATTTAGGCTGGAGAAGACATGAAAGGAGGAGAAAATCAAATATGGAGAAGCCCCATGCTGTGATAAATGTTTGTAGAGGCCCACAATTTATATGGGCGGCCCAGCCCGAGTGCGCGAGGCCCAAAGCGGTTGTCTTGCTCACCTTGCCGTAACGCCGACCCTTTGAAACTTTTGACATAGCACTGAAACCCGGCATCTCAAGAACAACTTGGCTTTTAATTAAATGAATTAACATTTATTTAATGAAATATTGGATAATAGATTCTGAAAATAAGGAAAAATGAACAGAATTTAGATCTCGGAAACTTCCGTGCAGATAAATGTGTCAAAATGATCATCAGAATTGGATACCTTTACGAAATATTCTATCTTAGCAAATAAAATAACAAAAATAATAAAGAGGACGGAATGTTTATTAGCCAAGAGCCAGATATGGTCCTGCTTCCATAGACTGGTGCATAAAGGGAGAGTTTTAAAATCATAACACCTTGTTGATACAGCAAGCCCCCTTGTTTTCCAGTGTGTATTGTCTAAGCAGTATATACGGCTATCGATATAGAAACTGGCTACGCTTATGGCCATAGGTGAAATTTGTTATCACAAAATTCCAATAAAGGATACTTATTAACATAGTTTCTCTGGAATATAGAACTCACGATCTGCAATTTGACTCCCTATGATTCTAAGGTTAGCGGTCCTAATCACTCAGCAATGAGTGAGATTTCATTTTATAAAATAAAAATAATTTTCACGGAATTATAATAATTCTGCAATTCCAGAATTCAGAGACAAAAGCAAATCGAGTCTACCCCGAAAATTAAAAGCTTAGTCATAGTGCTCCCTTGCTTTTATAAACAGTACAGGATATCACGTCAGCAAATTACATAAAAAATAGTTGCATTTTTAGGAGTTATCTTTGGACGCCTATCTGTGCAATAATTTTTGCCTCGTCACAACTATTCCAATCAATCTCATCACCAAAAGCCACCTGTACAACATTGACCTAAAATGTTTGTCAAAATCGTATGGGTTTTAAACCAATTTTCGTCGATCAATGTCAATTTTTGTTCAACTACTTTCTGTAACGAAATTGGATTGTAAAACAATCATCTGCACCATACATCAAAATTTCGTAATTTGGTTATTTTTGAACATTATATAGTCTTCTTTTTTTATACTTGCCTATGAAGGTGGTTTCGTATAACGAGAACAGAAATTCTAATACTTTTAAAGGAATTTAAATAAATATTTTAATGTTGTTGTTCTTGTGCTTTTTTTATGTTCTGCTTCAAATTCTTAATATTTTAGGGTGTTGTGTGTTGTGCACTTTCTCTCAATCTAAAACTGTTGTTATATATATATATATATATAATACTAATAGAATTTGCGTATATTTTAAATTACGAACGTCTTGTATATGCGTTAGTGTAAAATATGTTCTATCCCAAATATCCAAATATGAATTCTTTGGGCTATAGAACTATCAAGTTAAATGGTCTACCAAAGCAACGTGCAACAAACGGCCCGAGATTCATCTGAATTCGCCACAACCAGGCGAAAACCGCATTTTCTTAACCATCAAATTTCTTTATCATTTTATCGTCTATTATCGCCATGGCTTTTACGTGTCATTATTTTTTCATTCATGCATTTATTTTTTCAGATTAAACAATCCCTTTAAGTCGCTTTGAGAAACGATTGCCATCTCGTTTATTCTATAATCGGTAAAATATGCATAATTTATACAGTTAAAAAAGGTAGACTGCTATTTTTTATATTGATTGGGCAATTTAGTTTTAAATATAGTTAGTTTGCGTTGCTTTTGGAAATTACTGTCTCATTTCATCTGTAAAAGGAAAGCGGAGGACAATTTATTTGCCTGAAACTAGTTAACTCTCATTTTTCACAATGGATTGTGCTGTTATACTTTAAATACGTTTGTTTTTATTTTTTTATGTTTAGGGTTTACCAGTTAGAATACAGGGTTCCCAGGAATGTCCTTAAAGCACTTAAATGACTTTGGAATGAAAGGCTCTTGAAAGTACACATTAGGTCTATCTACAATAAAGTGACTATAACCCATCGAATGAAAATGATTACAGCATAGGCGCCCATAGAACTTTTCCCAGGGGAATAGGGAAAAAACCATTAACGTCAGTGTGACAATCTCAAGGATGAAGACTTACTAGAAGTCCTTCCAACCTCATGGACTTACAACATCAACTAGCTTGATGTCTATCTTAGTGATGTTGAACGTCCAGGGGGATAAGTTCCTCCCTTGCCCTCCACTAAGGCCGCCCTTATTTGCAGGGCCTTTGGCGGAGAATTGAAGAAAGTAGAAACACGAACTCGAAAGCAATCCGATGTAGAAGGAAAATGTCAAATTGCAGGGCATAGTTAAATTAGTAGGAAATGACATTCAACCGATTACTGAAGGCACTTATTTAACACAATATGGTTATATATGTTTGTTCATATTCAGTAATGGTATAATAAACAACACTTACATGTTGAGGAATTTAGAGTAGAGTCTGTTTAAAATGTCCTTCGTTAGCGACAATACTACACGTTTGACTTGAAAGAATGTTATCGCGTACTTTCCGATATATTCATTGTCTTCCAGCGTTTTGTACATTCCTGATGTCGGATGAACTGTGCACGCGTAAACAAGTGCAACCATCTCACTGCTTACCCAGTAAAATTATTGTAATTTTATTTGTTAAATTGTTTGTCATTTCTTGAGATTGTGTAATTTATGACGTTGTATATATTACAAAAAAATGACAAAAACAATTTAATGAATCTTATAAAATTATAATAATTTTACTGGGTAAGCAGTGAGACGGTTGCACTTGTTTAGGCTTGTACAGTTCACCAACGGTTGGGGGAGGGGGATTTCACGGTATGCCATACCTTGAGAACCATCACTGGTCTAATTAATAGGTATCGGCATCAGGAATGCACAATGTATGTATGTGTGTGTGTGTGTGTATATATATATATATATATATATATATATATATATATATATATATTTATTAGAAAAATGTAATAATAGAATTTCAAGTAATATTAATATCACCATAGCAGCAAAACCACGGCCATATTGCCGATAAGAAAAAAGAACAGCACCGGCCGAAATTCAATGATTAATCAGAATTAAATTCATCTTCAGGTCTGAGTATTTAATTCTAATTAGCCCAAACAAATGCATGTTTCAGATTGAGCAATAGTACATTACTATAAATACTCAAACTCAGACATCAAAAGATGAAAAAATGAAGATAAGAAATATTAAGGAAATTTGTATTACCATGTGGCATGAACCCTTCTTCCACCACGTATATACGCGAACAACCTCAGCAGAATGAATTATTTAGAAGCACCGGAATGAGCATGTCGAAATACAACCAGGGAGGCAGTACGAAAGTTCACAGCGACATTCCCAGACCCGTCCAGTGAGTCAGAGCAGGAGACAGGACTATTACCCGTATAAGCAATTCAGAATATGAACATGAAGCAAAGATGAAAATTCTTATTAAACAAGTGATTCATAGAAGAAATGAATAAACTAGAATGCCACTATACACCATAAGGGCTCTCAAATCGTAATTTCAAACTGGCTAAAGTTACAATTTTTTAGCGAAAATAAAATTCAAAACATTAATATTAATGTATCTTATTTTCCGATTTTTCTAATTTTTTTTATAACTTATTCTATTATTTTTCATTTTTATTTATTTATATAATTAATAAATAATTATATATTTTTTCCTTTTTTGTTGCTAGCCACTATAATTGGGAAAGTTTTCTTGGATGTTATCGAGTGGAAGTTGATACACTGAGTTGATAATTTTAATAACGAATTTGGGAGGATATGCATTATTAGTCGCTGTACTCAATAATTCCATAAAATGTGCAAATTTATAATTTTCACCACAAATTTATTGATTCTAAGAACCTGGTTTATTATAATATTTCTAAAAACTGATATATGCAAACAAGAGTCAAAATGTTGAATTTTAGATGTATTAAATTTAAAATCCTGTCTTTTATCATACAAGTTTATAACCATATTACAATTTTTTAAATTTAAATCCAAAAAGTTTGCAACATTAGAGTCATTATTACTTGCATTTAATTGTAAATTATTAAGATACAAGTTAAATACTATAGGGATACTATTAATGGATACACATATGTCATCTAAGTCATCTAAACATGTGCATATTATGCAAGCTTGGATTATATATATATGTGTGTGTGTGTGTGTTTTATTTTCATTGTTATACTATAACTATGGTTTTGTCTATCTATACAAGGGGTACGCCAGTTACATCCACATTTTCAGGAGGTACGTGAAGCATAAAATGTCGAGAAGCACTGAATCAGACAATGCTCCGAGACTTTGCAATTGACAGTTTTCATTTATTTCGGTTTGTTGCCGAATTTCTCTTCTTAACTTCTTCAATTCTCCTGTAAGGGCGCTGTAATAACTTTCTTGTTTTGATGGGGGCATAGTCTTTTTACCGTAGATAGACCTAACGTGTACAATACGAAACCTGTACCTAACGTGTACAATACGAGACCTGTCATTTTGAAGTTTTTTGGGTGCTTAAGATTTTTCTTAGGAATCTTGTATTGACCCTTAATGATTCTGCTTCCTTGTAAGGCTGGCGAGGAGGAAAAACGTATCACTTTTCGAAATACGATTTTCCCCCACTGGATTTTTATGGGTGAAGATATTCTTCACAATATTTCGATATTTTCAGACGAATTTTCCTTATTCGCTTGAAACTATTGTGTAATCTACAAGGAAAGTCAAAAGGTGAAGTCCAATTTCTATTAAGAAAAAAATATTCTCCGTCATAAGAATTCCAGTTTTTATCTCCATGAGAATGTATTTTTCAAAATTCATTACTATAACTATTTTCATATTGTGGAAATGTGTCAAATTAGTACTGTAGTTATCGACCACACGCAAGGACAAGGCCATCCACTAGATCTATTCCGTATTTGACCAACTTAATATTGATCAGTAAAACCCCGTGTTTTATGCCCCAGACAATTATATGGCGTTCCATTTCATTTGTCATCATTTGTGGTTTATATACTAGGGACTGCAGATGGCAATTATCGCCCTTAATAACAAGTTTTTGATACAAAACTACACTTTACCCAAACTTTTAAGGGGTACGTTCGCCAGAAGGCTATATAAAAAAAAAAATCTGATGTGGGCAACACATGACTTTGCCTGCAGACTCAAATTCCTATGTTCTTTATTTCTTTAATAATTCGTTAGATTGAGTTTAATTGAACCAAATAAGAATAAATTTGCATTTTTAATTCAATTTTTGTTTTTATTTGGTAATTGGACATTTTTCCAAAAGTGGCATAACTAAATGCGAAAAATCTCAAATATCTCAAGAAAGGTTAGTTGTTCTTATTCTTTTCCTCATCAAAAATTACGTATAAAACAAGCATTTAATTGGTATATTTGAACATACGTAGCTTTTCTTTTTTTTAGATTTTGGTGATTTTTGAGGGCCATTTCGTAAAAAGAGGCAGGCTGTTCTTTTCAGATTAATACCAAAATCTAATCAGCACCAGAGTATCCCACAAGTAACTTATCTACCAAATTTTGTGAAATTTGGTTAACTAGTATTTTAGCTAGAGTGGATAAATGACATTTTTGCGGGCCATTTCGTAAAAAGAGGCAGGCTGTTCTTTTCCGATTAATACCAAAATCTAATCAGCACCAGAGTATCCTACAAGTTACTTATCTACCAAATTTTGTGAAATTTGGTCACTTAGTATTTTAGCGAGAGTGGATACATGAAATTTTTGCGGGCCATTTTGCAAAAAAAAGGCGGGTTCTGTCTTTACGAATCCTACCAAAAACTAATCAGTACCAAGGTCTCACCCAAGTGACTTACCAAATGTTATGAAATTTGATCCATTAGTTTTTTAGAGTGGATACATACATTGTACAGACAGACACACAGACACACACGTCACGCTAAAAATAGTATTTTCGTATTCTAGAGGTCTCGAAACGTGTAGATCCGTCGAAAACTCGAGTTGTGATTTTCGGTATGATTCCAATACTTTCCCTATACATTACCATGTATTGCAGGGAAAGTAAAAACGACAGTTATTTGACCCCCTACAGTGTGAAATACATAGATGGGTTAAATATGGTTTTTGGAAAATTATCATGAGAGCCTGTCCTTTCTAGGCATAATTAGAAAGAGAATAGAATTACAAACAAGAAAGAGTTCTTGGCGAAAAGAACATTATCATATGTTTTACCAAAAATATCCTTTGGTATATCCATTTCTCAGAATCAACTATTATAGATAGAGCTCAGATGATGATTGATATTGATTCAGCATAAAATTTCGAAGGGCGTAGAATGATCCCTTTCTTAAATGTTTCCTTTTCTTAAACGTCTATTTCTTGGAATCAACTATAGATAGAACTTAAATGATGACTGATATGGAGTAAGCATTAAATTCCAGAAGGGGGTAGGGAATTTACTTAAGATTTACACTTCCGATTCTGGAGCGAATTCAAGAGCGAATTATTACCAAATCTGTAGAAAGAGCGTATTAGGTACGATTTCTATACGTCTTATGGTAGATGTAGTTCTTTTTGGCGTTGACTAATGCGGGGGCACTAAGAATTTTCCATTCCCGGTTCAAAATGTTTCATTTCCCTTGAAACATCTATTTCTCAAGATTGGCTATAGAGTCAGCTTAGATGATAACTGATATGGATTCAGCATCAAATTCTGGAGGGGGTTGGGTGGTTCACTAAGAATTTTCCTTTCAAGTACCTTTTCGACTATAAGTTCAAGAATTTTTTAAGAAATATCTATAGAATTGGCCACAGATAGAACTTAAGTGATGTCTGATATGGATTCCACATCGAATTCCAAAGAGGTTGGGGTTCACTAATGAATTCCACGTCTGGTTAGGTCACTTTCGGTTTTTCTGAACATTCGCATGACTGGACGAAATAAGTATACAAAAGAGAATAAAAATGCTTAATAGTTCCATAAAAAATGAAGTGCATATATATTTTGCCCCCACATGAAGGTTTCTTCATAAATTTTTGTTTAACTTGAATTTGCGTGAAAATTTTGTTGGGACAAACATTTTTCAACCATGCATCAATAAGATAAAAAAAAAAAAAAAAAAAAAAGTCACGAATGCTTATCAAAACAGTTCACTAGAATAGATTATCAATGCACATGCGTTCTACTGTCATCATTACGAGTAAAGTACGATAAAAAAAAGTACAGTTCGTAAGTAATCAGGAAGTATTGCGTAACTTATCATTGTAAACGCCAATCACATCAAGTCTTTTTAACATGCGTGTCAATGCATCAGAGAGACTGACTTCCAGACACCAACATCACTTTTACATCGTGAAGGGAAACTTACTTTTCCTGGAAAAAACCAATTTCCGTGGAAAGGATTTTGCATGAATACCATTTCTGCATGATTAGACACCGAATATAATGACAAAAATGAATGACTCAGTCCTCGTTTCTTGATAGCATATCTTGTGCATCAACTTCATGATTACAGATATTTGTCAACTGCAATTTAGACAATATCAGCGGATTAAGACCTGCATGTACTTGCGCAACGACAGGACATAACTTGCCGAATAGAAAATTATGTACACTATTCCCTGTAGGTATTCCCATACATATTTTGAGCCCCCTCCATATTTGATTTCCCCCTCTTTGGAAATATTTCATGTCTTTCTCCCCCTTAAAAAATCAACAGGGTCGCCTCCCTACTGGGGTGGTATCCATATACCTATGGGCAGCCCAGATTTATGAGCCAGTCAACTCATCCTAATCTGGTCTTTTCTGAATGCAGTGAAAAGCTGTGCGAGGGAATTTTTTACTACACGCAATCATGTCCCATCTGCAGTTACATAGTCCCTCATAAGTCTCATATATGATGTCATTTTCGAACTTATTACAAGCGTTCGTTTCCGAATAAGATTTTAGAATCTTATCGCACAGACCAGAACTTCAATCACTATATAGAACTCCTAAACTGATGTCTCAGACTAGTGAAATTGGTCTTGCACATGTAATGATTGGTAGTGAATATGTTTATTTGTGAACTGTAATTAAAGGGATAATATTGCTTGGAAGATTTAAGTATTGTGAATATTTACAGCTTCGGAATTACCATTGTAACTCCTTTCAATATAGCCATAATTTGTACAATGGACTGCAGAATCAAAATAAATACTCGATTTATAAACGAAAAGCCCAAGGCCAGGTATTATACATGAAAGCTGAGATAAGCGCATCAAATTAAATTTGTTAATAAAATTATTGTATGACACGTATTTTTTAGCAAATGTAAAAGTTTCAGCATAAAACATATATATATTGCAAAAAAGGTTTAAAATCCGTCCTCATTTTGGATATACATGTAATAAAATTCCAAATGACAAGATACAAAATATGTAAGTAATTACTAAGACGCAGTGCGATAAGTTTAAGTACTTAGTATAGTAAGAAGCTTATGTGCTTAGACATCATACAGGCTTTAAGTAGCAAGTGCATAATACCAACAAGAAAGTTATTCCCAAATCCTCTAACAATTAACTTTTATATTAGACAAAATCAATTGAAATAAAGACTTTAAAACTGCCCGTCTTGCCGACAGCAGTGGTAAACAAATTTTATAGTAAAACTTCGATAATCTAGACCAAATTTTTACGTACAAAACTATTTCCCACACGAGATTAAAAATGAACAAATTTTGCCTTGTTTCGAAGACTACTTAATATATATGTAAACTTATAAGAATATCAAAAGTTTACAAGATTTATAATAGTTTCTTAAACTCATTCTATATTCAATTGCTGCACTTCTTCTATATAACTATGACTTACAAATTCACTATCAGTTTAATTGATGTTTAAATTATATTACAACCTTGTAAGAAATATGCTGTATAATCTTATAAACTAAAAAATACATTACTTTTCACTTCTACACTTCTTTAATAGATCCAAGAATAACCAACCTATTCACTAGCAGTTTTAATAAACTTTTACTTTCCCTATATACATAGTATAATGTATAGGGGAAGTATTGTGACTGGGTTGAAAATTAGAATACGAGTTTTCGACGAAAGAGCACGTTTCAAGCATCCCTGAACTAGAATTGAACGTTTTTAAGGTGTGTGTGTGTGTGTGTGGTGGTGGGGAGTCTGGGGGAGGCGATATCTCACGAAAAGAATAGGGCGGCTTGAAAGAAATACGGTACAAATATTACAATCAATGAATACTGTAATCCCATTGATTTTATACGCAAACGAATTTTCGAAAGACTCAAGTTTATAAAATATATTCACTTTTAATATGTAATGTTATGCGGTAAATTTGTTAACATCATTCTCGTGGATCTAGTTCTATTCACGAGAGAAGACACTATGTAATAGTTTTGTATTTTGAAGCCTAGAAGTTCGCCAACAGTCCCTTATATATAAGAAATGCTCTTCTCTCCATTTGTCTGTAAAGCTTAACAATAAACAGCGAGCTTGGCCACTAATTTAGCGAAATATCACCAACTTGCCGATATTTCGCCCCAGATTGGCGAAAATGTTGCTAGAATTGCAAAAAATGACGCCAAATCGATGATTTAATTATTAAAATATTTTAATATATGGACTCTATTGCTTATTGTGGATGCTATCAATTTGATCATTGTTAATTTAGAGTTGCATGAAATATATGTGAATTGGGTAATTCGAAATAATTTTACATAGTCATCAAGAAAAGTGCCAAATGTATAATTCAACATTAAAACATTGTGCCATAGAACTTATAATTTTTTCATAGTGAAAAAAGTAAATTCATTGAGGGAAAGTCATGTGCTGCCCACATAAGATTTTTTATTTTATTATTAAAACATAATTCTTTGATTTCAACTTATTATTACTACCAAGAAATCGCAGCTGTCATTTCTGTCACCATTCAACGTACTTTATACCTAACAAGAAAATTACAAATAGAGGACTTAACTTTTTAAGAACGGCAATAAAGTTCAGAAATATTACTAGTCATTTAGAAAATGTTGATAACTTTAAAAGTAATATTATGTAAATTTAAAGATACAAATTTGTTCAGAGGAATTTCCTGAGAAATGAATTTTTCAAAATACATGGTAAATAGTGTTCAAATCTTCGAGTGACTTTTAAATAAATGGGGAATATTTAGAAAGGTGTGTAGAAAGCACTTGTACCTTTATGTAATCATTAAGTGATGTCATGAACTCAGAAGGAAACTTTTGAGTTGACTGTTAAAGAAAGATAATCTGATGTCGTCCGCATATGACTTTCCAGGCAGACTCAAATTAATTTTCTCCTTTTATTTTTCCATAATATATTCATATTCACTTTAGTGCACAAAATAAGAAATGTAATGGTTATCAATTTGAAATTAGTTATATTTTCGCTTGGCAACTTGGAGCACTGTAAAATAGCTCAGCGACGCCAAAAGTTAGAATAATCTAGGAAATGGTTTATTCTAGAGCAATGGGGTTGTTCTTAGTGTATCTTTTTAAATAAAAAATTACGTATAAAACGTGCATTTAAGCAACACATTTTAACAAGTTTGATATTTTATTTATTTTTGCGGACCATTTCAAACAAATAGGATAGTTCTACTGCAAATTACTTCAATACTAAATCTTGAATAAATATCGGAATTGCAATATTATGAAATACATCTTTTATAGTAATTAAAAGATTTTATGGGTACATACCTTCTGTTTGGAAGGAAGAGGTCTTACCTCTTTGTGGTCGTCGGGAAAAGCAAAGCCACTCTCTTCAGTCCTGGGCGTCTGGATGGCAGTGAGAGGGGGAGGGACGGCCTGCTTCATCTCCTGAAACAGCAAAAAAAAAAAAAAAAAAAAAAAAAAAAAAAACTAGTATTAATGACTGAAACCATCTCATACCCAAACGTATATAACTTACTCGTATTTAAGCCTGTCAAAGATAGGGAAACGAACACTCTTTAAAAATAAAGCTGCACTATTTTTTTAATATGTTTTATTTTGTTTATCGATGTATAGTGTTTAACGTTGAAGATAGTAGTTTCACTAGCAAATTGGACCAGTTAGGTTCGGCCTCAAGTTTCAGCATTTTAGTCCAATGAGGGGGGGGGGGGGGGGCTTCGGGAGAGTTCTGAAAGATTTTACTCTCCCACCTCTCATTTTGTTCGCAAGATCTACGATTTTGTCTATCCCTGAGGATAAATCGAAAATCCGGCTACGTTAAATTCTGTCAGATGGTCTATAGGAGGAGTGGGGAAACTTTTTATGTTTGAAAGCCACAATGAAGTAAACTTCTCTCCAATAGGGCCGTGTATAAGAATTTTTACTATATATACTGCAAAATGTAAATCTTTAGTAGAAAATCTAATTAATATATACAAGTTAAAAAAAAAGAAAGTTTCTCGGAGAAGGTTAAACTTGATGCCCAAAAGGCAGCAGCTTCTAAATCCCTGGGTCTATACTATAAGTGTGCAAATATTCAGCCTTCTAGATCACCAGGAAGAGTACTTCTGGATGGTCTTAAATTTACTCCCCCCCCCCCGCCGGGATGTAAATTGAAAATCCGGCTACGCCAGTCGACACTAAATTTTGCAAATTTTGTAATTCAGTTCCGATTTATAAATAACATTTTTTATTTAATCAAAATATCCGTTTATTTTTTATAAATATTTAAACAAAAACATATAAGACAGCAAGAGAAAGTTACAAAATCTATATAAATAAAAATGAAAATCTGTCTGTCTGTCTGTCTGTTTGTCACACCATCACGGGAGAACGGCTGAACCGAATTTGATGAAATTTTGTGGGTAGCCCAAAAATAGCCCCACTTAAAATTATATCCGTGTTTTGAGTTTCTACGACCAGTGGTTCTCGAGATATTAGTAAAAAACGAAATTTTCGTTTGTCCCATCATCACGGAAAAACGGCTGAACCGAATTTAATGAAATTTAATGAATAGCCTTGAAATATCCCCCCATAAATTTTGTCCAAGTTTCGAGTTTCTAAGACCTGGGGTTGTCGAGATATTAATGAAAAACGGAACTTTTTCCTAGGAGTTCTACTCCCTAACTCCGTGGTTTATCCAAACGAAAAGCTTGAAAATCGTTTGAAAGTGAATTAAAATTAATCTCTGAGTTCGATGGGAGATTTTTTGCGTTAATTAGTCACTTTCTGAAAACATGAATTGTTTGAAACATGATTTAAAGAGGAAATCTATCTCCATGGTTCATGGTTTATTTAAAACAAGCTATTACGGGACAATGAGAAGTATAGAGAAATCAAAATCGTTATTTAATTTCGCAGTTTATGTTATAAGACATGACATATTTAGCATGTTATAAGATTCTATCTTATATCATGTTACTCAGAAACGCAATTAAATTAAATCTGTCTGTTAATTTCAATAATTATTTTTTCGATTTGAATAATAAATAAATGAATATAAAAATATATTTTAGAAAAGAACGATTTGATTTTTCTTATAGCATTTTTGACTGGATAATATCAATTACGGTCTTCAGGTTTAAAAATTATTATTATTTATATATTCGGGGATTATTGATTCAAGGATTATTGATATTTTCAAGTTATTATGCAATTATTTTATTATGACAAAAATTGTTTAAACTCATATATTGTATGTTGAACGAATCTTCTACAAATACACGTGTATATCTTTTAATCTACGAGAATATAAGTAGTACAGGTATATTGACATATGTTTTGATATATATTGGCATATATTGGAATAAATTACGACCTTCTGGTATGAAGAGTACGGATATTATTGATGTTTTCAATTTATTACGTCATCTCTTTTAAATATTTTTGAGACGCATATTGTAATACGGGTAATCTTCTACTAACACATTGTCATATTTTCTGATCTGCGACAATATAATTAGTACGGGGTTGCATATATTCATTCAATTCCTATTTTTTCTTCTGTAAATTTGCTTACAAAAGGGGGCATGATGTTTTATTCTTCAGATCTGATTGTGAAGATAATTTTGCATAGTGAGAACATATATTCTTAAACTTCTCTTTAGGAGCAATAAATTTAATATTTTAACAGAATTTGCACATGATTGCGAACTTTAAGTTTCTTTAAATTATACACTCCGTACGAATAACGGGTGTGCTGTTAGTGGTTAATAAATTTTATCATTTTAGGAGGATATATCATGTTGCTCGGCATCGCAATTAAATTAAATGTGTTTGTTAATGTTTTTATTATTTTTTTTCGATTTAAATAATAAATAAATGGATAAATGGATATAAAAGTATATCTTATGAATGGACGGTTTGATTTTTCTTTTAATTATATTAATTGCTGACTGCGTACATCAATTTCATTTATTTTGGCAAAGAGTTTTCAAGCTTATATCGAATTTAGCTACTAAACTCATATATTGTGTTTAGCCAATAAATTCATATAGCCGATTGTTGAAACAGAAAAAGAGTAGAGCGGGTATATCTTCTAATACAATTGCAGTGTTTTCATTTAGTATATTGAAACGGGATAAGAATGTTTCATTCAGATCTGCAAATTCAAAACTACGAATTTGGAAGGATATCGCTAATTTTACAACTTTTCTTAAACTTTGCCAAATTGACGGAAATGTCGCCAAATTGACGGAAATGTCGCCAAATTGACGGAAATGTCGCCAAATTGATATAAACGACACACAAACAGCTGCCATAAACCTTCGTGTTGGTCGTGTGGCTTGGGTCTTCTACATATCAATGAAATTTTTTTTGTTTTGTTAGAAGAGAGTACTGAAATGATGTTTGGTTAGCATTTCTCTGTCAGACCAACGATCCTACTTAGTAATACATTTAGCGAATTTTTAAAATGTCACCAAATTGATAAAAATGTTTTCAAATCTATAAAAATATCTTGAAATTGATAAAATTGCGCTACATAAATGATATTAATTGTTTTTTGTTAGGGGATAGTATTGTGATGATATTTCGTCAATTTGTCGCAAAGTGGAACTGTCAGTTCTACAGTCCCACTTGGCGATAAATTTGGCGATTTTTTAAAATGTCGCTAATTTGACGAAACTGTCGCCAAATGTTCCATAGAAATATAACTATTTAGACGATATTTTTTCTACCAATTTATTTGAAGCAAATGATATCATGTCGCTTAGCAACGGATTTAAATCCAATGTGTTTATGCGGCAGACGATTTTTATTAAATCCTTTCCGATTTGAATAATGAAGATATGTATATAAAATAAATTTCATTGCCATTTCATTTTGGACTGGATAATATCAATTATACTCTTCAGGTTTAAACATTATTATTATTGATATTTTCCGGAATTATTGATTCAGGGATTATTGATATTTTTAAGTTATTACGCCATTGTTTTATTGCGGCAAAAATTGCTGACACACGCATATTGTACGTTGTACGAGTAATCTTCTAGGAATGCATGGGTATATCTTCTAACCTACGAGAATATAAGTAGTACAGGTATATTGGCATATATATTGGAATCAAGTACAGTCTTCTGGTATGAAGATTAAGGGGATTAATTATATATTCAATTTATTACGTCGTCTGTTGTATTTTACCAAAAAACATTTGAGACTCATATTGCAAAACGGGTAATCGTCTTCTAATAATCGGACATTATAAGTAGTACGTGTATATCTTCCCATATAATTTTAGCACTTTAATTTTGACATATATTGGAATAAATGACTGTCTTCAGATTTAAAGATTACGGGTTTATTGGTATTTTCAATTTATACATGTAATCTACTAATACAGGTTATATTTTCAAATATTCGCGTATATAATTAGTACGGGTCCCATACAATTTTAACGCTTTTATTTTGCATATATTGATTCAATTCCATATTTTTTTTTATATTTGCTTACATAAGGGGTCCAAGATGTTTTATTCTTCAGATATGTCCATGAAGATAATTTTATATAGCGAGAACAGAGATTCTTAAACTTCTTTTTAGGAGCATTATATTAAATATTTTAACAGAATATTTTGATTAAACATGTCATTTAGTATACTATAAGAATTTGGGCATGATTATGAATTTCAAGTTTCTTTATATTATATACTCCGTACGAAGAACGGGTATGCTGCTAGTATATAATAAGAACATATGCATGCTCGCTCACATCGCGATACATAGCTGAGTGTATATAATTAGTTTTAAATTATTTAAAAAACAAAGTTTTTTAAAATGCTCATATTTTACAGCTTTTGAAAATACATCATGACGTTTAACTAAAATTCTTCTTAATACACTTAAATAGTAAAACATTTCAAAACACCCACAGTGTACTTTTAAACTATCTAAAATATTTCTAAATAGATTAAAATGCAAGTTTTATAGCAGAGCTTGCAATTCCATATTTGATGGATAGCTTTCCCCCACTTTGCATTTTAATTAAGATAATCGAACTTATATTATGATTATCGAGATAAATCAAGAAATTCTGGGACTTTGGAATTTCTAATAATCCCGAGATTTTGGGATTACCATCCTTACTTTTTACTTATCAAATTTTTTTATGAAAATATATTTTAAATATCCAAAGTTAAATCATTACGCAATCTTAGCTTGTTTACAAATTGCTACAAAAATTTCGCAAAACCTCCGAAAACAGAAATATTAAACGTTGAAATTTATAATTAATATTTGAAACTTTAACCGCACTGCATTCTTATTTCCTCCAGTTTTTCCCTCTATAATTATTGTTATTTATTATCTTTTCTCTGCTTAAAGTCATAAAACATTTATCTATTATGAAAGAGCAATATTTTAAAGATAATTAAAATAGGCCCTTTGTTTTAATCCACACGAAAATAAAAAGGTTTGATTAAAATGAAAGAGTTTTAAATATTTCAAGAAAGACCTAAAAGTGTTTTCTATCAGGTCTTTAGTCTGTTTTGTTGATTTCTGTACAGTTCAACTGAATGTAGATAACAAAATTATGTACACATAGTTTTTGTTATCTGTTCAGGTTATTCGTCATTATATACCATTTTGAAATTAGCATAATTAATAAAACGTTTATTTGTTGATCCTGGTTCTTTAGTAAAGACGACCGTGGACTGTTCTAAAAAAAATGGTGACACTTTTATCTTGAACATATGCGACACAGTTTCTGACACACTGTGTTCTAAACGTTCATATTGGATATTCGTCACTATATACCAGTTTGAAATTAACGTAGTTATTAAAATATTTATTTGGTGATATTGGTCGTTTAGTAAAGACGATCCTAATTTTTTAGTAAAGACCGCAGTGGACTGTTCTAAAACAAATCCTGATACTTTTGTCAAACATGCTACACAGTTTCCAACAGTTTTTCCTAAGCGTTCATTCAGGTTATTCGTCCGTAGAATGCGAAATAAATTAAATATAATACATTTGATATATTAAATCCATTAGAATGCCCTGTCTTAGAAAAAAGCCATGTCACAGCAGATCGCCTAACTATTATGCAAGTTCAAACCCATAAAACATGGAAGATATACGGAGAAAGAAAACAAATTGCAGCAGGGAACCGCAGTAAGGGAGACGGTTTTGTTTGTAGAAAGCTGAAAGGAAATGGCATACAACGATGCAACAAAGTCATAATGCACTTCTAGCACTGAGCAAGAATTTCATTCTCCGTGGCAGCGTTTTGAACGCAAAATAAATTTCATCTAGGCTTAATGGCATGCTTAGGAAAAATTTTTCTGGTATAGGCAAATAATTTAAATGAAGGGTAATTAATGATTTAGACAAAAAATAATTAAATTATTAGATGATTTAGACAAATATTTTGTAAATAGAGACGCTGCTCAATAAACGTACCAGTAGATTATTTTATTTTGGAATGAATTAATTGCGTACGTATCAAAGTAAAAATGAAGGCTTATCATGCATTTCAGTTTGACAAGGTCAGGTATAGGATTTATCCTGGCCCGTTTGTTGCTTGTCTAAGTCAGATAAAAATTCAATCACATCCTCAGAAGTATGACATCACAAATTATTACTTTAATATGACATAGCAATTCTCTATGCAATTAAAAATATAAAAATACTACATTTCGCAATTGGATGACGTAATTTGGAACCTCGTTTCTCACAAAATATGGCTACTAAAATTTTGCAAAAGAAAACAGAGAAATTTATACGTTATTTTTAGATGCTTATATAAAATATTTTTTAATTATAAAAACTTCAGATAAAAAGAGTATGATTTTCCCTTATAGACATCAGTGTTATGTTCCAAATGTTGGGTAGCCCAACATTTGGAAAAAATGCTATCTATGTAAACGATACCATTTTGTTATATCTGATTTACTTTATTTAAAAAAAATGATTTTCTTTTCATATTAAAAAAGAAATCCTGCTGATAAGAATATCAATCATATCCCTTAATTCGAAATTTAAGTTATTCAAATTGTAGGTTAATTAATGAGCTAAGTTTTAGAAGATTATCTAGCTAAGGCTTCGATACCTCAATCCTTCGGAGCCACCAGTGTTATGTTAAATTCTTTCACGAAGCACCACTATACTATTCAATATCTTTAGACTGCACGATAGCAGTATAAAAATATTTAAGTGAGCAATAAATGAAGGATTTTATTGTTTAATAATTTCCACAACTTTACCATTTTTGGTTTTATATTAGAACTGGCATATCTCTTTTATGCCGAATAATTTATCTAAACTATTCAAACACTTTATCGATGATATCATATCTTTAAAATTTTCTAACCTATATCTAATACATTCATATATTCAAAAGAGTCAATTTAACTCATTTTGAGCTAATTTTCACTCAACTGGGTCTGTGAAAACTCAACTTCTCCTTTTGAGTGAAATTCGTTCCTTCACCGAAGTGAATCCGGTTAGCACTCACAAAAGAAAAGGACTTAAGTCGGCTGATGAAGATTGATGAGGATTTTGCCCGTGAGTATAAACAAGTAACTCTTTTTGGACTAATAAGTTGCCAAAAGTGTACAATTTTAATTTACATGACGTTAATTCAATGTCAGAAACATGGTGTAGATCTTGTACACTTTTATTTCGCTGTGAAAAAAGCAAAGTAATTGCATTATGTAGTGAAAGTCATGCTCTGACCACATTTTTTTCTTATTGGAATCAAGTAATAGAATTCATTAAGTACATGGAATGGAAGGAAGAGTAAAGAGCAACATGTTGCGCAGTTGTTATGCAAGTTCAAGCCTAATGAAACTTATGGAAGATATACGGAAAAACAAAATAAATTGCAGCGCAAAGGAACGTCGTGGGAGGGAGACGGTTTTGCCCACAGAAAGCCGAAAGGAAATAACAGGCGACAAAGTCATAATGTACTTCTAGCACTGAGCCAGAACAAATCGATTTCTGTGGTGGTGTTTGCAAAGTAGAATAAATTTTATCTAGGCTTTTAAATAAAATGTTCAGAGAAATTTGGGTGATGTTGGGAAATAATCTAAATCAGTATTTCCATTTTATTACATCATTATTTCCATTTTATTAACACTTTACAAAGTTGAAAAGTGTTTATGACTTTGTTCATTCTGTCTGTCTGTCCGTCTGTCCGTTAGCACGATAACTGCCGTAAAAATGACTTAATTAAAATGAAATTTTATTATGTTGTTCAGACGGTCTGTAAGACCTATGGGAATATAAATGAATAATATCACCCAATTAGTTTTGGATTGAACCCGGGTTGAAAAAATGTAATACATTGAGCCCTATGGGACCTAATTTTTCAAACACTTTTTAAGTGGATTTAAAATTCACAAATTGTTTCGAAAATTTTAGGGAATATTCAAATTGTTCCATAAAATATATAAAAAAAATTCAGTGAAATGTATTCAGTAGTTTTTTGAATAAAAATTAAAATAATAATTACACCTTATATATACCCGGCCGTCCAAATGGTTAACTTACACCTTTACGGTAGGTCGGACGGTCTGAGTCTCAACAACAACACCTCTTATAAAAAGCGATCACGTGACCCACTTCAAAATAATATATGGCATCCATCTTGTCACAAAATCGTGATTTTTAAAGTTCTTTTTAATTCATATTGAGTGTTGTATCCGTCCTAAAACCACTTTATTTTTGCTTAAATTCTGTGCATCTACATACTGAAACAACGCAATTACAATATATTTAAGTTTAAATCCTCATCCAATATTGATTATTTCTACAACGAAGCCTATTTTTCACTTATGTAAAATGTAAACAGCAAAATATATGGAATGAGTTGTATTAGAATTGCTGTATTTCTTTAACACAAAATTATTTAACTCATGGAGTCTGTATAGCTGATATGAATGAAATATTAATTGATTTTACAAAGAGAAGGACGATTTTTTTCGATGAAGTTTCGAGCATAGAGTTTAATTACTTGTAGCTCCATGGTCTTAATTTTTAAATAAAATAAATTATTATAGTATTGTGATGAATTAAATGAATGGGAAATTATTTATGAATGAAATGCTGCTTTTATGGAGAGAGCCAGGCGTGTTATTTTTTCTATGACGTCATTTGAATGAATTTCAGTTGTTTTCGATGAAGTTTTCAAATATAATAAATTATCGTAGTATTATGATAATTCTAAAATTATTACCGAGGAATGTATCGCATTTTAGACATGTTTAAACCAGGCAATTTATATTTCAATGCCGTCATTTGAATGAAGTTCATTTTTTTCTATGAAGGTTTAAGTTTTCAAATATAATAAATTAATGTAGTATTGTGATAAGTTTTAAAATATTACCGAGGAATATATTGCATTTTAGACATGTTTAAATAAAATTGCATTGAAGTTGGAAAGTGTTTCATAATCAATGCTTTAAGCATAATTGATCTTTCTTGTTATATATTGTATTACATGAATAATTTTAAACCTAGCACTTGCAAATTGTTGTATGTATATATATATATATATATATATATATATATATATATATATATATATATATATATATATATATATATATATATATAAATAAAATAAAAAAAGTTTGAAAGTCCAATGAAAGTAAAGTGAGAAGCCGCAACTCGAAAAACTCAACTTTCAACAAGCCCACGAAACAAAAGTATAAAACAGCAAATCTTCAAGCAAATGGAAAAAAACACAAATTTCAAATCAACAAGTCAAAGAAAATTATCAAAATTCAATGGTATGGAATCGATAAAAGAAAATCAGACGAAATCCAAGCACAAACGCTATACACGTGGACAAGGTCTAGGCCTAAATCATGAATTTGTTCACTTCTTCAAAACTCTTTCTCAAGTCCAAGTGTCCTGTAGAAGCAAACACAAAAATGTATGTTTCTGAAGAAATAGATAGATTATATCTATAAACTATTTCTACTTAGACAACATACATAAAGAAGAAACCATAAAAGGAAAAAAGGATACCTGGAATCTAACTCAAGAAATACACGAACCTGACGATCTCGGGAACCCAGAAATATAAAAGAAAGGATCCGCAAGGTTCTATTATGTATAATATATTAATAAAGCAATGTCTACAATTAATCTACAATCTGAACACAATAAAGAATTGTATTATTGAAACTTCCTTTAAATTATTCGACGGATATAAGACGATGATATTAAATCTCAAAACACTAATCTAAATGAAGCAAAACATTTGGACAAGAATTTTAGTCTTACATGCGTTGGTATATAAAAGCGTAAACAGATTCTTTTATCTTAATTCGTTTTTTGGTTATGAATTTTTTATTTATTTATTTATTTTTGTGTGTGTGTGTGCGTGTATAAAAATCACGATTTTCCGCTGTTTTGTCATATTAAATCTATTCTTTTTTCGCTGCCGAAAATTCACAGATGATCAAGCAATTTGGCAGACAATTAGTCTGAAAGCAAAAAACAGCCGATCGTTTATATTTTTGGATTTTCTAAATCTGCGAATTCAAGACATGTCATCCTATTTCTTCTTATTATTATTATTTGGCATTATATTATCATTACGAGTATTATGCTAAAATTTGACTGAAATTGGATGAAAATTCGCCGAGATAGCAACAATTTTCGGGTTTAAAGGAACTTTTTTTTTGCGATTTCAAATATTCTCCATTTATTTGTGTCGAGAGAATGGTTTTAGTTCAAAACAGACGATTTGAAAATTGAGCACTGTTGTCTATATCTGCATTATTTAAGTAGCAGGCGCTTATTTATTGGCAACTAGAAAATGTACCCGCCGTTGCCCGTAATTTAAGACGAGTAGTCGTGGCGTAGTCGTGCGTGCACCCATGCAACACTTTATTTTATTGTATTTTTGTTATAAGCGAGCGTATTGTTGAAACGTTATTTGTTTTTCAGGAATTCGCTATGAGTTCGGGTGCCGTATTTATCAAAGGTTCGCATCCTAAACCTCGGGCAATGACGAGTACATTTTCTAGTGTTTTTAACCCTTTTTAGTGTTTATTTATTTCATGGAAGTAGTAAAAAAAACCCCTCAAAATATTGATTAATCAACATACAAGACAACCTAGTAACTTTACAATTGTACTAGTTCACCTAACAAATAAAAAATTCTGTTTGGCGTGCGGTTTTTATTTTTTATCTATTTATTTTTTAATACATAACAAACCCGAGATCAAATTTCTTTCGATATTCTTTATAGTATGTATGTGTGTGTGTGTAAGGAAGGTCAACAATTTTTTCTTCACTGCAGCAATCCAAAGGGAAATTAAAGAAGAATACTTTGGAGATTTAATTTTATTTATTAAAAAGCCGGACACACAGAAAAACAAAATTTAAAACGTTAATTGGTAAACAACTGTGCGTTGACAAAAATATAAAAGAATGTTTTTCAACCTTTTGGAAGAGAGGCACAAATCCAACAGCGCCATCTATTGTCGCTTAGTAAATACATCAAAAAGATTTTGTTTGATTTCTATACTGCGGGTGTTTTGTAGTTGTGTAAACAAGATTAAAAAAAAAAAAAAATAGATGCAGAAAAGGGGGAAAAGTGCAAGAAATTATTTGTATTATACTCCAATGTTTACACACTAGACCATTTATATAATTGGACCTGTTAGTGGGGGGTTTTCTTGCTAACACAGATCAAAGGTATTTAAAGTCTTGTCTACATTTTGTGATTTCAGAAGAGTCGCCTGAGATTTTTTTTTATGAAGGGGGGGGGGGTATACATTTGTAGTCTTTTGGTGTGAAAACTGAGTTGCATGGCTTGAGAACATTTTGCAATTTGGGGCGTCAAAGTAATTAGGATAGAGTGATTTAGTAAATAAATAAAAATCAGAATATATAATCTGATTCTTTTTTTTTTTTTGCGTCAAACTCCACCCGAATTCGTCAGTCTTGGTGTTTTATAAGGAGTTGTAAAAGAGCAAACCTTCTAATGTGGACACATTCATATGGACTAAAGTTGTATAGTGCAGAGGTTGTTTTGAGTAGATAAAAGGTATCTAATAATAACATCCGACTTAAATACTCACAAGCGCATATCGCAAGACATCATGGGGAGGACTGGCATAATTTAAAACCAGACAGATACAAGGTGCCCGATAAAATTGTAAATAGGCCAAATTTGAATGATGGTAACTTGAGCTCCTATGGAAGTGAGGAATTATTATAGTGAAGTCACCATGCACTACTAGGTGAGATTGACGATATCACCCCTAGAGGCAAAATTTGAAAGTTAGCACTTCTATCTTGGAAACTATGAGAGACACAGAAAAAGGTTAATTAGAAAGTTGTAGAGTATAACTAAATTAGTTAGAAACTTTATTTTATACAAAAGCGCTATTTAACGTAAAACACGTCCAATATGCTCACCATCTGCCTCAATACATGTTTGTATGCAGGAAAGAACTTCCTGTTGCATAACCATTAGCATTACGAGCATGGGGCTAATGGAAATTTTCCCAGAAGGGGGAATACCACTGACGTTAGTGGGTCAAATTCAAGTAAAATATGTACAATATCGACTATCTTGATGACCACCTTTGTGACCTTGAACGTCCAAGGGAAGGCAACCTTTACTATACAGATACCTCACTGTTATAATCGGTATTATGGGTCCAAATGATTACAATTATAGCGTATTACCCTTCACTTTAAAGGGCCTGAAAAAATCTTTCGATTGATACCATATTTGATAATGTACCCCTCCCCCGTGTGTGTGTGTAGGGGGGGATTTGCCTTCGGGGGGGGGGCCTAATGACGTCATGAGCGAAGAAAATTGTATCGTGACTATTTCTCACAATAATGATTGAAACTATTAAGTCCCGTGATCATTGAGCCATAAATAAATCCTCTATGAATGATTATGTCAAATTTTGTCCTATGCTACTATGTTAAAAAAAAATGGGTTTCTGGGAGGGGTTATGACTCCTAAAATCCCTAAACCCCACCTTATGACTCCTAAACCCCAACTCTTGGCGACGCCACTAACTTTACAACTGTAGCCTATATATAAAATGTCATAGCTAATGCATACATTACGTTGTGACTCAATGTCTCTGCATCACGCGCCATAAATTTGCAGAAACGTATAATAGGGTCCTTCCGCCAAAATCTTGAATTCAAAACGTTGGATAAAATAATTTTCTACAGTACGAGACAGGAACAAATTTGAGCAACAATCGATGAAAGCAAACGAGAAAACCGAGGCGGAAATAAAGGGTAATTACGAAATCCTAAAACAGCGAAAGACAGGAAATTGTCGATTCATTTTGAGGCTAGCGTCTGTAACTCAATTCGTGAACAAATTTCAGTTAGTGACCAGATTTAGAAGGTTTCTCTCTGAGCGGAGTTACTTGGCGATTAGGATAGGAAATTTGGCACCTAGCAATGAAATTTTCCCAACACAATGCATGGGCAAACAAGCAGGGCCTGTCATACAAAATGTAGGCCCTCTTACAAATATTTACCATATATTTATTAATATATGGATATATATATATATATAGAATCCATATATTTATTAATATATGGATCTGGATCCAGGGTTGGCAATTTAGTCATTTTATGGCTAGATTTAGCCATTTTATGGAACGTTTAGCATTCAAAAATGGCTAAATCTAGCCATGTACTGGCTAAGTTTGTGACTACTTATAATAGTTATCTATGGAATCTAGCCATTTTTAGCTATAATTCTAGCCATAAAATTCTAGCTATAAAATTCATTAGCTATAATTCTAGCCATAAAGTATTTGCAACACTGTCCCCCCCCCCCCCCCCCCCCCCACACACACACACATACTCGAATGGTGTTCGCCTCCCTCCTATATGAGCGACAATGAAAGAAGAAGAGAAAAGTATATTGTGAGGGGGACGGATTTCAATGGGATTTACAAGCTATGAGCATCTCTAAATATGAGTAAACCATTTTTTTTAATATCTGAGTTTGGAGACAATATCTTTCAAACAAACTGCATGCAGTTTGACACGATTATTTCAATCGATAAATACAGGTATAGTATTAAAAAAATCATAATATGTGTTATTGTTTTCCTACAATATCGGAATTTTTCATTGCGTGGAAATAAAAAAAGCTATAATTTGTGTTGTTTTCCCACAATATCAAAATTTGTTATTCCATAGAGGTATAAGAAAGCCATAATTTGTGTTATTGTTTTCCTACAATATCGGAATTTTTCATTGCGTGGAAATAAAAAAAGCTATAATTTGTGTTGTTTTCCCACAATATCAAAATTTGTTATTCCATAGAGGTATAAGAAAGCCATAATTTGTGTTATTGTTTTCCCACAATATCGAAATTTGTTATTCTGTAGAAGCATAATAAAGCTGTAATGTGTTATTGTTTTCCCACAATATCGAAATTTGTTATTCTGTAGAAGCATAATAAAGCTGTAATGTGTTATTGTTTTCCCACAATATCGAAATTTGTTATTCTGTAAGGAAAATAGTGTGGGACGCATAAGATTTATTTTTTTAACTGATGTGATAAAGGTGTTAAATCTTATAACAATTTTTTTTGTGTAACTCTGGCCGGAACGCTTTTTTAATTTGAGTAAACCAATAAACAAGACTGATGACCCTGACTCGTGATTTGTTTCAAAATATGTTTCACTTAACCGCATAAGACAGTTGATAAAATATATTAACATGTTTCGAAGGGAAAAAGGGGATAATTTGTCATTTTCGTCAGGGCAATTGAGACAGTAGTCACTACAGCAAATGCAAGAAAATTTCTGTCAACAGTACAATTAGGAAAATAGGCCGAAAAAATAATTAAATGAAAAACCATAAAGGTAAGAAACATTGAAACGAACAGCAGAATATTACAAAATATTCGCTCAAAACACTGTAAAATTGTTTATAAATGTAGAAGACTAAACAATTTAGTAGTCTCTTACATAATTAAAGATGTTTGTATTCCAGTGTGTGTGTGTGTGTGTGTGTGTAGCGGGAAAATCTATGCTTCGGACAGCCGCAAAATTTGATACATATCTGAGCTTATGATATGGCACACCTTCTTTTCTTTTTGAATTAGTTTAAAATTTACGAACTTTTAAAACCGAAAATAGTTCATTTTCCGCCATTTCGACTTTATTTATCCATCGCAGCTGTAGACTATATTCAGTTCTCGGATTTCAGATGGTCTACCAACGATATCTCAGACTTTCTATCTAGACATGGGCTGTAATAAATATTGCAGTTTCTAAATTCGTGAATTATAGATAAATTTTCAATTTTTGGAATATAGAATTGTTTCAATATTATAAGCATGCTCTAAAAATTTGACTTGAACTGGATGAAAACTCTGAGATAGCAACTAATTATTATTAAGTAGCGAGCACTTATTTTGGACCCTGGAAACAGCGGGTACATATTCCAGTCTCATAATAAAAGGAAAAAACTGGTTTCGATTTAATAATTGTAAAATCCATTACCGAAATTAAATAAGAAATTTATAGTTATATAAGTAATTGGTTGGAAATAACAATCATTTTACATGGAATTTAGATGATTTTCTTCTATCTTTAAACAAACTAAATGGTTAAATGTTTAAAAGTAGTTGCATTAAATAAGCACATAGTGGTTTAGCTTTATATCAAAGAAACTGCATTACTAGATCAACAAGTTAATACCTAACAAGATTTTATATTAGCAAACAAGTAGGATTACTTTCAAGGTTGTATCTTTCAGCGTTTTGGAGAAAATGCTTTTCATTAGCATTGTTTGGTAATGGGAGAACATTGCCAGAAGAAAAAAAAATGGATCGTAAGCTAATGAGGGAAACTATAAAAGAAAAATAGATATAAATAAAGGACAAAACTCAAAAGCTTGAAATTACTGTCGAAATATTCACCATGAACACAGCTGTCTTATACGTCAGTTACACTGTCCGGAAAGAACCTTTAATAACCAGTAGAGCCCGAATTAAGCAAAACTAATTAAGAACTTCTAATTGGTATACAATGTTATTTCGAACCCGATTTGCTCGTTTTTAATAAGAATTAATTGGAGTGTGACTTAACTCGAGTTTCTCATAACAAAATCCATTTTTAAGCAGTTTGTGATGTTTTTTTTTCCTCAATTTTTACAAATAAAATTTTGAAAAATCGGTATCGATGGTCCAAAATGATTACAATTATAGCGTTCAATCCTTCGCTTTAAAGGACTTGAAAAACATCTTGCAATTGATACCATACTTGACAATGTACTCTCGTGAGGGCAATTTGCTCACCCCCCCCCCGAGGGGGGGGGGGCAAATTGCCCTCACGGCCCCGAGGGGGGGCTAATGACGCTATGAGCACAAAAATTATATCGCGGCCATTTTTCATAACAACGATTGAAACTATTAAGTCTCGTGATATAATTCCTCGTCGAAACTATTAAATCTCGTCTTATATAACATCTTTTACACATGATTGTCGAATTTTGCCCTATGCTGCCATGTTAAAAAAATTTGATGTGGGCAGCACATGACTTTCCCTGCAGACTCATATTCATGTTCTATTTATTTCTTCAATAATTCATTAAATTGAGTTTAATTGCACAAAATAACACCCAATATTATTTTATATTACATTGAATTTGCACTTTTACTTTAATTTTCATTCGGTAACTGAACTTATTTTCAAAATTGGCGTGGCGAACATGCGAAAAAAAATAAAATATATCGAGAATAAAATATATCGAGTCATAAAATAATGGGATTGGTCTTAAGTTTTAAATCGTCAAAAATTACGTATATAATAAGCATTTAATTGATGCATTTGAGCATACGTAATCTTTATTTAGATTTTTGCGGGCTATTTCGCAAAAAAGGCAGGTTCTTTTTTTACAAATTACAAAAAATATAATCAGCACCAGTTTACCCAACAAGTGACTAACCGATAAAATTTTATGAAATTCGGTCCATTAGATTTTGAGTTAGAGTGGATACAAATCTGCACAGACAGGCGCACAGCCATCAAACGGAAAACAGTGTTTTCGTGTTCTAGAGGTCTCAAAACATGTAGATCCGTCGAAAACTCGAGCTGCGATTTCCGACTTGATTCCAATACTTTCCCGATACATTAATCATGTATTGCAGGGAAAGTAAAAATATAAAATTTCGAATCAATTTCGAAATTTTCTTTCAAATTTCAAACAATTATATCTAGTTCTAGATTTTTTCGATAACAAAGCCGGATATAAAATTTCGTGGGAAATCCATTAATATTTGAGGCAGCTATGGGATACACAAGAAATTGACCACACACATGCATACATAACTATTGAGGGAGTCAAAACGTGTTGAGAAGGTCCTAAAATACATATTGGCATCAAATATAACAGGTACGATATAACAGGATATAACAAGTACGATACATTGTAATACTGACAGTGACGAACACAGTGTGTTACACACACACACACTCCCAAGAAAATGAGGCGACGGATATTACTTTATCATAAGTAGCAAGCAGATCTACAACTGATAAACTTGGGGAAAGGGGAACCTCCTTTACCGGTAGCATAAAAGCACTATTATAATCATTTTCTATCTCGAGTACGGTTGACTGCGGCACTGACCAACACGCGAAGGGGAAAAAATCAACGTTGAGAACGGAAGCAACTAACATTCACAGAATATTTGATTTCCGTCAGGGGGAGCCCAGATCTGTGCAAAAGAAATGGTTGGGTGACTTCGAAATCCTCACTAACATTCATAGCTCGTCTTTTAAGACAATGCACAGAGCAACCTGTAGTCTAAAATGCAGTCATCACAAAAGAAGCTGCTATATGTCAATTTCCGTTGATTAGATGCTTCAGTGAGTTGTATGTGAACTGGGAAAAGAGCAAGTTTTGCTTGAAAATCTTTCTTTAGTAAGATCTTCTCTTTCGGCCATATGTTAAGATGTTATTGAACTTGAAACGGGGTTGGTATAGCGAGCTAATCCTGCTTGCCAGAAATTTAGAAGCTTTGTGTTGCTTTACCACTAACAACCAAAAGATTTTGGACGTTATTGAAATTTACTGACATGATATATTGTTTGGTATTATAGTGGCATATATTTGGTAGATTGCAATGTGTATTTCTCATTTTTACTTTTTCATATGTAGTACTGAGAAAGTCATGTTTTCACGAAAATTTTCGATTTCGAGATTTTGATACCGATATATGTTTCAAGACCTTCTAAACACGTTTTGACTAATTTTGGAGTGATATCCGCTTGTCTGTCTGATGTCTGTTGTCGATTTCTTATGCACACAATAGCAGCCATAGATATTAATGGATTTAAAAGGTTTCAATAGTACATCCAGAGATTTTTCATATTTATATTGGAGTTATACATTGAAACTGAAATTATCAGCGATAAAGGGGCTTTAATACCCATTAAAGGGACTTCACCCCCCAAACAAAATCACCTAGCTCCGCTTATAATCAAAGGATTAAAATATGTTGCAGGGAAAGTAAAAAGAAATTAATGCCAAATCCTTTACCCTTAGACTAATAAAAGCACATCTAAGAAGAGAGTAAAATGCAGGGATGTGGAGTCGATAAAAATATACCAACTTAAACTCATAAACAAAACTATTTAAAAATAATTTTATTTTGAAATATTTAATTTTTTAATAGTTTTTAAAAATAAATTTCAGGCAATAAATTTAAAAAATCAAATGTTTATCAATTAATAAATTACTTATATAAAAGATTACATGCTATTTATATCAGTATCGGAGTCAGATATTAGAAACCAAGAAGTTGAAGTCGGACGTTTTATGTACCGACTCCACAGCCATGGTAAAATGGCCATGTGTTCTATTTTCGCCAAGTAAGGCAAAGTGCAATTTTTTATACTAATTATTGAACATTCAACCTTATTTGTTTTTAGTCAGTAATTATAGAAAGTTAATGTCGTATGTTATGGATATTCCTTTTTAGAGCAATGACAATATTTATAGATTTAGTGTTAGTCGCTTATAATCGTAATGGCGTCCAGGCGGGAAAAGTAGCCAGTAATATGGATGCTACCACATTGTTTCTATTTTATTGTTGATACGTAAATTTGATTTTTTTTTTAATTTCATCGTTACACAAAGCATTCCACTATTTTTCAATTAAAGGCTATCTTTATATTTGAAAAAGGAAATAATATACTACTTATATGTAATTTTTCTTATAAGACACAATTAATAAAGGACATTCATGCAAAAACATAAACCTATACAAGTCATAATATTGGTAAAACAGCATACTTTAATTTTTTTAATTAATATTTTTAAAATTATTTTTTTTTCTAGAGTGACCATAATACCCACCCTTACCATGTTAAATAAAATTTAACCAAACGTTTAAATAAAAAAATATATTGTGCAAGATTTGAGGGAGGGAGGGACATGGTATAATATTCTCCTTCAATTAAACATATTTGAAATTCCAAACATGGCAATTCGAGTCCAGAATTTAAAACAACCATTCCCTGCAAAACAAAACAGTAATTATAGGCTAATTTGGTTCTTTGAAAGCAAAATCTGTTTACCCATTAATCGTAAATAACTTTAATGACTTTGTTGACTATGTTGAAATTCATTCGTATTATAAATGCAAATAGTTAGAAAACCAACTAGGAAGAATGCAACCAGACCACTGCATACATCAATCGGATTGAAAGCTGTCAGAAGCTTAAAAATTTAATCGCATAAACTGAGAGGTTCGACTACGGGAAGTTCGACGAAGAAACCCGAACTATGAGATTTGAATCTTCAAACATGAGAGGGATACTTCATTATAGTTTGGCTGATGACTTGGAGAAAAGCAAAAGGAAAGTGAAACAAGAAGTTGAGAGTATTTTTAGGATTCACCCAGATGAGTGCGTGCATGCACGTCTTCTGGAGTAAAGGATGTGTGTGGGCATAATAGTAAAAATAAATCCAAACTAACGTTTGAATGAGTGATGGGTTAGCGTTGCAATTATCTGAAAGCGAAGTTTAATTTCAAGCATTCGTGAATGAATCTGAAAGAATTACAATTCATCGTTCATTCAACTGAAGTTGGTTTTATGAAATATTCGCAAAAAATGATATGCGTTTAACTCGGAGACTCTCCCAATTCTATGTAGATTATCATAAGTTTAGGGGTAAATACAGTGAAACAAAAAATAAATCCGCAAAATTACGACCAACGCCTGACAATAGGAATACAGTCACTGGCCGCAAAATTACAACCTTGTCCGTAAGAATTCATAACCGCAAAAACATTTATGTCCGTAATTATGTAATCATAAATTCTAGAAAAATGTTTGCAAAATTATTTTTGGCCATAATTTCACGGCTTTTTTTTTTTTTTGGGGGGGGGGGGGGGGGATACCCTCGGCGATAAATGGTAAAAAATAGAAGCAAAAACATTGTACGTTATTTAGGAAAAAAATCACCATCTGTTTATTTAACTGGAATGCGTTGTATTAATTGGTTAACATTTTTTTCATTCCTCAAATGTATTTTAGTATTATTTTATATTTATTTTATTTTCTTAATATTTGTATTTTATATAAAAGTCATGAGTTCTGCATTATGCGTACCAGAAGACACTCGTATAAGCGTATCAGCATGTTTTATATCATGACTTGATGATTTCAGCATATTTAACAAGCATATATACACAGTGTACGTGCATGCTGCAGACACGTTTTATGCAAAATCTGGTTTCAATTTACTGTCAGCGTTCTTGCAGCTATATTTCTTTTTTTTATACTAGTTAATGTACATATCAACTTTTTCAAAAATGAACTAGTTTTGCTCAAGGAACCGTATCAAAATTTATCCCCCTTATTATTATGAAAATATTACACATATAAAAAAAATATATAGAAGCATTTCGCATTTAATTTTAATAAACTTTCAAACTGAAAGTGTGTTTATAACACCAATCTCCGAAGTCCAAAAAGCGAGGTCAACTATGCTTGAAACACCACGTATATTATATGACCTTGTCTCCTTCTATGCGAACATCCTTTGCTTTCTTTTTACTTTAAAGGGGAAGGTGACCTTCCCAGCTCAAAAATTGTTGTTTATAGTGGAATATTCGACATTCTATATTGCTGCCATTAATTCTTCAAATGAAATGAAATTTTGGGGTGCATTTTCCTATTCTTTATCTATTACAACAATAATAATAATAAATAAATAAATAAAATAAAAAGTACAAAAATAAATAATAATAAAAGTTTGGTAGAAAAATTTGTTTTATGCAAGATGGGTAGATAGTTTTTAAAAATGTGTCTTGGGATATGTGTTCTGAACGCAAGATTCTGGATAAACTATGATATTCATTTTTTGTTATAATTTCTTAAAAAGTGTTATGTGGGTGTTGTTAACCTCTACCTAAAATAATATTGAAGTCTGTAAAAAAAAAAAAAAAAAAAAAAAAAAAGGCAATTTTGTGATTAAACGCTAAAAAGTGTTATATATATATATATATTAGAAAAATGTAATAATAAAAAATTCAAGTAATATTAACATCACCATAGAAGCAAAATCACGGCCATAATTCCGATAAGAGAAAAGAACAACACCGGTCCAAATTCGATGATTAGTCAGAATTAAATTCCTCTTCAGGTCTGAGTATTTAATTCTAATTAACCCAAACAAATGTCTGTCTCATATTGAGCAATAGTACATTACTATAAATACTCAAACTCAGACATCAAAAAATGAAGATAGGAAACATTAAGAAAATTTGTATTACCATATGGCATGAATCCTTCTTCTTTCACCACGTGTATACGCGATCACCCTCAACAGCTTAAATTATCTAGAACCACCGGAATGAACAAGTCGAAATAAACCAAGGAGGCAGTACGAACGTTCACAATCATACTCCCAGACCCGTCCAGTGAGTCAGAGCAGGAGACCGGACATTTACCCGTATAGGCAATTCAGAATACGAACATGAAGCAAAGATGAAATTCTTACTAAACAAGTAATTCACAGAAAAAATGGATAAAAGAGAATGCCACTATACATCATTATAAGGGCGCTCAAATTGTAGTTTCAAAACTGGCTAAAGTTACAATTTTTTAGCGAAAATAAAATGCAAAACATTAATATTAATGCATCTTATTTTCCGATTATTTTATTTTTCTAATTTTTAAATTATTTTATTATTTTTCATTTTTATTTATTTATATAATTAATAAATAATTATATATATATATATATATATATATTATGTTAGCCACTATATATGCTGTTGTAGTATATATATATATATATATATATATATATATATATATATATATATATAATACAACAGCATCAGATAATACAATAGTCAGGGATGTTTGCTTGATTTAATTTGTGCATGGTTTGCTTCACAAATTTTATTATCAAACACATTCTAATTGCAATATTTTGATAATTTTTTAAAAACTTTATTCAACAAATATTTATTAATTAAAGATTCATTAATTAATTAAAGATTAACCGTATTGGAAGTTCTATGGCATCATACATTATAGTTTCTTTTTGCACACTTTTTTACTTCACTAGCACTACTTAACACCTACAAATGTTTTAAGTATTGATTTTTTAAAAGTTAAGATTACAATTGTATAAGCACATGAATACTTATTTATTAAAAAAAAAAGTTAATCCTTTAATTGAAAAGTACATAGATAATTTCCTTTGAGATTATAATTTCTGGGTTTAAACATGAAAATAATTCTAACATCCATTTAGCTTAGAATTCACAGCAAAAAATAATTAGAACATTAGAAATTTAATACGCTTTAATTCCAAAACTAGTGTTTTAATTCCCTGACTGGTTGCAATTATTAATTGATACGATTTGCAAAAAAAAAAAAAAAAAAAAATATATATATATATATATATATATATATATAATAAATGGAATTAATATAACTTGATACCTGGAAATAATCTGCATTCGTCGTCGAGTTGAATTAATTCATAATTAAAATCATACTAAATTTTTAATGGGAATTAACATCTAAAAAATTAAATGAAGAAAATAATTATTTAAAATATTAATTCACTGTATTAATATGTAATTACTATTTTAATGCATGTTTTAACGTCTATGCAGATCAATGAAATACGTGTTGAACAATAAACTAATGCTTCAGACTAAACTGAATCAATACTCAAGGGTTTTCGAAGCGGACCATGCTCGGGTTCTAAAATGTTTTCTTTCAGGCTTAGTTTAGGTTGAAGGAATTGGTACTATTGGACCGAGCTTAGTAAGCCTAAAATTTCCGTGATGGATACCTTTCGGCTTCTAAAGAGTGAATGGACAAAAGGGGAAAAAAAAGACAACATGGATTATCCCTTTCCCCACTCTTTACAGTTCAAAATCGAATCGGCAGTCATATTTGTCCACTTTATAAATTTTTCCGGTAAAACAAAGCGAAAAGTATATAATACTACTATGTTTCTTATTACGTATCTAGAATAAAATCATTGTGAATAAATAGGATTTAAATACTAATGAACAGCTTCTTCGTTGGATATGCTGGCCCTTTAAATGCCATCTAAATTCATACCATAGTTTATTACCATATTTTATTATTTCTCTCAGATTACATACGAAATATTAGCAAAATGACCAGCAAAGATAGTGAAAATCTGAAATAAATGGTAATTGCTAAAATATACTAATTATATACTTGCTCTTCATGCAATTTTTGGCAGCAAAATGAATAAATCTGACCCCTTGACTCTCGGACGAACAGTTTCTCGAACTATTTCAGTTTTTTAGAATTTTGAGTAGCTGAAGACGTTTTAAAATGCATTAAGTTGTTAAATAAAACAATGCATTAAATATGCAAATTGGATATAACATTAGAAAGTATCCATGTTATTTCCTGCAACTAAACTCAATTAAATGCATCAAGAAAAAAAAAAGATAAGAAAATGAATTTGAGTCTAAGTCATGTGCTGCCTACATCAGATTTTTTATAATATTTTTTATATATTTATTAGAAAAAAAAGTGCAATGTCTTGAGAACGGTTTTTGCTAGCTTTCTAAAATTTGTGCAATTCGCTTTCTAATGAAAAATTACACAAGAAATGATAATTTACGTAACATTATTAAAGGTTCTGATTTTTCAATGACTTCTTCAAAATGTTATTCGAAAATTTGGTGT
This sequence comes from Amaurobius ferox, assembly GCA_951213105.1. NCBI lineage: Eukaryota > Metazoa > Arthropoda > Arachnida > Araneae > Amaurobiidae > Amaurobius > Amaurobius ferox. The sequence goes on along the minus strand of OX578141.1, from coordinate 98,408,361 downwards.
GTATGTGGGGGGGGGGGGGGGGGGGGGGGTCTTCCGGACATGCAATTGCGTTTAAAATCAATTGGCTTCCTATTAGCTTATTGTATTATTTGCACAAAATTTCGTTCATAACACTCCATTCGTTTGTAAAATATCGCTCCCACTGACTCATGGACACAGAATACTTACATAGACACATGCACACAGACATCACCTCAGAATCGTCCGATTCGTGTTCAAGGATGCTTGAAACGTGCATCGAAAACTCGAATATTCGACCCCGCCACAGTACTTTCCCTATATGCATTATACTATGTATATAGGAAAATTAAAACTCAAAATCATCATGCAAGCATTCTGATAAAAGGATTTCTGTTGTAAAACTTGTCTTATTAGCACGAATACGTATGCTATTTGTTAAATTTGTTTTATTTAGTGTTTATTTATATATTTTTGAAATTTCTGATTTTAGACGGATCATCTACATATATGTATTTTGCTAAAACTTTAAATAGCTTTTATACGAATTATTAGTATATACGTACTTTTCTCTATGTTCTAGAGGGGAAAAAAATTGTACCACTCAAGTTCGCAAAATTGCGGCAAATAGTGTTTCCTTGCTGCCATTGTAGTTGACGGTTATTCCATGCTGGTTGCCAGGCGCAATTAACAAAAGTTTAAGTTTATTATTGGCATTACAGCTCTTTTTTTCGACGGTAAGATAAAGCCCTTAACCTTAATAAAATGATGATAAAGTAGACCAGAAATGGTGTGTGAAAGATAAAGTGAACAAAAATGGCATCCCCTATGATCTGGTATTCCAATTTAACCACCTACTAGAAAGAATGGAGATACCTTTTAGCTGATTCATTCCTTTTTGGCTGAGAAACTGCTTGTAAAATCCCTTTGCCAAGAATATTCTGGCCGAAAAGCCTACAAGCCGAAAGGCCTACCAAACAAAATTTCGACCTATACCGACCATTGCCATCAACAACATAAGTTATGACAGTGAATGATACACCACTTTAATATAAAACTACCAGAATGTTTTTAAATACTAGGTGTTTCCTCCACCTGCTCACTACGTTTCGCTTCGCAGGTCGAAAAGCTTCGCCTCCTACACGCTGAGTTCGCTTCGCGAGCTGTTTCGAGCCAAAATAAAGCTTAAATAGAAAAACTGTTTATTTTAACGTGTTTCCCTACTATTTCTGTGCAAATGTACCAAATTTCTGTATGCTATAGTTTTTGCAGTACGAAGCAAAGAAACTAGAGGGACGCGCCCATACAGAAGAAAATGTTTCACATCAGAAGTGCATAAAAAGTAGAATAACTTATAAATTACATCAAAATGTCAAAAAATAGCTCCGTCATGCAAAAACTCAATTATGTAGGTACACGCCTACAAAAATTCGGGGTCTTGCTATTGTTAGTCTGTCCAGGACGCGAACTCGCAGCTCAAATATCCTCACTTTGACTTTAAACTTTTCTTAAACTAAAGTTTAAATCGAAAAATGGTTTATTTCAGCGCGTTCCACTAACAATCCTCTACAAATGTACCAAATTTTATATTTTTCTACAGTTTTTGCGATAAGAGACAGAGAAACTCGAAAACTGCGAAATTTGACAAACAACAGCAGCTATATTTTTACTTTGCCTGCAATACATGGCAACGTATAGGGAAAATATTGGAATCTTGCCGAAAATCACAACTCGAGTTTTCGACGATTTACACGTTTTGGGACATTTCCCAACTGAAAAACTAATTGACCGAATTTCATAAAATTTGGTAGATAAGTCACTTAAAGGTTATGTGCTGATTAGATTTTGGTACGATTCGGAAAAAAGGAACCTGCTTTTCTTTGCGAAATAGCCCGTAAAAATCGTTAAATTTAAAAGACTAAGTATGCTGAAATATATCAATTAAATGCTTATTTTTTACGTAATTTTTGACGAATTTTTGACCCCTTTACTCTAGGACTAGCCGGTCTCTAGATATTTTAGTCTATCGCATATTCGTTACGTCACCTTACCGAATGAAATTACCAAATGAAAACGAAAATTGAATTAAAAATGCAAATTCAGTGTTATTTAAAATAATTATGGGTGTTATTTTGTGCAATTAAACTCAGTTTAATGAATTATTGCAGAACTAAAGAGAACATGAATATGAGTCTGGAGGGAAAGTCACGTGCTATCCACATCAGACTTTTTACTATAGAGAGATGCACAAGTTTATAAATTAGGATCAAGCCTAACGAAATTTCAGGCAGGGAATCAAAATAAACAAGCAATAAATTGACAAATTTTTTTTACAGCTAAAAGAATTAGAGATGGCAAAAGAATAGAATAATAACACACTGCTGGCCTTCCGCCCGTACTGCAAAAGCACTCGAAAATAACTCTTTCCGGTTTCCCCACGAATGGGTGTGGGTGACCAAATTATGTCTAATGCCATTATTAGCGACGTGTTGGGTATCAAAACAATCCTGGTAGTTGAAATAGAAAGCATCGGCAATTCCAAATACTTTATATTAATTGCTTACACAAAATAAAATATTTTATATCACGTCATGGTTTTAAAATTAAAATAAAATATTACGATAATTGGGACGACATTAACTTTGCAGAGTTTGACGAGATGGTTTTAGAGAAGAAATGTAATGTTTGCGTTGATTTATCCTCAAAAAGTTACCAATGCACTAAAAGTAGTTTTCATTAAATGAATCAAAACTTCAATTGAGTCTAACATTTTCTTCATATTTGAGTTTCCAGCCAGTTTTTGGTCTATATGGTATCTTCCAAATTGTGGTAAACTCAATTTGACACAAATCGCCTAGGTGGTACCAGAATGTTTTACAGAACAAGCAAAACACGTGTTTGGAACAAGTGGAATAAGGGTCTAAAGCACATTCTTGGAGGATTTCGTGAGGCTATAGGTTACGTGTTTTAGTCACAGGTAACCTAAGTCCCTTATGAGTATATGGCGCACTCGGGATTTTAACTAAAATGTCTAGTTTTACATTTTAATTTAAGCCAACAATTTAAATCAACTCAGAAAGCAAAGTTAAAACATCAACAATAACGCAAAACCCCTATAATGGGAAGACACTCCCATTGCAGATACTAGTATCCATGGACCAGTTTTGAGAGAATTTTGGGTGGAAAGTTCTGGGAGGGGAGGGAGAGTATCCAAATATTTTGTTTTCTATTTCTTCAAAATTCAATGGATTCGTTGGGTTCCTATAGGGGTTATGACCTCAACATTCCTCCCTTAGCAACGCCACTGTATATACCATAATTTTTGTCAACTTCTATAGGGACTGACTATTTCAGTCCTTCCACGTGGCCTGCATAAAATTCTGCCATTGCAGATATCGGTTATTCCATGCTGACGAGCGGATAATAAGAGCGAAACCGGTCCATGGATACTGGTATCTGCAATGAGAGTGTCCCCAAAATAACTGATAAAAACATTAAACGTTCTTTTATCAATTGAGAGTGTACCAAGTCGCGGGGTCAAAAAATTGATACTCAAAGTCTCAAATATTTAGTACTTTGTTTGGACTTGTACCGTCTTGCTGGGATATTTCTGATGTATTTCGACGCAATTCAATCTTACGGTCAGTTCTTGTTTCAGATTGGCTGAGATTTTCTTCATTCTGCTTTTGATCGATTCTCTCAGGTGACTTTCAATCCAGGACTTGGGTATATAAACCTCACTGTTACTTCTATTTCTACACATTTAGTGTTTTGTTCTTCAGGTTTGTTGGTTCTCTAACACTGGCGAAGGAATCCAGCGTATCCCCGAAACAGCTGTTTGCTGCATTTTCATTTTAAGTGCTTGAATAAGTTTCTCAAGTATTTCTTATCCTTTGCACAAAGTGTTTTTTACTTGTTGATTTGGTACTTAGTTCAGGGCTTCACTGACAAACTGTGAGTCTTTCCCTATATCTGACCCCCCCACCCCCACCCCTTCATTTCTAAAATTTTAATGTCTTCCTTTTAAAGAATAAAAATAGGACCTCCCCCGCTGCTCGAGTGGTATCTTCCCCCTATGGGCGGGCCCTGTTTAGTTGATCATGTAATAATGACAACATGTAGAGAAAAATTTTAACACGTGATACTGCACATGACGAGTTATGAATAAAATATTTTACCCCCAAAAACGTTTATATTTACTTATTTTACTTTATTAATTTATTTAATAATAATTAATAGTATTTAATAAATGTCAATATTATCTATTAACAATTTAAAGTAGTAGTTTGGCGAGTACGAATATCCTATCTGGTTAATATTCGAATTCGAGAAAAGCTCATTTCTAGTATCTAAAATTCCGTTTTTTACCATTCCATTATAATTATCAATTATTTCTTATTTTGTTCACTGCTAATTCTTATCCAAAGTTTATAATAGTACACTAAAATATACTCGCTCAACTGTCCTTTTCTTTATTACTAAAGAAATCTCAAGGATATATTTCACAGTTCTAAATAGACGCTCTGTTTTAACTATAACTTGACTTCATAACTAACTATAACAACATTGGGATATTATAGCTCAATGCCGAAGCAGAAATAATAAATACAAATGAGAAAACCCGAAAGTATTAGTCAGCATAAAATTAAAGCCTTAACGCCGATAAGAAATTTCTACACCACCTCAATAGACGAATTAATTATAGACGAATAACCACCCAAACTTAAAACCTCTTCCTTTCACATTCCAATGGGAGGGACATGTTCGTGGCGATTTCAGTACTTTTTTAGGTCACTGAAATACGTCAGAGAGGTAAGCGTGCCTGAGTGACCTAGCCGCTTTTTCGTAATGCTGAGGCCGCCGACAGGACACTTTACGGATGCCAACACACACAATGGCCTCACCAATGACGCAATCCGATTGTCTGTTAGAAAAAAGAAAAATATCGAATATGAGCAATTCTTTACAGATTCAACGAATCTATAGATTTGGAACAGTGCATGATGCATGCTGCGGATTAAATAGAAATTCTTTTCTCAGAATGGGGGTTCACTGTGATATTTAATTTAACCGGAAGTTTCCATTTTAAGTTTATGCTCTCTAAATCTTAAGGGCGTAGCTAAAATTATGGCATAGTGATTACGACAGCGACCACAGATAGACGTCTGCAAGGCCTCGGGCATGGCCCATAGGCTTGAGTTTGGACTGGTCTACGGGTCGGTTCGTGCTACATTTCTCTTAGAAATTTTCGGGAGCCTGGCTCGTGGGCTTGGTCTCAGACCGACCCACAGGTCGGGTCATATTTTTCTGGTCTGACTGTACTCGGACTAAGTTTGGAAAATTTCGGGCAGCGCCGGGTCGAATTAAGTCCATCTTGACAGGTTATAAATTAATATTAAAGAAAAATATATGCCGCATTATTCTTAATTTCAACAATGAGGAGAGAATAGCTTAAACCCATTTTTACATACTTTTGAGGTCTCCGATTTATGATTACTGGATATATCTAAATAAAAGACAGTTCAGGGTGAGATTGTGAGTTTGGGGACCGGTCGGGCGTTAGATAACATCATGTTTTTAGCTTCGGACTGGCTTTAAACACTGATAATGCCGGTCCGTGCAATAACTTTACTCTAAATAATAGGCAGTCGAGTCGCTAGTTCGACCCTTATCTCCGACGGTATTAGCAAGCTGAACGTGTTAGATTTTCATGGATTTCTATAACATGAAATATACATGCCGCAATTTCCCTTAAAACTGTTCCCTACCTTTGAAAGCACGACCGCATCTAACCTTTTCTTCTTGACTATTTCTAAAAAGTACAATTATAAAATATATCACAATAGATAAAACTGCTATTTGTAAGAAAATAACTTACAAAACTTCCTTGAAGATAGCAGGCATATGTCAGTTAAGGGACTACGATTATTTCTAAGGCATTATGGAGCCATTCGTCGGGTCAAAAAACGGTATGCGTTCTTAACAACTACAGGTTGTTTGTTATATAAGTTATTAATAAAACAGTAATATTTCCATATTAACATACAAATGTTGAAATATTAAAATTTCCCTTTAAAAATATGAAAAACCTGTTCCATTATTCAATATCAAAGTCATAGCAAAATATATGTAATTTTCAACCTTGAAAATTGCTATCTCCACTAGGGTATATTTTTTTAGTCGGTTCACTAATGTTTAATATTTTCAATGAGCATGGACGGTGTTCAATACAAATGTTGCAAATTACTAAAATAAATTCCTGTTTATTAGTAATTTGTTAATTATATCTGAAAGTACTTTGTATCAAAAGTTCTTTGTATCGAAAAAAATTTTTTAGTGATATTTCAATAAAGGAAGATTTATATTATCGTTATGATATATGTAGCATTTTTCTAAGAAAAGTGAAATGAAATTCCCTTACTAATTAGACAATATTCTACAACTTTATAATTGGTTTTTTATGTCTATCTCGCTTAGTTGCCGAATTCATGAAACCTAACACTTGAATTCTCCGCTGGGCGCTTAAAGACTTTCTTAAGAACCCTGTATGATGGACCGGTTTTGCATTCATTTTTCTCGGGGTGAATATTTGCTTTTAATGGGTAAATTTGATTGTTTAAGGATTGATTAAGATTTTTTGTGTCATTGACTATGTATGTTCATGTTTAAAATATGTAAATAAATATTGTCTTTAAATTAAAGTATAAGCCTTATTGTTACTTTCCCTATATAGATCGTATAATGTATAGGGAAAATATTGTGTCGGGGTCTAAAATTCAAATTCGAGTTTTCGACGGAAGAGCACGTATCAAGCATTCCTGAGCTGAGAATCGAACGTTTTTGAGATTATGTGTATGTGTCTGTATGTACACGTGTACATGTATGTCTGTATGTACACGTGTATATATGTGTCTGTATGTGGGTGTGTATGTGGGTCCGCGAATCTGTGGATGCGATATCTTATGAACGAAAGGAGCGTTTCGAGCGAAATTTGGTACAAATATTACAACCAGTGAATACTGGAACTCTATTGATTTCAAACACAATCGAGTGTTCAGAACCCCCCCCCCCCCCCCCACTAAATTTTCGAATAAATTTCTGAAAAAAATAATTAAAAAACCAGAACTTTCAATAACGTTACGTAAATGATCATTTCTTATGTAATTTTTCATTAAAAAGCGAATGACATAAACTGCAGAACAACGACAGCATGAACCGTTCTCCCAGATTGACGAAAATATCATCAAAATTTCAAAAATGGCGCTACATTGATGCATTTATTATTAAAATATTTTAATACATACGCTATCAATATTGATAACAGTCATTTTAGAGTTGCGCGAAATATAAGTTAATTGGGCACTTCGAAATAGTTTTACATGTTGTCATGCGAAAATGCGCCAAATGTATAAATGTGCACAAAACAAATTAAATCATTGTTTCGTGGATCTTATAAATCATTTTATCACTGTGAAATTGGTGAATTCATTGTATTATATGGGGAAAGTGATATGCTGCCCACGTCAGATTCTTTTTATTTAAAAGTTTTTCCAATTTTAGTGATTAAAGTTTTATTTGAAAATCCAGAATTACCGGTGCCACATTGTTTTAAACTTGTTTTAAAAATTCAAAATACCTGGTTTTAATTTTGCCCTGGCTTATCTGGACTACTAGGTAAATTAATACCTGATTTCAATACCGGCATTTCTAAATACCTATATTAATTCTGATAATCCAGCGTTTTTTTAACACTTTTTCAAAATTCTAAATACCTGAACGACTGGGTACCTTAATACCTGGTTTCAATACCGGCATTTCGAAATGCCGATATTAATTCTGGTAATCCAGTATTTTTTTAACATTTTTTCAAAATCCTAAATACCTGAACGACTGCGTACCTTAATACCTGGTTTCAATACCGGCATTTCTAAATGCCGATATTAATTCTGGTAATCCAGTGCTTTTCTTTAACACGTTTTCAAAATTCAAAATACTTGGACTACAGGGTATCTTAAATGCCGGATCAAAATTATATACAATAACACAGGGTTCCATATTAATCAAACATAGAAAAATATTTTGACAGAAAAACATCGGAGCAATTTTTTTTTTCCCTTTCATTTCTCAAAACTCGCTTAAGAGATAAATAAATGAAAGTAACGGAAGCGTGTATCCGTGATCGGCATAAATACGTATTTTTTAACCACGCACAGAGACTAGTATTTTCTATCTTTTACAGTTATACAAAATATGCTTAAAAGGACATATTAACTGTATTATCAGAGTTATTCTTTACCTAGATTGCTGTCCACTCGAAACACATACCTAAAGAGAATTATGATCTCTTTTGACTTAAAAATCAGATAACAGTGTCGAAGTAATGTAGCTCCCCATTTTAAGCCTTTCTTTATTCGCCTACTTCTCAACAATGCAGTCTGTTTCAAAGCGATTAAAATTCAAATATACTCAAAGTGGTGTCAGAATAGTTTAGGAGATTGTTAGTTTGGATTATCGCTACAATGCAAAGTGGTTATAATTAATGATAGGCATGTTTATATGGTGCATCGATAAATAATGTTTAGTAATGTATCGATGCAGTATCAATATCGCTTTTCCTCGTATCGATACTGTAAATATTTGAATCTAGATAATTAAATCTTCTGAGCCTTGGAGTTTAAATATGGAATATACAAAAATATTAGAAGAAAACAATTTATAGTTTTCTATTTCAGCAAACTATATGAAAATTATATAAAATATACTTATAACATAATTCGAGAGAATAATGATTATAACACGAGACTAACGCAAATACAGTATAATCCTGTTTATACAAATTTCCCGATAATCTATAAATTGCATAATTAATATGAATGCATTTCTTACTTGCAGAAATAAATAAAATCAAGCATTAACTCACTAAAAGATAGCCAACCAGCCTTGTAAAGGCAAAACGACCTATCTAGAGATACGTCTTTTTGCCATCACAAAGCTATGTTTCGTTTTCTAGTAGGGGGCCCAATAGAGAACTAATGCATTTTCCCCGCCACTGAGGTTTGTAAGAGTGCATCGAAAAAACTTTATATTAAATTATAATATTTAAACCACTAGCAGTGAAAAGGCGTGCTATGTTTAAAAATATTACAAAAAAAAAAAGAAACTAAAGTTCATTTTTGAATTATGGACCTTACGAAAGGTTTAAACGAATCTCATATTGACTCAAACTATTCTTAGCTAATTCTTTAAATTTGATGAAGTGAAAAATTGAAATCTGAATTTTGTAACTTTTATGTCGACATTAAAAATAACTATAATTAAATATGTTGACTACCCTATACTTCAAAACATTACTTTACACCTGTACCATCAAAAAGAGGCAAACACGGCAACATTTCCCCCCCCCCCCCTTCTTTTTTCTTTCTTTTCCTAAAATGGTGATGAAAATGTGTATACACCAGTAGATTTAACGAATAATAATGTGGTGATCACCATAACGTCATCTGACTGAAAAATACAGAGTTATTAGCACTGCGTCAAAAGGTCCCTGTAACAAACCAGTCCCAGCATCCTCTACATATTTTTTTAACTATTAAGTTCTACCTCGTCAGATTTTGTATTTGATATATTTTAAATTGTCCCAACGTATGGACAGAAATTGAATTATGAAATTTCCTTTTTAAAAATTTGTTTAAATTTGAAATTTGTAGTGAATTCTTTTCGACCTGTGGAACTTTGTGACGGGTCCGTTTATGACATGGAATTTTAGGAAAACTCACTTTCAGACGTGGAATTTTATGACGCGTTTAAGACTTGGAATTTTATGACATGTCTCTTCGAGACGTAGAATTTTGTAACGGATCCGTCTGAGACATGGAATTCTGTTAACGGTCTGTTTAAAATACTTGTAATTTAGTGAAAAGACAGTGTTTGACATTTGAAATATAGTGAGCTATCCAAAATATGTACCATGTAACTCCCAAATAGACCCAGGGCAACAATTTTAAGAATTCTTGGCCTACAATAAAAATTTATTAGGGGGCCTCACGCTTGTAGCTGTGCCACTGGCAATTTAACAATTGCAAGTGATTTAGTTTAAGTTCTGATTCCAGCCATACATGATTTTCGAATGACAATAAAGGTTACCTCTGTTGCTATACGGGCATCTTTGAGAAAGGACCTAAAAAACAATTCACCACGATCCAGGTGCGGGCATCGATCGATACTGTAAGCTCGTCATTCACGACGTCAGAAGAATCGATGAACATCTCCGGACCTCGAAAACTTCCCCCCTCTTTTTAACTGCGCTCTGGAGATACTCATAATCATCGACACTTATGGGGAGGGGGCGGAAAGGTTGCGTAATCTCGACATTTTTGTAGGCTTGAATTGACAAGCGATCAAGAGGTATCAAAATTTCTCAACTATTTCAGGGAACATCGTTTTGATTGATTTCTTCTAGAGGATGTGCTTTAACACGGAAGTGAAAGGATGAAGTGATATGCCAGAGAAAGCAACTTGAGAGGCTCAAAAAATTTCACAGACAATTCAATTTATACCATCAATAGGTGTGGGGAAGGAAGATATGTTAGACATGATCATGATGCTGTGGTATTGCTGGAAGGGATTTATTTCATAGAAGACTTGCTACGCGGACAAACGTGTCTTAATTTCGAAACAAGATAGGAAATATGTGGAAATATTCCACGGGGAGCTAGCATCGGAGTGGAGGTTTTAATCGTGCCCTATGGCTTCACTAAATATTACCAGAATATAAAATTTAAACTTCAGTGATTGCAGGCATTTTAAGTTTGAGCAGAGGTAGGTCTATAACTGACCCGAGGATTTTATTCGAGGTTCGTGCATAAAATTCTATAATGACTCTTCTATTAATCTACTATCTCGAGTCTTTCTATTAAAATTTCCAAAATATGTATTGCACTGTAGTAATTATTTTATATACATATATACCGTAATAACTCTTTAACAGAATGTCTAGCAACTTGACAATATAGGCAATTAAGATGTAATAAATTGGTTGCACTAAACAAACAAATGAAATATTTCCATAAATGCTGACTAAGTGGGTTCCCGATGAAAAACCCAGAATGAAGAAGCTCGAAAAATAATATACTTGTGAAAACATTCGTGAAAAAAATACTGATGAAAAGGGGTTGCAAAAATATTGTAGTCAAAACCGTTCGATAGGGCATTTTAGTAACCTTGAAGGGGCCCCCAGGCAAAAATGAATTCTAGGGCCTCCCATGAAACATTTATAATAAAACAAAGGTACATTGAGCACAGAAAATGAGCACCTTATCCTAATTATACGTGATAGGGGGCCTAGGCCACAATGTCGGCAACACATCCGGGGAGGTCCAATACTTCAAGCTCTACCTCTGAGATTGTTAAAATACATAAGATAGAATTGTCGCACCCAGCTTCAACATGCATTTATATCATTCCAAAAATAATCCAATCTGAAACTGTCATAAATCTAGTTAAAATTTAAAAATAAATTTAAGGTCTAAATATTCGTTAATTACGTCTTTATTTTTGAAAATAAATGTTAAAATGTTTAATTATCCTCAAAGCTTTTGTTTTTTTATTTTGAACTATTGAAAAATTAAATATGGTTCAATATATTAGCAGTAAATCTAAAACAAGTTTTTTAAACGTATTTTAATTCTGAAGTTTACGAGCTGAACGTATATAAGATCATTAATTGCCATACATTTAATAAGTTTAAAATGGCTATATTAAAATATATAAAAATATTCTTAAGTTATGTACATTAAAACCGTTTAAAATTAAAATTCATTTACAATTAAATGTCTTAAAATTATATGAATAATTTCAATATATGAATGCTTATAAACTGTGTAGAAATTCCACATGTAAAAAAATTAGGTGGCATTCAGGTGATTAATTTCATGTCAAATCTCAAAATAAATTTAATAATGGCGTGGGATTAAATGACGTAATGTAAATTGCTTTCTAAACATAGCACTCTTATTTATTAAAGAATTTGGTAATTACAAATACGGAAATGCAATTTTAAGCAAACAATTCATAAATATACTCTACACTAATGCAAAAATATAAGTGTTTTTTTACTAAAAAACTAAAGTTTTAGGTCACCGATTTCGAGATTTCAACATTTGCAATCAAATTCAGAAGATGTAGAAATTTCACATGTCAAAAAAAATTTAAATCAATTTATATGCAACAAATAAGCTGGCATTTAGGTGATTAATTTCATGTCAAATTTCAAAATAAATTTAATGATGGTATTAAATGACGCAATGCGAATTGCTTTCAAAACATACCAAATTATTTAATAAATAAGAGTCCTACTTACATTTACATGTCCGGAAATGCAATTCATAAGTATACTCTACACTAATGCAAAAATATAAGTGTTTTTTTTTATAAAAAAAATTTTAGAAAGTTTTAGGTCACCTATTTCGAGATTTCATCACTTTCAGTCAAAATATCTTTCTATGTTTGATTTTTTCAATTTTAAATTACAACGAAAACAGGTCGCAAGAAGCAAAAGTTAATATCTAACAAAATAAATGTTAATACAAAAAATATTTTTTTCAAATAGAAGCTCTACTTCTAATACACGTTCAGATTTGAGGAGAAAAGGTCATCTATTTTCTTGAAATTAAATATGCTCACAAACAAATTTCTCGCATATTTCTTTTTCAGGAAACTATTTAACTTTGGAGAAAAATAATTAAAAGTCCTTTCTCCTCGGAAATGAACATGATGATTGAAAAATTCTTTCTACCAGAATCTGGCGTTAATAAGTTATTTATAGATTAAATGTTGGAAGGTACATTATTATGAAGCTCGAAAGTGATTAAACTGGTTCGAACTTAATTTACAGACTTGAATTAAAATAAAATTGTTTTTATCGAAATGGATTAATAACTTCTATTATAGATACAAAATAGGACACTATTTCATCAAATGAATAATTAAAACGTGATTTTGTACACCCAAGTTTTATTTAGATTTATAAAAATGAAATCTTAGTAAAGTTCAAAGTTTATTGAACTGATACATTAAAATATGCAGAAAACACACCTGCAACTACACAATTATGTGCGGGATATTTTTTATCGACTCATAATTTTACTAGTTTAATCAGATAAGATCTGCTCTACACTAGATTTCTGCTCATGTAAGTTCTATTTGTAGTATCATTTGTGAATAGGAAAGAATTTCACCAATAACCATATTGCTTTAAATAAATGCTTTCTGTAACAATTTTATTTTAAATCTCTGTTAATTAGACAATGATCTATAATTTTGTAATTGTCCTTTTTCGTCTGTCTGGCTTTGTTATTCTAACTATTTAAACTAGTTCGTTATTATATAACTATTTAAAATATACGTTAGGGGCTCTGCAGTCACTTTCATTCTGTCAGACATGGTCACTTCACTATAGATAGACCTACCATGTACACTCATGGGCCATTCCTTACAAATTTATTGGGGTTTTTAAGGACTTTCTTAACCTGCATACAAAATCACTAATGGGTTTTAATTATTACGCTTTCCAGAAAATGTCAGCAAGGAAAATACACATTTGAAAATAAAAACTTCAAATAATTAACTAGTAAAATTATAAGTCTATTATAAAAAGATCCCATATAGAATTTTGTAGTTGCAAGAATGAAACATTCAAGTAACAGTGTAATTTGTGGTATCTCTGTTGCCATGTCACTTTTCTATAATGTCACAGTCGCATTCTATTAAAAAAAAAAAAAAAACCAGCCTTTTTCACGAATGTTTTGCAATGTTCATATTTTCAACGTCACATTGTGACGTACCTGCAGCACAACGTTGTCTCGTTGCCACGTTGACAGCAAAGCACACACATATGTAGTGAAGGCATACATCTTTTAACATGGTTATGTATAATCACTGCCTTAAAAGGAAAACAATTGGAATAATAACATTTTTGCCAATTTTTGCCAAATGAAAGCATTTCAATATTTCCTGCAATTTTGTTCGCAATTTGTATTTTTATTTTAAAATGGCTATAATATAAACTAAATATTTCATAAAATATGTTTATGAACAAAATTTTATGAACACATTGTGTCTATATTTACTACAGAAACAGATGTCACAAAAAGCAGCTGCAGAAATGTCAGTTTTCCTAATTTTTTACGATAAAATTATTAGAAATTGATTAGTCATTGAAAAATTTTATTTTTACTTTGAATTATGCTCTTGCATGCTCAGCTCTTTTTTACTTTTCTTTCTTTTAAATGTGTCAAGACTCGAGTCTAAGCCTTTCATCTCCAATAGAAGATATTAACAACCACGTAGATTTTCCTTGCTTGCAGATAACATAAGACAATTAACAATTTAAGTTACATATACCATGTTAATTTGTAGTAAAGGAAACTAATAAAATAATTCTATTATCACTAGGTTATAATTGATACTTAATAACTGATTTCTTGAAATGCTGTTTGAACTAGTATTGGAACTGTTGTTGATTCTTTGAATTAAAGTTACACTTTGCAATTATTCAGAGTGATTGACTTTGTAAAGTTAGGTACGTTTCAGTGTTTGTTCTATGCTTAATGAATATAGCAGTTATTAATATTGTAACTTCTGCAACCACAAAGTTTTAATGGCAATGAATTTCTAAATCTTAGTAATGTTCTCATTTTGAAAAATACATTCTCACCCTCACCTTTACTCCATATGAAACATCTAATATCAATTTAGGATAAGTTCAAAAATTTCTCTTCTCTTTCTTATTTTGCAAATAACCCACAGAAAGGAATTTCCTATATTTTCTTTTGGTGGTACGTAGATTTAACAATTTAGGCAATGGGCTGAGGATTGACGAAAATTGTTAGTTATTTTAGACTACTAACTAATCAAATTAATTTTAGAAATATAATTTTGTAAATATTTTTAACACGAAAATGGTGTTTTGATATATTTAAAAGGCATTTTTTACTGCTCATCATTTGGGCATGGTTTTAATTTTACTTTTTTAAATAAAAATGCTCCCAATAGTTCCATTTAGAACTTGCTCACGATTGTTTTAATTTGCTTTTTTCCTACGGGTAGGTCTAAATTCAACTGCGGGTAATAGATTATAGACCAAGCTTTTAAACATCAATTACTACTGATTAAGCAGTTATCAATTATTCAATAATTACAGTTTTGCCTGAAGATTACTATAGAGGTTGGGTTTAAATTAAAATAAAAAAAATGACCTTCTCTCCACTTTCTGATAAACCGCAAGTATAAGGCTAGTACAGTAATGTATTAAATGAGCTAGTATTGGTTTTCATATAGAAAAACTAGGAAATTCTATCGAAGATATTTTGCTTCAAGGATGTCCTATCCAACTTGAAGTATTGAAAAATGCATGCTTAAAAGGACAACCGTTTGAATTTCAAGCAACCGATGTCTAGCTCCCAGGATGTGTGAAAACAATAAGTAACTCAGGAAAGAAAACAAGTAAAAACACCATTGTCTTCTTCCTCTTCGTTATCCTAAACACAGAAGTTAATTTGGGATTGGGATGTACCTCCGAGTTAAAAGAAAAAAGTACGCGGATAGATTCCCAGCTGACATATCTTTCTTTCAGGATTATGCTGCAAAGACAGTTCCGGGAGCAATCTTTTTTGGCAAAAGACCCACCGCAACTGTAGCTGGATGGTTTCAGCTGTGGGTTTTAGATCAACAGGTGTTGGGTTCAACTTCTACATGATCGCACTGCCATTGAAGTCAACAGAATCCATGGATTAGTTTCACTCTTCTTATGCACTCGACAGCATGGAAGAGTCGATATATGCAGTGGCAAGAAAACGTGCCACAATTTGGCATACCTTTTTTTGGTCACTTGCAAGCTTGTGGCACATTTGGCCACAATTTGGCTTGCGCCACAATTTGGCATACCTTTTTTTGGTCACTTGCAAGCTTGTGGCACATAACAAGTTTTCTTGATCGACTTTTTCATGCTGACAAGCGCATGAAAAAAGTGAAACTGGTCCATGGATATTGTTATCTTCAATAGAAGGGCGATTTTAACTTGGAGAACGTCCTATAAATGTGTTCTTTAAGTATCAATTCCTGCTATTTACAGGGAAAGGGGGTATGTAATGATTTGGAATCTATGGATAAGATTCGAGCTTTTGTTTCGGTCGTTACCATGCATATTTTGCAGTCAGTGTCGGCATACCTGCTTATTGCCGCCTTAACCCTATGCAAAAGCAAATTCTAGGGCTTACCCCATAAAATTTTTATAGTAAAGAAAACGAATACATTGAGCACGGAAGATGGGCCCCTAGAGCTTCAAGGATGCCCAGCATTTGTTAACTTTGCTTATGCTAAAAAACGATCCGATGCTTCCTCCTCATATGCGCTCGTTAGCAATCATATTTAACTATACAATTTATAGATTATCGGGAACTTTGTTGCAAACAGTAGAATTATATGAAAATTATATAAGCGATAATTATAACATAATTCGAGAGTATAATGATTATAAAATGAGCAATTTAATTATGATAATGCAAATACAGCATAATCTAGTTCATCAAGCGCAAAATTCCTAATTATCTATAAATTTCATAATTAATATGAAAATGTAACTATAATTCGCAGAAATAAGTAAAATTACTCGATTAACATAGAGAAAAAAAATTATATTGAGCAATTTTAAACGCATTTTTGAAAACTGCAATTTTCGGAATTCTCATCATTTGCAATAAATTATTGACTCAGAACTTTGCTAGATGTGCAATTTCCATAATATGTGGCTGGGATAACACTCAGTGCTATTGAAATGCAAAATGTTCAATGTGGGAACCGCATTAAAATATGCATAGCGGACACTCTCCAAATCTTTGGAATAGCACACAAAAGAAAACGAAAATCCACTTCAGGGAACTCCCTGAAAGATATTAAAATGAAAACTGTTAAAGCGAACCCCACGCATATCAAATACTCCGTTGCGGTAATGGCCCAAGATAACTGAATTTAAATAAGTCCATATAATATAAGTTTATATATATATATATATATATATATATATATATATATATATATATATATATATATATATATATATATATATATATATATATATATATAAAAGGCTACATTGATGCAAATTTGGATTAACTCTAGATCCCATTTACTCAGTAAGATGTGGCACAAAGAAAAGATTTAAAATGGGACTCTTGTTATAACCAGCAATCTGAAAAAAGCGAAAACAATTTACTCGCTAAATCCGGATGGTCGCTAAATACAATTTGCATAACAAAACTATATATAGTTTGAGGACTATAGTTCTAGTATATAGTGGCAGCACGTGTCTAGGAAATATAAACCCCCCCCCCTCCCCTCTCCTTAAGAAAGTCGGAGTTACGATTTTTTTTTTTAAATCCAGTTGTACTGTTTCTAATTTTCCCTTTAAATATGAAATCTCGTTAAATGAGAGATCGTTATATGCAGATTCGTACTGTATTAAATGTTGGTACACATTCATTTTCCCCACATCCTCCATTTGATAGTCGTCGACCCATCTTCTTTCATTCTGATATCCTGGCACCGCATTTGGTGGACATAGATATCTATGGTGGTTTGGAATCTCTGGGAATCACTTTAAAGACGTCGGTTTTGATAAATTAATCATTGTGTGACAAATGAACAATCAATCCCTACACTAAAAATTTTCGTAAATCAACATAGATAAAAAATTTAAAGACAAAAAGGGGATGCAAAATAACGCAATTTTACCACTAATAATGTAAGCAAACGGATGTAAACATTTATTTTCAGGTAATTAATATGATAATTATCTAATGTAATGCTGTCTCCCTAGACCTTAAGCCCCCTCCCCCTGATGACATAGAAGACAATTTTTGCACACTTATTTCCATCCCCCCCGGGGGGGGGGGGAAGAAAATGGGCTTGAAAAGTCTCTGCGGACTATGTAGATGTTCCCGGTGGTCATCGAATAGAACCAAACGTAGCCGAATTTCCGATCACCCACCCCCCTTCCTTGGGAGCGGTTTTATTTTATTCGAAGTCTTTACAGATCCTCCATCTTATGCGGGTTAGCTAAGATGGTTAAGGCACGGGGATTACACTCTAAGGACCCTAGTGCGATTTCCGGCTCTACCCAAACTATCCCAGCGTTTACGATGTCCCCGTGACAGATGCCTTATGTCTTCGAGTAAGTCGAATGATCTGGGTCGAAAGAAAGACCCTTTATCCCCACTAATACCTTGATGGCTTAGATAGAAGAATCTTTGCACATATATATGTAGTATCGAACCCGGCTAAATTTTTTATTTCTCCCCCGGTGTGGGACGACAAATTAGGAGGGTGCGTGTGAAAACCTCTCAGAACCCTCCCGAAGATCCCCTATCCGATCTAGGAGGCTAAAATTGGACCACGGGGCAAAACCAAACTAGATAAATTTTCACTTTATACGACTATTTTCGAGGCCAAGCACCATAGATTGTTAAAGAAAATAAAACATTAAAAAAAAAGATGTTGCAACCGAATTTATTAAGAGTGTTATTTTTCATTTCTATGGCAGCAATAATATAGTTATATAATAAATTAAAGTAAACACTAGTTATATAATCAATCCAATCTAATTGAAGGGCTTAATTTCAAAAAGGCCTAAATCACTTCGGCCTATCTGCCTTATACGATGCTACCGCTGTGTTGTAACTCGTAGTGAATGAGTTTGAGGTAAGAAAGACGAAAAAGTATCAGCCGCACCGCGTGAGACAGAAGGATGAAAGTGATTGAGGCCTTTTTATAATTCAGCTGTTCATTTAAGGGGTTGTTTTGTGGCTTTGCAATCGATTTATTGTATTTACAGAGAACTTCGGTTATAACACCCTCGGATATAATGCGGGTGTGTGCATGTCTTCTTTCCCGTCGCACAGAGTTCAAATAGCCTTCATAAAAAAGGGAAATTATAAACAAAAATAAGCTCCATATATACAACTTAAAATGACAGAATTTATGGCTTTCACAACGCCTGTAAGTGCACTACTGTTTGTACTGTATAGTAATGCATGTGCTATATAGTTTCATTCTTTCTATAAAAAATTAAATAATTAAAATTTGTAGGACACCGACTTCTTAATGGTTAACAGCCAACAAAATATAGAACATAACAACATAAAACATACAATTGTCTTTTAACACAAAGTTGAGCATTAAAATAGTACTCCTCGCTTACAACGCGACTGATTTATAAAGCGATTGGCTAGTTGTCGCAGAAAACCCGCATTATAACCGGGGTTCGCTGTATAACTATTACTAGAAAACAGTGCAACAGCTCAATTCTTCAGTTCTTTCAAGTGTGTTAAGCTGAGACAACCCATTCCGCAAGTTCGAACTATACGCAAACTAGAAACCCTCCAAAAATTCATCATCCAAAAGGATTTGAACCCAACCACACAGAAAATTCCAGAAAGGGTGCAAAAAAAATAAATAAGAGTTGATCACATTCCGCAAAAGTCACACTTTCTGCTTCTGCTCCTTCTCCGAATTTAAGCCAGCTCCTCCTCTGGATCGATGGCGGCGCAATTTGAACAGAGACAATCAAGAGGAGCCAGTGCAGAGGGAGTTACCAAAGAGAAAACGAATGAGCTTCTCTCTCATCAGATTCAATGCTCCGAGTATTATTGAGAGTTGGAGGAATACAGATTCCGGTTATTGCGAGGTTTTGTATTACGAAGGGTAGTACATTAAGTTTTACTTAGTACATATCATCTAGCTTCAATTTCCCCCCCCCCCCCCCCGAGATTGTTGGGACACTGTTAGGGGAAAAACCGGATGTGAGCAGCACATGACTTTCACATACTTAATGCTTCTTTTACAGCGAAATAATGGCGTACAAAATCCACACCCAAATGTTTTTGGCACTGAATTAACACCACGACAATTTAAAATAGGCACTTTGGGCAACTTATTATAGAATGACTCGAGACTGACTTATTCATACTCGAGAATGATGCTGCGTACAGAAAGTGAACATATTTGCCAATACTTACTACTTTTTTAATTGTAGATTTTTTTTTAATAAACTTATTTGAAAATCGTGCAATATCTCAAGAAAGGTTCATGTTAACGTTCTAACATTTGTATCGTTCCTTTTTTAATAAAAAAAAAATTACGTCTGATAAGCCAATTTATTTATTATTATTAAAACTTCTGATTTTTTAAAATTTTTGTTTCAAAATTTCATTCGAAAAATGGGGGAGGGAGTTTTCCGAACATCCAATTACATTTAAAATCAATAGGAGTCCAGTATTCACTGTTTGTAATAACCGTACCAAATTATATTTAAAACGATCCATTCGCTCATGAGATATAGCGTCCACAAACTCACGAAAACGTACACTAACATATTTACACACACACATTATACAATATATATATATACCAACATGCATATGCATACACAGACATTATCTTAAAAGCGTTCGATTCGAGTTTAGAGATGCCTAAAATGTGCTCTTCGGTCGAAAACTCGGATTCTAATTTTCGACCCCGTCACAATACATTATACCATGTTTGCGCTTTGATTACATTCTTCTACCCAGACCGTTCGACCTATCAAAAGGTATAAGGTATCTATTTGGAAGTCTGGAAAGTGCCACCCAATTTAGACCGAAACCTAGTGGGGGAGGCATCCACTGGGACCGTACCCTCCTTCCCCTACCACAAACTTCTCGGAAGGACTTGCGAACCCACATATTTAACATGATCGTATTCTGTGTGAACACAGCGGCAGTTTTGGCAGAAGCGGTTATCGAACCTGGGTCATCAGAGTGCAATTCCCGCACGCTAACCACTGGGCTATCGCGCCCTTTGATTACTTTCAGTTAATTATGGTGTTTGATTTTCAAACTTTACTTGGATTTTACTTGAGTTTACCAAATTTTGTTTAATTTAACTGGAACTTGCGCCATGAAATCCCCGAACAAAGTCAATAAACACATCGAAGTTTTTGTAAGTCAACCTATACCTCAAAATTTTGCAATCGAGATACGAAAATAAAACAATAATATTGCAGATATGCTTTTCTAGCTACATATATGAGTGAACAATATAAAAAAAAAACATAATCAGGGGTCCACAGCCCTAAATATTTTGGATGAAAAAAGAACCCAATTTCCGTGAAATGTTAATATTTCTTATTCTGGGAAAATATACACAGCTATTAGTGTCTCCGATCCCTAGACAGTTGCTCATATACCCTAGGGTGAGTCAGGTTTCCTACAGTTATTAGTGTCGGCTAGTATTTCACAAATATTAACGTTTCATAGGAAATATTTCGAGTGCAGCAATATACTGGAATGCAGTATTTAGCTGTAAGTATTGGCGATTCTTTGGAGATATTTACAACGAAACACGACAATATTACATATTCCTGGGAACTACTGCAGCTTAATTATGTAATTACTCCGAATTTAAGCCAACTCCGGTCAGATTGATGCCAGATTGGCTCATCTCTGTTCAGCGTAATTGGAACAGAGATGACCAAAAACAGGCAGAGCGCAGTAGAGAATCCGAAAAGGAACATAACTTTCATTCAAAACGTTTCGAATTTAGTGGTAGTTTAGAGTAGAAAAGAGAAGACGATTTAGAGTAGGGAAGAGAAGAAGATTTAGAATAGAGAAGAAGATTTAGAATAGAGAAGAAGATTTAGAATAGAGAAGAGAAGAAGATTTAGAATAGAGAAGCGAAGAAGATTTAGAATAGAGAAGAGAAGAAGATTTAGAATAGAGAAGAGAAGAAGATTTAGAATAGAGAAGAGATGAAGATTCAGAATAGAGAAGAGATGAAGATTTAGAATAGAGAAGAGATGAAGATTTAGAATAGAGAAGAGAAGAAGATTTAGAATAGAGAAGAGACGAAAATTTAGGATAGAGAAGAGACGAAGATTTAGAATAGAGAAGATAAGAAGATTTAGAATAGAGAAGATAAGATGATTTAGAATAGAGAAGAGAATTTGGAGAAGAGAAGATGATTTAGAGTAGAGAAGATGATTTCGCACATTGCAAGTTATTGATTTTAAATGTTAACTTCAATTTTTCGATAATTTTAAATTGTTGAAACTCGATTAGGAAACAATTATGGCAAATTAAATAGC
The DNA here is from genome assembly GCA_951213105.1 of Amaurobius ferox. Classification (NCBI taxonomy): domain Eukaryota; kingdom Metazoa; phylum Arthropoda; class Arachnida; order Araneae; family Amaurobiidae; genus Amaurobius; species Amaurobius ferox. Next base: position 98,386,229 of record OX578141.1, on the reverse strand, counting down.
AAATTTCTTCTTCTTCGAACCAGACCACCCGACCTACCCGAAAGTGTAAGGTATCTGTTTGGACGGCCGGGAAGTGCCCCCCAATTTAAACTCGAACCTAGTGGGGGCAGCATTCACAGAGACAACTTCTCCCTGGGGAGAAGTTCGAAACTCCAGCTACGTTAAGTTCTGTCCGATTGCCGATACTATAAGTGTGCAAAGATTCAGCCTTCTGGTTCACCAGGGGGCTTCTAGTAAGTGAAAATACTTTTCGAACCCCCTCCCGTTTTGTTCGTGTCTGTGAAGTAAACCAAATATCTGATTGTGTTAAGTTCTATCACATGACTGATTCCATAAGTGTGTGAAGACTCAGTCTTAGAGGTTAGAGACTATAGAGACTGTAAAGTCTCGGTCTTGGAGGTTAACGGGCTAATGGAAGGTCTGGAAGAGCATAAAATCATTAGACAATTTTTACATAGATATACCTCTCGTTAGGCTGTTTTAATAAACAATTTAAAACACATTTACTTTAGGCTGCTTTAATAAACTATATAAAGCACATTGTATGTGTATAGAAAGTTATGTGCTCTGCCCTAGATATTTCAAGTCAATCTGCACCTATTCATTTACGATCAAAATAAAGGCATAATTAAATTTATCCAAATTAATAGAACATCGGGCTGCTGACCAAAAAAGGTGCACAAAGTTCAATGAAGCAGAAGTTACGAAAGTCAAAAATAAGCTTAAGAAGCGTCAGAGATTGAGTGGGGCATTGTTTTTATTTTACGTTGTTTCTCGAGTACTGTGATGGCGTCTGAACTGTCATTTATTTCTGAAAAAAAAAAAATGCTAGCCTCTAGGGTGGAATAAACAATAGCACAAAGAATGAACTATCGGTACATCAGATTGAGAACAAGAACTTTACAACTGTATTTATTTTGAATATAATAATTAGCGAAACAAAATATAAGTTGATCTAAATTGATATACAGCAAAACCAATGGTCCGGCATGCCCCTCGTACGGTATTCTTGTCTGTTTGGCTATACTGAGGTACATTTACTGCCGAATTCAAAATAATTTTATATGCAGATTTCTGTTCATTGAATTTTGCCTTAAAATTTTTAAATTAATTTGAATGTTTTTTCACGTACTGAACAGTGTAATCCGGCCGGTGTAACATTTCAGGCAAATAAATATCATATTTCTTTGTATATTAATTTGTTTCAAATTGGTTGTTCTCATTTTAGTTTGACATCGGATAATCCGGCACCACTGAAGTTCTGAACGTGCCGAATTATCGCAAGTTTGCTGTTATGATGGTGTTTATTGTAGTTTAGATTTTAACGAGTATGGGTTTTTCATAAACACTTTAACAAAAAAACTAAAGCACCCATATCTATACAATAATTATCCAATGTGTTTGTGTCTTTTCAGATCCTCCAGAAATCCCCCTGTGACTTAGAAGACTGAATTTTTGCACATTTATAGTACCGACCTATAAATGTGCAAAGTATAGAACCTAATGGAACCGGATTTTTGATATCCTCACCCCTGGGGATAGTAAAAATGAGAGTTTCGAAAAAACTTTCAGGCTCTTCTAAAGCCTCCTCCCGGTCACCTAGAATGCCAAATTTTTGCACACCTATAGTATTGTGCACGGGATGAAATTTGGCTTTTCTTTTCTCATGCTTTAAAATCGGTGAAAATATTGGGTTGGGGGGTGAACAGTTTTTCATAACCTCCAAAATCTTCACTTTTTTCCACAGAACTTCCAGAAGCCCCACCCTCTCCCCCGGTTGACTTAAAAGGCTAAATCTTCGCACACTTATAGTATTAACCACGAGAGACATCATTTCCGATTTCATTACAGGGGGGCTATCAAAATAGAGGAGGGTCGAAAGTCTTTCCAGACACCCAAGAAGCCCCCTCTGTGACCAAGAAGACTGAAAATTTGCACAGTTATAGCATCGACCATACGACAGAACCTCACTGAACCAACTTTCGATTAAGTTGACTATTTTTCACGTTAAGCGCAATTGTGAAACAAAATAAAACTTAAGAATCTGTAAGGTGAAAACAACAGTAAAAAGTTATATTACTCAAAATTCTGTTAAAGTTTGTATAAGGGTGAAGTGTAAATACAGAACGTTAAAGTCTTTTAAAATAGTAAAACATAAATATTTTAGTTAATAAGAAATTAAAGCAAAACTAAAACCACAAAAATACGTAGGATATTATTTTACCCCTACCCATTGTCGACATTATTCTAAGCGTTCCGGGTTACAGTGAAGCATTGGTCAGCAAGGTCTATATATGACCATGCTGCTAGAGGAGGAATGTCCTGCACAGAAAACTCGCTGAGGGGAGCTACTCTGTGTTTATGTTATATGCCACGATAACCAGAAAATCTACCATGCATAACCTTTCAATAGTCAGAATCCTGATTACTCAACTTCATCTGCATCAATATTACATTTGTACATAAAAAATGAACGCTATTTATACATCTAGAATAAGATTTTAATAGTAAACTTTCAACATTTTGTCTCTAAAAGCAAATTTAAAATTAAAAAAAATCTGATTTAAATGAATTTTTAAGAACCTTTTATCCACCGCATTCCGCTAATGAACGTATATAATTGGTTACTGATAAAGCAACAAATTAAAATTGCGAACTACACATGGGCTAGTTTGCACATATTAAATTCATCTGCTATCGAAGGTAAAGTGCAAAAAATTCGTGATTCCAGAAGTTTGTTTCAAGAATTTTCACCTGCATATTTTATATTTTCATTCCTGAAAAAATATTTGTGCATGCTCGATTTTTTCAAATAGTTATATCATCTTTTGTTAAGCAATACAGTAAAAAAAAAAAAACTTCCCAGAATTCAAAGGATTTCTTGAAATTAAAAAAAAAGAAGTTTCGACGAATGCGCCAAACTCATGTCGAGTGGTGGGACCAGTCAGAAAGAGTAAGAGCAACGGAAGCTTTCTCCGAACAAGGAGCAGCCTCTGCCGACTACTTTCATGTGGATCAATAAAACAGCATTTGCTGTTGCGATAGCTTCAGAGGATGAGGAAGGAGGAAAGGTGTGCAACTTTGCCCAACATATGGGATTTAAGAAAAGTCTGAAATACACGTATCTGGAATTTTTTTTTTCACTTTAGCAAATTTAACAATGTGACTGTTGAATTCGACCATTTTGAAGTATACAACGCAAATGGTGTAGCTAACAGGAATTAGTTTTCGTGTTGAATTTTAATTTTTAAACTTAAAAGGCACATAGTTATGAAACAACTTGAAAAACGTATTTAATCATATATAAAGTAACAATGCAGTATGCGGCTGTTTCGAGGATATGCTGGGATCCCATATTCGGCAGTGCTAGAGAACCAACAAACCCTAAGTCAAACAGACGAAATGGGCACAAATACAAGAAACATACGGGCATGTACGGCCAAGCCGTGGATTAGGAGTCAATCAGAAAGAATGCAGAACAACCTAGTCAATCTAAAATAAAATACTAACACACAAGATTGGAGTGCAACAAATCACAACAGAAATGCTCCAAGTTGACGACACAAGTCCGAATAAGATTAAATAAGTCTCAACAAGACTAAAAATAAGTTAAAATGACATACAAGAACTCCAAAGGATAAGAAATTGAACACACACATATATATATAAAGAAGGGGGAAAAGTTGCAGGGCTATAGAGTATCATCAAAACAGTTGTATGCAGCATTCAGCGTATCCTCAAAATACCCATCTATAGAGGCGTTTCTTAAGTTAGGATCGTGCTCCCATTGTGGACAATTATATCCATGGACCATGATAACATAAATGGACATAATAACATGAATGGAGGGATTTTGATGGGCACAATGGCTGTCCATTCTTTAGTAGAGATTCCATAGGATACTATACAAATCTTTATTATATTATTTAAAATAACAATAGTATCTTTCTGCACTACGTTATCAGACAGTGAAGTTTGAAAAATTCTGTGAAGTAGATAGTATAACACTCTACTTTCTCATTTATACATTAAAAAATTAAAATAATGATTGAATTAACTACAGGCCGACCATTTCCATTAGCGCATTTGGGTGTTAAGATTGTTATTTTAAATAATATATTTGTCAAAAATTGCAACTTTTTATGTTCAATAATGTAATATATAACAACTCATAAATGTTGTTGTCAAACATTTACACTAAGTGATCATTAACACACATAAAGTAGCAACAAGTCAAATAAGCGCAACTAGAAGTACAGTGGCCGCACTAACTATAGGTATCTTAAAATTTTTACTTCGTAGGACAAAGGACCAACATATGAAAATACAAGCTACATATGAAAATCCTGCATATCCATTGTTTTGTTTCACGTACTGTCTAATGATAAAAAACGCAAACTGATAGCAAACTACCCAAGTTTAGGGATACATTTTCACTAAAAGATTATAAAAGGCTATAAATAAGGGTGTATTATTTATAAATTTTGGTACCTCATTAGAAAAAAATTACGATTTTTTTTTAGAACAAAAGTTCGTTTCGTAAGCATGGCATACTTAATATTTTCATTTATGATAAAACATATTGTCAATTTCAGTTTTCCCTCCTTTTAAATATATTTCTACCAACTTTCAAAACATGACCATGGAGAAAACTTTCTAGAATTCCTCATATTTCAACATAATTAAGCCTTGAAAGCTCCAATATCGAGAATATTAGAATAACATGATTAGTCTGAAACACGGAAACAAGAACTGGAAGGTTTCTTCGAACAGCGAGCCACCCCACCCCTCCAGTCGACTTCCTGCATAGACATTATAGTACTTCTCTTCTACGTCTATGACTGCCTGGATCAATAGAAAAGCTTTTGCTGTTGGGGCTAGCCTGAGAGAATGAAAAAGTGTACAACTTGGCCCTCTATAAGGGATTTAAAAGGAGACTGAAATTTATGTGTAGTGTTTTGGTTGGTTTGGCAATCTAGCATTCATTGTATCCATTAATTTATGCCTAAATTTAATTTTAAACATAATTTGGTCTTTTTACTTTCATGCAGCACATATTATGTGCAAAGTAAAAGTATTGCAATGGGATCAAAAATCCCACAATTACACCTCTGTCTGTGTCAAGATATATCTTGAAACAATTGTTCAAATAGAATGAAATTTATTTTAAATGTTAGATAATCAATAATAAATAATCTTATTATTATCAATCTTATTATTATTAATCTTATTATATAGTTAGATAATCTATTATTGAAAATCAATGTCTATTGATTTTCGGATACCTCGGACCAGAAAGCATTCAATTATTCGAACAATTATTTTTTTGAAAATTAAGAAATAATAATAATAATAATGTTTAATTTTGTCACAAAAATAGATACTTTAAATATAATTTTTGATTTAATGATTGACATTTACTGAACGTTAACGTGTGCCCGTTTTTGAAACGCACGTTTTTGATATGAAATGAAAAAAAAAATCATTTATGAAATCCGTACATAATTTGTAAGCGCGTTCCATCAGAAATAAATTGAGAAAAATAAGTTTTCCAATGCCGTCCTTTATACAACATTGACGCATGGAAAAATAGAAAAAATATATTTCAATCTCACACAAAATTGAACCAAATTGAAGGTGTAGACAGATTCAATTCGAAACAACACTACGTATATAAATCTTATCATTATCCAATAATTGGCATGCAAAATTGCCAAAGGGAAATGAGTAGGCAGATGAAACAATTTCATAGGCATAAAAAAGATGTAGCACGGTCGATTTATAAAAATGGTCAACTCATAAGAAAGCTACGCTGTTTCCTCACAAAATCAATATTCCTTAGTCAATGGGAAAAATCATCTGCCAGGATGCAGATGTGTGAATACAGATTTTTCTCCATTAGATTGCAAGCAAAATTTGTATTGCTCGCGCACGCTTGCAATAACTTTTTTTTTATATATATATTTTTCTCTTCAGGGGCGAGACAAACCTGAATATAACCGCAAGAGAAAAATAAAAAAAAAATAAATGAAATAAACAAGAACTTCGTTCTTAAGTTTCTCTGAGATCCCCCCTCTACTGACCTATGTTGTGTACAGGTCAGGTATAGGCAGCTTCCAGGCCTAAACAAAAGAAATCCGAGAAAGAAAAGAAGCAAGTGTCAAGATCACTTTTTACAGACTATCACGGTATATATTGTAAAAGCGAATTAATTCAACTTGCATGCCTGCCACCTCAGAAAATTTAAATTTATAAATGAGCAATATTCATAACAAACGTAGCCTTTTTTTTATAAATAAGTGTAACGTGTATTATTTAATAAATAGCAATAATTGATATTTGTTAATGGTATTGTTATTTTTACTTTCCCTGTATGCATAGTATAATGCATACGGAAAGTATTGTGACGGGGTCGAAAATTGGAATTCAAATTTTCGAAGAAAGGCCACCATCCCTGAACTGGAATCGAGCGTTTATAAGGTGATATCTGTGTGTGTGTGGAGACGATATCCCATGAACGAATAGAGCGTTTCGAACGAAACTTGGTACACAAATTACAATCCGTGAATACTGAACGTTTATAGATTTTAAACGCAATCGATTAAAATGAAAGCATGTAAAACATCGCATTCATACTCTGTAACGTGTACGATAGTAAAATGTGCGTTTATATTGTAAAAAAAAAAAAAATTCATTCGTTTCAATCTTAATAAGTGAAGTGCCTCTTCACCAACTGCACCTGAATAGTGGCCATTGCCAGAAACCTTCTAGAGACCTAGAAGACTGAATCTTGGTAGACTTATATTATCGGCAACGGGGCAGAACTTACGGGGTCGTATTTTCGATCCCCTTGATAAGGAGGAGGAGGAGGAGAAAATGGAAATTTTTCGAGAAGTGTTTGCAGACATGCCAAAAGTGCCCCGTGATATATAGGGACATATGAGACAGTGCTAAACACAGGATTACCTTAAATCTTTCTTTACACACCATGAGATAGACTAGGACGAGTCGGACGGTCTGAGCTTTCGATACCATGAGATAAAAAATAACAGAATCGGATTTTCGATTAAGGCGACTATTTTCGACGCTATGTGCCATACTTTGTTAAACAAAATTAAACTTATTAAAAAAAAAATCCAACTTAAGTTTTAAGTGTGTTAGTTTCCCCGTTTTTGACAGGCTTAAATATTAGTGATGCTATCAAATTATTAAACAGCATTTAATGCCATAACAGGACTTGCTATAACAGGAAAAGACCCAGGTCAGTCCTGGCACTAACTGACTTATGGTTTTCTTTTTTCTTAAGGTAACCCGGAGAATAAAATCAACGGACAATAGATTTTAAGATTTTTTTTGGTTTGAAAAGAAGATTTTTTTTAAGCTTTAAAATGATTTATGACTTTTCCTGGTAGCTGTTCGGAAAATATGTTTAAAAATATTTTAAAGATGTTGTAAATATTTCCATCTCGAGCCTTTAAAATGACCTGTTATGCAAGATTTCCCAAAAGTGACTTTTGCCACATAATGTCACTTAAAAAAAAAAATACCTAATGCAAACACTGTAAACATTTCTGAAGTAGTCTTAGGACTCTAATACACATTTTAACCAAAGATTTTATGAGTATTTAAATATATATGCAAAATAAAAAAAAAACTATGAAAATTTGCTTTTCAAAAAATGTGGTTATCTGTCACATTTTTATTTTATTAATAGAAAAAAAGTCAACAATAAAGTGATTGATTAAAACATCTATAACTATTCAAATAATCTATGGCAAAGGGAAAATATTGCACCTATGTTAACTAGATTCTGAAAAAAGGTACATTAAAAGTTATTTATTTCAACATAAGAAGCATATGAGACAGTGCTAAACACAGGATTACCTTAAATCTTTCTTTACCTGCAAAATTCTCATTCATAAAATTTCAAATCATTAAACCTAATTAATTTTATTAATTTTTCATTTTAATCTTAAAATTAAAACGTCTAGTTATTTTTCCAAACCAAATGTTGAATTCTCATAAAATTTCTCAATATTATACTACTGGTTCATTTAACTAATGTCACAAGTTCACCAAGTCATGCACTTATATTCTGAAGCAAGCTATAATAACCAAGGCACCTTAAAAATATTCCATCCGCGAGATGCTGCACCAAAAACACTCAATTTCCCTCATTAAATAAAGTATTTGCCTGTCACTGGAAGCTCAGCAATTTCCCCAAACGCTATCCGAAAAAGGTAGACTTCTTAGATAGTGGTTCAAAGAAGTACATTTTTCACAGGTATTTCATGTATTGTATTGTATTGTACTCGACGGTGAAAAATTAATTGACTGAGCCTCATAAATACAATAAAAAAGGAGCCTCAATTATAGCGGAAGGAAACAACTCTTCTCTCCTCTATCACATTGGAATCGCTCAGCGATGACCTTGAGACGATGACAGTACCGAAATCTTATCAAGAGGAAAGTTGATTGAAGACAGACAACACGCTATTTTCACAGTAATCACGATCCCAGCACGATTGGGTAAATAAAGGGGTAAAACATTAATAATTTTTATTATAATTTTCTGAGTTTAATAGAAATAATTTCTACAAAACTTAAAACTTGCGGCTGTTATTTCTACTTCACCGAGGGTAACCCGTTTCATGTTTCAAATTTCTAGGACTAGGAGTTTTCGACATATTAACAAACAATGCGCAAAATTAAACCTTCCATAGAAATTCATAATGCAGACTATTCTTAAACTTTTTAACAGACGATAATGCGGACGATTTAATGCAGACGATTTTCTAAATTTTATTTGAAGAAAATTATTTCATGCTACTTAGAAACGGAATTAAATCAAATGTGTTTATATTAGATGACTTTTATTCAATTTACAAGATTTAAATACTAAATAAATGGATAGAAAAATAAAATATTTATAAATGAATGATATTATATTTTGTTTGTTCTATATCAGTTTTGACTTTGGCCTATGAATATATATCCACAACTTTTGACCGAATTTTTTCATATTTGGTAGGATAATTCTTTCTTTCTTTCAAGTTTCGAAGTAAGGGAATTGTGGTAAAAACAAAAATAAGATTTCTATGGAAATTACATTATGCAGAGTTACATTACAGGAGTTTTTGCTGAAATTATTTGAAGAAAATGAAATCGTGTTTCGCAATAGAAATCATTTACTTTTATTTGGTACAAAGGGTTTAATAAACGTCAAACATCAGACTGTATTTATTTGCTTATTTAAATCTGCCTACATAATAGAGAAAATATAAGATATTCAAATTTAATAAATTCGTGGTATTACGTTTTATCGGTTGTTGCAAGGAGATAAAATACGATTAAGGGAATTATGGATATTTCCATCTACTTAAATCATTTGTTCTTTTACGGTTAAAAATAGTTGCATTTACATATTGCAGATTGTGTTTAATTGGTTGTTGCAGAGAGATCTGTTTTGCTACTATTTTTTAGTATCTTCATTTCGGCATATGTCGAGCAAATTTCCTGTTTTTTGCAAATTAATTTACAAGTGAGACGAGTGTGTCTTATTTTTTAGGTGAAGATAATTTTACATAGCGAAACATTAATTTCTATATTTTTATTTTTTTATGGGAAGAAATTAATTATTAACGGTATTTTTAAAAGAATGTGATTTAAGATTTAAAATGCTAGTAGAATTCGAACACATATTAAACCACAAGCAACGCAGATTATATATGCCTTGGAATTAAAGCCATTTAACTATTTAAAACTATATATTCACAACATTTAATGTAATTTCTTTGAGACATTTAACCCGCAATGTGCAATATTACTTTAGTTAGCACTTTTTATATACTGTTTTAATCATTATATCCCCGTGAGACTACAATACATATATATAATATTCACTGAACTGAGCGAGTGGGTGATGTATCAAAACTATCGAGCACTTCCATTATAGCTAAAATCCTGGTTTTGATTTCATTCTAAGTCTCAGCTTCCAGGTTAACAAAAAAATCTAATATTTCAAAAAGATGCAGAGGAATAATTAAAACTTCAAAAAAACTCTTCAAAATGATCAAGCACCTCTACTCGAGCCAGAATCTTAGTTTTAGTCATTCGTCTCAACTTTCAGATCAACGAGAAAATTCAAATTAAAGGTGACAATATCAAAGGGATTTAAAAATAAAACGTGCTATTTTGCCTCTCAAATACATACAATGCATAATTTGATATCCTTTCGCTACCAACAATTAAAACTGGCTATCAACAGCTTTTATAAAGCGTGAAGGTGTCGTATTTGGGGACCACTAGCCACCCAGAATGCGCGAAGAATAGGTGAAATGGACAGTTAGGGAATAACAACAAACTAGTAGCCAGAGTGTACATGAAAAGCACGAAAATCTCCACATCAAATACAGCTTTACTTTTTAACTTTTTCAGATTCACTTTTGATGCCCTAATTGGAAGTCTTTAGTGTTCTAAATAAAGAAACCGAGTCCAGCATAAGTATAAAACGAATAAAATTCTCAACAGAAAAGTGTAAGGAAACCCGGTTCTATATTTTTATAATTTATAGGAACTAATTGTAATTCATCCATTTCTAAAGTTCCACGGATAAAAATAAACCAGGTAAGGTACAATTCATTCCACTTTCCTCATACACTCCCAGAAACTATTAATTTTTAAATATGTCTTTGTCTTAAGAGCTAACATTTCATAAGTGGTTCCCTAACTTGACACTTTATCGAGAAATTGCTATAATTTACAGAGACATGGGAGATGACCAACACAGTAAGATGACCAACTGACCTTCGACAAAATTGATCGGGATTAATCTCGGTCAATTTTCTAGAAGGAAAGTAAGAGAGTGGGAGTTCAAGGGAAATCCTTTTCTTGCCTTGAACTTAAGTTTTTCCAGCAGAATACGCGAAGGTCACAAGAAGCAATCACTGTCCATTATAGTTGAGGTACATTTGGAAATACAGCATAAAAGAAAGTGGGAAAGAACAAAGAGATATGTAATACGGCGAGACGAGACCAGAGTTCTGACCTGTAAGGCGTTAGTGGGTTCGAGGTCATTCTTGCCAAGCCCATTGGAAGTTACTGTTTATGTTTCTTGAACGAAAGTGCAACACATTGAGTTTCTTGAAGGAACAGACTCGTTAGAGGGAAAAGGAAAGTTAAATATAACGCAAAACAAAATATAAACAAAGACATTCTTGGAACCTTTGTAAAAAAATAGGGTATTTTTTTCTATGATAAAAAGCATAGTGTAGTAAACTGAATACTCTAACAAGGTGGTTCCTAAACTTTTTGGTAATTTTACAGTTAAAAAATTTAGAGGGCTCGCACCGGGTGGCTGGAACTTATACCCCCAACAGTACTAACAAATATAATATTCAATTTAAGTTAAATACTCATAATATTTATCATTCCGCATAAAAAATTCTTAATTATTAGAGTATCCTAAAATATCTCCGGTTCCAAAAGTAAATTAGATATTAAGAAATAAATTTAATGTCATTTTTCTTAGAATGAGATTTTTTTTTTAAGATTGCGAGTAAGATAACTCTTGAAACGTCTAAATATTTTTTCACAGAATGTTCAGCATATATAATGTATGGTAATCTCTATAAAATAAATCTAAATTGTTTCATGTTCTCTTGCTTGAAAAATATTTTTGTAAGTTATGGCATTGAATTTTCGAAAATATTGTAAAACCAAGTGCAATATTGCATTAAATAAAAATGCGTTTTAAATACAAATTTAATTAGGTTCAAAATAAGTAATTGTTTCTGAAGAATAATAAGACAAAAACATTTTGTTTTGTGTGCTTTATTTTCTGAGTAATGATGCGAGCAAGCTATCATACTAATATTTTGTTTAAAAACTAATCGCAGTTTTCAACTCACTATAAAAAATATTTCTTCTTGTATTTCAAAAAATATTGTACATTAAAAGAAAATATAGATTTATCACTAGAAAGAAAAAGTGTTTTTATTATGTATGTTTTATAAAATATAAAATGTCGAATATGATGAATTGTTTTCACTTTTAACATAAGAGACCTATGATCCCTTAAACTACATTTCACTGTTTGTTTTACTTCACAACATACCTATATTTAGCGACGACATCTATCTGACAGATTTTTTTCTAGATCCCGCAAGTCATCACCAAACACAGGTTTCATTGCGTTCTAGCAAAAAATACACCTGGTATACATGGAGAAGGTATTAAGGAAAGCTAGAAATCATTTTGTCTCTACTTAAATTCAGGGCTCGACTACTTCGTGAAACATTGTTTACACTTTGCGGCGAGATTTAAAATACATGAACCAAAAATTACTATAGCTTCAACTGTAATCTATCATCGCCTCCAAACACGTCGTAGCTTCAAAGAAAAATGCATTTCAAGAGATGTGCATCAAGTAAAACAGTTACGGAGGACGTTTCCAAATTTGTACAAACAATCTTCAAAAGAAATCCAAGTCATAACAAATGTGCTTTCAAAGAGTTAATTATTTCCAATTCCACTCGAGGTGTGATAATTTTTCTCTTTCCTAAAACATGGGACTTACAAAACTCATCTTCCTACGTAAACCCAGAAGTTAACATTCCGTAGCATCTACAAAATTCCATTGTGTCGTACTCACTATAGCGTTTATTTTCGCTCCCTTGAACAGCAGTTGCCAAGCGTTTCGAATTGTTTATGTGCATTTTCACTTGAAAAATGCAGAAAAGTTCTTCAACATCTGAATTATTTTTGGCAAGCTCTGGTGGTGTCGAAAACCGCAAAAACGTCTCCACTCGGCTTCTGCCAAATTATGAGCACTGTTGCTTCCTGAACTTCCAACACATCATATGTAAAAGGAAACGGTGGGGCTCTGCAGGAGGTCGGGGAATTGAAACACAGTTCACACCTGATTAACGTTCGCAATAATCGCAAAGATAGAAGGTTTGGGGGAAAAAGAAAGAAAATTCTCAATTTACAGGACATTCTTACCGCGGCTTCGTTTATGAACGAATGTTGATTATGTAATCAAGTAAATAAGAAGGGAGGTAAAAAAGATCTGCGATGACTGCACACCCTCAGAGACGTAAAAGAACACCTATCTCGTATGTCTATGCACAGACTGAGTATATAGACAGAATAGTATATGCTTTTGAATTACGTACGATCATGCAAGCCAGTATACAAGAATACATAAACTTGTAATCTGGATATAAAGGTACCAAAGTCTCCTAAATTCCATTTTTTTTTTCACATTTTCGCAACAATCTATGTGGAAGAGGAACCATATTCATACAATGTGTTATGGCAGACAGGCTAACTCAATTTATTGCTTTTCATACATATGCAGGTTTGAGGCCCTACATGCCTAAAAATGCCTTTGTCTTCATTGACACATAATCAAATTTTAAGACCCGACTTGCTAGAAAAGTGATTTTATTTCTATTCACACATGTGCATATTCCAAGGCCATACATTCTAAGAAAATAATTTTATCAATTGAAACAAGTGAAAATGAGACCCTATATGTTAGGAAAAGGATTTTATTTTCATTGACACATATTCAAATTTTAAGACCCGACATGCTAGAAAAGTGATTTTACTTCTATTCACGCATGTGCATATTCCAAGGCCATACATTCTAAGAAAATAATTTTATTTATTGGAACATGTGAAAATCATGAGACCCTATATGTTAGGAAAAGGATTTTATTTTCATTCATACGTGCTAATCTCGAGACACTACATGCTAAGAAAATAATTATATCTTGATTAAGTATAATGCAAGGACTTATCTTTATTCACACATAGTTTAGCATAGTTTCGTTGCAAGTGTCTGCTAATAAAATAATTATTACCTTATTGTTATACAACAAACGGGTGAGTCTTTGAGCTACGTTGGATTTTGTTTAGATACTCATAATAAATTAATGCATAAAATGAAGCAAATTTAAAAACTGAATATTTGTCATTTTGTGAGGCAAAGCGCGCCCTGGTTACATAAAAGAATACCAAGTCGGCGCCTTGACACGACTACACCACTATGTACAAATATGGCAATGCGTTCAAATATATTAAAATAGCTCAGATAACTGCAAGATAAATTTATAACTGCAAGATACAGTTATAACTACAAGATATATTCTCGGAATAAACATTATTTAAAAAAATCGAAGAATTTTCGTAATAATTTTCTCTTTTATTTGTACAGGGCTCTTATAGGAAAGTCGGTATACCCCCAATAATTTTTAAATCGCGTGCCATGGTGCCACGGAAGTAATGTGAACCTATAGGAGATTATGTATGTATAAGAAAGAAACCATGCCCAGTCGAATGAACGTGATGTATCGCCCCTTAGTTACGAAATACGTGACCGGACATATGAAAGTAATAAACATTTGTACCAACAGACGTAACGCAAAAGTTTGTGCAATACAGATACAACTCATATGCCAAGTAGTCAGTCTTACTCATAGTGTTCAAAATGTGCACCACCAGCGACGATACACGTCTGGAATTGGGTCAAAACCGCATCTCGAATAGCATGCAGCATTGCAAGGGTTACAGAATTACAGGCCCTGGCAATGCGTTGCTTTACCAAGCTTGCTTGAACCAAGTGCCATTTTGTACTAACTATACACCGCGCTTTCATTTTGTATTTGGACTTTTTTGTCTATCTCTACTGGTTTCCGAGTGTTTTCTTAAGTTACGAAAATCACCACTAAGGGGCGCTACAAGTACGTTCATTCGACTGCACATGGTCATTTTCCTATAAGTACACGTTACTTCCGTGGCGTTACGACACGGACTTTACCAAGAACCCTGCTAATTCCCAAATATTTGAGCATGAATATTTGTTCAGTATTTATTAAATTTTTAATTATTTTATTTACTTTATTTATTTTAATTATTTTATTTTATTACAGTATTTATTAAATTTTTAAACAGTATTTATTAAATTGAAACAATACAAAACATTTATCTTAAAGTTATTTTATCCAAGAACTAAATCGTTCGCGCGGTTAGTAATATCATATATATATTACTGATATTGGTTGCAATGTTTGTTGTTTTCCATTATGAAAATTAATTACATGTTTCATTTTTAGTTTACAGCGAAGAATCGAAGATAATTGGAATTCATCTCAAAATTATATCTTAGAACAGCGCTAAATTCTACGATAACATCTTAATAAAGCCTTCTACTAAAGTAATTTGATGAAATATTTTATCATATTTTAACGCCGGAGTATATAAATATTCATCGAAATCTTAAAGCATTATAGAAAAGCATGAGTTTATGAACTTGTTAAGTACCTGAACTTTCGTAATTGTATTGACCAGGAAAGCTTATTATGGATGGGGAAGAACAAATGGGAAATTAAATGCAGTTTATTGCCTGAATTTGGATTTAGCATTCTGGAGAAAATGTTGAAAGTTATAAAGAGATATAACTGAAGTATATATGCAACCGTTATTTGGTAGTCCAATGTTTTACAAAATTGTTGCAGAGCTATACTATTTATTGGATTCTTTTAAGAGAATTTTTACTTTCCCTACAATACATAGTAATGTATTGTGAAAGTATTGGAATCGTATCAAAAGTCGCAACTCTAGTTTTCGGCGGATCTGCACGTTTTCAGACCTCTAGAACACGAAAAACTATTTTTAGCGTGACGTCTGTGTGTCATGTTTGTATCCACTCTAAGAGTTATCCAAATTTCATAAACGTTTATAGGTAAGTCATTCGTGGGTTACCCTGGTGCTGATTAATTTTTCTTTCCTTTTTTTTTGTTTGCGAAATGGTCCGCAAAAACTGTCAAAATATAAAATAAAAAACTACGTATGTGCCGATGTGGTGGCTAAGCGGTCAAGGCAAGCGTTTCCTCGTGCTCGCTCGGCTACCGGGTTATTGGTTCGAGTCCCACCTGCGGACATGGATGTTGTGTTGTTGGGCGCAGTGTGTTTGATCCACCCCCACTGGTACGCCGGGCCAACGTCATGTAACGGCTAAATGGTTTACAATTCTGGTCGATGTATAAGCGAATGATGGAATGTTCAACTGCCTGGCCATTTTTAATAAATAAACAGACTACGTATACTCAAATGTATCAATTAGATGCTTGTTTTTGCTACGCCGCCTTTGAAAATATGTCCAGTCTTCAAATGAAAACGAAAAGTGCAAATTCAGTGTAATTTCAAATATTTATGCGTGTTATTTTGTGCAATTAAACTCAATTTAATAAATTATTAAAGAAATAAAGAGGAAATGATTTTGGGTATGTAAGAAAGATCATGTGCTGTCCACTTCAGGATTCCCCCCCCCCCTCCATGTGGCCGCTTAAAAGTAGAATTGCAGAAATCCCGAAAAAATATTTGTAATCCAGCGATATAGTATTGATCGGAATATACTTTGGCACTATAGCTGAAAAAATTTGGCGAATTTAGCTTTAACATTATATTTGGTAAACATTTTATATAACAAATTCTCTCTCAACCATTATTTGGTAGCGGGATGGTTACAAAATCGTATCAAAACTATACTACTAAACGAATGTTTTTAACAGTTATCAACTGACTTTTTGCAATTCTTCATCCATGTCGTCTGCTTAGTTAAAAGTAGAAGAATTGCAAAAATATTGGGAAAGCGTTTGGGATAGTTTTGACAGTTAGTAACTAATTTTTTTATTCTTTATCCCAGCGGCCTTTTTTTTTTGTTTGTTAGAAAATAGATTAGAAACGGGAATTTTGTTGAATAAACCACAAATTTTGGAAATATTGATCGGAAAAAACGAAATCCAGCAGGGCGCAACAACGAGAGGAACTCACAAGGAACAATTGTTTTTCGTTTTTACCCTTATTTTCCTTATATTGCAAGTTTTTGTTTTAACTTTAAGACAACACGAAATTATAATCAAAAATGTATTTTAATTTTCCAAAAAGAGTTAATTTTTACTTTTAAATTTGAAAAAGAAAAAACTTAAAATTGATATAACTCACTATTTTGCAGTACAAAACGCTTGCTCAATATCTTATTTTAAAGCCAATTAATGCTTTAAAAATGCTATTTTGGATTTACTTCTAATCTGAAACTTTTTTTTTTGGATATTCTTATTTAATTAATGGCGTTTTTTAGATGTTTTGAAATATTTCAAAATTTTAATATTTTGAGAAAAGAGAAGTTAATTTAATAAAACAAATCTTAAATAATGCTGTAATACGTACTATTAGCAACAAACACAAAAACTTCCAACGCAATTCATCCCTTTTCGTTTGAATTATAAAAATTTGAATAGTTTAAAGCAATGAAAAATACAAAACTAAGAAAACAGAATTTAAAGTTTTCAGTTTTAGCCCTTTAAATACAGATAGACACTCCCAAAAATACCTCTAACATATATTCTAATTGTGATATCAATATGAAATTTACAGGATATATTTATAAATATAAACAACATTTTGTTCCAAAATGGGGAAATCTATTTTTTAAAGAATTTTATCAGTGGTCTGGCCTCTGGCCCCTTAAATGAAATGAAATATTACATAATTATTTTTTTTTTCTTTCTTCAACATTTTGGTTTCAAAAATTATGAAATATGTGTAAATTAATTTCAGCTTGCTAGTCCCTTAAAAGTTATATAATGGGTCCTAACTAGGATTCATTATATAAATTTTATATTTTGGGTCCCTTTGTTTTTAATGATTTTAATTTTTTTATGAAGACCAGGCTGAAATTACAGATTTTCATCGATTTATTCGGCCTGGGCCGAGAGTATCCGAACCTGACCCGAGGCTAAAAATATTGGCAAATAGAGAATTCGAGCCCGACTTGACCCGAAGACCATTGAGTCTCGTCTTGATTCTGTCCGAAATGATTTTTATTATGTTAAAATCATGAATTTGGGATACTTTTGCACTAAAATTAAGATAAAAATTATTTGTTTGCATTTATCTTTACATAGCTGAAATAAACACAATTTCATGTACTCTATTATATTATTTAAAAAAAAAATTCAAAATTTAAAAAATCGGACCAGGCCGGAAATATTAAAGTTAAGCATACTCCCGGCCGAAACACCATTAGAAAATTCAGGCCCGACCCGGGACCTCAACCAGGGGTTCAGGCCCGAGCCCGTTAAGATCTCTAGCTTAGAGTGTCCATTGATTAATCCACAGCTGATAATACGATCCTTAAATACAGCGTTTTTCAATCTAATAAGTCAGTGAAAGGTTGTGAAAGATTATTAGGTGACCCCCAACCATTAACAAGGACTTTTCTCCAATGCCAATCGGACAATCATTCGGCTTGTAACGATGCAAAAGCTGGTATGTCCCAGATAACAAGTTTAAAAATAAATCTCTTCTGAGAGGTGTGGGTCTGAGAAGGAAAACAGGAATTGGACGTTTTCTCGGAGCGATTGGGAGCCAACAGCCCGAGACATCATTCCCGAAGACTCCGCTACGCTTTACCAAGGAGGATGTGATGCGCTCTGATTAACGAACGCTCAGAAAAATGCGGGGCAAAAACCCCCAGCGCCAAGATTCACACACAGCCGACCAACACGAAGACTGCAGAAAGATCGAATAGGTTCACGGTTCACTCTTTGATTCCAGATATCAGTTTAGCCGTACGTAGGTTAAACGTTTGACAAATCGTTTCAATACTGATGTGATTCATATCTCACATAGGATAAATTTTTCATTTGCATTAGTTATTCGACATAGATGGTGCAGGGGAGGGGGGCGAGGGAGGGGTGCGTAAGGGACAAAAATTCAGTTTTCTAGGCCGTCAAGGTGCTTCTAGGGGATCCGGAAAGACAAAAACACGTTAGACAATTATTATGTACATTTAGCAGTTATCGCGAATCTTTGTCTAGAATTCTAAAGAATGACTCGCGAGTCATTCTTTAGAATAAATTCGAATTTTCACTTCTTTAAATTCTCACTTGAACTCCAAAATAGAATTATTGAAAAATATATATATATATTTATTAAAAATAATTTTCATTCTAAAACATTTGATCTACATAATTCTCGAATTCATTTTTGTCAGACCCTCCAGAAGCCCGGACGACCCAGAAGATAGAATTTTTGCGCATTTATAGCATCGACAATGAGACGGAACCCGGATTTTTGATGAACAAATGAGAGTCTTGAAAATACTTTGATACTCCAAAAGCTCCTCTGGCGAGCTAGAAAGCTACATATTTGTGCACTTAAAGAATCCCGGCCACTCATCCTGTTGCTCATACCCTAGGGTGAGTCGGGTCACTTAAAGAACCGACCACTGGATGAAACTTAACGTAGCCGGATTTTCGATGTTTTTTCATGACCTCCAGAAGATTCCCTGGTAACCTATAAGCTGAATCTTTGTACACTTATAGTATCTACTATCGGACAGAACCTAATGTAGTCGGATTTTCGATAAATCTCTCGGAAGCGGAGAATTTTTTTTTTTTTTAAATGTAATTTTAGAATTTCTAGTTTTTCTATGCATTTCTACAATTTTCTTCTCAGTCCTCAGGTGGAAGGCTAAGCTAAATCTTTGCATGCTTATGTTATGGACCAGTGGTCCGAATATAATGGCGCCGGATTTTCGATTTTTTTTCCGAAGTGGACAAAATGGGACGGAGTAGTAAAGTATTTCAGAACCCCCCCCCCCCCCCCCCCAAAGAAGCCCTTTTCAACCACCACCGGGGTCATAAATGGCTGAAACTCTGTCACGGAGTAGAACTAGAACTTAACTAAGCCAATTTTCAAATGAAACAACTATTTACGACACTAAGGTTCATGCATTGTTAAATAAAATAAAACTTATTAAAAAAAAAGTTTTAGCTTAATTTAAGAGTGTTATTTTCCCTGTCTTAATACGGGCTTAAATACTAGTTGTCAGCCATTCAAATATGCATAATTTTTATGCTTATCAATTTAAGGTATAGTCTACTTCTTGAGGTCAGACACGCTTGCAGATTTGCTTTTGAGATAGAAAACAGACGATCGGTTCGCCAAAAATTTATCAGCGCGTCCTTGGAAAGTAGCAGCTGCTTATTTCCAGTCCGCACAGGTGCAGGAGGCCCGAAAACTGTCCATCAGTAAGAATTAAATTATCAGAAATTCAAGATTGAAAAAAGAATCTAGCGTCTCTTCATAATACACAATATTTTTCTGAAATTCATGCTATTTACATAGCATGAATTTCAGGAAAATATTGCGGTAAAATGAGTGGTGAAATATTGTAGAGCATTTGAGTATTTTTGCATTTTCTAAGTTTGTGTTTAGAGATTTGTTTTTTGTTTCTAACAGTACCACGCCCATTTTGAGATGGGCATCATAAAAAATCTCTAGGCTGTCTCTCGCGACCCAAAACTGAAGCGAAGCACGGTATTTAGCTATATATTTAATAACTGACACATTTATTTCATGGAAGTAGTAAAACTCAAAATATTAAATCATAAATACTAAACAATAAATTATTTATGCACAAGAGAGCCCAGTAACTTGTACAATTGTTATACCAAACATTCTGTTCCAAATTTTGTTTGGGAAGCGATTTTTTTTTTCAAATTAATTTTTCTCCATAAACTTCACATTATCTGATTTTTGACAACAAATATCTCAGTACATAGATCGAAATTTAAAATTCGGGCTTCGTCATGCCCTAAGTGATTAGTTTAAATTGCGTATACTAAATTTTATTCGAATCGGTTGAGTTTTACTAAGTCAATGAAACTGTCGCACAGAATCAGATTTGAACCTGTGTTAAAGAAGCTACGCTCGGAACTCGCTTTCCTTCAATAAAATTATGCTAACTATGCGATGTACTACAATTTTTTTTCTCAACAAAGTTAAAACTATTCAGCAGGTAAGCTACAAATCCGACTAAATTTTTCAGTTATTGGAATTTACCCCCCAGCAGGAACGCCCATAGGCATATCTTTTTATGTCTATGAGGACGCCTATATGTGGGTGGAGTCGATTGGGAGCTACTAACTAGTATTAAACACGGTTAAGTGACGCTTGAAGGCCGGATAAACAAAGTGACCCAGAGCGAATTAGGATAATTGCGGCGTCCAGAACAAAACAATTTTATCTTAAAATCCTTATTGATAAATAAAAGTATTTCATCTTTATAACAATTATACGTATTAAGTTATTTAGAGATAAAACTCAAAATATAAGAAAACAATTTTACATAAAATATTCATTACTTTATAAATAAAAACTGTTTCTCAGAGTTTGGAAAACGCGGGTACTATCAAGTGCGAGGCGGGAGCCAGAACGCGCGAGGTTAAACACTAGCACGTATGTTTAATGATGACGTCATTTTACATTGGACACTTCACATTATAACACGAAGTGTGGATGGTCTATGACTCTAACAGTTTTTTTAATATAAGATGAAGCAGTAAATATTTTCTCAAACTATTTTAAGACATTTGAAAATAATTTCCATACAATTATTTATGGCTGATAAAATTTCAAGTAAAACTAGTAGAACTTCAATAAGAAGAGAAATTAAAGAAAATACCAAAAAAAAAAAATCACTTATGCAATTGCTCCCCAAAAATAAAAGCATTTTCTTAAATGCTTTTAGTTTTGGGGTCAAAATCTAAGTTTCGGGAAAACTAAAGTGGGGGGGGGGGGGGGGGGGGGGCATTTTGGGAACCCCAAATAAATTTTTTTTAATGTGTAGCAATATTACCTTTGGGGTGGCAGGCGCTAAATTTTAGTTTAGAAAAAACTAAAATTTTGAGTGGTTGTTTTATATATTTTGTGTTCCTAGTTATAATGCTGGGGTGGGATGGGCAGGCGTCAAGGGGGGGGGGGGGGGGGGGATTTTTTTAAAGACTCCTACAATTTCTATAAACTACCCTGCTCCCAGAACGCTGAAATAAATTTTGAAACGGCTACAATAAATTTTGAATGAATGTTTTATCATAAAATGTAGAAAATTTAAAAAAGCAATTACTTCATTACTTTGCTACAACGAAACAATTGCAATTCTTAAGGATAGGCTTTGCACATTGTCTGTAATAATAATTAAAAATAAAAACTTATCTGTCATAAATTTGTCATTTAAAAAAATATATTTTATTCTTTAAATATATTCAAATATAAGTTCTGTGTACAACAACTCCGCAAGGTACGTATGCAGTAACAACTAAATATCAATACATAGAGTATAATCTATAGCTTGGTAAGCTTAATAGAAGACGGGGGAGGAAGCCGGCTTATGGAAATAAGTGGATTTCAATAGGGGTATAAGCTTTTAGCAAAGCAGGGGTATGAGCTTTTAGCATATATATAGCGGCATGTCTAATTTAATCCAGCAAAAATGTTTTCGATATATTATATATATATATATATATATATATATATATACATAAGCGGCTTAATCAAAATGTTATGAATACAACGGGGATAATGGATATATATTGCAAGAAATTATCCTTATGCTTTTCATAGCTTATGCCTTTGCAATGTAATTTATTACATTGCATGCCTATGAAACATTGCATGCTATATTACATTGCATGCTTATGAAATTATCCTTATGCTTTTCATATGCTTATGCCTTTCCTTATGCTTTTCATAGGATTTTTAATAGAAAACTACAAAAATTACATTGCATACGAGAAGAGTACTGTGAAAACCTAGTATTTGGATGCATTAAAATTGAGAACACTCGATTAGGATCATATTTGAGGAAAAAACTTGATGAGAGATAAAAATGCAACTCACCCTGAGGATGGTTTCTAACTCAATCGAACTTTCGGCAGGTTTCTCAGGCTTCTAGATAAGAAAATACGAATATTTACTAACATTCAAATAACAAAATATACATTTAAATTAAACAAAAAAAGTTTTCTGTTATTTTACATCTATATAAGCAGTTATTAAAAATAAACAAAATGACGCTATCTATTTTGCAATGAATGACAATCAAATTAACAATTTATTTCTTTTGAAGCGCATCAGGTATATTCAGCAGTTGAGTTGTGATTAATGAGCGACTGTTTATGGAAAAAGTAGAAACGACAAAAAAAAAACATTTTCGCAATCAGAAACAGTTTACGCTACAAATACATAATCGACCATACATCATTTCCACAGAAAATGTAATTAAATTCCACATTATTTTCCGCAAAAAAAAAAAAAAAAAAATGAAATTCATCAATTTTTTCTACATAAACAATAAAATTCTCCAATATTTTCCATAGAGGAAAAGTAATAAAATTCTCCAATATTTTCCCACAAAAAGACAAAATTCTCTAATATTTCCCACAAAAAAATAATGAAATTTCCCATTGTTTTGCATAGAAGAAAGCAATTAAAGTCGCATCCTTTTCCAGAGAAAAGTAATGTAACTCCAAACGATATTTACCATTTTTTAATTTTATGTAATTTTTTTATACATTTGAAAAACGTGCAATATATCAAGAGCGGTTTATGGTAGGGTTTTTTAATTGGTGTTATTCGTTTTCTAATAAAAAATTAGGTCGAAAATAATAATTTGTTTATTAATATTGAAGACCAAATTTTTTTCTCATAGTATTTCAAAAATTCGTCCGAAAATTGGGGATTTTTCGAACATTGATTACGTTTAAAATCAGTAGCGTTCCAATATTCACTGATAGTAATAATCGTACCGAATTATTCTAGAAAAGCTTTATTCGTTCCGGAGATATCACGCCCACAGACTCACACACTAACATACATACACATCACCTTTAAAATGTTCGATTCGAGTTCAGGAATGCTAAAACGTCGAAAGCTCGAATTTGAATTTTCAACCTCGTTACAATACTTTCCCTATGCATTACATTATGCATGTAGGGAAAGTAAAAATGGGACTTGACTTGATAAAACATAACGTTTTTTCTGCTGGAAGAGAAAAATGAGATTTTTTTTTACATTATACAATCGTTCATAAACATAATTTCTGAAACGATGGTTAAATGCTTAATTCACTACTAGTTTGTTACTCGTATATGGCGCAGCTGATGACGAAACTGTATAGAAGTTTATTTTATATACTGTTTGATCAGGTGGAAAACCATAAGCCCATAAGCTGGAGACAGTAGCTCGTGGCTTGACGTGCAAAGAAGCGTAAAGGTTTTGGAGTTTGAACATTTCATAAAAATGCAAAGATAAATGGCAAAACTAATAATACATCCAGGGGCTTAACCTTTACGTTCTTCGAAAAATGAAAGTGGTACGTTAAAGTTGTGAAAAACTTTTGGAAGTGGTGTTAACAAATCCAATTGTCTAGAAAAATAAAATGCAAGTTAAATAGTGTACATTAATTCGATTATTAGAACGCAAGATAATACGGATATATATGCTTTGTAAGCTGTATATGCTAATATTAAGATAATAATTAGTACTTATATTCCGAGTATAAATTTTTATAAAAATTCCCAGACTTTTATAGAGCAAATCGAAAAACATACTTTATTAATGGCAGAAAATAATATAAGAAAAATTTTTCTCTCTGTCTGTCCTACTTGGCAGCAAATTTTGTGTCAAATTCGGCGAAATATTGCCAACTGGGGAACTATTGAAAAATCTAATTAAAAAATAATAAATATTGTACGAAAATATTAATTAATAATGAAACATACTGCAAAGATATGAATGTTGTGCATTTTTTAATTAACATAATTTGAAACTAAACATGGGTGGAAAAGAATATTTCAACATTGTACAGGGATGTAATCTATACTCGCGAAATCGCACTTAAAAAACTAATCAATATTTTATGAAAATATTAATTAATAATGAAACCTACTACAAAGAAATTAAGGTTGTGCATTTTTCATTCACATAATTTAAAATTAAATATTGATGGAAAAGGATGTTTAAACATTACACGGCAATGTAACTTATATACGTGAAATCGCACTAATTTGAAACAATATCCATCATTAAAATCATGCAACTTAGTACTGGTACTAGGTTCATGCACGGAAGAAACAAAATGGCGGCCGCAAGTTCGATCGAAATTTCATTTAACAATCTAAAAATTAACAAAAACCGGGAGTTTCTCGTAAAAACCAGTAGAATTGCAGCTACGCATTACCATATATTGTAGGGAAAGTAAAAAGGTCCAAATATTATCAAAGCAGGCATTAACCCTTTAACGACTAAAACAATCACTAGGATTACTATGCCACAAGTGGGGTGTGGCATAGTGCAAAACGAACTTATTGCATGTATTGTTCAAAAACTTTCTCACGAATTCCCACAAAATGTGCTAATTTTCCTCTTTGAATGTAACTAAGAAGTAATTTTCATTATTCACATATTTTCTCTTTATGGATGGCAACACGCGTTTCTTTTTGCTACTGTTGAATAAAATATTTAAGATTTTAAATCAAAATTTCAGCATTGTTTTTAGACTGAAAGCAAATTCTTGAAAGGAAAGAGGAAATATTTCCATTTATATTTATGAGTTTTGAAACTCGCGTGCTCGTTAAATGTAAAACATATTTGATTTTTAAAAACGCTATATAAAATCACAATCTTTAGCGTAAGTTTTGCAGACTTTATTTTCCAGCAATACATGGGAATATAAAGTATTGGAATCATGTCGAAAATCGCAACTCGAGTTTTCGGCGGATCTACAAGTTTTGGGACCTCGAGAACACGAAAAATCTATTTTAGCGTGACGTCTGTGTGTGTGTCTGTCTGTGCTATGTATTTATCCACTCTAACTCAAAAACTAATTGACCAAATTTCACAAAATGTGGTATATAAGTCACTTATGGGTTACCCTGGTGTTGTTTAGATTTTGGTGCGATTTGGAAAAAAAGAACCTGATTCTTTTGCAAAATGGCTCGCAGAAATCTAAGATAAAAGATTACGCATGCTCAAACGCATCAATTAAATGCTTGTGTTATATGCAATTTTTAACGATGAAAAGAATAAGACCATCCCTATTACTCTAGGACTAGCCTTTCTCGATATACTTTAGTTTTTTCGCATTTTTGCTACGCCAGTTTTAAGAATAAGTCCAGTTACCTAATGAAAAAGAAAACTGAATTAAAAGCGTAAATTCAGTGCGTTTTCAATTATTTTAGTGTTGTATTTAGTGCAATTAAACTAAATTTACTGAATTATTAGTGAAATAAAGAGACAATGACTGAGTCTGCAGGGAAAGTCATGTGCTGCTCACATCAGATTTTTTATTTTAGTAAAATATTATAATAAGTTCACAGATTTTATTTAAAAAAACATATGTAATACTCACAAAAGTATTTTTTTCAAATATGGAAGTACACCTAAAATTTATAAAATATGACGAAATTTTATTTTCTAAATCTAAATATTGTACACTTAAGAGGGGAAAATCTCCCTTTAAGTCTGTATTCACTTTACAAGATAATTGAAAAGTATTTATGACTTTGTTCATTCTGTCTGTCTGTCTATCCGTTAGCACGATAACTGCAGTAAAACTGACGTTATCAAAATGAAATTTTAATATGTTGTTCAGACGGTCTGTGGGACCTATGGGAATATAAATGAATAATATCACCCAATTAGTTTTGGACTAATCCCGGATTAAAAAAATGAAATGCATTGAACCCTATGAGACCTAATATTTCAAACATTTTTTAAGCGAATTTAAAATTCACAAACTGCTTCGAAAGTTTTAGGAAATATTCAAATTATCCCATAAAAAATATGAAAAAAATTTCAACAAATTATATTCGGTAGTTTTTTAAATAAAAATTAAAATAATAATTACACCCATATTATATGAAGAGATCACGTGACCCACTTCCAAAATAAAATATGGCATCCATCTTGTGTCAAAATCGTGATTTTTAAAGTTCTTTTTAATTTATATTTAGTGTTGTATGAGTCCTAAAACCGCTTTATTTTTGCTTAATTTCAGTGCATCTATATTCTGATATAACTAATTACAATATATTTGAGTGTGATCGTCAAACTTTGATTATTTCTACAACGAAGCCTAATTTTCACTTATGGAGCATGTAAACACATAAAGATGTAGAAGGAGTTGTATAAGAATTTCTGAATTTCTTTAACACAAAATTATTTAGCTCTTTGAGTCTGAAATATAGCAGATATGAATGAAACAGTCATTGATTTTACATAGCGAACAGACGATTTTATACCAGACTTTTTCGATGAAATTTTAAGCATAGAGTTATATTACGTTTACATCCATGGTTTTAAGTTTTTAAATAAAATAAATTATTGTAGTATTGTGATGAATGAAAGGAATGGAATAAAAGTGTATGAATAAAATATTTACTGCTTTTACATAGAGAGCCAGGCTATTTATATTTCAATGACGTCATTTGAATAAAGTTCATTTTTTTCGATGAAGTTTTAAGTTTTTAAATGCAATAAATTGTTGTATTATTATGATAATTTAAACATTATTACCGCTGAATATATCGCATTTTAGAGATGTTTAAACCAGGCGACTTATATTTCAATGACGTCATTTGAATAAAGTTCATTTTTTTCAACAAAGTTTTAAGTTTTCAAATATAATAAATTAATGTAGTATTGTGATAATTTTAAAAATATCACCGCTGAATGTATCGCATTTTAGAGATGTTTAAATAAAATTGCATTACAGTTGGAAAGTGTTTCATTTATGCATGATTGATCTTTCTTGTTTATTTTCTATATTTATGGAACAAAATGTTACGAATATCTAAAAAAATAATCAGTTTCTAAAAGGGGATAATCATTTCAACCTCAAAAATGTCAATATTATTTCTCTGTTGAATACAATATCAAGAATATTTAAACAAGAATTATCATAACGCTCCAATTAGAACGCCTTTTATAATAAAATTGGTGGAACAATACATGCACAAATAGAGTAAGCCTCAGCAATGAACTGCAACTCTCTGAATTTAAAAAAAGGCTGGTGGCCGAGCTAATTACGCCTTTTGAAAAATTGAATGAGTGAATTCAAATTATCCCCTCTTGAAATCCCGAGCAATGACGGCTATATTTTCCAGTACATTGCAATTCGAGTTTTGAATAACATACACCACCTCACATTGGCGTCTGAGTCCAACCAGTTTACCCCAATCTCAGACCAAAATTCACCCATTTTACCCAGCCTTGGCTGTCGACGTGATAAAATCCGCAAGCAAGTGTTAATAAAACGAAAAAATATCTATAATTGTCTAGTTAATTTCCATTTAATCCAACATGAAATCGAAATCAGCAATCTCTTTCCCAGTTTATGAAGCCTAAACTCCGATAAGTTAAAAAAATAAATAAATTAATTAAAAAAAAAATGTGATTTCTACACATCAGCAGTGATTTCCGTCCTTTTCTGTCTAATTGACAAGTCACCTACGATGGAGTGGGCTGGAAAAGATCAATCACGAAAATATAGGACACCAACAATAGAAAACATTCACCTGAAATGTTTGGATAGTTGTTTAAATGTGTCGTATAAACAAGATTATATATATTTCATTAAATTGTACTCGATCACCATTAGGGTTTGCTACATTTAGCAAGTAGGTGAAATGTATTTATAAGTATTCGTCAAACGACACTTGTGAATGAGTAAAACGCCCCTGGTTTATACGAAATGTCTAAATTGTGATCGATAAGCGAGAAGTGCCAAATTTAAAGAAGATGGTAATGATGATATGCGTGCAAAATTACAGGGCGGGGAAAAAAAATACAAGCTGTAATTCAAGGAATTGATTTCTTCAGATATTACAAACAAATATTTTAAATAATCAAATTCAAATAAGTTATCAAATAACTAGGCTGTCTCTTGAGATTCGAAAAGGAAGTCAAGCAGGATATCTAGCCATATGTTGAATAACCGAGACGTTTATTTCATAAAAGTAATAAAAGCTCAAAATAGTAAATAAATACTTGACAATGTAGTTGTCGAACGGGTTTCGAATAATCGCCCGTTACTTGAATAGCACAGATACGTCTTTAATACGCCCTAAAAACGCAAGCTGCAATTCACAATTCATGCTCACAAACATCCGATTCGCCGATCGCTGGCAAAATGACACAAAAATATCTTATATGCTAATCTATAACCTATCATAAATATCTATATCTTATATGCTATCTTTTAAATTCGCGAAAACAGAAAACCGATATTTAAGAAGTTGTACTTTGGGATTCGTTAAAATAAACACTAATACATGGAAATACTATTGCAAAAATGAAAAAAAGTTTCTTTGCCTCAGAAGGAAAATGAACTGCATTCGGTTACAAAGCGAGATAGACTAATAAAGCCAGTTAGCAGGTATAATAAGTAAGAATCGACAATAAAACTGTTACAAAAGGCATTTATTTCACACAATATGGCTATTAGCGAATTGCTGTTCTATTCAGGAATTGCTGCTCTACAATAAACAACACAGCACAGCACAGGGATTTAATACACAGTCTGCTGATGTATAGCTTGTCAGTAACAACGCACATTTGAACAAGCATTGCAGATATCACAGTGCTACGGTCCCTGACGATAAGACTTTTTGATTGGTGTGTTTTAAAGGCTTTCATGTACGTATTTTGCGAGTTTCTGGTGCAGATTGCTACTAGTTTGATAACCCTCTACAACTTCATAATTGACGGTTTTATACTATATCGCTTTGCTGCCGAGTTCGTCATGCTGAACATTTTTTTTTTATATTCGCCATTAAAGGAGTTGCAATCCCTTTATTCGATCAGGTATGGTCACTTTACCTTAGATAGACCTAACGTGTAGACTCTTGCAGGGACACCCATATGGGGAACGAACACCACTTCAGTGGGGGCCAGTACCCCCAATATTTCTGTTTTGAGGCTGAAGAAGACATGAAAAATCCACTAGGATGCGAAAATCAAATATGGAGAGAGGGGGCCGAAATGCATGTTTGTAGGGGGAGAGGCACAATTTGTATGGGCGGTCCTAACTCATGGACCTTTCCTTACAAGGTTACGGGGGTGTTTATGGACTATCCTAAGAACCCTGTATAGTCAAATATCGCTAAAGCCTAGTGTTGGTTTACGCAAACAAAAGGTAGATTTTAGACATGCGGTCATGCTACCACAGGTTTTTTGATTGAGAATTTTCTTCATAAAACTGCGCCGTACTTTCACTGCATGCTAAGGATAAAAATAAAACCCAATACTTACATACTGCGAATATCGATTGAATTAATACCGAAACTCACAAACTACGTCATTAGTTTCCCATAATTCAGTAGAAAACAATTGCATAAATCGCTCAAGAGGTTTTCTACGAGCAAATGTTAATTTGACCATGGTATATGGCTCTAGAGATGCAAGATTGTTAAATATCAGGAACCTAAGCATTCCTTTCATATAGCTCCATAAATGTTATGATATTTAGCACAATTCATTTAACATTAGCAATGTAATACAATTCTAGGAAATTATTATATTTTGATACATGCTTATTTGCTGCACTTTTAACAGCTTCACTAGGATGAAAAACACAAACCCTACTTCAACTCTATATAGTTATGTATAATATTTGCCCTTTCAAAAAACGAACGTAATCTGGAATTTTTCAGAATAAGAAATTTCTTCGGTTTGCATCACACGTTGAAACTTTTGTTCACTTATCTTTTTAAGTTATTTTTGTCTCTTCACAGTATGATAAGATATATTTTCATTGAAAAATAAGGAAATATATAATTTCATCATTTGTTGTTTACTGTCTCAAGTGAAATTTAAAAATTTGTTTTCGCCTTTTCACATAAATTGACAGTAAAAATTAATTATTATATATATGCATTATCTCAAATGACTGGAAGATATATTGAATTTAAGTTTGTTTACAACATTTTTAAGTCATGCACAGATTTGCGAATATCAATGCAATATTACTACATATGGAATGAGTATTTTTATTTAATCAAACGATTGTATTCAATTTGTACATAATTATAAAAATAATTTTCATCAATTGAATTGACCAGGCAATGGTTGCTCTGGATTTTTGAATACTTTCGCCAACCTATTAGGCCAAATAGAGTTTTTCTTCGCCAAATTTTATTTTGACATTCCGTTTGAAAAATGTTTTGATTTATAAATTCAAATTATAAAGATCATAGTTTTGGAAAAGACAAATAGTAGTGTAGTACACATTACAATTAGTTTCCCCCGATTTTTGATTGACATTGACAAAATACATAATCGCGAACATTTTCGTCAAATCTTTTTTTCAATCTTTTCTAATAAATTTAGTTCGAATGCTAACTATTTTTTGACGGACGATTTGTCGGTAAACATTATCCTAATCGAAGACAGGAAATTAAATAAACTAATCCGAGGTTGAAAAGACGTTTCATTTGCAGTATTTAATCCTTATGCTATGTGTTTATCACTTCGTCCTATTTTTATTTCAATTTTATGAGCCATGTCTACTACGTTTACTAATTAAGAATATTGCGAAATGGTCTTTATTTTTGGAGAATGTAACCGGAATGCCAGTGCAGCTGAACGATTATATGCATAGCGTTACCCAAAGCAAAGCATCCCAATCGTTTGAGAAAGTTAATGTTTTATATGGGGGAGGATTTAAAGTCTATGGGGGAGGATTTTAGAGTCCCTAGTTACCAGGGTTCTTTTCAGTATTTTCTATCGAACAAACACATTTTTGTACTAATTTGGCAAAGCTTTACAACATTGACTTTTTTCTCTCCCTAAAAGGGAGCGAGATATCCTCCGCCCCCGTAAAAAGGCGTAGGTGTAGCGCAAAGTATAGTTGCAAAAGTCGATAATTGGAGGGAAATTTCATTTTATTATTTAATTTACTTATTTTTTATTGCGCTCAACTGTTGTACTCCTTTAAGTTATCGCTAATTTTCAATTTTAAAAGGAAAAAAAACTAAGGCCTTTTAAAGGACCCTTTGAGAGAATAAAAAGTACTTTTAAGTACCTCTGAGGGGAAAAAAAAGGGGGGGGAGGTACTTTTAAGGGATCTTACAATTGAAAAACGTGAAATAAGGACTTTCTAAGGACTGTGGGGTCATGTATAAAATAATTAAGTTATGAGTCTTCATTTTCATTTATTTTTCTTTCTTATATCTGTATAGGAAGGCATTCAACATGGCAGTGAACAACAAATCTCTGAACCGAAATAAGTAAATCATCTTCAAGAAAACGACTTATTTATATAAATAATTTAGCAGTTACATAAAAATGTGGTTGACATTGTGTGTTCAAAACAATTCTCGTTTACTGAAAGTTGCTCTAAAATTATTTGAATGCGTTCGAAGTACGTATTCCTTATCAATGCTTTTCTAAAAACCGTATGTAATTGGAAATCAGTCTAACAAGCTCAAAAATCGTTGTTTGTAGTGGAATATTTAAAATTTTATAGATTTATCATTACTCCTCTAAATGATATTAAAATTTTAAGGTGTATTGTCTTCTTTATCTATTACTACAGGGAAATTAAATACACTTGATAAAAGTTTGGTAGAGCATTTGTTTTTGTGATAGATTAATTGATAGTTTTTGAAAGTGTGGCTTATGACACAAATGCTGCTGGCAGGTTTCTGGATAAGGAGTAACACTATCATTTCCCCATTTTTTAAATATAATCTCTTAAGAGGGTCAATCTCTAACTAAAATTATGCTAAAAATTTGTCTTACTCTTTATCCATTACTACAGAAAAGTAAAACATTTGATATGTTTGGTAGAACATTTGTTTTTGTGATAGATTAATTGATAGTTTCTGAAAGTGTGTCTTGTGATACAAATGCTGCGGGCAGGTTACTGGATAAAGGTACTGCTGGCAGGTTACTGTAATATTGTCATTCCCCCATTTTTTAAACATAATCTCTTAAGAGGATCAACTTCCAACTAAAATTATACTGAAGTTTTGAAAAAATAAATAAAATAAATAAGATAAAAAATAATTAAAATAAATAAATAAAGGTAGTTTCATGATTAAATGCTATATGTATGTATATATGTATATATGTATATATATATATATATTAGAAATAGTTTATAGATTTAATCTATCTATTTCTTCAGAAACATACATTTTTGTGTTTGCTTCTACAAAAAACTTGGACATGATTAGATTTTTGTAGAGGTTAACAATTCATGATTTAGGCTTAGAGCCTCGTCCACGTGTAAGGCGTTTGTGCTTGATTTCGTTTGTTATACTTATTTCGATTACATACCTTTGTATTATATATTTTTCATTGACTTGTTGATTCGATATTTATTTTATTTATTTTTTTCCATTTGCTTGAGGATTAGTTGATTTTTACTTTTGTTTTGTAAGCCAGTTAGATAGTTGAATTTAGTTTAAGTTTTTCTTTTGTTTCCATACCTTTTAATTTGGTTGATTTTTTGCAACTTGATAGCTTGTGTTTTGTATTTTTTATCCATTTGATTGATGATTTGCTGTATTATATTTTATTCTGTGGGTGTTTAAAAAAGTTAGGTTTATCGTGTTACATCTTCTTACTTTTCGTTCATTGGATTTTCAAACTTCTATTATTATATATATATATATATATATATATATATATATATATATATATATATATATATTCAATATACAGAATTTTTTAAAACAAAATTTTGGTGACAGATAGTTATTTTAATTCAGGTGGAGTATGTATATATGCACATAATACAATAGCGTATAAGTTTCGAGATTCTGGATTAATTATTTTTACGCGCAAGTTAGAAATAACAGTTTTGGAAAAAACGATCTCAGAGTCAGGGAGGCTTGAATGATTTATGCATATATTAATGTATTATGCTTTACCAATTTCTTTATAAAACGTGCTCTAATTGGAACGTTTTGATAATTCTTTATTTAAACACTCTTAACATTTAACTCAATATTTAAGGGTGATTTCCCACCTTGAAAATTTCAAAAGATAAAAAAACAAAAAAAAAAATTTGTTTCAAGCAAACAATCATTTATTTAAAAAAAAAGTAAGGCCATTCTGTCGATAATCAGGAAAATATTAATGAGGAGGGGGTCAACTGGGTAAGGTGGAAAGTGACTGGATATAGATTTTTGTAATTAAAAAAAAGAAAAAAAAATCATTCACGCAAAAACCAGGACACCTGGCAGCACCGGACCAGAAATGGTGAAAACTCCAGCTATCTTCCTCGAAAGTTCCCTCTGATCCAATTTAACTTCCTCGGAAATGTTCAGTGAAGCTGAGAAGCGGACGTGCACAGAATGAATTTTGCGACTTCGCGGCTCGCGTAATCTCCGCATAAACAAACACGCTATAAATACAGCAGAAGCGTAGCTCAAATAGTCTGCAAATTATATTTAGGAATGTCCCTGACTTTCTACAGAAAATTATTTTCAATATTCAGCAGTTGAAAAGAGTATGCTATGACAAATGAAATGATGTTGAAAAACGTACCACATATTGCATAAGAAATTATCTCTATCTTACTTAATAAAGGAAGATGTCTGTCTATGCAGTCTGTAGCGGAAAATCTAAGCGTCGTAAGAACACGAAATTTTGTACACAGGTACTCCAGGACCCGAATAGGTGCAACTCGGCGTGCACCTATTCTAAGTGAACATGTTCTGCTGTGGATTACTAGTAGTGAGCTTCATGGGCCATAATATCAAGAACATGAATTAACTTTATAGTCTTCTAATCAATCTATACCAACAATAGACTAATTTAAAAAATCATCCAGAAGATTAATGGAATAATCAAAAGCTTAAAAATCAGACAAATCAAAATCATCTTTATATAACGTAACAAATAAAATATCCCCCCCAATGATATTAGCAAGCCCTCCCCCGCCCCTCATCCCCCATATGTAGATGGGTCAGCTTAAAAAATAATTGAGCTAAGATACATCAAAATATATTCTCATCTCTGCTACAAACTACTCAGTCGCAGATAAGAAAGACATAATACAATTTGCATTTTCAATTTGGTAAAGTACCTCATAGGTTACCTCGCCGCATTAGTGCAGGCATTTGTGGAAGTCTATGCGCGTAATTCAATAGCTACCTCAGGGACAAAGTAAAGACGATCGGGTGACAATACTACGCAGAGAGCAAAGTCATAATGGAGGTATTGAAAATAATAAAAGGCTCATTTCCTCGGAGATAGAAGGAAATGAAATACACAACCTAGGGAAGAATAGGTAATTTGTGAATTATTTTTGCTATTTTTCTATCGTATGTCTGACGGTAAGCAAGGCAAGCTAATGATCACACCCTAAATGGTAGAACGTTATTGATTTTAATGTAGTTCGCCTTTAGTTCTTATGTCTTACTGCAGCATTATTTTTTCATTTTTATTTTCGTGTAATATACACACATACCCGCACATAGAATTAAGATAAAGAATAAAATAAAAATTTCAATACCAATTTTCATTTTATGTAGATCACATAACATAAAGTTTAATAAACCCCTGCTTATTCTGGATACCGGGAAGGCAAAGTGATATAGTGAGAGTTGAAGATAGCAACCCTGAGTATATTTGAGAAATGTTTCCATGAATTTGATTATCTCATTTTCTATTTAAATCTGAATTCATATTATCATTACCATTCCATACAACAAAGAGTCTATTTTAATTATAAATGTCTACACCTGAAATATATTTACGAGCTTTTATTGGAATGCCAGATTTGAGCTGCTGATAAAAATGCATTCATTGTTTATCTTTAAGAAGTACAGTGGGTCCCGTATATAGCGAAGTCGCAAAGGACATGAAAAAACATTCGTTATAACCAATATTCGCTATAAACGATAAAAAGTTTAGGTATGAGATAAACAATAAGAATAACTTATCTGTCTGTATATTGCGAAAGAAAAAATCATTATACTAAGGTTTAAATGTATTGCTTTTTTGTTTTCTTAAAAGAAATCTCTAACTTTCTTTTGAACATTTGAATTTACAACACATTTGCATAACGCTTTTAATATTGCATCTAAATTGCCACTGCAGTTATCGCTGTGGGCTTGCAATAGTCAGTCTCTCAAATTTTGGAAACTTTTCATAGCAATTTTTTATGTTATCCTCCCACTTTTTAAATAAATTTCGGTTTCTTCGAATTCTGATTCATCAGACGTGTATTAATCAACAACTGTAGAAATAATGGCATTATCGGTGGCGTGTGCTTCTGGTTTCAATCAGCGCACTCAAAAGTAAGATCTCTTTGGAAAAACTCATTTTTCTCGTAACCTCTTCATCTTCATACACAGGATCGGAGATGAAGGATTTTTGGATTTTTCCTAAAAACTCAGCATGTTTCCAGCAGTTTTTCCCTGTTTGCATATGAACTCCACACCATGCATTATCGGTAAATTTGCGAACAATTTTTGTGTGTTTATGCTCAAATTATCTGGGGATGAATATTTCTTAAATTAATTGCTGCTTCTTGGATTTTGCTTTTAATCCAAGAAGTTTCATGAAAATAATTTTTTCTTTACCTCTACCACATTAAAAAGTTTGCAATATCCGGTGTCCATTGTTAGCCGTAAGCGATACGTTTAACGTTATAAAGGTATTGCAAATTAAAAAAAAAATTCGTATTAACCGATACATCGCTACATTCGAGCTTGCTGTAAGTGGGTTTCTACTGTACCACTTAACATTCATTTGAAAGAAATTAGAGTTAATAGCATTTCACGAATAATCATTACATGCTTGCCAAAACTTCCTGGTTAAAGCAAATTAGGAATGAGAAAAGGGGTGAATAAAATAACATTTTTGTTTGTTTTAATAAGACATGAAGATAACTGATGACCTTTTAAAGCAAATAAGTTTTCGGCTATGCATTTGTAACTCGTATACAAAAACAGGCATGTATTCTAAAACGAAAAGAAAAATATGCAAGTTACAAACATGGAGGGGGACTCAAACTTTTGCATAATTGCTTTACAATATTTACCTCAAAATTTGTATAACACTGATATTTTATATAAATTATGAATTATCAAAACGCGGGGATAATATTTATCTAAATATCTATTATAGTTTTTATAACTATTAAATATTATGCAATTTGTAAAAATTTGAATATTCTTAAAATTTTCTTTGCTATGTTCTCACTGGCATTTTAAAGTTATTAAGCCGACAAATCATTGACGTATGCCAGAATCAACATTTTAAAGGCAATACTTAAGATAACATTTTGTAGAAAAGTTGGTAATTTTCAGAGTTTATGAGTATTGCTGTCCAATAGTAATGAGAGTTGTAATGAACATAAAGCGATAAAAGTGTGACATACTTACAAGTCTTGCTTTAACACAAAACGTAAATCCATGAAATAAATGGGCTTTATTTTATATACATCGAACTATGATTGATTCCTTAATGTAGCAAAACACTAGATAATACAAAATATATAACAAAAATAAAATTTAGCTATTTCTGTGAAATTTTAAAGGAAATTAGGGCGTCCGATTTTTTATATGATAATGCGCCTAAATTACTGCTGTCACTAAATATCCCAGAAACGAACGCCATGTTTGTGAGTGTTTCTATTTGTAAGCAAAATACATAAGTTTCCTTCCTATAAGAAACAAAAAGAAAGCTAACTTAAGAGTACACTTCTCCTAAAAACAAGGACAATGAAATCAATAATAGTGAAAGGCTCCTGAACAAATTCTCTGAATCACGAATTGTGTATGACAAGATATTAAGGCGAGATGGATCACGAAAAGCACATAACAAACTCAGCGATGGCAATCAGTTGTGAATTTTTTCTTATAATCATGCGAATTATGGAAACCAGGTCAGATAACATAATAAATTACTTAGAAATCAATTCACGCACCAATGTGTTCAGGAGGAAAAGAAAAAACAAATATAGCAGAAAGAGTTAAGAAAAAGTAAATCAAATGGTTGACTGAGTATAGTTAAAGGTATATCGAAAAACTACGTTTCCTGTCTCGTATCTTTGCTGCTAATACTTATTATGCAGGAGCTGGGCCGTGTTTACACGTAAGCTAATTAAGCTACAGGTTAGGGGCTTCACATACCAAGGGGCTACATACGGCTTCTTAGCAAAGCAAAAACAAAGAAAAAAAATATATAAATAAAAAACGATTTGTTAGTAGAGAACATCCTTTTGTGCTGCTTCCATGTATAAAACCGCCTTTTTTTAGGGCTATTTTTGGAATACATACGATATAGTTACCTATCTAAGAGAGCGTAAAGCTAAACATATGGAGCCCTAACAGATCGGGCATCCAGGATCTTGTGCTTAGGGACCATTAAGAAGATTTAAGAAGTTATTGACCTTATAATAGCCTAAATGCAGAATCGACTCAAAGTCCGGGGAACTAAAATCAATATTATTAATTTACAGTGGACATGCTATTTTTTTAAATTTTTTATTTATATATTTATTTATTTTTTTTTGTATATAAACAATAGAAGATTTTTTTAAATTATGATTCCAATTGTTTGAACTAAAAGATGTGGTTGCTGAAATTGATTCAATCAGTGTAAACTGATAGTTAAAAAATAATATGATTATATGTTTCGTATAATCCAAACAAGTTAAGACAGCGTAGAAAATGTATGTAAAGGAACACAGATGGAGAGACTCGTTTCATATAGTCTAAACTAAAACTATAAAAATATTTGAATAGAATATAAATAAGAGCGAGAGAATTTCAGTGAGAGAAGTTCTGAGTTCTATAAAAAACTAAAGCTTATATTAATTATAGGAAACTATCAAGAGTTAAAATAATTCAAACACTTTGAAAATCTTAAGTTAATGGTTATGTATGTGGAGATAAGATGTGAAATAAAGGGAAATTATGAAAGAAAACAAAGTTCAATCCCTTGCACACTCCATCGCCTTATTAATATAATTGGTGCTGTGACCAGGATTGATGTGGTGATAGGGTGTGCAAGGGCTTGAAATTTAGTGTCTTCTTGAAAATTTTCCTTTTCTTTGCTCATCTTATCATCGCAATGTAATACTTGAAATAGACTTCAACAAAATAGGTATCGGCTGCAAACAGCTAAATGGTCGGGTAATTTATTACGCGTTAAATCTAAAGCCCATGAACAGTCACACAAGACAGAGTTTCTAGAAATAATTCAATGCAAATTTCTACAGTTTCTTGCGCTGAATAAATATGTATTAATATGTATAAACATAATTTTGAAAAATACATTAATTAGCTAACTATTCGCTTAAATTCAACAAACATTCAACTTATATCTCAAATTTTCATTCCCTTACAGAGGAAAATGTGAAAACTTCTAACGACCATATCAATCAATAGCTTCCAGCCATCGATTCGAAGTTTATTTCAGACATATCAGATGAGTTTGTCTCAGATGCATCTTTTATAGACGCATCTCAGACATCTTGTTTTGATCGGATTCCAAAAATATCCAGCGGCCTCCTGTGGAGATATATTTTAAAATGCGAATAAGACGCCCTCCACGCAAGCATAAAATGTAACTCATTCCATTCAAAACATCACATTGAACTGTTGAACCAATAGCGTTACGTATTTTGAATATCTCAATTCAACAAAAAAAGAAGTCCAGGAACTTTTTTTTATATATTTTAAATATATATTTTATTTTAAACAATTTTATTATTATATTTTAATAGACATAATTCAAAATTGAATATAGTATTCTTTAAAGTGGCGAACTTTTGAACATGTGTACAACTGCCAGTTAGGTGAACCAAACAGAAAAAGTCATGCCATGTATAGAACATATAGAACTAGCAGATATACCCGACGTTGCTTGTGATTAAAAATATGAGTATTCAAGTCGTACACTAAATGATGCTGTTCTTAAAATAAAATCATTAAAATATCTAATTTGATTCCTCCGATGAATAAGAATATTTATTCTCGCTAAAGAATCGTCATACACTTGCAAATCTGAAAAATATGGCATCCTGGTCCCCTTTGTAAACCAATTTACAAAAAAAAAAATTAAAGTTTGGTCAACATACGTTCAAATGAAAACGCCAAAATGGTAAAGTTATACCCATGCCACTTTTATCCTGTTGCAACAATCGATTA
The DNA here is from genome assembly GCA_951213105.1 of Amaurobius ferox. Classification (NCBI taxonomy): domain Eukaryota; kingdom Metazoa; phylum Arthropoda; class Arachnida; order Araneae; family Amaurobiidae; genus Amaurobius; species Amaurobius ferox. Next base: position 98,346,201 of record OX578141.1, on the reverse strand, counting down.
AGCATAGAAAACATATGAATTTGAAAAATTTTTGTCAAAATAAAACAGATTACTTAAGAAATTGAAATTTCAATAATTCCCGGGATCTTATATCCCAAAACCATAAATGACATAATGAAATCAAAAACAGAATACCGTTCATTTATAAAATGTATTTTCATATAAATTATTTTATTATTACTTTTATACATAGTATAGTGCATAGGAAAAGTATTATGATGAGGTCGAACAATTCATGAGGTCGAACAATCCAAAATACAATTTCGAGTTTTCCACGGAAGAGCACGTTTCAAGCATCACTGAACTCGAATCCAACATGCGTCTGTGTCTGTGAAGACGATATCTCAGGAATGAATGAAGCGCTTCAAACGAAATTTGGTACAAAAAGTACAATCAGTGAATTCTGGAAGTCTGTTGATTTAAAACGCAATCGAATGTTCGGAAGACCTCCAAATTTTCGAATGAAATTTTGAAAAAGTCCTAAAAAAATCAGAACCTTTAATAATATTACATAAATAATCATTTTTATGCAAGTTTTCAGTAGAAAACGATTGATATAAACTTTAGAACGCTAGCATGAACCGTTCTCGAAACATTGCAATTTCTCAAATGAATTTGTCAAAACAAATTGCATAAAATTTAAAACAGTATTAACTATTTTGAAATAGGTTTACTTTCCATATATAATATTATGCGATAAATTTGTTAACACAATTCTAATGGATTTAATTCGTTCCATTCAGGAAAAAGATACTTTGGGTAATAGTTTTGCATTTTAACGCCTAACAATTCGCCAATAGTCATTTATATATAAGACATGTTCTTCTCTCCGTTTGTCTGTAACGCTTGGCGATAAATTTAGCGAACTGAGATACTCATGTACGGAAATATTGTCAAAGTGGCGATATTTCACCCCAGATGGACAAAAATATGGTTAAAACTGCAAAAATGATACCAAATTAATGAATTATTAAAATATTTTAATATATGGACAACATTGCTCATTGCGGATGCTATCGATATTGTTAATTATTAATTTAGAGTTGCATGAAATATAAGTTAACTGGGTAATTCGAAATAGTTTTGCATGCTGTCATCCGGAAAAGCGCCAAATGTGCAATTCAACTTTAAAAATATCGTGCCATAGATCTTGTATATTATTATTTCACCGTGAAAGAAGTAAATTCATTGCATTATATAGGGAAAGTCGTACTGCACCGCGGTATAGTAGGGAATAATCTTGCCAAAATTAAAAAAAAATTAGTCAAAAACTGTGGATTTATATACGGAGCAGACAGAAAAATAAACTTTCAATTTTTTTACATAGAGATTATAATTGCATTAAAATTATGTCTGATTTAGAAAAATTTGACCAGAACAGATGGTTAAAATTATAATTTTTATATACTTTCTTAATATATACAACTATAAAATGTTTATTGAATTCAATAATCACTTCCCCAAAATTATATTTTAATAATATTGACATTTGAAGTGGCAGCAGAACAAATATTTTCCTAGTGAATAAATATACAAGCTCGGCTCTATTATAGATAAAGTATACAACATATTTTACAAAATATACAAGCTCGAACAAAGGTTAAGTTAACCTAACGAATTTAGACACAAAGCTTAATTTCGCAACAAAAAACTGAATTAGTATATTAAATTTATGATTCTGTTAATTCTCCAATGTTAATTCATATGCTCAAAAGTTCATTTTAAAAATTTGAATGTTTCATGACTATTTCATTAACGTAAAATGAGTGCACGAATTTAGTTAATAATCAATTTGCTGGGAGATTAAATATGCAATTAAACAGTGTAATTATATAGTGGCCTATTTCACTACTTATCCCTACAGTTACCTTACACCTTTCTGGTAGGTCGGGCGGTCTGGGTAACAACAGTAACAACTACTTATCCCTAAAAGATGCAAAAATGTGTCTTCTTTAATATGTCCATTACTATATTTTGTATTCTGTCTACGCCTCTAGAATGAAGTGTGGAAACCCAAAGTGATTATTCACCCTTCTTTAGCATCGTGTATAATCCAAAATTGTGTACAAAATTAAGGCAAAATATAATTTTTAACCAAAATTATTCTATTGAAAAGACTCTTTATCTAGAAATTACCCATACCTCGAAGTTAAGATGTGAAATAAAATAACTTTTTTTTTATGTTGCTCAAACGAAAAGATTACTAAATCCATCATACTCATTTTCTAAAACCGTACAAACACGAATAAATCAAACTCAAAACCACCAGACCAAAAATATGAATATAAACATTCCTTTCGTTGGCAATCGCAAAGCGTTATCCTTAGCATCTGATACCCAGCATAACCTTAGCTTTCCTGTTGCGTAAAAACAGCTTGTCCTACAAAAGTTCCTCAAAATTATGGGGAGATGTCGAATGTCAGGCTTTAGATTGCGAGAAGAACGTCAAAGGAAAAGAAATGAATTGGGTCAAGAGACGGACAGTGAGTGGACCACGCATCGTTGCTAGATTCGCTCTCTACTTGGCCTACAAAGCATAACCAATCACGATTACCACAAGGAAGTGAATGAAAACCTCTTCCCCCCACAATTATTCTAATCGTTCAATATTTCATGTTGCTGGTGTTATAACGGATATGACGACAAATACTGAAGAGAAAAATTGTACCGACCCAAGTTGATTGAATGATGAGTCCAACGTTTCCCAATGCAAACATAACATTTTGAAATGTCAATAAAGCTTGAGTTGCCTCTAATCTGATTTATTTCGGAAATCCCGGTATAGAAACGTCACGAATAAGTGGCTACAAATGACCTAGACGGATCACGACTAAAATGTTACGGCAGCCATGGAAAGATATAATGCACGAAGTAATGAGATTCAGCAATGGCTGAAATTTCTTCAATGCTGTCCTCAGAGACGAACTTGTGGCTTCGCTACCATTAGACCGCAACTAGATAATATATATCACTTTCAGATAAAATAAGCATAATGTCATCGCTAAATTTACTAATATATTTCTCGCGCTTAAATACAAACATATTTTTTACCTTTAATTTATATCTTTGTCGCGGTAAATCTGCGAAATTCATTCGGAATAATGTTTCCATAAATGAAAAACAATGACTTTTGTTAGTTCGGTTTTGAAACAAAAACGAGTTGTTATTTGCATACCAAATTCATTTGTTTATAATATTTTGTAATAAAAAAATATCTAACTCCATGTTTCTATGAGCCAGCATATTATTTTGTGTCCTTAAATGGCACTAAATATTCTTTAATTTATTTACAAAATAATTTATTTTCCAATTAAAATTTTCTAGTTATTTTCAGTCTCAAATTCTGCACCTAGGCACAAACTTGGAGGCCTATTGGGCCGACCTAGATTGAAGTTTGCTACTGGCTATCGTTTATTTTTGTATAAATCTAAACGTAAAGTATTTTTTACCAGTTCAAAAGAGCATTTAAGCCAACTGGAGATCTGTAAACCAAGCCATTAAGCATGGCTGGCAGAGGGTTTCAAAGACATCTGAGCAAAGCACGAACTAACGAACAGAGCAATAAAAGAAAGAAGTAATTTTGTGAATTAAATTAAAATTGTTAATTAAGACATTATAGATTTACACATTCTAAAAATATTCAATATTCCATGTCATTGGCCAACTTTAAACCAACAACTTTAACCCATTTATGTAAGTGTTGTTATTGACGTACTATAAAACAAATTGCAAGTATTCACACTTTTCTACATACATAGTATCTACATACATAGTATATAAGGAAAGTATTGTGACAGGGTCGAAAATTTGAATTCGAGTTTTCGATGGAAGAGCAAGTTCAAGCATCCCTGAACTAGAATAGAACGTTTTTGAGGTGTGTGTGTGTGTGTGTGGATGCGATATCTCACGAGCAAATGGAGCGTTTCGAACATAATTTGGTAGATTTTACATTTTGTGAATACTGGAAGATTACTAATTTTAAACGCGATCGAACATTCGGAAGCCGCCAAATTTTCGAAATAATTTTAGAAAAAATAAGAACATTTAATAATTTTAAATAAATAATCATTTTACATGTAAATATTTATTATAAAACGAATGACAAAGTTTAGAACGCTAGCTTGAACCGTTCAGATATTAGACGGTTTACAAACAAATGCATCAAAAAAATTACATAAAAATGAACAGTAGTATATATAATGAAATATGTAACATTTGGCGACAAATTTGAAGAAATATCACCAAATTGTCGACTTTTTTAATCAAATTGGCAAAACTGTCGCCGAATTGGCAAAAATGACGCCAAAGTTACGGAAATTAAGCCAAATTAATGAATTAAAAATAATTAACGTATACGATATAATATAGTTTATTGCTCAGCAGATGTTAGCAATATTTCCAATTATTTAGCTATCTTTGCGCGAAATATAAGTTAATTTAGTACTTTAAAATAATGTTACATGTTGTCATACAGAAAAGCGCCAAATGTCACTATACTTTTCAACATTAAAACACTGTGTCGTGGATCTTGTCCATCATTATTTCGCATTGACAGAAGTATAGGGATTATGTAGGGAAAATCTGTTGTCCACGTTAAATTTTTAGTACGAATCGTCAATATTCGGTCAGCAGGGTAACACAAGTTCTACGTTCAAACATTACGATTACATTAAACTATCAAATATCTAAATATTATTTTTTGTTTCCTTTCCTTTTAAAGAATTTGGAAAATTAACCATGCTTTTTGCACAGTTTTAGACATTTTGTACAAAATACAGCAAACACCGAATCAGAATATCCACCAATCACTTCGTTATCAAGCCTATGGGCTGTTGTCAGCCCAAACGTATCGGTGCACACTTCTAACTTTAATATCTCCTGAACCACGATCATTGCCCCCACAAGGGGGTGGCTAGCACGGCTACGCCCAGGGGGCCCGGGACAAACGGATGTGAAAGGGAGCCCGGCGGAGCCGAGCGCCTTTCAGGTTTTTTTCTAATTGACACTGCTAAAAAAAAAAAAGAAAAAAAAAAAAGGAGGCACTGGTTTTTATGACTTTGAGAAATTTGAAAAATAACAACTGTAACATGATTTTTTTTTTTTTTATCAAAGAGGGCCCAGTCACTGTCCTTAAAAATATGGCGTGGCAAAAAAGATCAATCACGATCGCCGTACCATCGCATCGTTTCCATTTTTCCAGGAAGAGACACTACTTGTACTCAGGGGCGCTGACAAAATTTCCGGGCCCCTATGCAAAATCTTAGGATCCCGTGCAACTCACGGTAGCGGCTCCTTACGCTCCGCCCCCCATATATTATTATTAATGCTCAATTGTCCATGAATTTTTGGATGTTCGTTTTATTTTCAAGGTCCGCCATAAAAGGAGGGGGATAAGTGGAAATAATGTCCAAGAGCCTGCAGCCCATAGGGGCCCTTAAAGAATTTTAGCCAGGGGGCCCGTCCTAGGATGTGGGGGCTATGACCACGATGTATTTTTATATTTTTTTCCAGGCAGCGAATCTGAGTCCAATAAATATTCTGATGTAAGTTTTATCACCTTACGGTTAAGTATCAAAAACCTTTATGTCATGTAGACATACAGAACCTGTATGTCATGAAGATTTGCAACTCAAGATCAATTCAAACGAATTTATATACTTTTTTTTACCGGTTGTAAAAGTTTGAGAAGAAGCAGGTTTAAGGATACACATATTCGAAATGTTGTACCCCGTTAATATATAAAAGTGAAAATTCAAAAATATGTTTCCAAGCTACCTCCTAAAATGCGCAAATGATTTCGATGAAACTGTTTTTTTTTTGTTTTTTGAATAAATGACACTCAGTTAAGGGAATGGTTATAATTCATGTTTTATTCTTTAAATCTGCCTGCAAAACAAAACGAATTATAATCCGGTGCCTTTTTGGCGGATTAAATGACGTGCAACTCAAAATCAGCTTAATGGATTTAAATATTATTTTCACTGGTTCGTTAAGCATATTAAAAGCAAATATGTAGTTCAAATATTTCACATGTTATATAGTATCACCGAATTCAAACAGCATCGGTTAGTACTTGGGTGGGTGACCACCTGGGAACACCGCGTGCTGTTGGCACGTTTCGGACGCGGTAGCCCTGTGGTTTGCGCGCTGGATTTGCACGCTGCCACAACTGCCGCCGTGTTCATGCGGAGTACGATCACGTTAAACATGTGGGTCCGTAAGTCCTTCCGAGAGGTTGGTGGTAGGAGAAGGAGGGTACGGTCCCTGTGGATGCCTCCCCCACTGGATTCCGGTCTAAATTGGGTAGTACTTCCCGGCCGTCCAAACAGTTACCTTACACTTTTCTGGTAGGTCGGACGGTCTGGGTCTCAACAACAACATGTTATAATATAGTGCAACTTTATTTCAGTATTATCATGGTTAAGTAAGATATTAATCCAAGATAAAACAGCCAATTTTTAAAAATAAAAGTATGGCCATTTGCATAATCAGCGGTTGAAAGTACGTAAATATGATTGAGAAAAAGCATGTTTTAAACATGCATATCTTACATCAAACATATCAGCAAAATTATTACTCTCTTCATGCATAATATAATGCATAGGGAAAGTATTGTGACGAGGTCGAAAATTAGGTCAGAGTTTTCGACGGAAGAGCATGTTTCAAACATCTCTGAACACGAATCGAACGTTCTTGAAGCGCTATGTGTGTGTGTCCGTCCGTGAGTCTGTGGAAGCGATATCTCACAAACGAATGAAGCTAAATGTTTTAAAAAATGTTTCGGAAAATAAAATTTTACAGATGTACAATTATTACAATCAGTGAATACTTAAACCCTACTGATTTGAAAAGTCATCGAACGTTCGGAAGATCGTCAAATTTTCGAATGAAATTTTTAAAAAACGATAGAACAATCAGGAAATTCATTAATGTCAAACAAAAATTCTTGCGTAATTTTTAATAAGGAAATCGAACAACAAACTTTATAACACTAGCTTGAACCGTTCTTGAGATATTGCGCGTATTTCAGATATATTTATGTAAAAAATTGCATAAAATTGTGTACCCCTTAACGATAAATTTGGCGAAATATTATTGATATTTGCTATATCTAGGCGCGATTAGTTTCAAACCTTCAACTGGAAATCATTTTTGTTACGATTTTTTCATTTTCTATTGCATGAAAATAATCAATTTTAATGTTCTCTTTCTTAAGTGACTGGAGAATAATGACGGATGATTTCAAGTACTTGTTAGGCTTATGGATACGCTTTCGAGGAATCCTTGGTGAAAATATGGTATTTTTAATTTGTTTTAAATTTTAATTAAATCACCTAAAAGTTATAAAATCGGATAAAAAATATTGTGTATACAGCATTATTATTACAAAAATTATTTAAAAATAACGTTATTTTCCACATTATTAAAAGCGAATGACAAACACACTCATACCGTTGAACATATGTTGTATCCGGTCCGGAGTGGGCATATTCTTGTTGCCATTAAGCTAACGACAATAACGTGAGCAAATTCGCACACTCAAAGTTATATTGTTTGATGCTATTTATTCCCTACACATTATATGCAATCAGTATTTAATTATCTCATGAAAAGAAATTTTAAAAAATTTTCTTAGTCAACTTTCAAATCTAAATCTAGAAACATTTACCAATCATTTTTCTCTTGTATAGATCACATAGTTGTCATATTCAATATTATATTTCTAGCATAATTGAAGAATATAGGGTGGTGCCCGTTAGGATTTTTTTTAAATATATTAATTTTCCCCTACTATTTAAAACTCAATAATTACTAAAAAAAAAATGCTACTTTAGATATCTTACAAAGAAACAATTGCGAAAAATATTCTGAGAACGAGGCGCGAAATATTTTCCAATAAAATAGAACAAATAATGCGAAATAACAGAACAGTGGGATAATAACAAAACAAAGCAGAAGCTTACAGGTGTTAAGACATTTGAGAATGGTTTTGTTTGCGAAACTAACGGGTGCTTTTGGAAATGGCGACCCAAAATAAATGCCAGGTGCATACAACATATATCAGTTACACCAACTTTTATGCTGTGAATACGGTGACAGTAAAAGTTGCGAAACTAGAACATACTTCGGGTTGAGGAAGAAGATACATTTTTTTATACACACAATTCAGATATAATCATATTTCCAACGACGTCGCTCATGGAGGACTTTCTAAGGAAAATTATGTCGATACTACGAAAGCCAAACATATGCAGCTAGTAAATACTGTATTAACAGTTGATCAAATTTTTACTTTCCCTGCAATACATGGTAATGTATAGGGAAAGTATTGGAATCATGTCGAAAATCGCAACTCAAGTTTTCGACGGATCTACACGTTTCGAGACCTCTAGAATACGAAAAAACTATTTTTAGCGTGACGTCTGTGTATGTGTCTGCGTGTCTGTGTGTCTGTGCAGATTTTATATCCACTCTAACTAAAAAACTAATTGACCGAATTTCATAAAATTTCGTAGGTAAGTCACTTGTGCACTAATCTGGTGCTGATTAGTTTTGGGAACCACTCGGGTTTAAAAAACCCGCCTTTTTTTGCAAAATGGCCCGCAAAAGCTTGTATCCACTCTAACTGAAAAACTAATGGACCGAATTTCACAAAATTTGGTAGATAAGTCGCTTGTAGGCCACCCTGATACTGATTAGATTTTGGTATAATTCGAAAAAAAAATAACCTGCCTTTTTTTGCAAAATGGCCCGCAAAAATCATCAAAATCTAAACTTAAGAACTACGTATGCTCAAATATAGCCATTAAATGCTTGTTTAATACGTAATATTTAGCGAAGAAGAATAAGACCAACCCCATTACACTAGGACTAGCCGTTCTCGAGATATTTTAGTTTTTCGTATTTTTCCTACACCATTTTTGAAAATAAGTCCAGTTTTCAAATGAGAACGAAAATTGAATTAAAAGTGAATTAAATTTAATTTAAATAAATAGAACGTGAATATAAGTCTGCAGGGAAAGTCATGTGTTGCCCACATCAGATTTTTTGTCTTCCTATGATGCAGCGGCCGGCGTAACCACTAATTAATATCGTGCTGCCTCTCATGGCACACCAATTAGTCTCCGTGAACACTAAAAGAACAGCAAATATAGCTATATTTGAAACAATCCAAATAAGGTGCTCATTTTGTCTAGTTTCTTCTAGTGTATGAGCTTATATACACCTACATGAGCTTACACTTGCACATTATTGGCCAGATCCTGCACACTAGACGTGAGATCTAGTCAATATGAACTCGAACGTATACCGATCTGGAGCTCGGCGCGGGTCGGTTTGAACACATATTTTATGAAATTGGGCCAAACAGGTTCAAGTTAGGTTAAATAAAAATATTTTGCTAAAATATTAACATACGTGATAAGACAGATTCAATTTTATAGCCAATGTCGAGTGAGTTGTCATAGACAGGACTGTTAAACAGGCCTACTGAAAATTGACCTTAGTCTGTCATTGATTGTACTTAAATGCGAGTGTGAAAACATCAGGCCCATCACACTAGATTGCTTTTACAATGGTAATAGCTTCACAAATGACGGATGAACTGCCAAAACAGAATTATAAATAAATCATACTGCACACCAAATTTCGCCCAAAAGACAAAACCTTACCCAAGCAATTCATGGAAGCGTTTATTCAACTCTCATATATAATGCAGTCTCTCCTTTTGTTTAGGTATCTTTTGTTCTTCGCTTTTCTTTAGTTGTTGAAAGTTAAAAATTTATTTTGACAGTGATGATTCAAGAATGGCAGACTCAATTCATTCACAAACATTTCATATTTAAAAATTAGAGATGTTTGTTAGGAGAGGATCATCTACCATCGAAGAAAGAAAATGAAACAGGCAGTGAATTTTCATTTTCCTAAATGCAGTCTGCAAGAGCGGGTTCAGCAAGAGACAGCTAAATTGATCGATGGATTCTCAAACAAACCTCGAAGGAAATTGAAATCGCTAGCTTTCACATGCAACAGTTGAAAGAATAAAAGTTACTGACAATACGATTGGAAATGAAATGTTGGGTCATGCTAAAAGTTAAAACAACAAACTGTGAAACGCATTTAAAAATCTGATTTTTACTTTTATCTTTTTGGAGCAAATGCTGTGTCATAAAGCTCGGGCTCAAAGTCTACAATAAAGGGAGAAAGGCGATCTGTATTGGTGAGACGGTGAAATCACTATATATAAATTGTCTTGTGTGTTTTTGCCTTTACAGACCACCTCCCTCCTCTAGAAGCCTTCTGATGGCCCTGAAACCCGAATCTTTACACAGAATCGACTACAATTTTTAGAACCGACTATGGTATAGAACCTAACGGAGCCAGATTTTTATTTCACTCCGTCGGAGATCGAGAAAATGAGGGGGGAGGGGGATTCGAAAAGTATTTCCAGACCCTCTAGAAGCCCTTTTGTTGACAGAGAAGGCTTAATGTATGCACATGTAGCGAAAGCTCATAAGGCAGTATTAAATACCTTGAGCTGGAGGAGTCTGTAGTTCAAAGCTATATGATATTGGCCTACCGCGCTTTGGTAAAGGGATAAAACAAAGTGCGTTTTTTAACTATAAGCAAAATATGGAAGTACTGGAGGCTCCTCTTCCATACTCAATATACACTTTTTTTATTATAAAAGTTAGATGTGGTCCCTAGAACTTACTTTTGCCTAAGGGGCCTTAGGAGACAGCAGTGCGGTCCTGGCCTACCTCTCTGTTTACAGGTTTAGTTCCGCACCCCTGAGGACCCACATGTTTAACGTGATCGTACTCCGCGTGAACATGGCGGCAGTATATATATCATTATGCTTTATTATTTCCTCTTTTTGTCTTAATTTCTTTTATTTCTTTGTATTTGTAGAAAATTTTGGAATAGTGTATTATGAGTTACTACATACATTCTAACTTTGGATTTAATAATTTATATTTATATATATATATATATATTTTTTTGCAGCGGAGGGAATCGAACCCAGGTCTACTGAGTGCAATTTCCGCGCGCTGACCAGTGGGCTACCGCACCCCTGCCTAAGGGGACCTAGCACGCGTTAAGACGGCTTTAACTCTGATCAGACATTGTCCATCCAAACAAGTTGTAAATGAATACTGAAGTGAAAATATATATATATATATATATATTATTGTTCATTTCAACAACGCAAAGAAAAAAATCTTAATAAAATCAGTTTTATATAATTTTGAGCACTTCGATGGCTCAGATTAATGATTTCAGATATACCTGATTTAACGACATTTACTATGGCGGTTTAAAATTTTTCAGAGCGAGTCGAGCTCGGTTCGGAAACTGCTACTGCCAAGTAAACGTATAACATTTCAGCCTGAGCAGACCTCTAGCCCCGTGAACTCGAGATAAAGGCGGTTCTATATAGGAGAGAAAAGAAAATAGGACTATTTATTTTCATAAAGAACAGAAGGGGGGAAAGCCACTGCATGAATATTATTAATCTGCGAGAAAAGGAGGAACGCTTCAAAAAGAGGCGGAGCTTAATTTTCCATAATTTCTCACCGAAAGCACAATGGGAAATAACAAAACTGCTGTCATCTCAAATTGAGAAATAGGATGGCGCAAGGTTTGAATAATTTAGGAAGGCATATTTTCGTGTAAAATAACGAATAATTCTCTAGCTTACTCAACAACGCAAAGCAGACATTAATAGCTTTCAGCGTTCATTGTGCGAAGTATGAACCGCAGTGAAGAATGAGTTTTTATTTTATTTTATTGATTTATTTGTTTTTTGTATAAGAGCAATTTGTACTAAACATGGGCACAGAACTTTCATAAGGAGCCACTGTAGAGAACACAAATTAATGCGGTAAAATAAATATTGTCATTCAAATGAATAAATCTTCAGTGATGTGAACATGCTTGTGCATGCCTTTTGCCCTAAATCTGAACTTACACCGAGCAAAGCCGCTCTTAGCAGGGGATAGATACCACTCGAGTAAAGGCGGGCATCAAAGGGGTGGCCACATTCTTTTAGGGCAAGGGAAGATATGAAAGATTCAATAGGAAAAATCACATATTGAGGAGGGGAGTGAAAAATGTTTTGGGGAGAGGGCTCATAATTAATATGGTTGGGTCTGCACAGAGAGCACTAACATAGCCAATGCAGAAAAGAAAGTCCATAGGAGAAGAATGTCCATAGATACTTTGACGTCGCCATGGGGTTTGTTTTAAAGATAGGTCATTTTTGTAGAGTAAAACATCCAGTCCCAAAAGTATACACCATTCTTTCTATTTACCTTCAAATGGCAATTCCTGTGAATAATGAGCAATGGGTCGTTATAAAAGCCTTTGCTGAAACGTGCTTTTAGTGAACGAGCTAAAAAAAGAAATATTCCTTTAGTGATAATTTTGATAATGTTAAGGAAGTATTTTTAATTATAAAAAAATAAAAGAGGTATTCTAATACGTAATGGCTTAAAATGATACGATCTGACAGTTGCTATAAAGTTTGAAAGCAGAATATTTCATAATTTTTAATGAAGTACTACTTATCTAATGAAAATTACAAATCACACTTTTTACACAAAAGAACACGTAATTACCTTTTAACATACATAAACATCCACAAATTAGTCTTGAAATTTTGAACTACAAGTTTAAAAAATTAAAATAACATTTTTTCAATTTAGATTTTGAGGTTTAAAAGTTCATCATACTAAAACTGAACTTCGGAAAAATGACAATCAGATAATTGGGAAGTACAAATTTTATTCAATTTCTACTCCCTTATAAACTTTTGCCTACTATTGACAAGCTCATAAAGAGAAATGTATATTACGTGTTAGGCAAGAAAAGGCATTGGAAGACACAGTACTACCTCTTTTAGAAGAAAACAAACTTATTTCATGACAAAAAAATTTTGTAACGAAACATTGACCTACACCAATTGTTTTACTGAATATTCAGGAGGAAATAAAAATATCTGGCCTATATTTCAAGTCAAATAAGTTTTCAAACAAACTTGACAAAGTCACCTCATTTATACAGAGAAAAGTAGTATTCCATGAAATATATATCGTACAAAATTCATTAAAAATATATACAAAATACGGCATTGTAGTAGATTACAACCGTAATTCAAACTTCGCTTCCATACATTGTACACAAGTCCAAGATAATGTTCTTAGTATCTTTCTTACAAAATGTTCTGCGAATAGATCTCTTTCAGCCTACTATTAAAAATGCCATTTAAACCATTTCATTTATTACTTTATATATTTTTCAAGACAATTTTGTGTGAATAATTGCGTGGTCATACTTTCTTTCACCATCGAAAATCAGTGGCATATTTCTTAAAATTGTGATTGAGATAGTCAATCTATTACAAAGTAAGTAACATGTAGATTTAAAGACTAAGGCTGCGCTGAAGGCGACTAACTATCCTGTCATTCCCAGTCTGCAACCATCCAGAAATGTCAAATGAGTCTGATGAACTTATCTTCAAAAACAAAACCATTGCCTTACAGTGGATTCCTGGCCACTGCGGAGTCACGGATAATGAAACGGCTGATCTTTTAGATGGGGAAGGTCAGCTGTCGCACAGATCTCTAACGCCGATAGGATCGTTTAAAAGCCAGACTCAAAGAACAATTTTCAAAAAAATTCTTCTACATCTCAGTGGAATCAAATCTACATCTCGGATCGATCTACTAGGAAAAAGGTATTGAGGATTTTTCGACTCGTCACGGGACACGATTGTGTTCGACATCATCATATTGGTATTCTTCCTGACCCCCACAGCATACTATACGGCCTCCACGAGGATATGGAGGGATTCATCTTTCTTGCTGCACCGCTCTCTTTACTCCTAGTGTATATGAACTATATTGGGAGGCAAGAGCCCATATGGGTTCATAGATATTCACTCCAACTTATAGCCTAGTTCTTTGATTTTTGATCTTTGTTCTTTGGTCGTATATTTGGTTGGTATATTTATGGCTATTTGTGCTATTGGAATGCGCCATTGGAAATAAGAAATAAAAAAAGCTTAAAAGACAATATGTTATACTTAAATTATATACACTCAATTTCAAACAGTTTAGTCGCATTCAACCATAAAATACTGCACGTGTGAAAATCGATAAGATATGCCAGTTTCTGCAAAAGACTATTCATCCGTGTTATCTTTGTACTGTAAATTGTATTACAGGTGCTTTAGAGATTAAAAATTGCGTTGAAAAATTTCTCTCAGGTAACGATATATCTGCTTTCTTTAATTGTCGTCACAGTTGTCACTTGAAAACAGGCATACTTTGATTTTGGGATGCCGCAACATATCTACCGCATGAAGAGAATAAGTTCTGTAGAATGTCCACTTTCATTCAAAGCAACTTTCCAAGAAACAATCTTAAAACAGATCCATGTCACAATAAAATATAATTATTGCTATTTTGCTATTGTAACCAGACTTCAGTCGTAATTCTAAAATTCTAAAATAGCTGACTGGACATCTTTTTTTCAATGTGCATTTCATGCAGATTAATAAAGGCTTGCATAATTTAAACTGTACGAAGACATACGCAAGATCTTCACCATGGGTACCGAAGACGGTACATCGTACAAAGCAGATGGTAGATAGCGTAATGTTCCTTCAGCATTCGTTTCTGCAACAAAGAATTGCGTGAATACATAATAATACAATATAAATCAGGACTAAAATAGAATGATTTGGTCAAATACATAACATATTTGCTATCACTAGTCACCATTTTCTGTTAGTGAATACGTTACAATGCAGCTCAAATCCTATTTAACTAAGATTTGTCAATTGTATACTTTGATTTCACGATTGGGATTATTTTCAAATTCTACGCACAACTGATGTACACGGTTTAATAGTTTGATTTACATGATTTAAAACGTAAGCTGTTAAGCGTATTACCAGTTTACTTCTAACTAGTTATATCGGCTATACTGATGTACAGATAGATTTGATGCGTACATAGAGTTCCAAATTGATAAAAACAGCCAAATGTTGCAGCACATAATTTACTAAACTTTTAACTATAGAACTATATGCATATAACTAAGATTTGAAATGTCACTTTAGCAGTACAATGTCAGTTTACATTGTACTTTTCGATATACATTTTAATTATGCGCTGATTATTGATTTTCATTTATAAGGAAGTTGGGCATCCATATGTATACTGAAATAACATTTCATAACAATATTTCATAATTTTATAAATGAAGATAGGAATATCTTATTGAGCCAACATAAATGCAGTTTTAATGAAATTAAATTATTTCCTATTAATGGCAATCTTTAAAAACTTGGATGAAAAACCCAAAATTCGTAAAAAATATCAGACGCTATTGACTACATTTAGGAAGGATAAAAGTGATAGGTAAATACTTCAGGTATTAAGGAACTAGTTATTTGCATGATTTTATTTAATAAGTTTAGAAAACATATTTTTTATTCTATTATTATTGTTATTATTATTATTTTTTACATTTTGATGGACATATTTTGTCAAAAGATGTTTCAACAGTAACCTGGCTGCATCTATATCAATGTTTTCAAAAAACTCCCACTCCATCCAGGTGATGAACGAACCACTGTGGGAGTTCTTTAAAATCTCTAAAGATAAATATATTCAGATCTCCAAAAATGTGATTTATAGTAAAGTTTTATTTTTAGATGAACGTCTGTTTAACATCTTTACTTGAATCTTCAAAATTAATATTTATGAAATTTTGTACATTTGTTGTATAAAAAAAAAAATAAAGATGCAAATAAAGAGTATTTTTAAGTAGTTAACGTAAAAGGTTGCTCTAACCGATTTTTTATATTAGATTAAACGAGCATTTTTATACAAGATGTCAAGAAAAGTCATGGGCCAGGCTAATAACTCGAGAAATATTGTTGTTGGCGCTACACGATGAGACAAATTTAGGGAGGGGGAGGGAGCACTTTTCTAGGGAGATAAAGGACTAGCTTGTTTCCTGTAAAAGTAGGGAGAAAGGTCAATTACAAAGCTGTACATATTTGTAAAATTAGCACTAAGCATTTTCGCCCTACAGCGAAAGCAGCAAAATAACTCTTTAAATAACGATTTTAAAAGAAAGAACTTTATTAATTAGCATGCATGTAACATGCATGCTAATTAATTGGGAAACACACGGAGACATCTTATTACACTTGTACAAGTATAAATCTTTGCTGAAAGTGGACAATTTTGTATTTTGTGTATAAAAAAGTCAATTTTATTCTGCAACATTGTCCAAATGTTGGAGTACTTACGAGAAGGGGTAAATTGTATATACTGGTTTTCAGGATTGCTTTCCATATTTTGTGAGCAGACAAAAATGCTTAGTGCTAATTTTGTGACTTCCTACAACTTTGTAACTCATTTTCTTTTTCTCCTGTCGCTAACAGGGAGCGAGATAGCCCCCCCCCCCCCCCCCCGAGTCTCCCTAAAAAAGAGGTCAGATCCCTAAAGCTGCCTCATCTTGTAGCAGCATTGGGGTTTCCTATGCATATGCATAAGGAATATTCAAAAATCTTTTCGAGTTACTGGCATGGTCCATGACTTTCATCGACACCTTGTATATTTAATACAACTTGAGAAATATTCAAGTAAAAGAATAAATATAAGACAAAGTACTTACCAAGTAATGTTGATGACATTTCATGGAAGACAAATACAGCAGTCAAAACCTATGTACTGTATACGGCTCATTTTATTTAATTTCTAGATTTTCAAATCTGCCCACATTTCTCTATTCCTCAGAGCATTTTCAAATTCCACTTTCCATTTGAATATCTATATTTACATTGATAGAAAACTCATAGCTTACAAACGTGTTCTATTTATAAACATAAACATAATGCATTTAAAAGGAGTATAGATAAATTAAATAAAAACAATGAATAATTAACTGAAGTATGGCTCAACTCGACTTTCTCATATCAGATTTATTATTATTATTTTATATTTTTTTGAAATTTTACAAGAAAAAAAGTTGAAAAATCGATATCGTGGGTTCAAATTATTACAACTATAGCGTGTTACCCTTCACTTTAAAGGTCTTGAAAATATCTTTCAATTGATACCATACTTAACAATGTATCCCCAGGGGAGTAACTCCCCCCCCCCCTCCCAAGGGGAGGGTAATGACGTCACGAACAAAAATAATTGTATCAAGGCTATTTTTCACAACAATGAAGTTTCGTGATCATTGAACCATAAATAAACCCTTTTAAGCATGATTATGTCAAATTTTGTCCCAAGCTGCCATGTTAAAAAAATATATAATTTCGAAGTTTTCGCTCGAATTTTAAAAAAAAGTCTATCTAGTTCTAGATATTTTTTATAACAAAGAAGGACATAAAGTTTCGTGAAAAACCATTAATATTTGTGGTTGCTATTGTGTACACAAGAAATCGACCACAGACATCAGACAGTCCAAAAATAGTCAAAACGTGTCTTAAAACATATATTGGCATCAAAATCTCGAAATCGAAAATTTTCGTGAAGACAATATTGTCTCAATGGTGTGAGAAAGTAAAAATGGTTCAAGGGAATTCTGTAATGTACTTTAAACCTGAAAATCACCACATAGCTTTTTCAGCTGTTTAACTACATTAGGCGTGGCATAACTACAAATGAAAATAATTGCAAAAATTAGAAATTATGTAATGAAAATCGAAGCACCTATGCAAGTATTCTCTTACAAAAATATGGATTTTAATAGTAAGTAAAAAGCATAAATTCTCCACGAAAATGAGATATAAAATTCGCTGTCCGCTAATTTTAAGAACACTAAAGAATATGTAATTATGTATTACATATTCTTTATATATTACATGATGAATATGTAATTATGTATTACATGAATTTTCAGCAAAAGTTATCGATACATCTGCAAAAATGAATGTCGATATGCAATCTAAAAGTTGTATACATCTAAAAGTTGAAGCTATAAAAATACAGTAAAACTTCTCATAATAAACACTTTTAAAAAGAAGACATTTATTAGTAATGGATATTTAAAATCAATGAAGCATATAACATGGTTTTCATTAAGTGGTTTGAATGGAAGCATAGACATGGTTTCCATATAAACATATATGTACATGGCTCCCATGGAAGTATGTACATACATAACTTACATACGCACTTACATACATGGTTTCCATAAAAGCATATACACACAAGAGATTTCCATAAAAGCATACACACAAGAGGTTTCCATAGAAACGTATATACATACTATTTATATGCTTCTGTGGAAATCAAAGTATTATCAAGAGTAAATTTTCCGAAAAACTTTTTTTCGTTTCGGGTGAGTGTCAGTTTTTAAAAAGTTCCTCTGTGCTTTTAGGCTAAAAGTTTCATTGCATTTAGCTCTTGAAAATAGCTTATTGGAGCTGAGCAATCGTAAAAATTAAATAAAATCTTAACGAAATAATAATTATAAAAAAGCACAAATTTACACATTAGGCTAGACATGCGAAAATAAGATATCACTGTTCAGTTCAAACTTTAAAAACAATTCCCAAACTCTTAAACAATTCCCATATATGTATGTATGTATAAAACTAAGTTTTAAAAACTTTTCTAACGATTATTATTTATATATAGTATAACTAACAAACTAACATCAGCTCTCAGCCTATTTCCTCTATTTTCCTTTTTTTATATATAATTTGGTATAAATTTCAATCATTCTCTACTTTTTACGGGGATTTCTAAAAAATTTTCAGAATGGATTTTTGATGCTGAACTTTTTTATATTATGATGTTTATGTATACATATTATAAAAATCACATTTTACGATGCATTTAATTTGATATAACTCCTCAGTACTTTTCTAAGATTTTTGGACGTTATTTCGCTAATTTTAGTGTGCATCTTAAAGAAAAAGCACTTAAACAATTTTTGCAAATTTAAGTTTTTCCAAAATGCTTCGTGCTATTCTGTCCATTTAAGATCTAAACAAATGTTTATATTTATCAGAATTTCTTATCTTTTAACATAACTTAATCGTAAACTCAATTTTAAAGGTTGAAAAATAATATCGTTTTAAACAATTCTGGCTAATTTTTTCTCATATGTCAAGGAAATCACTTGCAAGTATTTCCATTCCTCTAATAGACTGTACATTAAATTATCAGCAAGCATCTGGGTCTAATGCACTTTAATTCAGTATTATCCATTAGATAAACGAATGTCTATGATATGTATGGATGGATATACTAACTCGTTGATGGATATGCATGAAAGACGAGGAATGCTTCAGAAAAAAAGATCAAATGTAACCCCATTGCTCAACGGGAAAATCAATCCATGGCGTACTTTGTCACGTAAACACTGCGTTGTATTTAAATTAAACTTCATACAACTTATCGCGCCTAATCGTCTCAAGGAAGAGACATGTAGACATAAAACAGACATACTATTTACAGTGACTATGCATGTTAGCAAAACTGGCAGGTGTTATACTTTGAGTAGATATTGACTGATAAACTATTTGGGGATATGTAACTACAAAATAAGAGTAAAAAAGATCTGTTTGCAACAAAAGTACATTCTGAAAATGTAAGTAAAATTTACTGAAATAAAGAAACATTTATGTCGAGCTTAACAAGGTCTTTAGACTCACCCCCCCCCCCCTATATCGTAGTTTAAGTAGCACAAGACAATTTATTATATTTAATCTATTTAATGTCTCAATTCAATTTCCAAGTTAACTAAAGATACGAGTTCATCAAAGACTCTTTATATTCGTAAGTTAAAAACGGAGCTTTATATTTTCAATTTGGAAAAAAGTCCTTTTGAAATATGTGAGCGCTTTTTGTTGGTCAAAAAAACAACATTACATTACGTTACGTTATAAATAAATATGAGAGAAAAACTTTTAAGGAAAGTATCTTTTTGGACAGTACTGCTAAAGATGGATATATTTATTAAATATTTTTCAGCGTAAACATGGCTATACTCATATTACATAATAGAAATAAAACTAAGAAAACACAATTGACTCAGATCACTAGTCGATTTGGAGATAAAATTCATAAACTGTCAGCCAGTAATGGCGTGCAGAAAAGGAGATTAGTGGGTATAACTGTTTAGGATACTTCAGAAGTATTGCAAACAAACCATCCCTTTGAAAAACGAATCCCTCTTGGTCAGAAACCAATCGCTGTTTGCGCCACAATCAACCCTTTAGCATTTGAAATAACCACCACGCCAATATTTCTAAGTATGATACTAACAGGCACAATCTATCTACTTTTTGCATTATTGACTACCCGGACAATGATAGGTCTGCCACATGGAAGGAGTTGGGAGGACGTGTTTGCTAAACATCTATAAAATTTTCAATAGCACCAACCCAGCTATTTTTGGTTTTGAATACTGGTATTCCACATTACAACCGAGATTATTGGCGCTTTGACTTTATTATCGCCGACTTATATTTGTAACTTCCGTACTGGAAATCGTACGTTCGCTTATGGTCTGCTAGTAAATAGGATTTCACGGTCATGAATATTCCAGTACTTCTTGATGTGTAGTCTAAAGTTACCATTCAAAGCAGAGAATTTACCACAACAGAACAAGAAAAAAATTAGAAACAAAGGTAAAGCTTACCCGTTCTGGAAGTTTGAGTATACTTGGCCGGATGATGGACCGCTTGGGCGGAGGAGCACTGCTCAAACTTTCACCATACCTCGGCGCTTGCACCGGGGCATTTGATATCATACCATTGCGTCCATGGAAAGGATAGGATTTGTTAGACGGTAATGTTGATAAATTAGGACAAGGGAGAGGATTGGTGGTACTGATGTAACTGGGATTATTGTTTACAGCACTAGGATAATTCCCATTGAGTGGCGGGATAGCATTCGGCTTCCGTTGATAAGGGTTTTCCCACGTCTGTTCTTTCAGACGATAATCTGAATTATGAAGTGAAGATGGCGGATGGATAGGATCATGAGGTTTGTTTCTGGGATATCCCAGACGTTTATCGGGAGGTGGATGTTTTGGAATATTTGTAGAAGATGGCTTGTACATCCCGTTGACAATGGGAGGCCTCTTGGTGATTGGCTGCCCCCGACCAATAGGTGGACCCCCATGAACGGGTGTTGAGGACGTTGTCCGAGATATGCCCAAGAGATGTTTTGGATCATTTATGAGCACCTGAGTGAAGTCACCCAGTGTATTTTTAATGCGACGGGATGTTTCATCTTCCAATTCAACCTGTAACAAAAAAAGAAAATTCTGTTACAAGCCGCCATCAAATATGCATAGCAGTATAATAAAATTTAAAGCAATTCAGTCTAATTTTAAAACTTTCAATGCAAATTTAAGATAACATAACGAAAATTCTAAAGCATGCATGCGCATTTTAAATGATATATAACTAATTCTAAAGTTGCATGCACAGTTTAAATGACATATGACAAATTCTCAATGTACATATAAATTGAAAATAGCATATGACCAATTCCAAAATGTACATAATAAATTAAAATAACACCAATTAAAAATACGAATGCAAATTTAAACTAACAAATTTAAAATTAAAAAGAACCAGACACACATTTTTAGAGTCTGTGCATGGACTCGAAAATTACAGTCGCCCACTCACCACTGGTGATTAGATATTTCTACAGAGCAACATATTATTAAGTGCAAAGTTTAAAGTAAAAATCTATTTCCTAGTGAGTAAAAACATTTTCCAGGTGAACAGATGCCCATATTTAAGAACATGTGTTTCTATTCTTATAATACTAACAAAGCGCAAAATGAGTGTTTTGCAATTTTCTGCATCCTATAATAGCAGTGCTAGCTATTAGAAACGGTACAATGGATCTTTCTCACAAATTTTTCCTTTTACTCTTAATAACTAAACTGCAGTGCTAACATGTTTTTATCCACATACGAAACACGCAATTTTCAATGCATACAAAACAAAATACATTTACAAATATAAATGCATAAACAAATATTTAGTAATGTACAAAATTCCAATATTATGAGTTTTGGATTAATGATGTTTAAAGATCTTGATTAAAGCATACTCTAATTAGCCTATCTTTATACTACACCACTCGCGTAAAGCTCTATTGTTTTCTCTTAATTGTTTCATAAGAACTGTTTTTTTACTCTGGATTTTCCATTAAATTATCTAACCATTTACTTTGATAGATCATGGGTGGAGTTCTCTTACAATGCTCTTTTGTTAGATAATGAAAGAAAAAGTGATGGATTATGCCCAAACCTTACTTATATTCTATTTCACGTGATAAGTTGTATCAGCATATATTGGGTTTGAAATGTATTAAGCACTGTTACAACTATTTCAATAAGTTAGGACTAAGCTCCTATTGCAAATAACAAAAACCATGGATCAGTTTCGTGCTTATTATATGCTCTTCAACATGGAATATCTGTAATGCCAGCAAATAAACTTGTTATGTGTCACAAGTTTGCGATCCCCAATTTGCAAGCTTCAATTTACCATCTACATCGAAGAGTCAATTTCCGACTTTGGTAACTCTCCTATATGAGGGTTTATCACTATTTGAATAATGTTGAGCATAAAGTTTGCCAAAATTACAATAATTATTCCTAAAAATGTAAACAATAATTAACATGATTTAGAACCGGATATAGCTTTCCGACGATAGAATTATAGCTAAAGTAATATGCACGTACTGGACACACTGAATTCTTCACATGTAGAGTCTCCGTCCACGCACACTTATAGTGTTCACAAAAAAATTCTTTATTACTCTAACTAAGGCAGACATTAGTTGAAAGAAAAATTTCTAATCCAAGAATGACTACACTATAAAGTTTAAGATACATACATATAACGCGTACCATCAAAGTTTTAATAAATCAAGCTACTTAGTAATGTTAAGATTTCACATCTGAAGCAAGAAAATAGACTGTTTTTGCATTGACACTTTTTGGAAGTTAATGATATAGGAAGCTTTTAAATTATAAGTACTATAAATAAACAAGGGATCTCTAAGGAAAAAGCTGTTTTACGTCAATTTCTGCAAAGTAATGCAACTCTCACCAAGGTAATAATTAAATCAGCAACAATCTACAAACGCACACAAAAGCAGTAAGACATGTCAGTAAATCAAACATCAATATATGAATATATGACCTTCAGGCAGAATCAGCTATTATAACAGGCGACCAGACTTAAAACAGGTTCCTCTTTTCCTATTTTCGACAAAACGTCATAATTTTCCTCAACGAAAGAAAATGAGCAACTTTAAAAATATAACCGTACAGTTTTTTCACAACAGAACATTAATTACATCCAACTAAAGTACTTTCAAACTAGTTTAAGGAATCATTTTTTCCTTAAGTCAGCATAAACACCTCGATATAGTTTTTAAAATAGCTTTGTGCATTTTTTGAGAGCCATCAGATCATAATCATTATGAATAACTGCATTAATGTTTTTTCTGAAGTGATAAATTCAATGTTAAAGCATTAATTTCAAAATTAGCTCCTGTTCCTTTATTAAATTTTAGTGCGCAAAGACTATGCTATCGCACTCTATTGTCAAAAGTATTCGAACATCTTGGTTGAAAGGCGAACATTACATTTATTTCACGAAATCAATACATTGGACAACCTTTAGTCGTAATGACTGCCTCTACTCTTCTAAAAATACTTTTCACCAATTTATTGTATGTCTCTACTAGAATATGTCGCCATTCGATTAAAGCCGCTGCCACAGAAGCCATAGAAGAAAGCTTTCCCACTCCTCGGAAACTAATTCGACGTTCTAGCTAGTCCCACAGGAATTTGATCGGATTCAGAGACAGACTTTCAGCCATCTAATCCATTTTTTTTACGCTCTTCAAACCAGGTCTGAACAGACCTCGATGTGTGGCATGCAGCCAGATCTAACTGAAAGAGACAGTCCCATTGGAGCTCCGAAGTACTACTACAACATAGGCAGTGCACGATCTTCTAGAATGTTCATGTAGCATTCTGAGTTTATATTTGAGGCCACTACAAACTATACTCAGCTTTCTCCAGCAAGTAGTCCTAGACCATCACGGATACCCCTCCGAATTTAACGGTCAGTAGAATATAGCCCGGGGGAAAAAACGTTTTCCAGGCAAACGCCTTACTTTTAGCACGACCATTTGATTGGAAGATTTTGAAGTGTGATTTGTTACTTTTCTCGACTTTCTGCCAGCTTCTGCTGTCCACGAGAGACCAGTTAAGCACCACAGCAGTCGTTCGTGGGCATTAAGTTGAGTGATGTGGAGCTTGTGTGCAATCGATCTACCATGGTAACGGAGCGTAGCCCTTGACTGATTGCATGCTAATATTAGTTTCTGTTGCTCAAGATAGCACGAAAGCCAAGTATGGTGCAGAAGAGGTTCGACTTCTCATGATATTTCTCACTAAGAATCTGTTTCTGAGATCATTTAATTTATGCGACTTCCCAGGTCGTAGCTTTGTTCTAGTGAGACCATCAGCCTTGCATCTTTTAATGACATCAGCCACAATTAATTTTGAGAGTCCCATAGGAGCTTCAATAGTGCGGAAAGATTGGTTACTCAAACAGTATGGCACCACCATACACTTGGAAATTCACAAATTCAGCGTTGCGGGTCACAGCAACTTCCAATGAAGTTTAAAGATTTGCCAGGCTATTATACTTATATAATACCAAATTCACATCGTGCATGTTAATTTGATTAGCAAATTTGCCTTTATTTACATGTTTAGGGATGTTCGATTACTTTTGGCAGTATAGCGTATATATACATACTATGAATTTCAGCAAAACAGATCAGCTAGGCCACGGATCGGTCGCTTAGCGTCGACTATATTTCAAGCTAGTGGTCTTAACTATTTACATAAATAGATCATCAACCGAATTTTTAAGTTGTTTTCTATGTAACGTGCTGCAGCAAATTTCTAGATCATGTTTTAACATTGAAAAGTAATTAAAAATCATCAACTAAAATTGTATTAAATTGCTAAAATTGCCTGCATATTGTGAAGTCGCGAAGAAGGGGGAAAATATTCGTTATAACCGATATTCGACATAACTAATAAAAAGTTTAGGCATGGGGTAAACAATAAGAATAATTTATCTGACTTCATATTGTGAAACGAAAAATCATTATATTAAGATTGAAATGTTTTGCTCTTTTATTTGCGTTGAAAAAAATATAGCTTTCTTTTCAACATTTAAATTTACACCTCATTTGCATAGCGCTTTTCCTATTGTATCTAAATTGTTACTATAACAATATCAACAACTGTAGCAATAATGTCTTTATCGATCTCTTGTGCTTCTGCTTCAACTCAATCATCGCTAAAGCATAATCCAAAAGTAAGATCTCCCGGTAAAACTTATTTTTCTCGTAGCCTATTCCACATTAAACTATCTTCATATACAGGATTAGAAATGAAAGACGGTTGGATTTCTTTTAAAAACCCATCATTATTCCAGCAATTTTTCTCTCCTAGCGGATGAACATCACGCCACGCATGATATAAAAATTCGCAGGCAATTCTCATGTGTTCAGGCTATTTCAACCATCATCGTAGATTTCAACGTATCCAGGAATGTGTTTAAGAAAGTGCTTATGCTCAGTGCATCTGTGAAGGAAAACCAAACTAATTGTTGCTCTGGGATTTTACTTTTAATCCAAGAAGTTTCAGTTAACAAGTTTTGTTTTATTCGGATCGAGAAACCAGCCTAAGAATTTAGGTGTCAAGCTATATGACGTCATATTTTATTTTGACAACTTGATTTTCGCAACTCTAATTTGCATTAATTTTTGATAACACAAAGGAAAAATTAGAGACACAAAAACTCTATACATGTTATTTGTATCTTGTAACAAATTAAGTAAGAAGTAAATTATAATAATAATTTAAACATGTACTAACGTTAACAGGAGTTACATTTTATCTAGATCCTAGTGTCGGCATAAATTAATTTCATTATTGTTTTGCTCCATGCTTAACATTTCTTTTGAAACTAGACATAGCATGGTTTGTGATTACGCGATCTAATTCGTGATGTTTTAATGACTTTGGAGTTGAACACACATTTTTAAGGAACAAAAAATTTTATAATGATTATATAACCTTGTCAAAAATGCTGGTCACAATGATCGGATATCTAGATAGCAATGACGGACAGAATTTACCCAGTCTTGCATTAAATAATATTTTATATTATATTTTCAATAATCAATGTTAATCAGAAGCTTGAAAATTGTAATCCCTTATTCGCGAGTTTATTTTTCAACTGAGCGATTACAAAACCTCGTATGATATACACTCATGTCCAAAAGTTAAGCTTAATTCGTAAAATGCGAAAATGGTTACAATGGTTCACAACCAGTTGTGGAGAATCGTGGGACGAAGGTTTGGACATTGTGCATATGCAAAACATCTCAGTCGACGTCGACATGCGTAAAGCACCGGCGCACGTCGGAACGAACGACCTCGAACGGCATGGCCAGTTGAGGCAGAATTTCGCAATTGCTGTGGTATAGAGTGTTGTTAACAATCAAAAGGGACGAAAGATGTCACAAAGATGCCAACTGGACATGATTTTGAAGGGACGAATTATTGGAATCCGGTCGATCCCAAACCGAAGCGTCTCGAATTCTGAATGTGCCTCAGTGTGTGATCTTCAGACTGTGGCAGAGATTTCAAACCACTGGAGATGTTACCGGACGACCAGTACCAGGTCGGTCAAGGGTAACAACCGCTCGGCAAGACCGATATCTGGTGATAGCTGGGCGACATCAGAGGAACCGTTCTGCCAGACAACTGGGTTCAGCTCTGACAGCCGCCACAGGAATCACTGTTTCGAGACAAACTGTTTATAGGAGACTCAGACACGTTGGTCTCTATGCCAGACGACCAGCAGTTTGCATCCCCCTGATGTCTGCACAGAAACGCGCGTTTACAGTGGAGTTTGGAACATCGGCAGTAGAGTGGACAACAGTGGGGTCATGTCATGTTCAGTGACGAGTCCAGGTTTAGCCTGCAAACTGATTCTCGTCATGCCCTGATCTGGAGAGAACATGGAACGCGTTTTCACCCGGGAAACATCACGGAAAGACATCGTTTTCCGTTTGGGGGAGTCATGGTCTGGGCAGACATCATGATGGACGGCCGCACAGACCTCCACATCTTTGACACAGGGTCGGTTACCGGTCAAAGATACAGAGACGAAGTCCTTGAGCCTACCGTTGGATTGTTTCGAGGTGCTGTTGGTCTCTATTTCATATTCATGGATGATAACTCGTCTTCTCACCGTGTGGCCTGCTCGACGACTTCCTTCTAGCTGAAGATATCCAACACATGCAGTGGCCTTCCAACTCTCCTGATGTGAATTCAATGGAGCATATGTGGGATATACTCAGGAGACATCTTGCAGCCCTCCGCTACCCACCAAGCTCCTTTCCGGGATTGAAAACTGCTCTCCGTGAGGCTTGAAGCTCTTTGAGCACACAACTCATCCAAACCCTCATCGAAAGTATGGGAAATCGTTGTGCAGCATGCGTGACTACCCGAGGTTCCCACACACAGTATTAAATTGCAGCATCACATTGTTTTAATCATTCTGTTTCACTGAGGTTGACACTTGTATTGCGACCCTTTTTCTTTGGATAATAAAAGTCGTTATTATCCTTGTTTTGCATTGTTCTTTTTCTTCTATAACCCTATTACACCCGCATACCACGTTTCCTTCCATTCCGATGCAGATTTCACGAAATTTTCACATAAACAGCAACTATGCTTAACTTTTGGACATGAGTGTAATTTTTTATCATTTTCTACATAGATGAAAGCAAAAGCACAGCGGGTCTTAAAGATATCAAGCAACAGTTTTTTCCCTATAAATGCATGTTATGTCAGTCAGGAAGTGAAAAATGGAGAATGAAACAGTAAATTGACTTCTGCTATGCAAAGATAATGCAAATAAGTGGGAAAATGCTAACACAGTCACCTCTTCACCACCCTTAGATTTAAAGGTATGCTAACATTAGATTTAAAGGTATGCTAGCATTAGATTTAGAGGTTATTTATTTATTAGCATAAATAAGCTAACATATTCATCTCTTCACTACCCTTAAATTAAAGATTTAAAGGTATGCTAGCATAGTTATCGCTTCACCACCCTTAAATGAAGGATTTAAAGGTAAATTTTAAAGAAATTTGAAGACAGCTACGTGGTAGGACTCTTGGCAATTCTTAGAGAGGTTTGACAGCATATAACAAGTTTCTTTGCTGCCATTGTAGGTATTAGATATTCTATGCTGACTGCCGCATATTAAGCATGAAATTGGTACATAAATGATGGTATCTGCAATGTAAGCCCGAGCCTAATTTTAAACATAATTAGAGAAGAAAGGGTACAAAAATATTACGAAATATTTAAAAAATAAAAAACCCATGGTTCGTATCGGAAAGATTATACATTTTATCCTAACATTCATTGTTTACCACCTGAATACCCGAACAGTTTTTGCGGGTTGTTGCCTATTCGATACAAACAAGCAAACTGACAAACTAGCAAACAATTGCTCGCATATATATTATTTGGAGAACAAAATAGTCATCAAGAAATCAATTCATTGGAAAAGACGTCATTTAGTATAAACTCGGCTCTTACTTGGCAAGTGAGCCTCAATGCAATGGTTGGAGTTTTAAAATAAACTAACCGGATGACATACCATTTCACGACAATCTCATTAATCAGGCACCCTACTTCGCTAAGACAAAGTACTCTTCATCTTTTGAGCAAAAGGCAATTATATGTAGAAAGCAGCACAATTTTTAAACCAAATTTAAACACATCCACAAACAACATATTTTCCCTGTTTATAAAATTAATTCAAATTGATAAACATCTTTCAATCTACTTATTCAACACTGATATTTATGACATTGATAACATTGCCTATCACAGGGATTATATGTGAAAACAACATTTCTTAATATCAATCTGCTTAAATGTGTCTAATTTTCTGGTTGAACATAGTCTTTACCAACTAAGAAAGTTATACTGTTAAGGCAACTTCAAGAACTAATTACAAACGAAAGCTCATATTCAGATACAATTATAAAGCATATTTATAATTAAACATAATATAATAATAATTTCTTATTTACAAATTACAAGAGCTAATTATTTACACACAACTTAATAAGCATCATAATAATCAATCTTTAAATTCGTCTTCTGTATTTGCATTTAAACATGCTATTTATAATTCTATTATTCTGTTAACTTCAATGATTTATTTAATAATTGCCAATTAAAGATTCAAAAGTTTTAAAGGCGTTTAAATATAACAAAGCATTAGAAAGAACTATATTTAATTATAATGATATGTCTACATCTAGTTATTGATAATGCTAATAAGGAGAATGAATTTAAGAAGGTTTAGTTGATTTAAACTGTTTTACAATACTAATCATTAAAAATACCATGTATTTATATAATTTACTAGTATTTTTAAGTTTATAATATTTTATATCAGATAATCTAAATATTCTGAATAGTTTATTGATAATAATATTTCGAAACAATTGAAGAGTTACAAGAATTAAATGGTAATTATTTATTTATACTAAAATTATGTGTGTCATATAAATTAGTGATTACCTTATTGGATGGTTCAATACTGAGATTTAAATCCAAAAAACTGACACTATTACTAATTGATGGTTCATTAGGTAATAGTTCCGGATTATCTAGATAGATATTTAATTTAATATTATTATTATCTATTATAACTGAAAAAAATCAATTTTTAAATGTTTAATTTCTTTTTCTTTCATTTTTAATTTTTAGTCTTCTATGGGTGTTGCACCATATTTCTATTATTTCTTTGGATTAGCATTAAATTTTTATTATTAAAATTAGATTTCAACACAAATCTTTCGTTTCAGATGGTCTTCCATATTTTATTTTTGACATTCTCACATATTTTTATGAAGTATTAGAATGAATTCCCCGGCGTTGCTGAGTTCCAAAAAAAAAACACTCGTTGCTTAAATAATACAGATAACATCACTAATTTCAAAATCGCCTGTTTTGAACAAAAATCATTTCCTCCTTTCGTTTCAATCCAAATCTTTTAGTTTCAGCGCATGTCAAGTTACACGCAACTATCTGCCACTACACATGCACACAAACTATTTTCCTTATAGCAACACCTAGCCAATTAAATAATGACGGAGAAAAAAAAAAAAGAAAACTGAAGCACTCCACCAGTGGAATCTAAATTTCAAATCTTATACGTTTGCTTTAAAATTTACAGAAAATAAAATAATATAGTTAATAATTATTATTTTGTTTTGTTAGAATGCGAAGATAAAAAAAAAATGCATATTTCGATATATTTAAAAATAAATAGATATGAAAGAATTGTCTTCAAAAATAATTGAAAAGAACGTCCGTCCTTTGATCTTTCCGATGATATCAAGACAGGAAGTTTGCAATAATATTTTCGACCGCTAAGGAACCGATTTGTGTGAATATCACTCAAAATCGTACTTCATAAAATAAATAAAGAACTAATTCGAATTTTTAAAAAATCTCGCCGAGGCATGTTGTACCGGAAGCTCAGCTAATCAAGTACCCAATTTTATGGCTGTCCGAACTTTGATTTCCCGTTACAGGCGACACACACACAGACAGACAAACCGCTTCTTTTATTAAGTAAAATTTCAAGCTTGAAATAGAAACTTTTAATATTTTTTCATTCCAGTCAACATACATTTAAAATAGCATTCACATTTGCAAATTAGCCTACGGCTGGTAATAATGTTGGGCAGACATTTACTGTACTAAAGCTATATACATTATTCTTTAGATACACTTAGGATTAAATGGGAAGGAGACCGAGAAGATTAACCTTCTAAGATTTCCGCCAGATGTATGCATGGTCTGCTGGCTAGACAACAGGTTTAAGCCCGCAAAAAAGAAAATGCAACATACATTATAATTTTTAGAAAGCTGACAGAGATTGACACCAAATTTAGTTACAGCAAATATCAAATACATTATAATTTTTTAAAAGTGAACAGGGGTGCTAACAAAATTTGTTCTGCAAATGAAATTTTACCAAATGTTGTTAAGAATTCGGCCGCCATCCAATGAATGGGACTAAAACTAATACTGTATATATTTAAATAGTTGGGTTTTACTGTCAATGCTAGAAAAAAAATAATTTTCGATTTTTTAAACAATTTTGTTTTAAAAGGTCGAGTTGTTTTCCATGTGAGAAATTAACTTTTTAGCAATACTTATTTAACTTTTTTAAAAATCGAGTGAGGAATTTATAAAAGAATTCTTACCACTTATTTTATTTTATATAAAAATGTTTTTACAAATTTAAGAAAATGTAAAATGTCTTTGAAAGCGCGATGAATCTTTGAAAGCGCGTGAAGAAATACAAAATATGTATTATGTATTTCCATTTTATATTTTGTGTATTTTGCATTTCCTTTCTTGTATTTAAGAAGTATCCAACTTTTCAGCCTTGAGCTTTTCCAAATCATAATAAGAGCGTATTCTCATTAGCTCACCTTAACTGGCTCCCCAAAGATTGGCTGCGGTGATGGCTCCCGAATCCCATCGAGAAGCTGGAGCCTGGCTCGGCGTTCCTGTTCACGAGCAACATCCACACTGCAAAGAAAGACAAACAATCATTTTCGAAATCAATCCACATAAACTAATCATTTGACTATTTAAAAACATGACAAGATTTTAGATTATATACAAATAAAAGTTTATATGAAAATGATGCAACTTCGTGGGCATATTGAAAGTCAGCAGTCGAAATTCGTATACTAGTTTTATATAATGAACCAAGACGATTATGTTAGATATGCCGAAACTTTTTCTCAGAAAGGCACCAAAATATTTTTAAAAAAATTATGCAGGATATAGTAATAGAAATTAGACAATTTACACATGCTACTGAGTACACTGTAAAACATTCTGCAACCTTTGCTTTTGTATATATATATAATATATCTTATCATAACTATCAGGAATCTTACTATCCTGAAACTTTCAGTAACATGCTTGCAAATGTTTTACAGTGTAAATGGCTCGTTCAAATTATTCGTTCTGAAATCGTCTATCAACCGACCCTCATTCATTCTGGTTCGGTTATTGCACCGAATGCTAATACGGCCAGTCTACCCTTGATGACCTTTATGCAAATTGAAATCAGGGGGTATGTCATTAAAAACAACATAAATAATACAAAGGCAAGTATTTTGCTATTACTTGGATACTTACTGATAACCTCAGAATAAAACAAATCTCATTAAGATCTAAAGAGAAGTGTGGAGTAAGGATATGCACTCTAAATATTTTTGAAGGAGACAAGACAATACGCTTAAGAAAATCCCATCGTTTGGATCATTTATTTAAACAGCAAATATTTAAAGAACTCCCTTGCAATTTGCAAGATTAGCAAATTACAAATTATCTCTGATCAAGACGCGAAACCGCTTAAAGCAGATATCTAAAACTTGAAAGCTCATCTGAAGTAGTACCAAAAAAGAAGACTGCTGTCATCATAACTGACATGCCATTTCAGATAATGTCAAGAACAGATGTGCCAAAGAAATATTTCCTCCCACTTCAACCCACAAAGATCTGTCCCGAAGTTATAGTGATAGTTCTATAATGGAGAATTTTTTAAAAAGGTAGTTTCTCACAACTATACATTTTTAAAATGGGTACTAAAATACTCAAGGGACAGATGAGGCTGTGCTATCAAAATAAGGAATGTGCTCCAAGGAGGGGTTTCTAAACGAAACATTTAATTTACTTGAAACTTAGCACGTGGGAATTTTGAATAGGAAATCTGCGCAAAATAAGGATTTCTGCTTAACTTTAATGTTTAGGAAATCAGCCTAAGCAGTGATAATATCTGTGAGGAAGACAAAAATCTAGTAAAGGTAACTGTTTTAATATCCTACACGATTCAGTTTGATTGATTTCACTTAATGGCGAAAATATAAATATAAAAATAAGCATTTGTAATAAAAATTTACAATTTTTGCATTTATTTAGAAGGACTTTTATTTCAAATGCAATGCTTAAAGCAAGCAATTGCACATACCGGACTCTTATAAGATAAAATTAAACATATATTCAATTCATAAATAAAATTAACTTTTGAACTTACATTTTATAAGAAATTCTATGTTGATGCTTACCAACGATCTAAAATACGAATATAGTTCACATAACGAAATGAATATTATTTAAATCTATACCACAAAACCCTTTATTAATTAACATAACCAAATAATAGCACCGTACCCGGGCCGAAAATTTATAAATTTGAGTACATGGCAACTGTAATTTGAGTTACATGGCAACTGTAATTTGAGTTACATGGCATATTAACTCAATTCAAATTTGAGTTACATGGCATGTTATGTAAACACTGAGGGAAAGTGTAAAACATCTGTACAATTCAGAAGATGGCAGGATTGAATACCCAGTCTTTACAGTAAGAAAAGTTTGCAACGCTACATGTACAACGAAAACTGAGTTTGCATTTATATTTTGAACTAAAAGTAGATATCTATCGATTCAAAAAGATCTTAGTGACATCATGTTTCGTCTTTAAAAGGAAATAAAGAAAGTGCAGATAGAATGGAAGTAGAGAGTGAACTCCTTTATAAATCAAGGCCAGAATTGAAATGAAGTTTCCAACATACCGATAAGTCATTCACTTCTACATTCAAAAGAATAAAATAAAAACAAGGCGGCAATGTGCAATTAATTAGCCTTTCTAATTATCTGAATTATTGCTTTCAATTAATCGATTTCAAGAAGTATGGAGTTGCCAACAAAACAAATATTACATAAGAATATTTTTTATATCTATTTAGTAAATTAAGGCTCAAGAGATCAGTAATCTTCGTGCAGCTAATATTTAGGATGATCTGAATACATATGTTACATATATTTTTTCTAGATATGCATTGTCTATGTATAGCTGTAGTAGAAGAACAATCATGAGTGACTTGAGGTTCCAAATACTGAAAACTTTACATATTGGGGGTGGGTCAGTAATCTAAATACTGCTAGAAAAATAGACAGAATTAAAAAAAAAAGAATTTTAAAATTAACATTTGATGGAGGGATTTAAAATATACCTTAATATGTCAAAGGCTAAAATGTGCAAGATTAAAATTATCAAATTTATTTATTATTAAACAATGCTATTTTTTCTGAGAGACGTTTTACCGATATGTTTTTGGTTACCTCAATATATTTCCCGAGATTTTAATGTTTCCAGAAAAATAAAAGCAGGACAAAAGCAACAAATGAAATCAAAGAAGGGTGCGAGCAAAGCCAGGGGGGGATCTCGGCAGAGCCGATAGCTGTCTCACTATAACATATTTTAAAAATACGTTAATCTTAAATTTCCTTTGAAGCCCATTGAATTTAATTAATTTAATTTAAAACTTGCTTAAAAAATTACTATTTTGGCTTATTGTGCCCCCTCATCTGCCGATGTCCTGATTACATGCTCAAGGTGTCTATTTGGTAATTCAGCCAGAAACAACTCTTTCGGCATTAAGTATGCTTTAAAGTATGCCTTGATATAGAAGTCTGATATAGAAGTCTGCAAGGGCCTAATTTAAAAATTTTTACCCTGCTTAAATATATGAAGATATAACCCACCCGACCCAGCGCGAAAACACTCAAAGCCAAGGCCGACGCGGCCCAGTCCGATTTTTATAAATACTTTAAATCCTGGATAAAGTTAACACACTGTTGCCTTGTATCATAATCATAATTTGCCATTTAAGGAATTAAGCACAAATTATATTACATTTTACATACAACGATTCAAATCAGCATGTGAGAGTTGCGGAGAGGAATGTTTTATTTTGTCTTTGGAATGTCTTTGAATAAATAAGTTTTCAATTTCCTATCAGAAATTATTATTTTTCTGTATCCAGTTCTAATTTACTCATCTGCGTTCTCCGTACAGAGCATACTTTTATTACTTAATATGGGACAGCGAGACTTATCAGCTTATTGAGAATTTTGTTTCCAACGTAATTTCAAAATTTTCTGTTTAAATTTTGATCTATTTTTGGCTTTTACTCCGGCCCAACTCTACCCGATATTTAAAAACTTGACCCGAGCCCGACCTGGTTCAAAGAAGTTTCCTTAAAATTAGGCTGAGTCCGTGGACCGGATCAGGCCTAAGCCCACGGGTCAAACCTGAGTCCGTGCAGACCTCTAATTTGACACAAGCAGGCATATGAAATTAGGCAAATACAATTGTTTCAAGGCCGTTATAAGCCCTCTTCATCATGTCAGGATCAGAATGTACAGATCGAAATATCAAATATAACTGCAGTATTGCATTTGATTTTTTTTTCTTTTGTCGCATTTGATCTTTCGATAAATACACAATGTACTGATGAAGAGCGATCATAACGCCCTCGGGAAAAACATGTAGTCACCTAATTTTCATATGCCTTCTTGCATATAAATAATTACCATTCTCACAAGCAGCAGTTATATGCATTGTCATTATTGAAACCTCCATTTATTTAAGATCTGTAGATAATAGTTATATTAAATTTTGCAATCTCTTTTAAATATGGTTCTTTTCTGAGATTCTTCTAGTGAAGGTTTAATGCTTGTCTTGGTAAAAATTTTACTATACAATCAACTAGTTTTTCACCCATAGATCAGCCATTAATATCCATTATAATTTAGCAAAACAATTTCCATGCGTGTTTATTCCCATGCAAGTAGTTCAATTGGTAGAGCACTTGCTCCAGACCAAGAAGTTGCAGGTTCTAATGTCTACAAGTATGCAGATTCTATGTTCTACATGCTGCAGGTTTTAATGTCTACAAGTATGCAGGTTCTATATTCTACAAGCTGCAGGTTCTATATTCTACAAGCTGCAGGTTCTAATGTCTACAAGTATGCAGGTTGTCTACAAGTATGCAGGCTCTATGTTCTACAAGCTGCAGGTTCTAATGTCTACAAGTATGCAGGTTGTCTACAAGTATGCAGGTTCTATGTTCTACAAGCTGCAGGTTCTTGGCTCTATAAGAACGCATGTTTTAGTCTGTACAAGCAAACTTTCTTAATGGAGATTGATCTGCAATATTACTGCACCGTTTATGAAGCATTATATTCCAAATAGCATTTTAATTGCAAAATTAGAAAAATATACATCACTGTCATTTGTGGTATAGACATAGCTCAACATATACTAGGCGAAATCGCGTTTGCATTTTACAGCTAAAAACTGAAAGTCTACAGAAAGGCGATGGCGACATTTTGGAGAAGTTAAATATTTTTTTTTTCTTTAAAAATTCTATTCTTATGTTATAGGCATGGGCGTCCATCCATTTGTCCTCTGGACGACCTTCAGGTTTGTCTAAAAGACTCTTTCCGTTCAAGGCTGACAAGTATAATATAATGTTTAAGACGCAAACCACGTTTTTGCATTTATCAGATGGGGGATTAAAGCAAAGTCCAATAAGTTAAAAAGATTCAAAATTAGCAAAACTGGAACGAGTGCAGATGCAAATAATCTCCTAACGCTTCGAAGCAGACATCAGCAAGATTCAAAGGAAAGTGATTATTATGGTAAATATTTAGCAGAGAAAGAAAGGTGAAATACTGAACTTTGACGTTCCAGGTGCTTATTTCCTTTCCATATGCACGTGACTTTTTCATACTGATCTTTATGTCTCAAGAACGGCAGAAGACAGAGTAACATTTTTTTTTATTGCAAGTTTTTTTGTCTCAGGATACGGAAATCGTAACTTAAATTTCGGATTTAACAGATTAAGAAACGATTAGGCATAGTTTTATATTATAAATTTTGAAGATTTCTACGGGCCATTTTGCAAAAAATAAATAAATAAAATAAAAAGGCAGATTATTATTTTTCGAATTGTACTATCTAATCAGCACCAGGAAAACCTATAAGTGACTTACCAAATTTTGCGAAATTTCGTCGAATATTTTGAGTTAAAGCGGATACATACACACACACGCCATGCTAAAAATTGATTTTTCGTGTTCTATGGGGTATTCTCTAAACATGTAGATCCCTCGAAAACTCAACTTCCGGCATGATTCCAATACTTTCTTATATATTAACATGTATTGTAGGAAAAGTAAAAATAAAAATCGATCTGTAAATTTCAGAAATATTAAAGACAGAAATTGAAAGAAATATAAATTATCTTAAAACAAAAAATGAAAATTGTTTTTTTGAATTTCTACATCATATTTTCGCAGAACATTTAATATAACAACCATAAGTTCATTATTAAAACCACGCTTTACTCTTTCATTAATAAAACCTTGTCATAGTTCCAGGCCTAATCTTTAATCATATTATAAATGGCTTTCAGGCCTAACGTTTTAAGATATTGCATTAAACCCATTTCCTGCCTTCACCCGCTTTAGCAATGACATAGAAGCAAGTGCCGTAATTAATACACAGAAAGCTACCACATAATGTCTTGCATTAATTAATATTCAGAAGAGCATAACTCTAAAGGTAATGCGACCAATAATAATTCATATGTCTGGTTCCTTGAATGGGAATAATTGTCATGACTCATAGTTGACAGCTTGAGATACTTGTATACTTATTTTGGATTAAATATAGAAAATTCCAGTGTTCACGCTTGCACTCAAAATTTGAGATCTAAATTTTGGATTATTTGAAATCCAAATTTCGGATTAATTTTTGAAATCAAAATTTTAGATTAATGTTTGAAATCAAAATGTTGGATTAATTTTTCAAATCCCATTTTTTTTTTAAATAATATTAGAAATCAAAACTTTGGATAAATATTTGTAATCCAAATTTCTGATTAATAATTGAAATCCATATTTTGAATTAATACTTGAAATCTAAATTTTGGATTAGTGTTTGAAATCCAAATTTTGGATTAGTGTTAGAAATCCAAATTTTGGATTAGTGTTAGAAATCCAAATTTTGGATTAGTATTTGAAATTCAAATTTTCGATTATCTAAAATTATGAAAATTCGAATTTTGATTAATTTTTTATCTTTGAAATCCATATTTCAATTTTACATTAATTTAAGAAATCCAAATTATCGAAAAATTCTCAAATTCAGGAATTACATTAATAAAATATACTTCCCGACTTCACCCACTTTAGTAATGATATAGAAATAAGTGCTGTATTTAAGAAACAGAAAACTACCAAATGATGCTTTGCATTAATTAATTATTTAAAAGAGCAGAACTCTAAAGGTAATGGAAAAGAAATAATTATTTAAAAACTGATTCCTCTTAATAATTTTAAAGTCATGATTTAGTTCAGACACCTAAGTGCATCAGATACTTGCTTGTACATTTTGGAATAATTTTAGAAAATTCGGAACTTCGTGCATGCAAGTAAAATTTAATGTTCAAATTGCAAATTAATATTAGAAATCCAAATTTTGGAATATATCAAATTTTAGTTTTATATATAGATAAAAATTAAAATTTTGATGAAAATTCAAATTTGCACAATTTTTTTAAATCTTAAAAATGCATAATTTAAATTTTAGATTAATTAAATGATTTAGATTTGAATTTACCAAATTTTAGAATCCAACCGTCGATTAATTTTTGATTAATTATCTGAGTTTTGGATAATCCAAAATTTGGATTGAAATTTGTATGCGATAGTTCTAATTTTTTATTGAAACCCAAATTTAGATTTGCAGCTAAATTTTGAATTATTTATTGCCTGAAAATAAAAATTCCAATATTTTTGTACCGGATTTATATAAAAAGAAAACTTTCTAAAATCTCAGCCATTTGGAGCAAAAACATAAATATTAAAAAGACGTAGAATATAATTTCTGAATAATATTAGATGATAAACCGTGATACAGGATGATCACATGTAGAGACAGCTGCTTTGGAAGCAAATATACTTAATTTCTTAAGAATTAAAAGCAGTAATTTCCGAAAATTGCATTTAAAGCGAAAAACATTTTTGTATCGTGACACTCTTTAAAAGAGCCCTGAAATCAGCTGATCGAAAAATTCCACGACTTGGCTTTAAGCTACGACAGTTTGGGTCACGCGATGCGTTTTAGTAAAAAATATAAAATTTAATTTTTTATATGACCCTCTAAATAGGAAGTTTCATTTAAAAATATTTTGAAAAAATAAAATATGCCAAAATGGGCCGTAAAAAAATTGTCAAAAGTTATAGGATAAACCACTTTCACCCGATCAAAAGAAACGTAACAGATTTCAGGGGTCGTACAAAAATTGAATTTCGTTAGATAAAATTTCCATTAAAAAACTTGCATATGTACCTATCTTTAATAATAAAAAATTTGTACAGTTCCCAAATATCTGTCGAAAATTTGAATTAATCATATCTCTAATTTTTCATATCTAATTTTCATAGTATGACAATGGAAAATGTGGAAAACACTTATTATTTTTTTCTTTTTTGTGTGTAAGGAGGCCGGTATACCAAAGTTATATTTTGTACTTTTCTGTTAAAATATGTCATATGAACAAATTTTCATACGATACTCAACTAATTAATTAAATCATTTCTTAATTTGGAACCATGGGCCAAAGACCAATTGATCAAGATATATTCAGTTGTGGAATCTTTTTGAAACACTCTAGCATCATTTTCATTAAAAGCTATATTGGAATTTGAATTATTACGGTGAAAACTGAGGTATAAATCTAAATTAAAAGAAAAAATATATACCTTACAAACTTCGACAATTGTCTATACATTAAGGATATAAATATTTCAAACCCCAACTAAAACTGACAAACGAACAACTGTGTCCTCTCTATCCATTGCATCTTCGGCATATAACGTAGCAACATAAAGTTTTTCACCTCTTTCCATTTCCTGGTAGCACAATTCTGATTAAACACAAGAGAGCTTCAGACATTTTATTAAAACCAGGTTCGCATCCTGTTCAGAATATATAGTTGTAAAATCCTTATGCTATCCATTTTAAGTTAACTATTGAAATCTATGTCTGCCATCTTTTCTGACCATACCAGCACCTCTTCTTGAATATTTCGAAAAAAATTTCGAATAATTGTCTTTTTTTCTTTCTTTCTTTCAAAATTTTTATTTGGCACCCTAATGAGTTGTTGGAGGGAATGTTAGTGTTGTCATTTATTGCCAACTGAATTCCTTGCAGATTCAAAAATTATCCGCTTCACCAAAATTTCTCTTCCCAAGTAAAACTCGCGCTGATTAAATTTTCACTATCACGCAAATATCTAACCACGTTAAGCTTTCAAAACGCTTCATTGTTTTATTAATAAATCACGTTAAAACTTCAATAATTCTATTTTTTTTTATTCAATTACATAAAAAGGAGGTGACATGTTTTACTTTTTTTAGCAAGCTTTAACAAATTCGACACACGCTCGTGCAGACCCAAAACCCAAGTTGGGAAACACTGCCAGACTCCTGTTTTAAATGAACATTTCTTCATCATAGCAAGTCATTTCTTTTCGTTTGAGGCTTGAAATTCATAACTCAAGATCATATTTAAAAATTATTTTTAAAGACGTTGTGTAAACAAAAACCAACGTGACAAGTTGTCCTTCGGATTTGAATAATTAGAAGAAAGTTATTGAAATTCTGGATGCACGACTGATCTTTTTCAAGCGAATTACTCTGCAGGTATGATGTCTATACCTATGGGTAGACATAGAGTTCGCTTAAGATCAACAATATCTAGCCAAAACTAAGAAAAGTACGTTTTGACTTTCCTTGCAAAATGGATGTGGGCACGACAAAGACGACAGCTGAATCCGATTACAAGTTCTCGCTAAAAAAAAAGGTGACATGAATCTTCCAAGTGCCTTTCCAGACAAAAGAAAAATGTAACCAAGGTCGACATGAAACTTTCCTTAGTCCAACACGATAAACTAGCAAATGGTTTACCATTTTTTCAACATGTATTTAAGGGAAGATAGTATCTTTTAACTTTCAAAAAACCGATTTTTCAAATTCAATTAAAAAATATGTTACATTTTCAGGATTAATTTAAAGCAAACCGCGTCAAAATTCTTTAAATATTTTTTTACAGTTTTACATTTTTATATCTGTCCGTATAATTTCAAAAAAGTTATCCTATTTGCATAAAAATTAATATATATATATATATATATATTGAAAAATAAGTATGTATGCACTAAAACTAAAATTTTTACATTTTCAAAAATAAATTTATAATAAAAAAATATTTTTGTCCGATTTAAAAAAGAAAATATGAAAATTATCATTCAGCATTTTTCAAAAATACTTTTTTTGTGCAATGCTTTCAAATGTTTTAGGTTCAGTGCACAAAAGCACTAAATAGCTTCACTTCAGTGGAAAAATTTTTTCTCTGATACTTTAAAAAATTATCTAACGGACAGGGAACTAACTCTATTATTTTTCGAACTATGACTTTTCTTTAAAATAATGTTTAAAATACAACCCCAAGTATTCATAAAACAGTATTATTTTCATATTAACAACATGCAAATGTTAAAGTATAAAATTTTTCATTTAAAAATATGAAAAACCTGTTCCTTTATCTAAAATCAAAATCATAGAAATATATATATATAATTTTTACCCTTGAAAACTACTATCTTCAATACTAAATTCAAAACCTACTAAGTTTAAAAACTACTTAAAATTTGTTTAATGTTTTTTTGCTAAAAGAAAATTCTTACAGAGTCCAATGAAAATGGGATCAATGAACATTCAATAGGGCTGTATCTATTTCACTTCAAAACCTCATTCCCAAATTTCATAGGGGTTTCTAGGTATCCTCGATATATTTTGTTTAAAGTAAGCAGCTGCGGTAAATAGGCTTCTATAATAATATATTTTCTATGGTAATAAGTTTGTAATATAAATAATTCTCACACAAATGGGGTTGTAATGCAAGTATTGTTAAGATCACTTTCATTCCAGTAAACAGCATGAATGGACCGGTTTCGCGCTTTTTATACGATTGTCAACATAGAATAGCTGACACCTACAATGTCAGAAAAGAAGCTGACTATGTGCTACTATTTTTCATACATTTGGTCATACTGTTGAAGAGGGAAATTCTTTATGGATCTTTCTATGGGAGACTTTACCTTATATGCAACGAAAATAGGTAACCTATAACCTCAATAACAGTCCGAAGTAACTTCAATATAAGCGATCCTATTATACCTACCTATACGACCCTATTAATATCTACCTATACGACCCTATTTTACGTACCTATACAACCCTATTATAAGCGACCTTGCATTCTGCAAGATTTAAAGAAACTAACTCAGTGACTTTAACCTCCAACAAATTCTAGTTCGACCATTTAAGCAATGAGCAATGACAAAACTAAACGTCAAATCAGTTTTATTTCTTTTTACGCCTATTTTTTAATGTTTATCTTTCTGTACTAAAACGAGAAATTTCGAAAGATGATGATCCGTTAGTCATACTAATAAAGATGAATGTTACAAAGATTTCGTGGGCGATTTGATGCCCCATTGAAAATTTTGCCATATGTACCTAAAAACTAGAAAAACCTAACAAGCGTAGTTTTCGATAACATTTACCCGGAGATCAAACACCCGCCCTGCAGCGTCACTCTTTTTTCAGTAGTGAGCATTGTAACATCCCGTACTTGAGTCAACCTGGGCATAGAGAGAGCAAAAGAAAAAAAAAACGATTGACATTGAAAATTTTCGGACTAAAGCTCTCACTAATACCTGTCACCGCCATTATGACGTTTTTCAAGCTTGTCTATCAAGGCTGGAAGTAAAAATTTGCTTGGCAGAAGCAAGTTTTCTTACCATTTGAACAACAACGCTACAAAAAGTCAAGGCATATCTAATTATTTTTCTGTTAACATCATCTTACCCCAACACGTAATCGTGCTCCAAAAATATTTAAAGTGTTTGGGCATAATTAACCTTCACTAAGTATAAAATGACAGCAGAAATCGTATTGTTATTTAAAATTGGCTTTTTAAAAAAGTATAAACAAACATTTTTGCATCATTTACCATAACACAATCTTTTCATAGTTGCATGGGCTAGGATTTTAGCCTTTTACTCGGCAGTATCAGTTCTCGAACCCATCCAGACTCTGAAAACATTTTAAAATGTAAAATACGAGCCTGGTACAGCCCGGTCCAAAACAATGTTTATCTAAAAATGTCTAATCATAAATTGTGCAAATTTGTGACCAGAATTAAGGTAAGCGTTGTATTTAAATATTTATCTTCATATACTTCAAATCAACAGAATGGGTTTATGTACTGTATTAAATTTCATTTTTGCACTTTTTAAACATTGAATATTTTGCGCCCAACCCAATCTTAATATTGATGAACTGAGCCCGGTCCAACACCGTTTTAAGGAAGTTCGGCCCGGCGCCAGATCTGGTCAACGTGTTGGTCTGGACAAAGCCAATTTAACCATAAGCCATGTAGTCAAGTGCTGGGGAACCGTGAAACATTGGAGGTCCATCTTTCATGGTCAATATACTTTTTCTAACTATAAAAGTTTTATGGGATATCTAGAATTTCCCTTTGAGGGTCCCCTGCAAGAATTAAAGCGGCCTGGGTATGGGCCTAAGCTTATGTCCAAGGGTTGATCTCTACAGTCCTCTACTACAAATATTTCCGTTCTGCGGGGCTAAAAAGTGCATTTCCAACATAAATCACATGTTGACAAAAGATTATTTCAGAACCTGATCAAAACATAAAACAATTTATCTAAATGACTCATTGTCACATAGCATAAAAATAATCAAAACACATCTAAATATATCCAAAATTACAAAATGCATATTCTCATAATAAATGTACTAAGTTTTACCCGTATTCTTCGTCTCTAGCTAACATGGAATTATGGCATTATTCCATTCTTATAGCAGAAAAATCGTAGATTTGGATTGAGGGGCACTTGAATAGGATGTCGAGGGGAGGAACCACACCTGAGAGGCAGCTTCCTCAGTCAGAGCTAAAGCTGCCTGCTACCGAAAGGATCAATGAAAAGCAGCGGACTGCCGATCGAAGCCACAGCAGAGAGATTGAAAAAAAGGGGCTCGTTCACAAATTGAGAGGGAATGCGATACACAATGAAACTTTTCGTCGCTGAAATGGGAATTTCGGCTGTGACGTGCCAGAATGTTTTAACGGGATGTTCCAAGTATTTTAATACGTATATTTAATTATTAATAATTACTCGTGGTAATTAATAGTAATTGAAAAATAAATAAATACTTTATGCATGAATCTGGACATAAACTGGTCAGCAATAATAATTTAAATAATTGCTCTTTGTTAAGTACTAAGGAGATTCTAAATAGTGAGACAAGATTCGCAGCGATTCTTAGTCATATTTGTATTCAACAGTGTTAAAATTATATGCTTAGTTACAAATACTTCGTTAGTAAACAGCATACAAGGTTGATACTTTTAATCAGACTTTTATGCGAATTAAATACCAAACAGAATAAGCTTATAGAACTCCAGACACAACG
This sequence comes from Amaurobius ferox, assembly GCA_951213105.1. Classification (NCBI taxonomy): domain Eukaryota; kingdom Metazoa; phylum Arthropoda; class Arachnida; order Araneae; family Amaurobiidae; genus Amaurobius; species Amaurobius ferox. The sequence continues at coordinate 98,301,545 of OX578141.1, read as the reverse complement.
CCATTAGAACGACAAGCTAAACACCACTGTAAAGACTAACAAAATAAGCAGCACTAGAATGTCAAATAGAATAAGCTTACAGAATACAAAACACAACGCCACTAGACGATAAACAGAAAAGGCAGCACTAAAATACCAAACACAATAAGCTCATATAACTCCAAACACAACGCCACTAGAATGACAAACTAAACACCACTAAAACGACACACACACACACACACACACACACACACACACACAAAAAAAAAAAATAGGCAGCACTAGAATGCCAAACAGAATAAGCTTATAAAATGCCAAACAGAATAAACTTATAGAATGCCAAACAGAATAAACTTATAGAATGCCAAACAGAATAAACTTATAGAATGCCAAACAGAATAAACTTATAGAATGCCAAACAGAATAAACTTATAGAATGCCAAACAGAATAAACTTATAGAATGCCAAACAGAATAAACTTATAGAATGCCAAACAGAATAAACTTATAGAATGCCAAACAGAATAAACTTATAGAATGCCAAACAGAATAAACTTATAGAATGCCAAACAGAATAAACTTATAGAATGCCAAACGTAGCGCCACTAGAATTTCTATCAAAACATTTGGCCCCTTGATATAATGCAACCATACGGTGAGATTTTGTTTGGAGCGGTGATATTTAGGTTTGCGATATCTTTCTATTTCTTGCTAGTTCACACAAATTCCAGATGACGGTGCGGGTACAGAACATTATCAAGCGATTGCATTATCGGTAACAGTTACGGTCGGATAAACAGATAAACATGCAGGTTTATTTTCCCATTATTGAAAGAGTTGCCACATATAAGATAGATATTTGTGTTTGCGATAATTCATCGTAAATTCCCACAAGCAATGCAGGAAATTGAATAATATGTAAACAAATACTAGTAGAATGCCCGTTGAATATCAATGGTGTCCAGATAAATAGCAAACCAGCATTATGGACATATTGGTAAAATCATAACAGTTTTCGATATATAAATTGATAAGCAAAACAATTTATATCCAATGAATACATTCATAGCAACATGAAACCCCAAAAATAAAATTTGGAATCAAAAATTCGAAAAACTTGAGTAAATCGCAATTTATTTCAGCTATTCGTTTAAAAAAAATCATGAAAATCAATTGAGTAGAATTCAAGAAAGCATTTGGGTTTTAGAAACAACGATAAACACGGCAGCAGCAGTGGATAAAATACTAGGGACTCTTTCTTCAATAAAATACTCGGTTAAGCGGTTTCCGAATTAAAATATATAGAAGCTGCTACGAATTAGGTCCACAGTCTTAATTGAATCAAAAATGTAAAACCAAGCAAGTTTCGTTATAAAACTATTAAACAGTTCAGTATAGACTAAAAATTGTGCTATTTTCTTATTTACAGGAGATTAGAAAAATTATCATATTACATTCGAAAGTCATCTCGTATTTGCCAATACATTTTTTTTTTCAAATGCATGAGGCAAGGAGTTAGGGGGGTCATGTTCGCGCTAAAGCCAGTCAATTTCTTTTGTGCAATGCTGTGCTGTGAATAAAATGCTCGAAAGACAACACTTAACTCTGGCAGAAAATATAGTAATTTAATTATAATAATATGGCAGAAAATATATTAAAATTAATTTTAAGGGAATTCCTAAAACCGTCAAAAAGAAATAGGTGCAAAATTAAAAACATCGCAGTTCATATTATAAAAAGTTTTAAAATGCTGGCAAAACTCAGTTTCCAATTTATTTTAAATTCTAAACTTTTTCATAACAGAAAACGCAAAGGAAAGACAACACAGACCATATTTTTCTTCAGTAATTTCTTAAAAATCTTCTGATGAAACATTTAATTAATAAGGGCATACTGTTACGTAAAGCTGAAACTACGGATTTTGTCAGGAAATAGCAAGAATTTAGTTAGATTGCAACAGACAGGCGGCTTAAGCGGTGGAAAATAAATTATATCGTTTGCAAAAGTGCCTGGTGAAAAGTAAGAGCTATTTAAAATCTGCTGAAAAATAGATGTTTACTTTTAAACGCGGTTTTGGAGGAATATGCAATATCGACGAGACTGGCTTTTTTTTTTTTTTATACAGAACGACACTAGATCATATATGGTATTTATAAATGAATCAGTACGTGGTGAGAATAAAAATAGCTTTGATTCTATTGTCTTGCAACATAACTGGAACTGTTAAAAAGTGTATGTTGAGAAAAATATAACCAAAAGTACTTGGAAATAAAATATTCCGAAATTCATTTAGATTACACTAACAAATAATCATTTATAAATTTTCTGTGTAACGCACTAGTACCGGATAAGCCCTAGAGTTTCAGAAACATATAAACCCTACCTGATTTTTAGATATGCATGGGCAGAAATTTCATACTTCTACCCGGTCCGATCCGAAGCATAGATTTTCCATATGTGTCAAAACCGTGACTCTGTCCAAAGCATTGTAATTAAAATAAAGGCGTTTGTTTATATTAAATATTTTACTAAATGAAAAAAAAAATACAAAATGATTACATGTTTTTTTCTTTTATCTTTACAAAAATTTTCAATTGCTGGAATTTGTGAAAAATCCTTCATATACTATAAAATTTTTTCGGTATTTTTTTTCAGTGACTGGTTACATCCGGCTCAACCCAACCCAACCCAAATTTTTAAAAACATATCCAGAACCCGGTTTAATTTAAGACCCGAGAAATCTGGCGAACCCGATAATCAAGCCCATTCAGACTTCTACGACGTGACCCGAAAATCGAATAAAGCTTAAATATCTGAGAAGCCCTGCACAATTCATGCACGACAGGTTACATAATCCTGTTTGGTCATAACTATGACAACAATTAGCATTGCTTTATATCAGTGGATTAACGCTTTACAGAACAATTAGCAATATCAAAGTGAACATACCGCAAAGCTTTATCAGCGACAACATCATATGCACGCTTCTGTCCTTTCAATGCTAATGCATCTTTGCATAGGATAAAGCTGCGGTTGAGCAACATCTTCCCTCCAATATGCATAAAAAGGATTTCGGAAATTCTATCGAAGTGGCAAAAAGTACAATATGACAGAATTTAAACTAAAAAGACGTCATTAGTGTGTCCGCGAGTAGCATTTTATACGAAATTTATGGTTTAAGAAACTTTGCATTGCTTTAAAATTTTTAGAAATATATGAACTAATATGCGAATTCATAATACATAATTTTAAAAAATGCACTTGTTAATAATATCTGCAAAGTGGAATAAAATATTCTGAACTAGATAAAGAGCATTATTTACTTTGTGTTTATACTGAAATACTGTATATACTGCAATATATTTTCAAACCCGTGAATGACATATGCATTTTCTTACACATTTTTTTTGTTAGCTATTCTGGTAGAAGCACTTCTGGTTTTTATTATTAACACTAAAATCAAAAAACCATTATCAATTAAATTTAGCAAAAAATCTGATAAGCATTATTTGTAAGCAGAGTAAATACGTACATTGCTGATACAGATCTTTTAGAAAATTGTTGATTTTTGCACGTCATTCGAGGTTGATCGAAGTAGGGGAGCATTTACAATTCGGCTTTGATTATTTATAAAATAGCTGTTTCAAACCTATTATTTTTTAATTCAATTTAAAGATAGAAAAAATCAAAGATATTATAATATTCTGATATAACACAACTCACAAACACTGGAAACCGTCCTGATATTAAGATGGCATTGATGAACATTAGAGACGTAATTGTGTGCCAATTCCAAATCCCAACTATGCCAATATGTGATCAAATGTTAGTCAAAATTAACAAGACCTGTTCGCTGGTTTTTAAATGAAACTGACTTATCGCATATCAATAATGAATCATTTCGATAAGATAATACCTAGCCGTAACAGTAAAACCGACTGAACTTCTTAAGTAAGGATTTGTGACATCTATACGATCCGTTTTAAGATATAAATGCATGTGCATACGTTCGCTCGTAGAACTTTTTCTAGGAAGACGGGGGTACAAACCACTGACGCCTTTCTAAATACCTTGACTGACGTCATTGGGGGGGGGGGGGGGGCAAACTCAAAGATGTATAACATTGACTAGCTTGATGCCCACCTTTGTGACCTTGAATCTACAGGGACTTGCCCTCCCCTCATGCATGTGCATGCTTCGTGTATCTAAGTTCAGAAGTTATTGATATATTAATACATCACTAAAATAACCCTTCTACAGAAATAGCATTGTGCAAACAATTTTTCTGAAAGTATATTCGAAGAAAATATTGTGTTGTTCAACAATGGAATTAAATTGTTTTAATTTTGCAAAAGCTTTAAATGAGTTTATAAAGCAGACGATCTTAATTCCATTTATCCACCCTAAATAATAAGGAAATGACTGACGAATAAATTTAATAATGGAAGGCAATTTGTTTTGAATTGCTTTCCAATTGCCACAGTTAAAATATTACGTTTATTATTGATATTTTAGATCCTTAAGTCACCCGTTTGATTTTGAAAATATTTTCAAATTCATATATTTCTGATTGTGTTTAACAGGTTTAAACTCTACCGGTACTCTCTTAAATAACAGGTACGTGAGTGTTATTTAAGAGAGTACTTAAACAGGTACTCTCTTAAATAACACTCACGATAGTTTGCGAAAACGTTTCATCAAAAGACCAGCACAACATCAGATTTAATATCAGGTGAACAATCTCAGTAGATGACCATTTGATGATGTGAACCCTTCACAACACTCAATGAAACCCGGTTGGGTATTTACCTTGTGTTCCCGACTCAAAATCTCGAGATAGTTAAAAACAAAGTTCTCCAGCTCACATAATTGAACTTGACCTCAAAGCCAAAAACGTTCCACAATGAGTTTCGCTTACGCAAAGTGAGCCTCTATTTCAGAACGCACTACGCCAGGGGTGAAAGTAGGTTGCAGAAGGAACGGCGTATTTTTATAATTAGCCCTTTCTGAATACGTGCATGAATGAATCACGAGTCATGAGTCGGGAGGCATTCTTTGAGTCCGATTCCGCAAACCAGACTCCCGCAAGGACTTCGCCAAACAGCTGGGCTAACAGACTTTTTTCATTGAATGTCAGACTGCTATTATTTGAAGAATGAGGAAAAGCAGAACTGTAGACAAGACTTCGAATATATATTTTTTTCTTTTTATGGATAGTTGGTAAATTATTTACACAATGAAATATTTATACGAAAGGGATCAAGAGCTTTTTAAATGAGAGTTTATCATGATACAAAAATCTTTGGAAAAATTTGAACTTACTATCAAGCAGAAAATATTGCAATACTTACAATTATGCAAAAACCATTGCAAAATTGCGCGCTTACCTATTATACAAAAATGATTGAAAAATGGGAGTTTACCCATTGAACAGAAGGGGTCGCTCTGTCGATCGCCATTGTCGCATTTTGTGACAGAAAATTCAATTTGGGGATTGAAAAAAATATTTGACGAAAATGTTGGCGATTGAAAAAATATTTGACGAAAATGTTGACGATTATGAATTCAGCCAATACCAAAATCAAAAATTGTGGTATACTACTCGCAATGTGTACTACTACACAATTTGTCTTTTCCCAAATAATGATCTTTGGAATTTGTAAATAAATCAAATTGTAAATTAATAAATCAATTTTTTAAAATGGAACATTACAATAAAATTTGGTGAATAAAACATTTTGCGAAAGAGAATTTCATTTGACGGATAGGTTATCGTACAGAAATCATTACAAAATGCGAGCCTACTTACCCATCGTACAGAAATTATTGCAAAATGCGAACTATCAATTTAAATTGCAAAGTTACATATCGAAAAATTAAAATAATGACACAAAAATATTAGAATTATTACAATAATATTAGATGCACACAGTTGCAATCAATACCATAACAATTACGTCATTTTGACCGTAGAACTCTTCGGTGGAATTTTCGAGAAAAGGCATTTTTGCAGAAAAAGCTTTCTCTGTATAATTTTAAGAATACATTTACAAATAATGAATTTTTTTGTGCGGTTAGTTTATATTAATCAATTCTATACAATTTCCAATATACTGTATTAAAAAAATCTTTATGAATTAAAATATTTTATACGATTTTTAATTTTTATAACATGTTAATTAGCTACAAAGTAAAGAAGTGCAAACAATAAGCACGTATCTTTGTAAAATTTGATTCATTGTAGGCGTCTGTATTCAACAACCATCTACATGAAATACCATTTTATCAAACCACTATATAATGTGTAGGAGTTGGGAAAAACTCAGACAATTTCATGATATCTTAAAATTAACCCACTAACAATTACAAATATGAAATCCAATTTTTAAGTACACTTGTACAGTAGGAAAATGATCATGTATTTGCATAAAAATTTATTTCATGCTATAATTATTTACGAGTTACATTTAAGCTATAAATAAGTTGCACAAGAACCCCCTATATCAACTAATGTACACATGTTATAGAAAAAATTCAATTCCATACTACAGCGGGTGGAGTACGATGACATTTATAAACAATAATGGGACTAAGATATGTTTTATGAATATATCCAACACTTCATTCAATATTTAAAATGCAAGAAAGCTGCCATTTATAACGAGTACTGGATAAAAATCAATTTAGTAAATCTGTTCTGCCCCAAAACTGTGTAACAATGAAATATTTTCGCTACAAACATGGAGGGATATTTAATACAATGCGCAGATGTAGACATAATGATATAAAAGGGTGATTTCTATAGAGGAATTTTTAAGGGAAAACTTGTTATATTTGTTGCATTTTAGAAAAGCCATGCAAATCATGACGTGCAGTTAGCTACTAGGCATTGTAATTCATGTATGGTAATCCAGGCATGGAGTTATTACATTATTTATCCATATTTCTCATTTGATATTTAGTGACGCAATATTAATTATTGCATCAATAATGTTAAAGTAACTAACTATTTATATTTAGTAAAAAATACAATTTTTATTACCTTAGCGCTTTTACACCCAGAAAGTTTTAAGTTTGCATTTATATTTCAGATAATAAAGATTATATTATTTTTTTATTTATTTTATTTTATTTATTTATTTAATCCAAAGAATTTAAGCCATCCAGAAAATTATAAAAGAGATTAGAGAAAACAAATGCGTTTCAAGAAATTAGCATTTACACCTAGATTTAAACATTAGCATTTCAGAGTAATTTATATGCAACAGAAAACTTACAACCGGTTTCATTTTTGTGGATTCAAGTTTTGCTCAGTCTATCAAGCTTCCTGAATCATGTTCTTTCTCTACCTTTGAATGCTAACGACAAAAGAGCGTGATCGCATACAACTAACTTGCAAGGAGCATGTTTCGCAAAATCCGATATTCCTAAAGGCCAAGACAGGGAATCGGTCATACTTTCATGATCAGTCTGCCGAAGCAACTATGCATTCGTGGAAGATTGCATCTGGAATATTATAGTTTCTCACTCAAAAGATGGATTACTTTCCTTGCAATACACAGAATATGTAACTGGCCATAATGCCTAGCGGTCACTCAATGGGATATCTACAAGTTAAATCAAAGTTGTTGATAATCAGTTTTAATTGTTGGCTGCGAAAGGATAGCAAATTGTATATTTATTACTTTCAGAGAAAAAGTGGGCGTACGGTTTTTAAAAAATCCCTTTGTATCCGCCACCCCTGAATCAATTTTTTTTTCGTTGATCTGGGAGCTAAAGCGGATTGAATGCGATTAAATAATATTCAAGCCAGAGAGGAAGTGCTCGATATATTAATATATCACCTCCTCCCTCACTCAGTCAGTTTAGTGCATATTACATAGATATCATAAATTGCTTAATATTTTGGAGTTATTATGAAATAGGAGTATAAAATGTTGGATTAATGTAAACATTCTGGGAATAAATGCATAAGAATCATAGGCGTAGGCATGTTGTCACCCCCCCCCCCCCTCCACCACCAATTCAAGCGAAAAAGTAAAATTACATTAGTTTTCCTATATGGTCCCGCGCGAGATTCTGCATAGAAATATATCAAAATTCTGGCGATCCCCCCCCCCCCCTCCCCAAAAAAAAATGTGACGGAAAATCCTGGAAAATGAAGGGGGCGCTTACTGAGAATTTTCTGCTAAAAGAAAAAAAAAAAGTAGAATTCCGTCGATCCATCCCCTGAAATGTGGCGCAAAATCACGATGTATGTACGGAGGGGCTTAAATCTTGAATCTATTTATGATTATATTATGTGTTTGAGTACAAGATAAAATAACGCCAATTTCTATCAATAAATTTATTTTACTCTGCGACTAAATATTTAAATTCTTTTTTTCAATAGTTGGACAGCGTTTTGATACGTTGCATTGTACATACATAACTTTTTTTTTGTAATGCAGTGACTGTTGTCCTGTGACACGTTTTCAAATTTAGAAAAAAATCATTCGGTATCGACACTATGGGTATTACTAGACAACGGATGGCGACTTTATGTAGCTAGGAAAACTATTTTTTTTTTTTTTCGCATTCCAGAAAACTATGCGAACTTTGCTAACACAACATTTTTTTACACTCGCCTTATATGAACGCAAAAGCAAACAAACCTTTGTCGTCTAAAAGATTCAAGGATTTAATATTCGCGAAATTTCTGAAAGTAACCTAAACTTCGCACCACGAAATAAAAATTATAGCAGGAATTAAGCATTAGGGGAAAATCTTTAAATTTGCAAAAATATTCAATATTCGCGAAATTTCAGAAAACCGCCTAAAATTCGTGGCGCGTAATAATCACTGCCCTAGTCATCACACGACGATTATCTAAGACCTTGATCACCCGGGTCCAGTGGCGTGAACCACTCTGAATTTATCAAGCGCACCTACCGCTCCTTGTCATCCCCCAGCCACGGGACATAATCGAATGATCATCTTTATAAAGAAGGAGGGCCCGGTAGAAGAAAACCCAACTGCCGCATGATAATGTGGCCGCGGGGCGGATTGTGCAGATCAGGCCGCCAAAGGAGACATTTTTTCCTGGTTCAGTGACCTGATGGGGAACCTCACCGACTGAACTATGTCATCCAGCAACACCTAAGTATGCGAAGGCACGAAGAACAGACTAAGACGAAGCACAATACGAGAACTCAACAATCCCGTAAGTAGATAACTGGCAAGAAAGCTAAACAATTATAGCTTGAATATCCAAGCATTACGAAGAAATGGAAGGTGGTTAATATCACACGTTCGCAAGCATGCGCACATACATGCCCACAGGCATTCAAATGAGCATAAACAATCTGTTAATCCCAGAGGTTCCGTAATTTCCAGATTATAACTCTCTGATTACATAGTAAAGGGACACTGTACTCTGAATCGCTGTTTTATTGGCTCAAATTATAACTAACATTTCTAATTATATAGGTGAAATTCCAAGGCTGTATCTTCTTTATTTAAAAAGTTATTCAAAATTTTCTGCACGACGATACAATAGAAACAACTCGCAAATGAAAACTTTAAATTGGTTTTTCTCCGTGTTTATTTTGTTTTTATTGTTTATTTTGTTGCCGACATTCAAATTTTAAAAATACCAAGGCCTTTTTGTAATTAAGATAAAGATTTTTAATTTTTTGTACATGTTTTACTTTATGTCTAGTAAAATTGTGCATGGAATCTACATTAAGATTTGTAGTTAAATTTTCGTTAATGTTAAACTAAGATCTGTTTAAATTTCCTCGTTTTTTCACTATTCATGCCAGTTTAAAAAATTTATATTAAATATAATATCAGAAGCATCTAAAAAGCCACGCACAATTTTATGTAGTATATTCCAAGGAATGGATAAGAAATATTTGGAGCGAAAATATAAACATTTGAATAAGTGGCAGAAATAAAAAATAATTAATTTTTTTAAAGAAACTTAAAATTTAACTTGTCTTGCAGTTCAATAAAAAATTTTTCGTCAATTTCTTTTTATAAATAATTTAATGTTAAAATGTAATCACAACATTTTTACAATAATACTTAAAATAAAAAACAAATGTCGAAAAGGTACGGTCCCTTAAAAAACTGAAAATTTTGAAAGTGCGAATTATAAATAGCCGCGGATTATCCGCGAAAATTTTTTCCAAGCAGAAAAACAACGTTTGCACTAATATAAAATATAAAGTAGCACATATAAACAAGAGAGATCAATCATGCTTAAAGCATTGATTATGAAACACTTTCCAACTTTAATGCAATTTTATTTAAACAAGTCTAAAATGTAATACATTCCTCGGTAATATTTTAACACTTATCGCAATACTACATTAATTTATTATATTTGAAAACTTCAACCTTCATCGAAAAAAATGAACTTCATTCAAATGACGGCATTGAAATATAAATTGCCTGGTTTAAACATCTCTAAAATGTTATAGATTCCTCGGTAATAATTTTAGAATTATCATAATACTACGATAATTTATTATATTTGAAAACTTCATCGAAAACAACTGAAATTTATTCAAATGACATCATAGGAAAAATAACACGCCTGACTCTCTCTATAAAAGCAGCATTTCATTCATAAATAATTCTCCATTCATGTCATTCATCACAATACTATAATAATTTATTTTATTTAAAATTTAAGACCATGGAGCTACAAGTAATTAAACTCTATGCGTAAAACTTCATCGAAAAAAATCGTCCTGCTCTTTGTAAAATCAATGAATATTTCATTCATATCAGCTATGCAGACTCCATGAACTAAATGATTTTGTGTTAAAGAAATACAGCAATTCTAATACAACTCATTCCACATATTTTGCTGTTTACATTTTACATAAGTGAAAAATAGGCTTCGTTGTAGAAATAATCAAATTTGGATGAGCATTTAAACTCAAATATAATGTAATTGCGTTGTTTCAGTATGTAGATGCACAGAATTTATGCAAAAATAAAGTGGTTTTAGGACGGATACAACACTCAATATGAATTAAAAAGAACTTTAAAAATCACGATTTTGAGACAAGATGGATGCCATATATCATTTTGAAGTGAGTCACGTGATTTTTTCATGTCATGGTCATGTGATCGCTTCATATACGAGGTGCTATTATTATTTTAATTTTTATTTAAAAACTACTGAATATATTTGGTTGAATTTTTTTTTATATATTTTATGGAACAATTTGAATATTACCTAAAATTTTCGAAGCAATTTGTGAATTTTAAATCCGCTTAAAAAATGTTTGAAAAATTAGGTCCCATAGGGCTCAATGTATTTCATTTTTTCAACCCGGGTTCAATCCAAAACTAATTGGTTGATATTATTCATTTATATTCCCATAGGTCCTACAGACCGTCTGAACAACATACTAAAATTTCATTTTGATTAAGTCATTTTTACGGCAGTTATAGTGCTAACAGACAGACAGAATGAACAAAGTCATAAACACTATTCAACTTTGTTGTAAAGTGTTAAACATCATTGTACTAATACAAATAAAATATTTTTGTTAAAATTTGTTCTTCGAATAGATCTTAACAGAAGTTAACATCTAATAGAAGTTAACATCGTCATCGTGCAACTTATTCCAAATTCTGATGTACGCAGCACCTGATTTTCCCTATATAATGCAATAGATTTACGTCTTTCACGGTGAAAAGATGATGAATAAGATTCACGTCATAATGTTTTTAAAGTTGAATTGTACATTTAGCGATTTTCCGGATGACAAGTAATATTTCAAAGTATCCAATTACCTTATATTTCGCTCAACTCTAAATTAACAATTATCAATATTGATAGCATTCGCAATAAGCAATATAGTCCTATTAAAATATTTTAATAATTAATTCATCAATTTGGCGTCATTTTTGCAGTTTTGACGATATTACCGTCAATCTGGTGGGAAAAATATCGCTAAGTTTCGCCAAAATATCACAAATTTAGCCAAATTTATCGCCAAGCATTACAGACAAACGGAGAAAAGGGCTTTTCCTATAAATGACTATTGGCGAATTGTTAGGCGTCAAAATATAAATATATTACCCAGAGTATCTTTTCTCGTGCATTGAACGAATTAGATCCACGAGAATGTTAACAAATTTATTGTCTAATATTGCATATAAAACGTGAACCTATTTCACAATAGTTAATAATTTTTAATTTTGGGACATTTTTGATAAATTTGGAAAATGTGCAATATCTCGAGAACGGTTCGTGCTAGCGTTCTAAAATTGTCATTCGTTTTTCAATAAAAAATGACGTAAGCGTTTTTGAGAGTTTTGATGATTTTTTTCAACATTTAATTCGGAAATTTAAGGTTCTTCCGAACGAACATTCGATTGAGATTAAAATCAACAGGGTTTCTGTAATTACTGATTATAAGATGTGTACCAAATTCCGTTCAAAAAGCTTCATTCGTTCTTGAGATATCGTATCCACAGAATCACTTTGGAAACATTTTGAATCGCCCCAGATTATGCTCAGGAAATTACAGTAGATGCATAACAATCAAACGCTCTATAGTCTACACTGTATATGAGGAATCAAATTAGAGAAAAAATATTATACCCTTACATGTATGTGTCGAAAGCCCAGGTCGTCCGACTCATCCGAAGAATAAGAGCAGCAGTTTGGGCGGCCGGGAAAATTAATTACATGTATGTGTTGTTGTTGTTGAGACCCAGACCGTCCGACCTACCAGAAAGGTGTATGGTAACAGTTTGGACGGCCGGGAAGTGCCACCCAATTTAGACCGGAACCCAGTGGGGGAGACATCCACAGGGACCGTACCCTCCTTCCCCTACCACCAATCTCTCGGAAGGACTTACGGACCCACATGTTTAACGTGATCGTACTCCGCGTGAACACGGCGACAGTTTTTGGCAGTGCTGGAATCGAACCCGGGCCTACCGAGTGCAACTCCAGAGCGCTAACCAATGGGCTACCGCGCCCTTACATGTATGTGTAGAAAACCCAGACCACACGACCAACCCATAAGCTAATGGTAGCTTTCTGTGTGGCCGGTTACATGTATGTGTGTAGGATCTCAGATGAGCCAATTTTTACATACGTACAGACAAGTATTCACAAACAGACAATACAGAGACAAATAGACAATATTTAGATATTGATCAGGAGTCTTATTCGGAAATATAAGGATGTATTCAAGAAGAATTAGGGGGGGGGGGGGGGGGTTAAAATGCAAAAGTCAGAAATTATCATCACATAAACAGACAATACAGAGATAAATACACAAAACTCAGATACTGATTAAGAATCTAATTAGGAAATATAAGGCTGTATTCGGGAAGAATTAAGGGAGGGGTTAAAATATAAGAGTCAGAAATTGTCATGGCATAAACACGGGTCTGGGTCATAATCCCGACAGCCGAAATCCCTACAAGCCAAAATCCCGACAGCCAAAATCCCGACAGGGTCGAAATCCCGACAAGTCAAAATCCCGACAAGCCAAAATCCCGACAGCCGAAACCCACTCTTGTACAGACTAATACAACACTAAGGCGGTCATCGCAGTGACGTCACAAGGGTTAGAATTTACTAATCAGCACCCCCCCCCCCCTACGCACATGCGCTGGACTCACGCTCCCTCTTGCCTCCATCCGCTTGCTACTACAATAGCCATATGCTATTTGAAAATGCTATTTGAACGTATGCAGAATGTGTAAGTGTTTTTTTTCTTTTTTAATAAAATGAATTTCCTAAATCTTATATCGACCTGTTATATCATTTTAATCTTTGTCATTTCAATTTGCCAAAATTTATTTCAGTAATGGCATAATTGTTACGATTTAGTGATTAAAACTATTAATTTGTAAAATGTAGAGATGTAAAAACGCCGATAATTTTGATCAAGCTATACATATAGGCGTAGAGAGCCATGTGCGTGGGCCCAGCGTGAGTCCGGCGCATGTGCGTGAGGGGGGGTGCTGATTAGTAAATTCTAACCCTAATGACGTCACTGCGATGACCGCCTTAGTGTTGTATTAGTCTGTGCAAGAGTGGGTTTCGGCTGTCGGGATTTTGGCTTGTCGGGATTTTGGCTTGTCGGGATTTCGACCTTGTCGGGATTTTGGCTTGTCGGGATTTTGACCCTGTCGGGATTATGGCTTGTCGGGATTTCGGCTGTCGGGATTCTGGCTTGTCGGGATTTCGGCTGTCGGGATTATGTCCGGAACCGCATAAACACACAATACAGAGATAAATGTACAAAGATACTGATAAAAAATATAAGGCTGTATTCGGGAAGAACTAGTGAGGGGTTAAAAATGTAAAAGTCAGAAATTATCATCACATAAACAGATAATACAGAAATAAATACACAAAACTCAGATACTGATTAAGAATCTAATTAGGAAATATAAGGCTGTATTCGGAAAGAATTAAGGAGGGGTTAAAATGTAAGAGCCAGAAATTGTCATCACATAAACAGACAATACAGAGATAAATGTACAAAACTCAGATACTGATTAAGAATCTAATTAGGAAATATAGGGCTGTATTCGGGAAGAATTAAGGAGGGGTTAAAATGTAAGAGCCAGAAATTGTCATCACATAAACAGACAATACAGAGATAAATGTACAAAAATACTGATAAGAAAAATATAAGGCTGTATTCGGGAAGAACTAGTGAAGGGTTAAAATGTAAAAGTCAGACATTATTATCACATAAACAGACAATACAGAGATAAATACACAAAACTCAGATACTGATCAGGAAATATAAGGTTGTATTTGGAAAGAATTAAGGAGGGGTTAAAATGTAATGCAAGTCTGAAATTGTCACCACATATACAGACAATTTAGAGAAAAATACACAAAGATACTAATATCAGGAGTCTAAGAAAAAATATGGTTGTATTCGGGAAGAACCAATGAGGGATTAAAATGCAAAAGTCAGAAATTATCGTACTCCGAAGTTGAATGTTTTTATGGAGAACTTAGAGGAAAACAGCACCATATTATGCTAGAAAAATTACTTAAATGACCTTGCGCACAAGCTATAAACAAACAGATGACAACGTAAAATACTGCGCAAATAAAATTTATAAACTATGTGATGGTTTAGAAAAAACGATATTGAGATATCGAGGAGATATGAGGTTGTTTTCATCAATGCAAGCAATTATACCACGGAAAGTGCCTATCAACTTACTGTCGCATCATCAATAAAATAAACTAAAATAAATCCACCTCTGATCGTTACATCGTTACATATTTCGAGTCCCTCCAGTAGTGCATGAAATCTTCGATTACCACATGTCAGGGAATGAAGAAGCTCTTGGAGTTATGCTGGTGAAGTAGCGACCAATGAATGTTGCACTTAAAATAGATGAGGTGTAACAAAAACTGCGTTAAATCAGTCATGAATGGCACAACTTGTTTTCAATAATTATCCAGTTAATGACTAATTTTAAGGTTAAACTAAAGTCACACAGATACGCGTAATTAGCTTCACATTCTGAAACAAAGATTTCGTTCGTGTCAAGAAGATTGGTTATGTGTCGTAATCTATGGATTTAATAATTATTACCAAAGGATTATCAAGGTTAGACAGGCAGAGGTCGATATGCCATACTGTTTAATGGGTAGTATACACTGGACATTTTCTCAGTAGGGACGGGGAGTGACACAAGATTTCTAACACAAAAAATCTGATGTGGACAGTAAATGACTTTCGCTATATAATACACTGAATTTACTTCTTTCACAGTAAAAATATGGTGTACAAAATCCACGATACAATGATTTTAACGTTGAATTTTATATTTGGTGCTGTTCCGGATGACAACTGACAAAGCTATTTCAAAGTGCCCAATTAACTTATATTTCGAGCAACTCTAAATTGACAATTATAAATAATAAAAGCATCATCCAACATAAGGAATATAGATCATAATAAAATTTTTTAATAATTAATTCATCAAATTGTCAGTATTTTAATTTAGCGTCATTTTTGAAATTTTAATTTTACATATAAAAAGTGAACATATTTCACAATAGTTAATACTCTTATTATTTTATTTATTAATTTATTTTTTTTATAAATTTATTTGAAACACATTTGTGTCATTCGTTTTCTAATGAAAAATTACGTAACGTAACATTATGGAAGATTATGATTTTTTCCAGTTTTTATTCGAAAATTTGAGAGTTTTCCGAACATTCGATTAAAATCAATAGGATTCCAGTATTTACCAATTGCAATGTTTGTACCAAATTTCATTCGCGGAAGGGGGATTTAAAGGTTTTTTTTTTCCTTTTCAAATATGGTCTCTATGAAGAACTAGTGCGATAATGTAGTCAAAAGTGGCTTTTATTACCAACTCTACGGCTTACGCCACTGAGGATCTATCATCTGTGATAAGCAGCATAAATCAACTTACGCGTGTCGAGTTATGCAATGCATTACCGTAGTTGCGTAAGCAGGGGATTAAGAGGTTATACCTCACTTTACAGCTGAACAATTATATTAATTCACCATAGGATTCATACTGGAAAACGCAATTCAGAACTGGAATCCCAGTTTAAAAATTCCCCCCCCCCCTCCCCTTTTTGCCTGTAATCATGATAAAATGGCATAATAAAGTTTAACGAAAATACAAGTTAAAGTCAAAATATTAAATAAAAATGCAATGCACACAAAAGTGAAGATATCCCAAAGGAGATTAAACAAACACCATAAGACAAGAAATAAAATTATTTTGGTTATACACATACACAATAACCTAAATAAAACAATTATGCCATTTAAATCCATACACGTTTTGACATCATAAATACGATCTCGAGGCTAAAATTAGCACAAAAGTGTGAATGAACACAATTAGGTTTCATGTCTCAAATTATAACAATCAACGTTAAGTATTTCCATCAAGACATTACTCAATTTAAACAAAAGCATTTTTAAAAGTTGCCCATCTACATGATTGTTTTCAGCAAACACAAACACATTTAACTGATATGACATTCAATTAAAAAAAACATACCTCATTCTATAGTGATAAAATATTCTCAATCGTTCTGGGGAAAGACGCACGTGTTATCAATCACACGTGTAAAATAAGTTGAATATTCCAGCATAAAATCGAGAGTATCCATTTAAATTCATTTTTGAATACAAAATCACATTTTCCCCGTTGTAAATCCATTCAAATGAAGCCCTAAATTTATCGCTGTACAGTGAATAATGCAAAGCAAGATAACGATAACACGTGATCCCGGGCCTAGAGATCCGCTCAGGCATAGACTAATATATACAGACCTGTTACTCTCGATTTCGCAGCACCCTCAGAGATGGCCCAAACTTGGATAGGAACTAAGGGTTGGCGCGCTCTTGGCGATGGTCTGGTTTGGGTCCAAGACGATTTTCAATAACCCTATTTCGTTCGACGAAAACTTAAAACCACAGACTAGCGCGGTTTAAGCAACGTGCAAAAGGATTATTTGTTAAGTGATTAGATCCTTTCAAGAAATGGATTGCCAAAAGAAAACTGGTTGCGTTACAGAGTATGTCATTTATTTTTATTAAAATTGAAATAATATTAGTTAATAATATTGAAATAATATAGTTATCACCATCCTATATACGTGTTCATAAGTATACACGTGTTCATCATACGAAATTAGTGCTGTGTTATTATTGCCGATTCTAAGAGGTAGTGGTATAATTAGTTAAAAAATATTTCCGTATTTTTTTAAATGTATAATAATTGATATTTGGATAGCTTTTTCTTAGTTGAATGTTATATTGTATGTGTATATATTTATGTAAAATTTTTATTAAGTGCCTTATGGTGGAAAATTTACCCCACCCCCGGGTAATTAATGGTTGAGTTCCACAACTTTAATAGTGCATTTATGTAAATTTGATATTTACAATAAGAATATTTTTATATTTAAAAAAAGAAGTCTATTAACAGCATCCCAGAACAAATTAAGGATCAAGTAATTTAACGATCAACACGCTAGTATACCTTTTAGACTGAAAATATTATATAATATTTCAGTCTTTTGAGTATGTTAGCTTGTAATTTTTTGTGCATTATGTTTTACAGTGAGACAATGCAATGCTTCTATTTTTTAATCCATTTTATGATTATTTGAATTAAATATATAACTATGTTTATTTAAATTTACTTAAACTAATAAATATATTTATGTTGCAGATTAATGTATTTTTAAATCCTGATCATTTCTATAGTTTCAAAAATTATAAAAGTACAGTCTTGTACATTTTTTCCCCCGCCTTCTTTGAAAAAAAAATCACCAAGCGAGCGGTAACGCGCCAAATCTGGCAGACGTACTTTGTTTACATCGTAGTTTCAGTGGATCCAACTCACGAGCGCTAGTATCTATGCGACATCCCATGTTAAAAATGTTGCCATAGGGTCCTATGGGAGTGAGCCTTCGGTCTGAATATAGTATTGTGTGCTCTCAGGCACACTCCGGAATTTTAGGCTTATCCGGCTCGACGCGGCAGTAACAGAGATTTTGCAATGTTGAGTTAGGCCCCAAATTCTGTTAGGCCTTAGGGGAGCTGCAAACGTGTCTCAAGAAGTGTGGTGTTGCCATCCACAAAAAGTAAAATTAAAAAGAAATAAAGGGGTTACATGTCATTCGACTTGAGCCTCGTTCACATGCAAGCCGGTATTTTCCGAGAACCATTCTAGACCTGTTCACATGTGCAACCCTATTACTTCCGCTTAAAGGACCAATTTTTCTTAAATACTTTTGACATTCATTTTCGGTAATACAATATAACTTTTTTTTTAATTGCTTTTTTAAAAAGCGTATTATTTTTAATTCATTATTTCATGTTATTATTTTATCTATATAATATGACAAATGTACGGAAATGTGAAACAAAATAACTATTTTATTTTTTTTTTAAATATATTTATGTATAAATTAAACTTGGATCTTTATAAACTAAACATCAAATTAAAAATATGCCAAAATTGATTTTAATATATTTTTCAAACTATAAATATATGCTTATTTTAATTTTTATATATATATATATATATAAATTATTAAATCCAAAGTTAGAATGTATGTAGTAACTCATAATACACTATTCCAAAATTTTCTACAAAATACAAAGAAATAAAAGAAATTAAGACACAAAGAGGAAATAATAAAGCATAATGCAAGTCATAAAGACAAAGACAATCAACAAATTTCAAAAATGAGGAATGCAAATAAGAAAACAAAAAAATCAAGCAAAAAAGCTTGCACATGGAGGAGATTTAGGCTTACGATAAGTTCATTTCGAAAAAATTCTCTTCGGGTCCATATATCCCTTCGAAATGAACACAAAAATGCTTGTTTCTGAAACACAAGATAGACTTTATCTATAAACTTGTGTTATATGGACGACAAGCATATAGATTGGAACAATAAAGGAAACATAAATACCTCAAAACACACCTCTTCAGCGCAACCATGACGAGCAAAATATGACTGGACCAATGTTGCCATATGCCAAAATGAAAAGATGTGATTTGCTGTTGCCAAAGAGAGTAATAAAAACTGTACTGCGCAAAAGCAATAAAATGAAATAAAATGAGTTATTCAACAGTTAAAGCTTCAAGATAAAAAGATGAAAATATAATTTCAAGAGAATGAAGAAGTACGGCTAAAATAAGATGATAAGGGGAGAATATGAGAATTTTAGGCTAATCGAAACTTATTAACTATACTATATATATATATATATATATATATATATATATATATAAAGTTTTATTCCATGAAACTGTTTAAAGAATTCATTCTTAAAAAGTCAAAAAAGAAAAGTTTTTCTCATTTAATCTTCGTTTTTAAGCTAAATTACGATGTATAAACTTGAATTAGGGGAAAAAGTGTAACAACATTTTAAGAAACTTTATTCAAGACAAATGAATATAGGAAATTAACATATAAAAAAAAAATGCATATTTATACCGAATACATTTTAACTATTATAAAATCGGTATAATTCATTTTTTATTTAAAACACTATTGCATGGCACAGATACAAAAATCTCATATATCACTATTATCGCAATTAAAAGTAATGTTTTTAATATAGCAGTGAAAAAATACTTATGATTGACATGTTTAATTGATATTGAAAAAAAGGTGGTCCTCTAAGTAATCCAAAAATAAAATTAATAAAATAAAATCAATTTCATATGCAGTATCTAAAATATATAAAAATAATTTATATTTTTGATACTAGCAATCAAAGTTTTTTTTTTTTTTTATTTTGGGGGGGGGGGGGGGGGTATTAGCATCTTGTAAGCTAATTTGCACAGTTTAGTTTATTGCAAAATGTATGCAAAGTAATTTTAAACGCCTTAAGCATTTTACTTTCTTATTAATATACATAATTATAAAACGCAATTCTTTACTAATCATAATATTGGCATTATAGTCACATCATCTCAAGTTATGGGACATTTCGCTTTGATATGTAAAAAGCTTAGAATACAAAACTAAAAGCATCAAACTTGAAATATAATGCATAGAAAAATTATTTACAATAATTAAGAGCATATATCCATTTAAATATAAATACATATTTATTTTATATTGTTAAAAAGGAGTGAGTATTAAGATAGTTTTATATAAGGAGAATATATAAAACTAAGAAAATATTTTTATCATTTATTAAAAACTACTTAGATAAATCCAGAAAATTTGCCCAAGAAACATAACATTATATTTTAACGTTGCTGCTTCAAAGGAAAATCAGCTGGCTTACATCACTTAACTGACAATTGTATACGTTTTGTAATTAAACAAAAATTGCTATAAAAATTATCCTGATATCGAGAAACAAATATTTCTAATTCGTGAGATAACAGTTAGCTCAAATAAACAAAATGTGCATACCCGCATCAATTTTTTTCAGTAGGATTCTCTGTACATTAAATTCTGAGGTATAATAAGGATCAATCCGTTTAATTCGTAAATAAGTCCGTGTAATGAATGCAAAATAATCTATATAAAATGCTATAAAGGCATCATAATTTCGCAATTTTCAGATAGAATTTGTACACAAGGTATCTCAGTATCCGCCATGTTTTTCAAGAAATCGCAGCTACGGTCATGGAATTGTGGGTAAGTTCCCAATCTACCCCCCTTAAGGCTCCTATATAGGTATATATAGGAGCCTTAACCCCCCTCGTTCCCTCAAATAAGAAGGAACAAAATTCTACCTCCTTTCAACCCTCTTTCAAACCGGTATTTTGCCGGCTTGGACATGGAAACGGTGACACGGGCAAAATGCGGCCATAATACCGGCTTTAAAATGTGCATGTGAACGGGGCTTACGGTAAAAATTCACTTTGGTTTGGTAATGAGAGATTGGGGGGTTTTCGCCTTTCAATATGACTGTGGGGTGTTATAATTGTGTTTCGTTGAGGTTTTAGAAGAATAAAACCTCATTAAGGGTTTTATTCAGAAGATAAGGGTTTTTATCCAGAAGTCTATTTACCTCAGAAATCGTTTGATACCAATAAATTAATGCACTTGGGAAAGTTTTATTTTTTGGGCAAATCTATGTGTTTAAAGTCAAACCCAATTGTATTAAAATCTGAAATACGATAATCCACTGAAAGAAAGCTATGCGTATAACAGCAATTAATAAAACTGAAAAAAAAAACCGAGCAACAAAATAACGCCTGTAACGACGACAATGATAAAATTACAGTTGCCACATTTACATAGAACAATTGCGGAAATCCATTAAGCAACGTGCGAAATAGTTGA
Organism: Amaurobius ferox; assembly: GCA_951213105.1. Taxonomy (NCBI): domain Eukaryota; kingdom Metazoa; phylum Arthropoda; class Arachnida; order Araneae; family Amaurobiidae; genus Amaurobius; species Amaurobius ferox. Next base: position 98,279,744 of record OX578141.1, on the reverse strand, counting down.
AATAGTGATTAAATAATTAAATTAGACTGGATAGAGTGCATGTTCGGAAAAAAAAAATAACTTCCGAAGATGACAAGAACGAAATACAATTGTTCTTTCGATTTAATTTGTTCTTTGAACCGCGGTGTTTCAATTTTATTTTTTTATTTTTGTTCTCCTCTCCTCAGTTCTTATTGCATCTGATAATGGTCTCTCTCTGGGAGATGTAAAGACATTTGAATCTAACATTTGAATGCTTAACTGGAAGAAAGAACAAAAATTTTAAGGACGAGAATCCATAGGGTAGCTAATGGTGTATACACTTCATTTTTGACGGAACCATTCAGAATTTTCATTTTCTTTTGCATACTTTTTTCGCAGTCAATACGAATTTTCGGAAAAAACGGAAGTGAAATCTCCAGAACCGAAAATCCCTAGTGAATCCTCTCATTTCCTCTGGAATTCTATACTGAATCTATACCACCCATCATCTGAACTCTATCTATAGTTAATCTTAGGAAATAGTTGTGTTTCAGGGAAACTTTTTGAACTGGAAATCTTTTCTGAATCTACCTACCTCTTTCTGGAATTTATTGTTGAATTCATATCAGTCATCATAAAAGTTTTACCTATATCCAATCTTGAGAAATAGATGTTTAAAAAAAGATTCTTTGAACAAAAAGTAGAAATCCTTAGAAAATTCCCAATCTCCTCTGGAATTTCAAGCTGAATCCATATTGGTAATCATCTAAGCTGTATCTATAGCACATCCCGAAAAATAGATGTTTAAAAAAATGTAAATTTTTGAATCAGAAGTAACATCTCCAAACCTGGAAGGGAAATTCCTTTGAGAGTCCCTTATCTAAGCTTTATCTATAGCCAATCCTAAGAAATAGATGTTTCAAAGAATTTTTTTTTAACCGGAAGTAGGTAAGAAACGATAAGTGAAAATTCTTAGTAAATCACCCAACCACATCCAGAATTTGATGCTGAATTCGTATCAGTTATCATCTAAACGCTATCTATAGCAGATCCTGCGATAAAGGGAAAATGTTCAGTAAAAACTATAGAATAAAATCAAAATTTTGCCACCAAGAAAATAAAAAATTCTGTTCGAGTACAGCGCAAAAAGAACGAAAATAAATACATATGTAACTGAACGATAGATTTCTTCCCATAAAATATGAACAAGCAAACAATCATAATAACGCTTATGAGTGTACGAAAGGCACCGATTAACCGTACGAAGGCATCTCTAAAATGCGATACATTTCTCGGTAATATTTTAAAAAATATCACAATACTACATTAATGTATTATATTTGAAAACTTAAAAGTTCATCGAAAAAATGAACTCCATTCAAATGACGTCAATTAAATATAAATCGCCTGGCTCCTCGATAATGTTTTTAACATTATGATAATACTACAATAATTTATTATATTTGAAAACTTCATCAAAAACAACTGAAATTTATTCAAATGACGCCATCGTAATATAACACGCCTGACTTTCTCTATAAAAGCGGTATTTCATTCATTAACATTTTTCCATTCATCCCAATACTATAATAATTTATTTTATTTAAAAACTTAAGACCATGGAGTTACAAGTAATTAAACTCTATGCTTAAAACATCATCGAAAAAACTCGTCCTTCTCTCTGTAAAATCAATGAATATTTCATTCATATCAGCTATGCATACTCCATGAGCTAAATAATTTTGCGTTAAAGAAATGCAGCAATTCTTATACAACTCATTCTACATATTTTGCTGTTTACATTTTACAAAAGTGAAAAATAGGCTTCGTTGTAGAAATAATCAAATTTGGATGATCATTTAAACTCAAATATATTGTAATCGAGTTGTTTCAGTATGTAGATGCACAGAATTTAAGCAAAAATAAAGCGGTTTTAGGACGGATACAACACTCAATATGAATTAAGAAGAACTTTAAAAATCACGATTTTGAGACAAGATGGATGCCATATTTCATTTTGAGGTGGGTCAAGTGATCGCTTCATATAAGAGGTGTAATTATTATTTTAATTTTTATTTAAAAACTACTGAATATATTTTGCTGAAATTTTTTTTATATATTTTATGGGATAATTTGAATATTACCTAAAATTTTCGAAGCAATTTGGGAATTTTAAATCCGCTTAAAAAATGTTTGAAAAATTAGATCCCATAGGGTTCAATGTATTTCATTTTTTCAATCCGGGTTCAATCCAAAACTAATTGGGTGATATTATTCATTTATATTCCCATAGGTCCCACAAACCGTCTGAACAACATACTAAAATTTCAATTTGATTAAGTCATTTTTACGGCAGTTATCGTGCTAACGGACAGACAGACAGAATGAACAAAGTCATAAACACTTTTCAACTTTGTTGTAAAGTGTTAATAAGTACATTTCAAAAACCAGATGTAAGAATCAACACAAGTTCAATGCATTTTTAATATAATCAGCACCAATCTTCCAATACAATATTTATATTGCATCTTAAAATTATAACATTTAAAAGATAGATATCCTGATAGATATTAATTAATTTTATTCGTGATGCCTGCATTCCTCTAATATTATTATTTCCTTCTACAAATGTAAAATTGGAGCGCGTTTTGCAGAAAGATGTATAAAATAAGGTTATATAGAAAAAATAAATAAATAACTTTTAAAAATCATCAGGTGCAAAAATTAACACAAAGATAAGGTGACTTTATTACGCAGCATTATAGTATTTAATAAAACGTGCAATTTATGAAGATTTACGTATGATTACTAAACCTGTTCACAAACACCTAAAATAAAGCCACGTAATATTGCTTCAATAAGCAAAGCACAGAAAACGAGACGGGTATAATAGAATCATCAACAATAATAAGCTTATTCAAAAGAGCTCACAAACTTCATTGTCAGTTAAAAATCAGTCAGAAATCTCAGACACCAGTTTTCGCCATAAATGCTCTCAACCTGAAGATGCTAATGTGGTAGAGCAGTGGGTGTTCGGCGAATTGGGTCGCAGGTCTTCTGTATCCTTTTTACGTCATCAGAAGCGTTTGGCAAGGCCAAACAAAAGAGTGATTTCGCTACGTCCAGGAAATGGATTATACCGGCAGGTTCAAATATATTTTGGCAATTTCATTATGTCGAAAGCGTTGGCAAATGTTTTAAGTTAATCCTGGAAATAATGAAATAATATATTGGATTAGGACGTGACCTTGAAATTAAATCAAGATAAGTATCAATTTTATAGTAACTCAGCATTTTATCCGGATTTCATTATTTTTTTTTTTACAGTATCATGGCATATGGGGCTGTAGAACTCACGCTAGATATTCTATATATGCAGAAAAATACATGTTGCGGTTTTTTTTTTTTTTTTTTTTTTTTAAATCACAGTTGCTGTACAAAGTAGAAAATAAATTAACGTCCCAAAGTAGAAAAGAGATTCGTTCGAAACGGCATCCTTCTATATATTTCTGAATAATTATTACCTAAAGCAAGAGACAAATACGACCATATTATTATGCTAGAATCTTGGAATGGTACCATGAAAAATAGAGGTTGACTGTCATATACATAATTCAGCTAATGGGAGGAACCCATTTCTATAATCAATGCGTTATGACCCACCCACCCCCACCCCACACACATACACAAGCTACGCCACTCCTCACAACAATCCATTTGAGGAATTTTGTTGTCTTTGGTACTATTTTTAACACTTTACAACAAAGTTGAAAGTGTTTATGACTTTGTTCATTCTGTCTGTCCGTTAGTACGATAACTGCCGTAAAAATGACTTAATCAAAATGAAATTTTAGTTTGTTGTTCAGACGGTCTGTAGGACCTACGGGAATATAAATGAATAATATCACCCAATTAGTTTTGGATTGAACCCGGGTTGAAAAAATGAAATACATTGAGCCCTATGGGACCTAATTTTTCAAACATTTTTCAAGCGGATTTAAAATTCAAAATTGCTTCGAAGATTTTAGATAATATTCAAATTGTTCCGTAAAATATATAAAAAAAAATTCAGTGAAATATATTGAGTAGTTTTTAAATAAAAATTAAAATAATAACAACACCCCTTATATGAAGCGATCATGTGACCATGATATGAAAAGATCCCGTGACCACGATATGAAAAGATCACGTGACCATGATATGAAAAGATCACGTGATCCACTTCAAAATGATATATGGCGTCCATCTTGTCTCAAAATCGTGATTTTTAAAGTTCTTTTTAATTCATATTGAGTGTTGTATCCATCCTAAAACCACTTTATTTGTGTTTAAATTCTGTGCATCTACATACTTAAACAACGCAATTACAATATATCTGAGTTTAAAATGCTCATCCAAATTTGATTATTTCTACAACGAAGCCTATTTTTCACCTATGTAAACAGCAATGTAGAATGAGTTGTATTAGAATTGCTGTATTTCTTTAACACAAAATCATTTAGTTCATGGAGTCTGCATAGCTGATATGAATGAAATATTCATTGATTTTACAAAGAGGAGGACGATTTTTTTCGATGAAGTTTTACGCATAGAGCTTAATTACTTGTAGCTCCATGGTCTTAATTTTTAAATAAAATAAATTATTATAGTATTGTGATGAATGACATGAATGGGAAATTATTTATGAATGAAATGCTGCTTTTATAGAGAGAGCCAGGCGTGTTATTTTTTCTATGATGTCATTTGAATAAATTTCAGTTGTTTTCGATGAAGTTTTCAAATATAATAAATTATCGTAGTATTATGATAATTCTAAAATTATTACCGAGGAATGTATCACATTTTAGAGATGTTTTAAACCAGGCAATTTATATTTCAATGCCGTCATTTGAATGAAGTTCATTTTTTTCGATGAAGGTTTAAGTTTTCAAATATAATAAATTAATGTAGTATTGTGATAAGTTTTAAAATATTACCGAGGAATGTATTGCATTTTAGACATGTTTAAATAAAATTGCATTGAAGTTGGAAAGTGTTTCATAATCAATGCTTTAAGCATGATTGATCTTTCTTGTTATTACTTAAAGTTATAAATAGATCATAACAACATCGTATCAATCACAAGTTGTGCCAACTGATTAAAAATATCTTTTAAGTAAAAATAAGAACTTGGGCTGGTGAGAGATGCCCACACGTTACAACGTGAGAAATCCGATGTTACTCCGGGCAGGCGAGCGTAGGTTCTCCCGGGAGAAAATTCCAAGGTTGAGTCATCGTGCCATCTTGCCAGGGAATTCATGGTCAGATAGAATCGAGATGACGCCTCTTCAAGGGAACCGACGCTGATATATACATCATTAGTAGTTCTATCTTTGCCATTTTATAAACTTAGAGATATATAACGATTAAATTGCCAGGTGAGTTGTTGACTATACGCTGTCGATAGGGTTGAGGTAGCGCGGAATGTTAGGGTATCGCAAGTATAATTGGATGTTCAAAGTATGCCGCTCATACAAATTGTGGTACCGCTCCATATTTAATTTGCCGCTTCTTAAGAATATTTCATGAAATTTTTCCCTCACTTAAAAAAGTGGGAGGGGGGGGGGGGGGTCCCTCCACTCTAGTGGTATCCGCCCATCTACGGGCTGATTTTTAAATATATTCTGATATTTTAATGATCTTAATAAAAAAAAAAATTCATTCAAAAATTAAAGTTTCTCCAAGCATTCGATCATGTTTAAAATCAATATGGTTTCAGTATTCGCCGATTATAATAAACATAACTAAATTAGTATCGAAACCCTGCATTCATTCGTGAAATATTGCGTCCATAGATCCACACACTAACGTACATACAGGCAGACATCACTTCAAAAAAATTCGATTCGAGTTCAAAGATAAAAGCCAACGTGCTCTTCTGTCGAAAACTCTAATTTTCGACCCCGCCACAATACTTTATACATTATACTAAGTATGTTGAAAAGTAGTAACGGGAAGTACAAGGTGCAGCAAGTACACCTTTAAACACAGTATTATTTATTTAAAGCTCCTTTTGACAAGTGAAATAGTGGAATCTTCCCACGCAGTGTGGGTCGATGGCATTCTGGATACCCCCCCCCCCCCCCCTCCCTCCCAAATTGTATGGTGCAGCAGACCGCAGGAGAAAGACATACACCGGTGTTCGTCCAACCAGCTGCTGCATTGACCTCCATTGTATCCCCGCCACAAAAAAGTTCCATGGTGAACAAGGTCGTACTGACTGAATAGATTACGCTACACTAAAGATGGAAAGCAGTACGAGCTTTTATGGTGAAACGCAATACTTTTTACCAACTTCCATGGTCGAAGTATCGAAGCATGCAAAGTAATGAATACGGTTGTAACGAACGGCAAACATAAGAGCCAGTACAGGTAGTTCAAGTTTGTCTATAGATCAGGCGGGTAAGGTGACTTAATTAGAGAAAGGGCAGATGTAGTCATGCTGCTTAGGAGGATGACGTTCGTGGAGAACTTCCTATTGAAAACTGCAATTTAAGTTTTGGTAAAACCTAACTAGTCAATACCATCTAAGCTGATTATCATTACCAGGTACGTAGAATTAAGCCTATAGGCTTCATTTTTGATCAGCGTCGTAACTAATAGGCCAGCGTTTTCAAAACACCTAGGGTACTTGACAGTTTGGTGTAAATTTTCTTAAAAATAAAAAATAAAAATTAAATGTATAAGGAAAACTTGAGCAACGTGTATACACACAAATAAAATGATAATGCAGCAGACAGCTGTTTCGAAGATACGTTGGATCCCCCCTTCGTCTGTGCAAGAGAACCAACAAACCCGAAGTCCAAAAGTGGAATCAGTGCAAAGGAAGATATAAAGAAAATTATCTACCCAAGGCATGAATTAACAGAAAGCCAAACAAATGTTCCTTATCCTTCGTACAAAGTGTATTTTACTTGTTGATTTGAATGCATAATTTGGCTCATAATGGATTTTTATTCATTTTGGAATTTCGCCATCAAAATGACATTCAAACGGGTTCTGCTACGAAATAAGTTTGATAAATACTGTACTAGGCCATGAATATAGAACATAACTGTGTCCAAACAATAAATTAATCACAACGTAAAATGATACGCAATTTTATTTGCGTAACATTCTGCGTTGCGCGCAAATAAACTGTAAAAAACAGGCGACCGTTCGCTAATAAAATACAAAAACACATATTCAAAGTTTATGACCTTTGCAACTTCGTGTGGCTCAAGCTAACTTGTTACTTGAATACTCTCTCTCTCTCTCTAACCCCCCCTCTCTCTCCACCCCCTCTCTATCTAACCCCCTCTCTCTCTCTACCCCCCCCCCCACACACACACACACACTAATAATATCAAACTGAAAATTATCAATATGTATAGTGATTCAAATATTAATTATATATATTAATTATAGTTCCAAAATATTAATTATAGTTCCAAATATAGTTCTTATTCCTAAATTTCATAAAAATCCTATTAAATTTAGAAGAGTAACTAGTGGTCATAATACTTAATCTACTACTGCGAGTAAATTACTACTAAATTATTTAAATCTAAATGATAGTTTGCGTTATTCTAGCAATAATTAACTTATTCTAAATAATAGTAAAGAATTAAAGAATAAAACAACACTAGGTAAACTAATTGGATTTCAAACTTTTGATTTAAAAAATATTTTTAATAATATTAAGATCTCTGATCTATATGTTGTGATTTTAGCTCTATATAATGCTTATATTACTAATCAATCTACTCATACAATATTTATCAATTTTTCAAAACTTCTTCACTTTGGTTTTTTTTCAATAATTATATACGTCAAGGTAATAAATTATACTTTCAAGTCTCCGGGGTTCCACAAGATGGCTGCAGTAGCAGTAGGTTAGCTAATTTATAGCTTTATCATTATGAACAGTCTTTTGCTTCAATAGATTATAAAATGTACATATATGTTGATGATCGGATTTGTTTAGTATTTACTGAAAACTATGTCATTAGATATAGATTTCTATCTAGACAATTTGGAATTAATTCCTAATGAAGTCACTATTAGTAATAATATTAATTTTTTGGATTTAAATCTAATTATTGAACATACTAATGGAATAGTTACTAATTTATGACAAAAAAGACTTTCAATTTTAACATTAATAAAATATTATCATTTAATTCCTGCAACGCGATTCAATTGTTTAGAAATATTATAGTTAATCAACTTCTTAGAATTTATAGATTATCAGATAAAAAATTTCATACTATGCATATTAATAATTACCAGCAAATTATATAAATAGCCAGCATATTTAATAAATGGTATAGTTAAAAAGTTTGGATTAGCTGAATTTTCTTGAATTCTCCTCTTAGTATCTTATTTTAGCCAGACATCAACATTCTTTTGAATAAATATTTCCTTGTATTTACATCCCCTTATACATTAGCCTCACTGTTTTCGATTATATTAAACTCCCCATTATTTTGTAGTTACTACTGTAGAATATCACCTTTGTTTGCCTTTTCGCAATACTGCTATGTATTTCTCGCGATTGGCAACAGTAGTTCTCTACTTTTATCCTTTGCGATCGGCAACAGTAATTCTCTACTTTTATCCTTTGCGATTGGCAGCAATAGTTCTCTACTTTTATCCTTTGCAATTGGCAACAGTAGCTCTCTACTTTTATCCTTTGCGATTGGCAACACTGGTCTCTTCATTCTGGGCTGCAATGGTTAGGACGTATGCAGAATTGTTTCAAGTAATCTTGTTTCCTTTATAATTTTTCCATCTTTATGTATGTAGTCCAAGTTATTAGAGTTTAAATATATAATCTATCTCTAATATCAGAAACATACATTTAGTGTTCATTTTGATTAAATACTTTGACTTGAAGAGTTTTGTTTCAAAATGAACAATTCATATATTTAGGCCTAGTGCTTATCTACGTGTATAGCTTTCATGCTTGGATTTTATTTGATTTTCAATTATCGATTCCATTCCGTTGATATTTGTTGATTATCTTCAGCTTGATGACTAGAAATTTGCATTTTATTTTCCATTTGATTAATGATTCCCTATTTAATACTTCTTTTTATTATGTAGGCATATTTTAAAGTTAGGGTTTTCTGAGTTGCAACTTCTTTCTATTCTATCATTGGATTTTCAAAACTATTAATATTATTATATATATATATATATATAATGAACAAGGAGTATTATAAAGGGCCATCTATAGCAAATATGGGATCAATAACATCATATGCTGTGGAAAACCAATAGGCATAGGAGGAACAGATGAAGGAATAATAATTATAAATGGAATCAGAAAAGCTAATTATGGACAAAAATGTACAAAAACATGGACTGAAACACGGAGTCGAAAATGTACAATCTCTTCAGGATGCGCATATACATTTTAGCATTCCAATGTTTTTTTCAATTAATTGCCTTGTATATAACCTGTAACAATATAACCAGTTATGTCACTGATAAAAATTAAAACCAGTGTAAACAAACAAAAGTAAAATTTGGAAATAACAATAAAAACTACATCAATATTAGAACTATTAGACATAAATATAAAAATTTATAAACCAATTTTAATACTACAAACTGTAAAATTTCACATACAACGTCTCCTGGCAGAACAAACAGTGAGATTTCGCATATTGCAAATAGCTGATAATAAACCTAGTTGAGATTATTGTAGTTTCATGAGACTGCTAACTAGAATGCGGCTTTGAAACAGAAGATTTTTGAAGGAAAATATCATCAAGTAATAGGTAAAATCAGCGTTTTTACTGAACTTGCAAATTTAAAATTATGCATGTCTTGTAAAATTCATAATGTAATCATAGTTTTTGAGCGTTTGTCATACACAATAAAAGAGTCCAATATTTAATTTTCCTAATTTAAGTGCCCAATTGATTTTCACTATTTCCTGAATTTAATGTTTATTTCCCTAAAAATATTACATCTCGAGATTTCACTTCATTTATTAAACCAAACTCACTAACTATATGGTGGTCCAGGACCGTAGCTAGTCTAAAGACCGTAGCTACCATCACTCTAGGACCGTAGCTAGGCAGCGACTCCCCCCCCCCTCCCCCGAAAGAGGTACACTCAGACCCGTGATAAAATATTCAATTTTAGTACTAATATGATATTTCATCAAACATGTTATCCAAATTTTGCAAATAAAATGACTTTTTGAGAATTTTTTGCAATTTATTTTGTTTGTTATAGCACTAGCACAGATATAAGATTTTTTTGTTCAGCTGAATTCTTTACAACTAACAGCTTCGATAATATAATGCTTATATTAAATGAATTGTGATTATTATATATTAATGTTATGTTTAATAGCTACAATATAATAGCTATACTCATAACCTTATAAATATAGCTATACAATTAACTACTTGTTAATAATTTATAGTTATTTATATGTATTGAAATATATATTAGAGTTTACAGATGCTAATTACTAGTAGGCTTTGTAGCACATAAGCTTCAAATCAATAGTGCATAATAATAGTGGTCCATATTAATAAAAAGCACCGTATTTAGTTATTTAAAATACTTACAATAGAACAATTTATTTAAACACTAAAAATCAATATTTCAGTGTATTACCTGCCCCTTCCCCCCCAAAAAAAAGTGTGTAGTGAGCCACATATTTAGGACTGTTAAGAGTCACTTAAATTTAACTTCGCCTCTTGAAGCCCATTTCTGACTACGGCCCTGAATTTTTGCATATTATCTTCACCCACCTCACACACACACACACAAAAAGTTTGTAGTAAGCCACATATTTAGGACTGTTAAGAGTCACTTAAATTTAACTTCGCCTCTTGAAGCCCATTTCTGACTACGGCCCTGAATTTTTGCATATTATCTTCACCCACCTCACACACACACACACACACAAAAAGTTTGTAGTAAGCCACATATTTAGGACTGTTAAGAGTCACTTAAATTTAACTTCGCCTCTTGAAGCCCATTTCTGACTACGGCCCTGAATTTTTGCATATTATCTTCACCCACCTCACACACACACAAAAAAAGTTTGTAGTAAGCCACATATTTAGGACTGTTAAGAGTCACTTAAATTTAACTTCGCCTCTTGAAGCCCATTTCTGGCTACGGCCCTGAATTTTTGCATATTATCTTCACCCACCTCACACACACACACAAAAAGTTTGTAGTAAGCCACATATTTAGGACTGTTAAGAGTCACTTAAATTTAACTTCGCCTCTTGAAGCCCATTTCTGACTACGGCCCTGAATTTTTGCATATTATCTTCACCCACCTCACACACACACACACACACACACACACACACACACACACACAAAGTTTGTAGTAAGCCACATATATAAGACTATTAAGCGCCACTTGAATTTCGCTTCGTCTCTTGAATTTTATTTCTGACTACGGCCCTGCATTTTTGCATATTATCTTCACCCACCTCCCACAAAAAAAAGTTTGTAGTAAGCCACATATTTAGGACTATTAAGCGCCACTTGAATTTCGCTTCGTCTCTTGAATTTCATTTCTGACGACGGCCCTGCATTTTTGTATATTATCTTCACCCCCCTCCCACAAAAAAAAAAAAAAGCCGCAGTGAGTGAGCCGGACCTTCAGGACTGTTGAGCGCCGCTTGAATTTCACATCCCCTCATGGATTTCATTTCCGACTATGGCCCTGCATCACTCAGGCATCATTAAGCATGTTATTCATTTAACTGTTTCAAACATCTGGCAAATAATCTAAAATCCTAATGAGAAGGCTACAAAATTATTCGTATGTAACCGAATACTAACAGGTTGTTCTTTAGGGGAAAATGACCTGCCGCCATTTGCAGATATGATAAACGAGTTTCGCTAAGATGCATCTAAAAAAAAGCAGGTGTTTGTTAGCTAACGACCCCAAAGGCTCAGAATCGAATGTGGGCTCGTATTAAGATAGAGTAACGTGCTATTAAAATGGTCGGGAGAAAAATGCATACCCACATATTCAGCTCAGCTGATAAATAACAGAGAATCAGATATAAAAGTACTTAAGTATTCATAAATTAACCCTTAACTGGTCGAGCTGTATTTTGTGAAACTAGTCGTTTCACCCGCACTTTGCGCACTCTCAATGGATAGTGGTCACAAATGTCACACCAACACACCTAACAAAAGTTTTCAATATAAAAAAACAGTTTCAAACTTAAACATTAAAATGGAATGACACACATGTTGGAGAGGCAATATGGTTTAATTTTTTCTTTTTTAATTCATTTGTATAGTCACCCTTAATTCGAATTTTCCGACGAATCAACAAAACCGAAATTCCAGCAACGGTGGAAGCACTCGATAATTAAGCAAGAAAGCTTTTTATTAAGCCTTTACGCCGTCACCCTTTAATTTAAATATTTTATATTCCCTTAGTCTAAGCTTAGACGGATTGAACTGACACCAAAACAAAGATTCTAGCTACAGTGAAAGTTCTCTATAATTGTGACACTTCACTCACTCAGTTTAGTGTATATTATACAGATAACGTTGTTACATAAGGCTTTAATCAGGAATTAAATCCATACAAGAATAGGCAACGCATTACAACAGATAATTTGTGCTGCATTTTGTCAGACGAATAGAAGTGAACAATTCTGTCAGATGACAAAAACTGCATTATTGTGTCAAATGACTAGCCGCGCTATATTTCGCCAGATGACTAGAAGTGCATTATTCTACCAGATGGCTAGCTAACCGTATTTTATTTCGTCAGATGACTAGCCGCCCTTTAATTTGCCAAATGAGTAGTCGCGTGGAGTCCAGTGACCCGCTAACAAAAATTGATTTTTGAAACACAAATGCTTCATTAGCAATATTATAAGACCTTTGTCAGAAATTTTCAACGAATACCCACATTCTGAAATATCTAGCTGGTGGCAATTCTGAATAATGAGATAATTTATCATGCTTTTATGACAGGAGTGTTTTCATATTATTTTAATTTAAGATTATCTTATTTGTCGTTAAGACACGCAACTTTAAATGAACTTTTCTTAAAACATGTTTTCATACTTTAGGCATATATTTCTCTGAAAGTACTTACGAAACTGGCATGCAATATTTTTTCCATGTAATAAATATACATGGGCGAAAAGGAAATAATCATTTTTCTGAAACAGATTTTGAAAAATAATTAAAATTTATAACTTGTTATTTCAGTAAAATGTCAATTTGAAAGGGAAATACGTAGATAAATTTCTTCGGAATAAATTTACAATCTTAGTTACAGCTAGTGTGTAAAGTACGGTGGCCACTATTAAAGAGCAGGAGCTAAGAGCCCGATAGTCAAATATCTGTTAAGCCAAACTCGACCAAATTTGGTATAAATACTATTTTCAGATTTTCTCTTAACAACAACAAAAAAAATGGCGCTCTAGGCTTCATTTTTGGAGTAAATTAGGCGTAGGAAGTAAAGAAAGTGAACATTTTACAGTAATTTTCAATTTGGCATAACTTAGATTTAGTTCAATATGTTTTTCATGTACATCTTCCAAAAACTACATTCGCTGAACAGCATTTTTTATTGCAGAAAGCAGTAGGTCCCCATGAATTTGCCTGACGTGCAACGTTATTCGGTCCTTCAAGGTGGCTATATTATCCCCGTTTCCTTGGTACACCAATCATTTAATATGACCCGAAATCAAAAGTCACAGTGTGTGTGTGTGTGGGGGGGGGGGGGGGGGGAGAGATCAGGAGAATGGGCTGGCCACTTCGGAAGAAACTCTCGACTCTTGCTGTATTCCTTATATTCTCAAAACTGTTACATCATCTATTACATTTGCAAAACAATTACATCATTTATTGCATTTGCATAATGTACCCGTTTTTACGAGAAAATCTGTATATTTACATGATCGCAGCGCCATATTTTCTCTAGTGGCGATTTTTTTTGGGGGGGGGGGGGGTAGAAATCAAAATCCTATGTTGAGTTTTTCCCAACAGATTTTTGACTATCGAACTCTAATGCCTCCTCTTTAATTATGGCCACCCTGTACATAAGGTTTGAGAAATTTATCATTATTTTTCTGAAATAATGATACCTAAATGTTGCAAATTCCTTGTATACTTCTGGACAGAAACAGTGAAGAGTAGAAGAAATGTTCTTTGATATAGATAAGGCGAGTACAATTAAGTGAGCAATTGTATTTAATCTCTGGATTAGCGCACTACTTTTATGACCTGAAGAAAGGGGTTATTGAGAGGGGCCCTTGAAATAATTCTCACCTAATTTTCATATTTACTTTCACCAAGTACAAGAAGTTTGTAAAAGCAGTAGGTACATTATAAAACTGAAAGTTTAATATAGAAAAGTTGCCTTGCCGTCATTTACCGATAAAAAAAGTGCGACAGAATATATGTTGACGCAAAAATTACTTTTAGTAAAACATCTGGTCGGAAACAAATATAAATTAGTACTTTCAAAATTGATGCACTAATGAAAAAGTATATAAGGATCGCATTTGAAAGTTCTATGCATTATCAAAATATTTAGCTACTGCGTGCATGTTTATAACGTAAATCAAGCATATAAGGAAATGTTGAGTAACTTGTCGCATGGAGTATAAATGGATATGCGAGATCATATTATGTTGTTACAACTTTAAGGAGGATTGAACTTACAACTTTAAGGTGAATTGAACTTACAACTTTTATATATATAATTTAAGTATTATACTTAGATTGCATAGTGGATCTCTTTGTATAAGTGCAGGAAATAAATCGCTTGAGAAATGAATATATTTGGAAGCTAAATGTACCTCCTCACGCGACTAGTTTTATGCTAAAGATCAAAACGTTACTTAGTGTTTTTAGTCATGTATTTAGACTGTAAACGTTCGCGCTCTTTGCAATCTTTGATTTTTGACGGGGTAAAAAAATCCCAACTGATAAGATAACAAATGACAGAAAAATGATACATCAAAATGTGTCAAGGCAAGAAAAGAATTTCTCACGGTTTGAGAGAATGGACTTTTCAATGCAAATTTACATTTTGGCCTTAGTTTGAAATGATCAACAATTCAGACCTTACCAAAACAGAATCGACCGTTCCTTCACGTCACAATCACCATATCAGTTATGCAATGTCTTACTATAATTTTGACAATATATGCGATTAAACTTAAGATCATAATCTATTGTCTTCATTAGTATACTTTTACAAATTCCTTTCTTTTAGTTTCATTTGGAGTGACAAGATTACATTTTACACGGACTTACCTTTGGAATCTGCATTACAAAGTACCTCAAATAATTCATTGGAATAATATGTAATAAAATATTTACATATAATACGCAATGAAATATTTTACTAGTATAGTTTATTGAAATATCTCGGTTCATATATCTAAACCTAAAAATTTTAATTGTGATTTCTTTCATAAAGGCGTAAACAGACAAAAAAAGCATCAATTTTGTGTGCGAAAATAAATTTATTTCTTTAAACAAATATACAGGAAAAACAAGGAAAGTAAAGCGAAAATGGCACTGAAAATCAAAAGGAATTTGCTCCCTTTACGACATCAAGCAAACGCTGCACAAATATGAAGTAAAAGCGAATTGGATGGCAATATGTACAAAGTACACAGCCCACATTAAACGATTTTGGAGTTTTTAACAGTTTCTGCATTCCATACATACTCTTTAGAAATACAGCACACAAATTCGAAGCCATACCAACTTTGCATCGGTCTAAATACGTGTGTTGAACTATTAAATATATAAAAGCGAAAATTCATCTCTTTGAACTCAGCTATTGAACCAGATTTTGATGTTTTATTTTTCGTTGCGTTTTTCTTTATTCAGGCATGTTTAAAAATGATTTAATATATAAAATAGAGAGCAGAGCCAAGAATACGGAAAAATCGGATTCCCAGCATTAAATCTCATGTTAACCAGAAAGAGGAGTGCATCACATTTTCAGCTTTGTATAGTTTTTGAGATACATTCAGTAATCAAATCTGAAGAAAACACCAGTCTTTAAAAAAGAAAAAGTAATTTTTGCATTTGAAATATCAAATGAATGAAACAATTTAAGTAACATCAGTAGATTAAAAAAATATATGAAATAAAAAAAAAAATCCAAACAGGATTGCAAAATGACCTCAAAATTTCCATAAATTTCGCGTTTAGATAAAGTATACGTGGCTTCACAGCTTAAACGAATTGTCTTATAATTTAGAAAATAGAACTCTTCGAATTATTTAAACAAATAACAGGTTACTCCTTATTAAAATGTTCATATTTCCCCCACAGTAACCGTTATTTGCTAAATGCTTTCAGGGTCTGGCAGCGCTGCATCCAAAAATCAGCAGCTTAAATGTCCAAGAATATCTTCAAGACCAGTGCTGCCAAATTGTTGAAATTTTTCACAAAAGAGAATTTTTAGTATATTGCCAACATGGGAAAAATAGAAATATTTTAACAAGGAATATTTTTCGTTCATATTTTCTACACGAGTGACTTAACAGCAAGGGGATAGATAATGTTACTTTGAAATGAAATAATCTCAAAAGAAAATTAAGCGACATTTGGCTTCAGTGGCTGGGTCTTTCCTTTACTTGGCCTTGCAAACGCACCAGGAAACGCCCAAAGAAGTCAAATTTGACACCAAACTCACCTTGGTAATTAAAGCAGATGAGCAGAGCATTATTTCAAAACAATGGTTATGTTTTTATCTTGATCCATGACCACAACCATTGAAAGGTCACGTGGAGGGGAGCGAGAGACAAAGCGAGAACCTCAAGCATATGAAAATCGATACGTTCGAAATCGATACCACGTGCATGAAATTCTAGCTACCTTAAGAAAAGTGAAACTTAACTTTCAATTGGACTTTTTCTAAACTGCTATTTAAAACAATAGGGAAATTTTCCAATGTAATATGACTAATTAGCTAATTAGTAAGATTTTATAGTTACATTACTTTTACATTGGGTTATGTCGAGGTGACTGGGAGATTAGGCGTAGTTTCAATGCCTACCTTGAGTACCGCAGTGAGTAAAATAGCTCCAGAACCAGATTACTCTGTCAAAAAGTACTTTAACACACATACATTACCCATTGTATTTAAGAAAATTACATCCTCGAGATAAGCCTCCTATTATATTGGTTCGTCATAGGGCGGTTTAATAACTGATAAAGAAATCTAAATTTCAGTTCAACTTGTAGCATAGCAAATTAACACCTTTATCTTTATACCAAACGAATGAAACCAAGTTTGAGACAAAGGTTGTTTTTTTTAACTTTCCATACATCGAATAGCTCACATTGCTTCAAAACCGAAAATACAATCACTGCTGCAAAGATCACGCTTTTCAGCATGATCCATCCCTTCAGATAAGTATCAACAGCGAAAATTGTAACTTTTTTTTTAGCGAGAACATGTCTACATGACAAACATCGATTGATGCATTTTGAACAATTGTGAAGTAAAATGCAAACGCGTAAACTCATCACTATTTTCTTTAAAAGAAAAATTACAGAAGTTAAGCACCATTTTACTATTATTAATTAGGACTCCGGAGGGGCGAAGTGCGTGTATAAGTCATATGTACTTTTTTTAATTATACTGCACATGATGGCAGCATGAACCTATCGATAATATCGTTTGACAATGATGTTGTAAGAAAATATAGGTGAAAGGGAGTCACGATGTTTATTATGTAAAATTAACTTCGTTCGTATATTGGAATAACAAAGTAAGCAGAAAAACCATGAAAACCTAATAAGCGCAGCCTGTCCTTACCGCCTGACCGTAAACTTCATGTGCAACTGGTTTTACCGTGATTCACTGCTCAATAATAAAACCAGTCGGTCATTAATTTTACACTTGCACCATTTCAGCTCTGATGTCAATGCTTGAGCACTCAAACCGCTTCACCGTGAAATTCTTATGTGTTTAACCCCTTCTAATGTTTAACATTTTCTCAATGTTTAACTTCTTTATTTTAACCCCGACTGCTTGGTCATGGGTAAGCTAACAGAACATCCATAGCCGAGAGATAAAGCGATCATTATGTAATTGACACAAGCCCCAAAGAGGCTTAATAGATTGGAAACTCTTTTTAAATATTAAGAAAATTCATGCCATTTCGTTGCGGAAAAATATCCATAAACATTTTCAGCACCATTTTCGCTTTCAGAGAATGCAATTTTCCCCGACAGAAACACGAGCTTCCGATGAATGTTGCAAATCTTCAAGTCTGGAAGTTATTCTGTAACGGCTTTAAAATTTTCCAAATCCAGTTAGTAAGCATTAAGTTCCGCGTTGTTTCTTCCATTTACATCACAAATAAGCAATATATTCTAATATCCCAAAGAGGTTGACTATAATTTTTATTGCAATTACTTTTTTCATCAGCTGTCTTCTCTGCTACGGTTCAGGATGATTCGCCACTTATTCGGGAAGATAGACGACATCGGCCAAGTCATTTATCGAAGCTGAACAGTGAGGAAAAAATAAATATTTCAGCCATGCATGTAGATTTATATTAGAAAATATAAAGTTTGCATTTCACACAGCGATTTTAAAATTTGATACATAGAAACTTAAAAATGTTTACTGTTCGATTATACGACTTAATAAAATGAAAATACAAATTAAAAAAAAACATCTTAAGCACAGATGAGAACTATCCTTTAAAAATAGAAAACTTTAAGATAGAAAATTGCAGTATAGTTCTTTAACCCATTAGGACATAATTACAAAAGTATTTGACTGAATTTAAAGGTTTCAAGAGACATTAGCCATTTGGTAATGGGTAATGGGGAGAGTATGTAAAAAATAAACAACTAGCCACTGTTTATGACAATCGGGTACGAAAACGATTTTCTAATAGACACAAAGAAATAAAAAAAATAATTTTGTTAAAACATTTTCTACGGCTTCACAAGATAATTATTTATTTTAAAAAGCCCAAAGAGCGAAACAAATCTTTTTTGGTAAAAAAATTTTTTGATTGAGATTTGGTAAAAAATCTGTATGCACGGGATTAAAATTTACTAGACAACAAACAAGCTTGAACCTCAACAAACCCAGATTTTTTTTTCTTTTTTTAACACTTTACAACAAAGTTGAAAAGTGTTTATGACTTTGTTCATTCTGTCTGTCTGTCTGTCCGTTAGCACGATAACTGCCGTAAAAATGACTTAATCAAAATGAAATTTTAGTATGTTGTTCAGACGGTCTATAGGACCTATGGGAATATAAATGAATAATATCACCCAATTAGTTTTGGATTGAACCTGGGTTGAAAAAATGGAATACATTGAGCCCTATGGGACCTAATTTTCCAAGCATTTTTTAAGCGGATTTAAAATTCACAAATTGCTTCGAAAATTTTAGGCAATATTCAAATTGTTCCATAAAATATATAAAAAAAAATTCAGCGAAATATATTCAGTAGTTTTTTAAATAAAAATTAAAATAATAATAACACCTCTTATATGAAGCGATCACGTGTCCATGATATGAAACGATCACATGACCCACTTCAAAATGATATATGGCATCCAACTTGTGTCAAAATCGTGATTTTAAAAGTTCTTTTTAATTCATATTGAGTGTTGTATCCGTCCTAAAACTACTTTATTTTTGCCTAAATTCTGTGCATCTACATACTAAAACAACGCAATGACAATATATTTCAGTTTAAATGCTCATCCAAATATGATTATTTCTACTATTAAGCCTATTTTTCACCTATGTAAAATGTAAACAGCAAAATATATAGAATGAGTTGTATTAGAATCGCTGTAATTCTTTAACACAAAATAATTTAGTCCATGCTTAGCTGATATGAATGAAATATTCATTGAATTTAGAAAGAGAAGGACGATATTTTTCGCTGAAGTTTTACGCATAGAGATTACTCACTTGTAACTCAATGGTCTTAATTTTTAAATAAAATAAATTATTATAGTATTGTGATGAATGACATGAATGGGGGAATTATTTATGAATGAAATGTTGCTTTTATAGAGAGAGCAAGGCGTGTTATTTTTTTATGACGTCATTTGAATGAATTTCAGTTGTTTTCGATGAAGTTTTCAAATATAATAAATTATCGTAGCATGATGATAATTCTAAAATTATTACCGAGGAATGTATCACATTTTAGATATATTTAAACCAGGCAATTTATACTTTAATGCCGTCATTTGAATGAAGTTAATTTTTTTCGATGAAGGTTTAAGGTTTCAAATATAATAAATTAATGTAGTATTGTGATAAGTTTTAAAATATTATCGAGGAATGTATTGCATTTTAGACATGTTTAAATAAAATTGCATTGAAGTTGGAAAGTGTTTCATAATCAATGCTTTAAGCATGATTGATCTTTCTTGTTTAAATATAGTGGAGTCTAAAGTAAATTGGATTTGAGACATCAAAATTCATGTAGACATACCACCCACGTCAATAATGTTCTTTTAACTTTATCTACAAATAAAATATACGACAAACTTTTAATCATAGTGTTTAGTACAGTTTGATTAATAAAGCTGTACTGTTATGTGAAGTTTGGGTGAAATTTAAGGTTGAAAGCTATCGGTTTGTTCAAGTTTTTGTTACAGGCCGAAGGGAAAAGAAATTGAAAATTATAAAGATCAAAGAAGGGTGGGGAAGGCGGCGAGGCCCCAAAGCTAAATATTGCAGATGGGCCCCAGATTAATTCGTTACGATATATTTCCCTCCCAGAGCTGATACAAAAAAAATCTTTCCCTAGAGTAGTGTTATATAATTTGTAGTTTAATTCTGTACAGTTATAACATTAACAATATAAATAATACCTCTAAAGGGACTATTTTCAATTTTACGGATGACAATGTAGGCTATTTCTTATAAGAACCTAAATATTTTATGTTACATGATTTAATTCTTAGAAGTATCAATTGTACAGAACTGCAAGGTTCTGTACAAATTACGAAGCCAAATATAAACATACGTTCTAATAAAAAGTTAAAATTACAAAAAGTACTTTTGTGCGACTGCTAATTTTATATAAATAAATTTTTGTAGGACAATTTCAAATAGAAAATAAAGATTAAACTAGAGGGTGGTATTCAATTTATACATGAAGCATGGTAGCAATATGTAAAGAGAAAAATAAATTAGCGAATGGAATTTAATATCTTTTCCTGATAAGTGGTGTTTTCAAATAATCTAAGCAGAAGGTAAAAAAAAAAAAAAATCATATACACTTCAGCATCCTAAAAGGAATTTTCATAACACCGGGACAATTCCGAAACATATCCCAGATTTCTAAAACTGGAACGTCTGGATAGCTTTCTTACCTTAAACACCTTTTAAAAAGCATGGATGATCGGCTGGCTCTCCAATGTATCCACCTTACTATAGAAATCCTCTAATAGACGGCCTTTATAGATGGAATGAAGTTCATTCACCCCGTGGGTGGAACTACTATACTCCAAAATCTCGTAACGTGTGTGTGGGGGGGGGGGGGGGGGGAGCTGTTGTGGGCCCAATGAAAGAAATATCAGAGGGAAAATAAAATTTTTTAGTTTATATATATATATATAGTTGATAAAAAATATCCGTGTATAGGGCTTAAGAGGCAAGAATAAATAGAATAAATTAGTGAACAAAGCAAAATTGACCCCTTCCCTCCCTATTTATTTATTTAAGAGTACGATCGCATTTATTTGATTGTTCTATTGCGGTGATGAGGTTGTGGAAGTGTTATAATTTTAAAGGAAACCTTTCGATCCGGGGCTAGGGGACATCTAAGTAGGCAATTTTAATCATAAGCATGTTGATGTCGACATGAGGAAAACTATGATCAACGTATAAGAAGTACTTGCAAAAGAACTCAGCATATCCCTTTTTTCTTCCCTTGTAATTTCTACCCTTCAAGGAGGAGAAGGGGGGGGGGGGGGGTCAGTGTTACGGTGGGAAAATATAGATATTGTGGAAATTTAAGTGGTAGGGTCCAGGTTAGGATCTCGCAGAGAAACCCATGACCCTGAGGTCCACCGCACTGATATTTAGCATTCCATAGAAATTATTAAAGTTTATGTTTTCAAATGAGTCCTACTAACTGTAAAAGAATAACGCTCTAAATATCTACAACTTAGTATATCCTAATGGGTTCTTTTAAAAACAAAAGACATGATCTTACCTTTATAATGACCATTTTGCGAATTTGACTAAGTTATAACCGGCGAAATATTGAATTCGGTCCTGCAAGAACTGTCTTTGCACTTACCTTTTATAAACCTAGCGGCTGTCCAAGACTATTTTCTTCGATTATACGAATTTGTGTGACGGTTATATTTTTACCAATATCAAAATCATGCAGTTGCTTTTGATAATGTAGTGAACCACAATCAACCGAGGCAAGATCCGAGTAAGACATGACGATAATTCTTATACAAGATCACTCAGACGTGTGGGAAAATTAATTTGTCAGAAAGACATATTGACATGAAAGGTTTGCAATACATAAAGTTTGATTGTTTCTAAATTAACCAGAGCTTTTGTATCTTCCAATATATAATGCATGGCACAAAAAAACTCATTAAATACATTTTACAATCAAGCATAATTAAACACTCGCACTTAATAAAGCGATTTTTAAGGGATACAAAGGGATTTTTAAAGAATGTATACTACATTGCTTCCCAAAAACAATGAATGCACAATTTTATATCGTTTCGATACTTGTAATTTTTTAAAACTGGTTATCAACAACGTCTATTAAGTGTGTTGGTGTTGTATTTAGTGACTAGTCATTGAGAACGCGCGAAGCGCGTGCGAAATGCCTAATTATGATTATAAAGCTAATTAGAGCGTTCTCTGGACCTGTTAGGTTTTAAGTTCGAAACACGCTTCTACAACATATTTCTTTTAATATTTTCAGAGAGAAAATATGTTTCCTGTTTCACCAAATAGTTACCCAGCACAATGTTTAAAATGCAAGGACACCGCCTCTTAGCAGTTGAAAATGCCTTACAGACTGCTTAAGAAAACTTTGTCTTTCCGTAAATCTTTAAATCAACGAGGAAATAGAATAAGTAAACATTTTTCACACACGAACATGTGTATCCCCGTGGTTTGCGCGCTAGATTTGCACGCTACCACAAATGCCGCCGTGTTCATGCGGAGTACGATCACGTTAAACATGTGGGTCCGTAAGTCCTTCCGAGAGGTTGGTGGTAGGGGAAGGAGGGTACGGTCCCTGTGGATGCCTCCCCCACTGGGTTCCGATCTAAATTGGGTGGCACTTCCCGGCCGTCCATTCAGTTACCTTACACCTTTCTGGTAGGTCGGACGGTCTGGGTCTCAACAACAACAACACACGAACATGCAAACACAACGCACAGGCCGCGTAAGAAATGCAGTCTTACGTCAACTTCTCTTTTGGAAAGAGAAAATCGAAAATATAAACATAAAGAAAGATACGCAACGTATAAGTTTTTTAAATTTACATAAGCGTTCAGTTTTATTCGAGCAGAAAATGAGAAAATAAGATAAAAGAAAAGGTCTGGAATAAGGGAAACTTTCCTTTAGACACATGTATTATGTCGAACACTGACCTAAAAAGCGATGGGGCAAAGAAACAAGAGCACGTGCTGTAACGATGAAAGAATCTGAACGCGAGGGCACATACGCAAATCAAAATGGGTCACATGGATGTGAAACATGGGTATATGTTAAAAGCTATGGCGTCCTAAAGAAGAGCATACATCTATGTAGCTTTCAGACTACAATAGAATTGAGCTAAAAGATAAAAAAGAAATCAACACTTTTCATTCCATCTTTCTTGGATAATCATTTCCTCGGAACTGAAGGTGAAAATCACCGTTTTGCTTGAGGATTCACTTGTTTCGGTAGAGGTTAACCACCAAAAGGTTATGAAGATATTTTTAGACGTATCTAAGGTCAGAATATGAGGGAACAGAAAAGTCGGCTGAAAAATGTATACTTATCAATTGTAGCAACTTTGATTCAGCGAACAGCAGGTAACATAGTATTAGTAAACGGTTTATCCTGAGCGCGATTGTGAGAATCATTAGGTACTGTCCCCCAGTTACAAAATTCAGTGACCCACACAAGCAATATTTTAAATCAGAATTATATTAACTTGAAATCGGATATAATGATGTTAATATGGAAAGAAGCCCAGGAAAATTGAAGTGGCCGGATCCAAAAAAATGTTGAAAAACGGCTCTATCTGGCACTAACTGTTCAACCACTGGAAGGGAATAAATTTAAGAACTGTTAAATTTCGCTTCAAAGTGCTCCGAATATCATCCTTGAGCCTCAGGTTGACCACCAGAAATATTAGGCTCCCCAGTATCGAACGTCAACCCTTTTCAACTATAAAAAGACCGGGGTAGCTTATTTGGACATACAGAGACATTTATAGTTACTATAGTCCAAATATCGAGTTAATGGTGTAATATTCTTCTCGAACCCTTTTGCACATTGAGCTTGGGATTAGAAATATTACATAAAAATTAGAAATTGTGTTCAGATCAAACATGTGAATTCATCAAGATTTATATATGTTTATTATTATTCTATAATTATTATTGTTATTCAAAGATTACCTTGCAAGGCTGTCGCCCAGTTCAGGATGAAACTACTATTCTAAGAATTTTAATAAAAGAATCTCATCCATATGGCTATGTGTATGCTAGTATGTTTGCTAGGACATTCAAATAGGTAAAATAACGAACAGACATGTTAGTATCTTTAATGTTCTAAACCGATATTTTTGGATTTTGAAATATTTATACATTTTGTGCGGGTAAGACGTGCTAAGGCTCATATTTAGGGCGTAGCCGCACATATCGAAAATCTTGCAAATTAGCTCTTAAAAAAATGACAAAAAAAAAAAAAAAAAAAAAAAAAAAAAAAAAAAAACTTATGAAATTAAAAATAAATGTTAGAATACAAAAATATGCACCCAACTTTATGCCAAACTATAGAATTGTGCTAAACTTAAGTTTTACGGATGCAGCGAAATAAGCATCGCATAACCTAAAAAATGCAAATTTTGAAGTATTTCTTTAAAATTACATAAATATGAAGCAATATGAAAGAGCGGATGCAGTTCAAACATCGTCGGAAAGAACGTTCTTCGATCTTTCCGATTGTGTCAAGATGAAAACGCTGCGATAAAATTTTCGGTAGGAACCGATTTGTGTGAATATTGCTCAAAATCGTGCTAAAACATAAAATAACTAAATTACTAATTCGAATTAAAAATATATATATCGCCGCACTGCACCTTTCCAGGTCCTGAAGTACTTATGTGCCAAATTTCGTGGCCATATGACGATTAGAATTCCCGCTACAAGCAGCGCGCACGCACGCACAGATATCTTCTTTTATTATGCAAAATTCGATAAAAGTGTAATATAGAGACCGACTACAAAAACTAATTAAAGCATGAAAATTTCTATGGTAATATCATAGAAATAGATTTATCGAAAAAAGTACTTGTTTTACAGTAAAAAATGATACATATACATATATATATACGTATATATTTTAAATAAAACTTACAATAGTTTAAAAGCATTTGACTAAAGCTGTTTTTATATATAAAGTTCCCTATGCATCCATTTAATATTAGCCAATTACATTTTCCAATATGCATGTCAAAATAAATTACGCATTTAAGTTAAACAGATTTGTTCATATATATTTATTGTTTTTAATCTAAGGTATTTTCAAACGGTTCACTATCGTTCAACATTTATGATAGTGGTCAATGTTCATCACAAAAGCAAAAATTTACTAAAATATATATTTTTCTTTTTTTAACAAGTTTTTTAATTATATTCTTTGTACCGAATGCTTGTTACAGGTAAATTTCAGCGTAATATTGTGATTGAACACAGACAATATTTACAAGCAAATAAATCTAAGCGTAAAAATTACGGCTGTCTTTAAATGAAATGACTTTGTTAATCCTTAATCCCCAAATCCCAGAATTGTGAAAAACGATCAGGATTGCAATCTCTATCTGATCACCATTTCGATATTTATAACAGAATGTCTAACAGACATCTAATTCGAAAGAGATGCTAACGACCATCTCAGGGGGAAGTTAAATTTCATCGATTTCCGATTCGTGACACGAGCAGGATGGTGAAACTTCCTGGGGAAGTGTTTGTGTACAGACGCGCAGGTAGACAGCAAAACGGTCGAATGCATTTCTAATCTATATATAGGAGCAATCACCTATTGGGAAAGTACAGAATGTCAAAACTGCACAACTCTTATGTCGCAAATAGTGAATCCACAGATAAGGGCCGGGTACACCATAATGGAATGTCGAAAAGGAATCTAAGACACTCCCACAATGCCAACTTTCACCTGTTTCTTCAAGCTCGACAAACCATTACAATAGAGTAGGTGAAAAATGATCAGGCATTCCAAACGTATAAACTTTCCTAAATGCCATCAACCTGCGCAAATAATTTCCAGGAGAATCAAAAAGTGACAACTTTGATCTCACAATAAAACTAGTCGGATCACAATATAACACGGATTCAGCAATTTCAAAATTGGTTTTGTAGCATAAATGTGCAAATTTATTGTGGAATTGATATAGATGAGAAATTCTATCTACATTCAATTCTCTACAAAGGGATAGGGGTTGTAGTTGAGTGTATGGTACCAAGACACCAGGACAGGAAAGGGCACCTGGTGCAATTGTAGGTCTTCTAAACAGTCATTTTTGAAAACATATAGGAAATTTCATGGACCAATGTGTAGAAAATATTTATAAAACTACATGTTTTTTTATAAGATCGCAAGATATTCAAGCAAAAAACTCAAGCTTTAATTGCAAAGTGAAGCCCGAGTCTGACTTGAACGTGATAATCTAACACACAATCATTGGTCTTGGGATCGAATTGGATCAAATTGGGCTCATAGGTGTAGACAGGATCTCGGAAAGGGGAGCGGGTTGGCGATTGAATGCAATTTTTTTTTAACACTAGATCTCGTTCATCCAACTGAGACTGGGAGTCAATGGAGAAGCAATATGTTTCTGTCGTCAATGGGGGATGATGAACTACGAAAACCCATAGTTACCCCACACACACACACACACACACACACACACCTGATTGGGCCGGTCGTCCAAATAGTTACTCAAGTCCTCTGGACGAGTCGGACGGCCTGGGGTTTCCACACCTGATTGGGCTCAGTATTTCTGTGCTCAAACACATCTAGGCGAATCACTGTTTTATAATATATGTTTAGGTCCTACATATTTGTTGTAATGCAAAATATTTTTGCATGTTTATTTTAATACATTTTTGCTGAATGTCTTGCTTGTATAAAATCCAAATTTAACAATAATATACTATATAAGAAAAGCCTTCCCCTGAGTTTGACTTGCAAGTTTGGCGTAATATCACCAACTTGGCGACATTTGAAAAATGTCGCCAAATAGGAGATAATTCAATATTTTGGAAAATTACGATTTCTACGATAAAAAATTATTTGATAATCCATGTCACTGTGATAATTACTCATTTAATATTCTTGGTTCAAAATATAGTGGGCTTTACTCTTTATGATTACGACATCTTGACTGAATCACATTCTCTGCTCTCTTTTCAAGAATTCAAAGACGCAGTTTACAAGTAAACTAAAAAAAACCCCAAAATGTTGCAGGAGAACCACTTTGTTTAGCGAACTGCAGTATTTCTTCCAAGAAAGGTCAAAACACACCTCTCAAGAGGGGGCATATAACCATTTCTTCCCCGCGCGAAATGATGAGTCGGCTTTTTCTTCTTATTATTATTTGCATATAGTCTCCTTCAAACCCCAATTTAAAATTCAACTCTCCTTTGCATCTATTAAAAACCAGTTTGTGCGCACCACGCGGGCCAAATACCGAAGGAGATTGTTAAAGACAAGCAAACAGAATCGTGAAACAGCATGAAACAAAAAGATATGGGAAAGCATACTGAGGACTATTTCTGTGGCTTTAAATGAGGTACGGAATTTTTGCGGGAGAAAATAATTGCTGGCATGGCATATTCCGATGTTTGTAATAAACATCGTTGAAATGGGGGGGAATAATCCAACTTTACTTTATAAAGTTTTATTTGGCGAAATTTTGAATAAACGTAGAATCCCCAGAAAGAAAAAAATAATTTAATGGTACGAAACAAAATGCTGATCTAAGGGTTTTGAAAATTTTGTGGAGTCGGAATTTTAGCTCTGAAAATAAATAGGGAGTTTAGCTCTGAAAATAAATAAGGATTTTTGGGAAAGAAAAAATAAAGTATCAGTGCGAGGTATTTTTTCTTTTTTACTTTAAACCAAAATGAATTTGGCAAAGGCAGGAGAAAACGAGTGTATTATAAAAATGCAATAAAACCTCGATAAACCAGATTGCGGTTAACCCGAGATATGGATCTTAAATCACAAATGATTGTGTGTGTGTGTTGCAAAATAACATCTTAATTACGTAATTTTGTTAAAGAAAGCAAAAATGAACACATTTGGGCCAAGTAAGAACACTTGATGTATCTGCGTGAAGTAATAAGAAAAAAGAAAGGATTTACATTTTTGAAGATTAACAACTTAAAATTTCGCTCAACTTCAAGCGCCAGATGAACATGACCATGAAGATCACCGGCGATTTTGAACTCTCATAGCAATTTTATAACTAGCATATTGTATAACCAAATACAGCCCTTTTTTTATGCAGAGTCTGATTTATACACGGGCCATCAGGGCCGCAGTCCTGGACTCCCAAATTTTGCTATAATGACCTGAAAGTCTAATTGTCCTAAAAAATAAATGAAAATATTGACGTGTAAGAAAATGTCAAAATTATCCAATTTCTCAGTAAAATTAATATTGTATGATCTAGATTTCCATTATGCTATTTGCTTTAAGCATTTATTTACTACTGACGGCGTAAATAAATATTAAAATATTTAGTAGGCGGCTCTGAGTCCCATTTATTATGATTTAGGCTCTGTTTTTATTTATGTATGTATAGGCATGGCTTTTAAAATGAAAAAATCTATTTTGTTACATTTTAATTCAAAATATTTTTCACCTATTATTTTGTACGGGTCATCAACGCTTTAATGTTTCTCTACCGACATAAGAAAATTTTAAATTTTAGGGATGAAAGTTTAAAAGGGGGGGGGGGGGGGTAATTGAAAGCATGAATAATTATAGAAAATTTAATTCAACAGAAGTACTTACTTTCCTGATATTACCATATTTTCTGATATTGAAGAAAAATTATATTGTTTCCTTACTGATTATAGTGCAAGAACAATGCCACTGTATATTCCACACGAGCAAACGTGGCAAATTAATAGATTAAAAAGTATAAAGCAAACAAAACTAATAAAATTTTAAAAAATCTGATGTAGACAGCACATGATTTTCTCTGCAAAATGCAAGTATTTTACTTTTTTCTAATAAGAAATATGATGGACAAGATCGATGGCACAAGGTTCTCAATGTTAAAAAGCACCTACATTTGGCCTATGTGAATGTTTAAAATTTCGGCCTGAATTTCTACTCTATGTAAGGCAAGTACACAATTTACAAAAGGTGGTCAACTTCGTATTTTTTTCAACACACGAAAGTTTTAAATTAAATATCGAGATCGAATATATGCATTTTTAACACGAAAATAAATAACTCCAAAAAGAAAACTTTTACGTTTCGACAAAAATCGCAACACAATGGGAAAATAGGTATACAGAATGAGTCAACTTTGGAATTTCGTCAATACAGTTCCGCAGTTGGGTATTTCCGGATGCCTCTTGAAAATATGTATGTCATTTCAGTGCAAGATAAGTAAAAATAAATAGTTGATTCTAATTATTCTCGCCCTTAGCAAAAGAGCCTTATCTACACAGATTTAACTTTTTATTTTCGTTAAGTATGCGGTGCATTGTTAGCAACATTACCAACCTTGTGGCTAAGTTAAAAGGTCTTAATAAATAAAAACTTCGCAAATACAGCATACATACAAAAATCTGGTCCACTAGTTTCAAAAGCAAATAACAGCCTTTGTCATGATTGACAAGAAGCGCGACCTCACTCAAGTTAAAGTCGGCAATTTTAACTCGGAAAAGATAAAATTTCACGTTACGGCAAAAATTGTAACGCAATGGACCAGAAGAAGGCTGTTATTTGCCTTTGAAATTAGTAAACCAGTATTTTGGATACATGCCGTATTTACGAAATTTTTATTACCTTTTCTATATTTATAGTATAATGTATAGGAGTCATTCCATGTAGAATCACCAAGTGGTAGTTGCATGACCACATTTTAAAATTTTTATATTTTGCACAAATGTTCCTACGCATTTCAGCAGATGAGAAACAATGTTTAAATCTTTTTCATCTAGCTTGTTTTTCTGGTACGGCCATTTTTCCAACATGGCGAACTCCAAATTTGAAGAATTTTAGATGTTCAAGCAAATTTAAATATCTTGGAATCCAAAAGAGCTAGATACTTGGGATAAAAACTATTTTATTGGTCCTAAATTAGTCTACATTTCATGTCATAAAATTTGTCTAACTGCTACCTGATTAGCGCTGAAATTCAGCGTTGGTTAAGCTAAAATCGCAGTTTTTGAGCCTGTAAAAGGAATGAAGTAAGCAATTCTTTCTGAAGGCTCACATGCTATTAGGCTTAACTCTGCAATGATCATTTTACATCTGATGCCACACTAAACTTGCTTTTTTCCCTTTTATATGTAACTTAATTTAAATACCTTAAACCCTAATCCCGCTGTAACCCCACTGTTTCTGTCTACAAAATTTACATAAAGTTTTTTGACCATTAGAAAAAATTAAAAAGTTTAATGAATTACCTATTTGCAATACAGTTTTCGAAACACACCAGCAACTGCACAAGAGAACCATCTAGTGGTACATAATATAACGAAATTTCAATCTCAAACCTGATTTTAAAATTTAAGGTGTCACAAAGTGACTGTATTCCAATGTGCCCCACTCGCCTGTATTATTTGACAATTAGAAAAAATATCTACCCAACTAATTATGAGGATCACTCTGGCTGGAAAAAAAAAATCTCCTAAAGTACTCAATATCTTTACGAGACGAAGTCAGACAGAAAATTGAACAATGAACAATTAATTACAGGCATTCATAAAAGGAAACAATTACAACGATCTCGGAAACAAGCGCAAAGCGGGGAATAATGAAGCTTTGTTTAGATATTATGAATACCTGAATCTACAATTTTCAAGAAACCTGCCTTTCCGTAGATAATCCACCCATTGTTTTGATAAATTATAAACTAAAGCTAAATGCGGATATTACTTTTCAACTGTAACTAATTAAGTTTTAATTTTAAAAAAATTATGCGAAACTTTCCTTATTAATGTATTTGATATTCAGTTTCGTATGTATTTTTACGTTAAAATGACGACTTGATTACATTAAAATGATGATTTGAACGCAAAATGAGGATTTTATATGCAGTGGTACACAAAAGAATTGCACACCCCACAAATTTCCCTAATTTCGATGAAGAAAAAGGACAATACATTTAAAGTGATGTTTAAATTGTTTCATATTAATTAAACGATACATTGAAGTGGAAATAATGCAGTAATGCACAAAAATTATTTAGGAATGCCTGTGTGAAATATTCCGAAATAATAAGGCATTCTTATTTTATTAAATATTTATTAATAGGTTCATAATATAATATATATGATTTTCGAGGTGGTATGGAGTAATGTCGTCTGTCCCATAATAATGGCTACAGGGCAATGTCATTTGTAATTTTCACAATCAATTCATAAGGGTCAATGAACTAAAAATAGGATGCAACATTCCTGTTTGTTACGCTATATAACATGAATACATAATTAAATCACCCTTTATGACGCAAAAGTTAGACTAAAAGTAACATTAAAATAAAACATGAAATACCAATTATTAAAAAAACTGACAAAAGCTACAGTTTAAGAGTGAATTTTGAGAACCGCGTTGCTTACCCAATTATTTTTACTAATATACCATGTCCTCAAAACTTGAAATTATATAGCCAAAGTGTCAAGATAAATCTAAAATAACCAACACGGGATATAAAAAAAAAAAAAAAGAAATCTGTTTTTCCCTGTTAACATATGGAGAATAATCCTAAACCTCTTCTAGCTTGTTTAGTTTTTAGGATTTTTTTCTTCCCGTTTTAGTCAATCATAATAGCTTTAAAAGCAATTCCATAAAATAATCAGAAGTATTTCTAATATTTTTGTACGGCTAATTAATTACTTTTTGATAGATATTAAAAAAAAATTCTAATTCTTTTATCGAATTTTATAAAAGTATAAAACTATCTTTTCTCCGTATCTATGCTTAACGAAAATTGCGCGGAAAAATCCCTATGGTAAAAGAGCAAGAGGTTTAAAACTTTTTCCATAAATTAACATGAAAAAAGCTGAACGAATGACTGGAGGGAAAATCTACTAAATATTCTAAATTTTAAAGCCGAAAGTTTCGTAACCAGAATTTTTTTTCTTTTCATAATAAAAAGAAATTAAACTTAGTTTTCCGAGATATTGAATCATCACTAGTTTGGCGATATTCTCCCAAAATCGCTAAATTAGAAATATTTCGCCACATTTGTCACCAAGGTTGGCAAATTGTTACCAAAACTATCTACAAGTAGACTAGACAAACAGAAGGACTTTTCTTATACAGTATACTCATTTTGTCCTGGTCTTTAAATAGTATATTATCACGATATTTCAACAGAAACTTTAAAAAGGAAAATGTCAATCGTTTTCTAATGAAATATTGCATAAAAATGACTATTTGCGTAAGTTTAAAGATTTTAATTTTTTGTTGATTTTTTCAAAATTTCACTCGAAAATTGAAGGGGAGGGGGGGTATGAACAGTCGATTGCTTTTAAAAACAATAGACTTCCAGTATTCACGGATTGTAATTTTTGTACCAAATTTCGTTCGAATCGCTTCATTCGTTCGTGAGATATCGTCTCTCGAATTAGAACTCGAATTTTCGACCCCGTCACAATTATACTATGTATATAAGGCAAGTATTAAATGCGCACGGAGCATTTTGTATAAACAGTGACAACAGAAATTCTAATTTTAAGAAAACGAGTTTTCTAGTTAAAAGAGCCTTATAAAAAATATTTGTAAATAAAAAAATTTAATTCGATTTTCACCATTAAAAATATCCAAATCGAAATTTTTTTTTATCAAAATTCAAAAGCATAAATGGAAGTATATTAATATGTAAAAATTTTAAATTGGTGATTTGGGTCATATTTTAACTTTTTGAATGTCCACGGTCCACATAATAATAGTACTAATTTTATTCGAATTGTCCAATTTGTTCATGATATCGTGCCTATAGCCATAGACATCAATGCTAAAATGTTCTATTCATATTCATGGCTGTTGTTCATAAAGTGTAAATTCTTTAAAACCAGATATTTGGATTCTTGACCCCATCAAAATAATTTCCCTTTGCATATAATATATTGTAGGGAAAATAAAAAATAACCAACCAATCCAGTCTCATTTCTACATCCACCCCAACCTTATTTATGTTATCGGCAAAATTGGAAAACCTCTAGAAAGTTCTTTGTAGAAAAGTGAAAATAAAATACCATGATTATCTCATTTTAATAGGCTTTGCTATCTGCAGATGCTTTTTATATTTCCAAAATGAATCCCTCATTTGCGAAAACGAATCACGAGTTTTATAAATAGGGAAAAATACCAGCGAAATCAGGGGAAAACAGAAAGGTAAAAAAGTCCATATTGCTACGCGCAAAGGCGCCGAAGTGGGTAGGTTGAAGGAGGAGTCAAAGTTCGATGACAACCCTTCTAAACAAAAACATAACAGGTTCTTAAAATACGGCTACGGTTAGAGAAACATTGCTGGAATGCTTGCTACATGCAGTTGCAGCTGCGCTGAAACTTGCTAAGGATGAAATAACTAAAATATGGATTAACATTTGGATCATTGTTTAAATAGTTTTTTTAAGATAAGTGGTTTTATGCGGATTATCCATAAATTTACCACATTTATAGAATGTTTATAAAAAAAAGCTTTAGGGTATTAACTTAACAAGATATATCAATGTGCCATACCAATATGATTTATTTTGGTAATAGAGAAGAGTGGGGCACCTTAAAACACCTAAAGTTTTAAAATTGGGTTTGAGATTAAAATTTTGTTGTTTTATGTACCTCTAGATAGCCTGATAATTTTTTGCTGTGTTTTTAATGCTCTACTGCAATTAGGTAAATATTTATCAAACATTTCAGTTTTTATAACAGTCAAAAAAACGTATGTAACTTTTGTAGGCAGTAACAATGGCATTAGAATTTAATTTATTTAAATAAAACTACATATCAAAGAAACGGGCATATTTGTTGCGAAATTAAATAAAATGATTATTGTAGAGTTAAACCTAAAAGCATGGGAATCTTTAAGAATCTGGTGAGTTGGGCCAGATTTTGGACACATGATGAGGCACAGCATGACACCTGATGGAATCACTTTTTGCAGCGACTGCTGTAAATAATGATTTTAATAAGTCTTTGTTACTCAAGAAGCTTCTAAATTTTTCATCAGTTAAAATATTAAATTTAGTTCAATACATAAGCGTTGTATAACATTTTTTCCGCTTAAATGCAGTCTGTTGTATTAGTAATTTAAATTGAGAACAATATAACCAAAATTTGTCTCGGAAAAGTTCATTAAAAATGTTTCATCCATTGGAGGCACAGGGTATCTTAGGGACAATAGAAAAGTGCTGAAAAACATATTTATTAATTAGGTATAAGACATTTGGAGTGGATTTTACTTTTACCTTATATGAAAGTGCTTAATGTATGAGATAAGTGTTTGGTTACGATAGAATTATAAAAAAAATATTTTTTGTTAAGCTCATCGGTCCTCGTCGTAACTTCTTCAACCGCCGAAATTCACGAAGGGCAGCATTGGCATTCTCATTTCTCTGATAATATAGCTTGACTAACAAAGTAACGGTCATGGAAGGTAAGAGTCATCGAAAGGTACTAGGTAGTTCGCCTCCGAATGATGAAAATTCTTCTAGTCATTCCTTTTATCCACATGATCCCTACACCGAACGCGATTAATCAAATTTGTGCATTTTACTCGGTAAAAAGCGCCAAAAGGTCCCCTGTAGGCGACTTTATGAACTATATATTTTTTGTTTCTTTAGAAATCAAAACTGCATGTTCCACTGTGTACGCTCACCGAATTTTGTTACGTTTCGTCCAATACATTACTCGCTAGAGGGCTCTGAACACCTCACGTTATTTTATGGCCACCCGGTATATGGATATTTATTCTTTAGACCTAATATACGTCCGTATTTTCTATGAACAGTGTATGCTCTTAGAGGGAGGAGTCACCATAGGAGGGGCGGATATCGCTAAAGTGGAGGGGAGTCGGTTGCTAGAAGGATGCGACCCACCAATAATTGAGGGAGGGGAAGACATGAAATAATCACGAGGAAAAAATCAAATATTCAGGGGAGGAGGGCATGCTAAATGTTTGTAGGGCGGCTACAATTTGTATGGCAGGTCCTGCTTAGAGGATATTCGTTCTCAAGTCCGTAATTGAAATGTTTGAAAATATCTCAATATTTTTAAAGTGACTAAAATTATATATATTTTTTTCCAAAATTTCAAGTTTTATGAAATATTGGAGTGAAATGAAATTAAAATTAAACAAATCGACGAAAAATATAAATACAGAAGAAATTATTGACAAAAGAGTATCAATAAATGTTATCCACGAGAAAACCAGCTTCGAAGACGATATGAAACTGTCTGAAAAATACGTAGAACTTTTAAGAATTTTAAAACCGACCCACTTTTAGTCGCAAGAATTTAAAGAAATTAATCAAGTTTGTGATCTGCATGCCTGGAACTTCGACAACTGTAGAAAGGACCTTTTCGACCGTGAACAATGGCTGGCGATAGGAAAAGGGATATTGGATTTAAAACTTCTAAACTAGACATTAAAACTTTTAAGACTTTGTGCAGACAATATATATATATATATATATATATATATATATATATATATATATATGTTTATTATTATTGCAGGAAATCTAATGTAATCAAAAACAACGAAACAGTGTCAAAAATGGGATGAAAAAAAAAAAAAAAAAAAAAAAAAAACTACGGATTGTAAAGTAGTTCAAAATGTAAAGTAGTTCAAAAGCACAGTAGGATCTGGTTATAACGAGCATTTTAAAACCCACTAATTTGCTTGTTAAATCCGGATGATCTATCTCCAAAACCCATTTTCTCAGCAAAACTATAGGAGATGTTTCAAAAAAGGTAATTACTCAAAGAAACATAAGTTCCTTTGTCATGTGGTTAAAATTACTCGAGATATCAATTAAAATTTTCGACGGATATTCGAGGACTGTATGAAACTTGTGCTAAGATAAGTACTCATATAAGTTTTCGAATGGAAATCTTATCTAACGAAATTTAATTTTTGTACTGTAACGAAATTCAATATTTCCGCTGTTTCTTTTGATCGGGTCAAGGTGGTTTAAATCCTATAACTTTGGACATTTTCGCTGCCAATTTTGTAAATGGGTTTTATTTTATCAAAATATCCTTAAATAAATCAGGAACAATTTGTTAATTGAACTTTCTTTGTAGAGGACTAGTACAAAAAGTTAAATTTTGTACTTTTTTGCTAAAGCGTGTCACGTGACGAAACAGTCAGTCTAAAAGTCGATCTTATTTGAAGCATTTCTTAATTGAAGCCTTCTGTCTGTAACCAATAGTTCAATAGAGATTTGTTGTTGTTATTGTTGAAACCCAGACCGTCCGACCTACCAGAAAGGTGTAAGGTAACTGTTTAGACGGTCGGGAAGTGCCACCCAATTTAGACCGGAACCCAGTGGGGGAGGCATCCACAGGGACCGTACCCTCCTTCCCCTACCACCAACCTCTCGGAAGGACTTTCGGACCCACATGTTTAACGTGATCGTACTCCGCATGAACACGGCGGCAGTTTTGGCAGTGGCTGGAATCGAACCCGGGCCTACCGAGTGCAACTCCAGCGCGCTAACCAATGGGCTACCGCGCCCTATAACGCCCTCCGGATCTGGAGGACGAGTGAGAAGTCCCGATCGAGGCCTCCCGGGTAGAGATTTGTTGTGAAATATTTTTGAAATACAATGTATAATGTGAGGAACAGTGAAGGTGTGCCCAGGCTGATATGCGATCATACACACAGAGAGCTATAAAAGTAATGTGAAACAACACAGTGCACACCAAATCACATTTTCTAATGTCCATTTGTATACTCCTCTCAAAAAGAAATTCTGGATCAGGCTAATGGCCCTATCGCATTTTAGGGAATCGTATCTCATTTTCCTTCCTGTATTTTCCTTGCACCAAAGCTTTTCACGAACTTTATCCTCGATCAGGGGTCGCCAAACTTTTTAACACAAGGGCCACACTGACTCCTCCACTAAGTCCCAAGGGCCAGAGTGTAAAAACCCAAGGGCCAAGAGTGCAGAATATTTAAAATAATAATTAAAATATAATAATTATAATGTTTAATTTCATTATGTAAATTACCTATGTATGTCACTTACTGTAAGTTTTTAGGATAAATCTCATATTATTAATTACAGTTAAAATGTTCAATTTCATTATGTATGCCAGTTATTGTGTTTCTTAATTGGTCGCTAAATAAAAACATCTGATTATTATTTTGTATGATTTACTTGCATTATAAATTTTACAATGTAATCAAAATGAACTCTGACGGGCAGGATACCTGGCACGTCCGGCACGCTACCGCGGGCCGGATTGGTGGTGCTCGCGGGCCGGTGTTGGCCCGCGGGCCGTAGTTTGGAGATCCCTGTCCTAGATCTTCATTTTCAACTCTGCAGCTATCATAGCCAAAAACTTGTTATTTATGTACTTGCAGGATTGTGGGTGGTAGACTACGTTGTTTATGTACTTGCCGAGTTGTAGGTGGTAGACTACGTTGTTTATGTACTTGCCGGGTTGTGGGTGGTAGACTACGTTGTTTATGTACTTGCCGAGTTGTAGGTGGTAGACTACGTTGTTTATGTACTTGCCGGGTTGTGGGTGGTAGACTACGTTGTTTATGTACTTGCCGGGTTGTGGATGGTAGACTACTGAGATGTCTGAAGAATAGATCTTCTGATGTGACCGCCCCTCCCCTACTTATACCCCTTTTTTCACATTCATGGATAGACGGAATCAATATATTTTTTTGCTCTGATTTTTTTTATCAACTTTTTAAATATTTTTATTCAGGTTTACTATTCTGCATGTTCATTAAATCTGGGTAACTGAAAAATTTACACATTTTTGTACTTCCTTGATAGCAAACATAAAAATTGCTCTTTAAAAACCAGCAAATAAAGCCAAAATTAACATTGTACAACTACGAAGTAAAAGAGAAGTTTAATTAAGGATATCGCTAAATACAGGCTAGTTATAAGCGGATTTTACTGTAGGTCAAAATTAGAAAGGTTCAGGTAACAAGCAGTCAATGTCTCAAATTTAATGTCTAATAATTTTCGCTGTCAAAATAAATGTACAAATAGACATACATTTATGATTAATTTTTTTTCTTTACTTTTATGTTTTTTTGTTATCAAATATTTAGCTTGCTCAATCAGTTCTATTTATCTATTCCCAGCAATACAAAAATAAATAACCTTCAGACTCCCATGTTAGTATTTAGCTTGAGATTATTATAGTAAGCCTGTCTTAAAACATTTTATAAACATAAAACCCACAAACGTCAAATTCTTAATACAAAGCATAACATTTGAAATACAATTAAACATTTTTAATTTCTAACCTTATTTTCTTTGATTTTATCCTAAACAGAAATAACTGATTTTAATACATACTAGTTATCAAATATTTGAAAACTTTAATCGGATTGCCTTATAAAATACTGGATATCGGACATATCCATTTAATGGTTGTTACTGGATATTAAATATCTCCATTTAATGGTTGTTACTGGATATTGGATATCTCCATTTAATGGTTGTTACTGGATATTCGATACCTCTATTAAATGGTTGTTACTGGATAGTCGATACCTCCATTTAATGGTTGTTACTGAATATTGGTCACTTCCATTTAATGGCTGCTACTACTAGATATTGACACCTCTTAAAATATTGCATATAATATACCTCATTTTAATTGTTACTACTGGATATTAGACACCTTAAAATACTGAATATGAAACACCTCAGTTTAATGGTTACTATTGGATATTGAATACTAATATTCGCGCGTTTTATAGCCAATCAAAAATAACTAGAAAATTCTTTTGCAGACTGCACTTGCACTTAAAGCGTCAATATACAATATAACGGAATCCCATTCATCCGAATTAAAAAGGACTGGAGGTGATCCAGATAGACGAAAATCTGGATAATCCAACTCGACCCCAATACTCTTGGGATGTGGACTGCTCCGACACAAGATATTTATCCAAATGTGTCAAAATAAATTGGTAAAATTTTATACAAAAAAAATTACGGTAAAATTTTTATTTATTTATTCTTTTTTTACCATGTTTTTACATAGTTCAAATCAGTAACATAATTTAACATATTCCTTTATAAGATTCATATTTCATTTATAAGATGCATGTTTCATTTATAAGATTCATATTTCCTTCATATAATTTTCAAATATCGAATACGACCAGCCCGTTCCCGTCCGAAACAGTTTTAGAAAAATCTGCCGGGCCTAACAAAAAAATCCTTTCTAAACGGCACTTGCTAAATGAAGAACCAAGCTACATTATTGCCATTTTTCTTTATTTTATGAGCTTCGAAATTTTTTCGTCACATTGTCAATATATCTTCACTGAAACCCGATGAATGAATAATTATTGGGGACCTATGCAAACGACATAATGCCCTTCGTAATCTACAATATTAAAACGTGTATCAGGATAAAAGCTGAGAAAGTCGGCTGATGTCAAGGCCAAGGCTGGCATGCTTCTCCAAGAAATAAAAACCAGTTGCCATCAAAGTCGAGACGCCAATCTGAGTTATGAAGAGAAAACAAGGAAGGGGGGCCGAGATAAGCAGTCGACAATCTCTTACGGACACTAGCTTGGCGCGTGAAGGAAAAACTGGGCCTGTTCTCTTATCAGACCTACACCATTTTCAAATGAAGCAATGCTCAGAACAGGAGGTTCAGCTATTTTGTTGGCAGAAATATATATCAACAACTCTGAATTTTTGTTATTCTATTTTACTCTGGTGATTGACAGCGGCGAATGTTACGATATGGCTAATATAGCACCGCCAGACCAAGTTCGCGACAAAAACACTACCCTAGTTACAACATATAACACAATAGCAGTAACATTATTAATTATCAATGCTATTATCGCCATTAAATCTCTTGAGTATTGTAGTGCGATTGATAACACGGGGGTTAGGATGCAAAATATATGTCCGCATGACCAGGATTGGTAATCGACAAAAATATATGTTCGAAATTCTATAAGCATTCTAATATACCTTAGATTAGAAGATCTGAGGAAAATGCTGCTGAGGGCTGAGTTCTAAGGGTATGAGAAATACATTTTCCGCGGTAAATTTATTTTAGACACACGTTCTTAAACTTTGATTTAAAATCCAAAACCGCAGTATGAATGCAAATCAATTTCTAGAATAAATGCAGTATAATGCAAATCAATACTGATACATAATTTACACGCAGAAATGATAAATCACACTATTAATAACCTAAAATAGTTGTTTTCCCGAATTATTTGCAACGTCTATTTTATGAGGCACGGTATCAATTGTCTTCAAAACTTTCATCGCATTCAGTGATTTGAGAAATAAAATCAGAAATTAATATTTTTAGTAAAAAAATATAATTTATAGAATTTTTTGAACCGTTAGGAGAGGATTCTAACCGCCATTGGCGTACAATTATATTAATTCTCTATAGGGTCCATATTGGAAAATGAGATCCATCATTTCAACCCTCTCCATTAGGTCATCAACACACATAGTCTTCTCCAAGATCTTTGCTACGCCTATGGTTATAATGAGAACTTATATTTTTTTAAACTTAAAAATAATAATAACAAAGTATCAGTAATTAGTCTTCTTAAGTTCAAAATATAAGTACTAAAACATAAAAAAAAATCGCCAATCTTGGTCCGGATAATCTGGAAACCCAGATAGAAGCAAACCAGATAAAGGGAACACTGTATTACACATTCAGGAAGAGGGAACCCATGTTAGATCCGCAACTTGGTAAGAAGCATGCATGGCTCTGGCAGAGTTTTTCAAACTTTATCACGACGCTTGCCAAAAGGCACTTAAACTATTAACTTTCACAAAATGATACTTTAAAAATCACGGAGCAGAAATTAATAACTTAAGCTATTGAAGTTTACTAAGCGACAACCTTAAGCTCGCACAGTTTCTTACCTCACACAGAGCATTATCGCATACAATTTTTTTTTTTAATAGAAGACTCTTTCTAAGAGGTTTTAAGTGAAGAAAGCAGACCTTTTGTCTCATTGGTATAGTCATATTACAGTTATGATTCACATATGACTCTGTAACACGCCCTGACTTAAGCTATTTAATTTCTGCTACACAACACATTCAGTAAAATTAAATATTATGGGATTATCTATTGAAATATGCTAAACGACATTCTAAGTCGGCAAAATATAATCTGATTACATTTTAAACCGCTTTATATTTAAATTATTTGGAGGAAAATAGACATTCGATTTGAACTACAGCACACAGCATTGTCTCGGTATAGTCTGAGAAACATCGGTCTTCCGGTTAGATTATTCGTAGGCATTAAAATGAAAACATTTTACCTAAAAGATAGTTCCAAGTCAAAAAGTGTAAACATACTGAATGTGAATGAAAAAAAATATATAAATCTATCAAAATAATATTAATAAAAAGTAAATATTTTTAATTAGCAATCGGTATATTAAATGAATA
This sequence comes from Amaurobius ferox, assembly GCA_951213105.1. Lineage (NCBI taxonomy): Eukaryota > Metazoa > Arthropoda > Arachnida > Araneae > Amaurobiidae > Amaurobius > Amaurobius ferox. The sequence continues at coordinate 98,237,648 of OX578141.1, read as the reverse complement.
GTTACACGGTTTTAAATTTCTCGGAGCTAACTGCTGTGTTACGCCATCGTGTGCAAATATATTTGCTTGATCTCGATATTAAAGAGATTATGTGTTGATTAGACGTGTTTTATAAATATTCACAAAATGCAACGCTGCCTTTTTCAAAAAAATATTCTGCAGAATTATTGAAATAAACAAACAGTTAAACTAGTAACCATAAATTTGAAACATGTTGCCATTTTCGAGGTTCCAGTATATTAAAAATAAACAGATCACAGCATATTTAAAACTAGAACACATTATGCGGTGTTACCCGTGTCCTAAATAAGCGCCCGCTACTTAAATAATACACATAAAAATAACACTACTCAATTTCAAAATCGCTTGTTTTTAACTAAAATCATTCCCGCGCTCCGTTTCTTTCATGCTTAAAAATGAAAATTAACCAACGTGAAATAATACGCCCTAAATAAACTCTATTTTGATAGCCTTAAATAAGCGCTCGATTACCGATCGTTGATAGAATAACTACATAATGAAAATACTTGAAATTCACAACAAAGAAAGAATGCCTTTACCCCAAAGTAAAATTCCTAAACTGATTGCTATCTCAACGAATTTTCATCCAATTTAAGTCACATTTGGAGCAATACTCATAATGATAATAAAAATACCAAATTCGATTTTCCGCTACAGATGACGACGACAGATAGAAACACAGACAAACATATTTTATTATGCAAGATATGTCATATTTTCAGGTCATTAATGACAAAAATTTCCACCAAACATGTGTTAGGAGCATAAATTTCTCTTCAATAATTTCGAGTTGGGAATTTCGCGAGAGACGAAATTTCATTCATCCGCCCACGCAGACTTCGATGAGGAAACAAGAAGCAAGAGATTACACTACCAAAAGAAATTCTGACAAGTTTTCGCCCAGTGAAAGAAATGATTGATTGCCGGTAAAGGTTCAAACGAAATCTTTGAAACAGTGATCACTCTTTAAATCCGAAATACCTGTTGACCAGTGATGTACTGCTAAAAAAAAGTACCGGACTGCTCGTTGATTAACTGCAAATAGTTACCTACGCTTTCACTTTCCCTGCATAAATCGTATAATGCACAGGTTAATGTATTGTAACAGTGAAGAAATTTCGAAAATTAGAGTTTTCGACAAAAGAGCACATTTCAAGCATCCCTGAATTCGAATCGAACGTTTTTGAGGTGATGCCCGTGCGTATGCGTGTGTTTGAATATATGTATGTGCGTGCGCGCGCATGTTTATGCGTGTACATGTGTGCACGTATGGGCGTGTATGCGAGTACGTGTCTGTGCGTGCGTGTGTATGCGTGCGCGTGTGTACATGCATGTGCATGAGTGTGTGCATGCATGTGCGTGAGTGTGTGCGCACATGTGCGTGAGTGTGTGCGCACATGTGCATGAATGTGTGCGTGCATACATGTGCGTGAGTGTATGCATGCATGTGCTGTTGTTGTTGAGACCCAGACCATCCGACCTACCAGAAAGGTGTAAGGTAACTGTTTGGACGTCCGGGATGTGCCACCCAATTTAGACCGGAACCCAGTGGGGGAGGCATCCACAGGGACCAACCCTCCTTCCCCTACCACCAACCTCTCGGAAGGACTTACGGACCCACATGTTTAACGTGATCGTACTCCGCATGAACACGGCGGCAGTTGTGGCAGCGTGCAAATCCAGCGCGCAAACCACCGAGCTACAGCGCCCGAAATGTGCCAACAGCACGCGGTGTTCCCAGGTGGTCACCCACACAAGTACTAACCGCGCCCGATGCTGCCTGACTTCGGTGATCTAACGAGAACCGGTGTTTTCAGCACGGTACGGCCGTTGGCTGTGCATGCATGCGTGCGTGTGAGTGTGTGAGTACATGTGCATGAGTGTGTGCGTGCATGTGCGTGTTGTTGAGATCCAGACCGTCCGACCTACCAGAAAGGTGTAAGGTAACCGTTGTGCGTGAGTGTGTTGTTATTGAGACCCAGACCGTCCGACCTACCAGAAATGTGTAAGGTAACTGTATGGACGGCCGGGAAGTGCCACCCAATTTAGACCGGAACCCAGTGGGGGAGGCATCCACAGGGACCGTACCCTCCTTCCCCTACCACCAACCTCTCGGAAGGACTTACGGACCCACATGTTTAACGTGATCGTACTCCGCATGAACACGGCGGCATTTGTGGTAGCGTGCAAATCTAGCGCGCAAACCACGGGGATACCGCACCCGAGATGGCCAACAGCACGCGGTGTTCCGAGGTGGTCACCCACCAAGTACTAACCGCGCCCGATGCTGCTTGACTTCGGTGATCTAACGAGAACCGGTGTTTTCAGCACGGTACGGCCGTTGGCCCCGTGCGTGAGTGTGTGTGTCGAAAGCCCAGACCATCCGTGCGTGAGTGTGTGTGTTGTTGTTGTTGAGACCCAGACCGTCCGACCTACCAGAAAGGTGTAAGGTAACTGTATAGACGGCCGGGAAGTGCCTCCCAATTTAGACCGGAACCCAGTGGGGAAGGCATCCACAGGGACCGTACCCTCCTTCCCCTACCACCAACCTCTCGGAAGGACTTACGGACCCACATGTTTAACGTGATCGTACTCCGCATGAACACGGCGGCATTTGTGGCAGCGTGCAAATCTAGCGCGCAAACCACGGGGATACCGCACCCGAGATGGCCAACAGCACGCGGCGTTCCGAGGTGGTCACCCACCAAGTACTAACCGCGCCCGATGCTGCTTCACTTCGGTGATCTAACGAGAACCGGTGTTTTCAGCACGGTACGGCCGTTGGCCCGTGAGTGTGTGTGTTGAAGACCCAGACCGTCCGACTCGTCCAGAGGACGTGATATCTCAAGAATTATTTTATACAGGGAGAGTACGGCTGAATTCCAAGAACGAGGGATTCCTCGAGATCTTTCTAAAGGAAAATAGGCAGTATTTACATCATGCCATGACAGGAAATCCAGGTAAGATGAATGGGAGACGCTTTTATTTCTCTAAACACATTCCGTTTTCCTTTAGAATAATCCATTACCCCTGACTATTTTAAATTATACTGTATACTACAGCGTAATATAATATACCAAAATAGCCCTTATTTGCTCATTCATACAGTAACAGTATTTAAAATACAATAGTTTCTGACATGGATAGCATTAGACGTAGCCAGTATCTCAAAAAGGGAAGGATTCCACAAACAACAAATGGGTGGTTTGCAATGGTAGATGCAATTTAGCCAATAAACAGCCACTATGTTTTCATAACCAATGAGAGAGGACAAGCCCCCCCCCCCCCCCACACACACACACACAACATCGGCCATGCACCAGTGATGGATGGGTAATTCAGTTGAATTACTTCTTAGTTTGATTACGGCTTAATATAGTTAGTCACAAAAATACAAGCCCTGAAAACAGAAATTTGCGATGTATCAAATTGCAGCCAGTATAGCTTAGTCATTCCATTTTGCGTAATAAAAATTGTCATGAAGAAACGCTTTCTTCGGGTCGTTATCCTGCAAACGGAAGATTTGTGGATTTGCAAATACTTGCTTATAAAAATGCTGATATAAAGACAAGTATGTAATATGACGCGCAGATCAATAAACGACAGTTCTATAAAACTTTTAATTAGCAGTGCAAAAGTGAAAGAAAAATGTGATACACAAGTGATACGATAATTTTTACGAAGCACTCTGGCCCGCTTTTTAATACTCTTCGGTTAAGAATAAAACAATTGGATTCAAATATTTCACCACATTCATAAAATATCAGCAGCTAAAGTACATTTGAAGTTATCAGTTATTAAGCATAGAAGAATGTGGGAGAAACAAAGGGACAAAGAACGTACTATAGAAAACCAAATTATATCTCAGATGCATACAGCAGTAGATAATAAAATAAAACTACAATACAAAACTTTGTTATATTGCCTTTGCTATGGAATTAATCTTATATATATTTTTTTTTAATTTCTCTACAAAACAAATAAAATATGAAGTAGCATTAAAGGTCCTATCTGTCCCACAACGTGGGGAATAGCGGACCGTATCTTATGGATCCGGTTTTCTCCTCTTTTGCATCAGACTTATTTGTTCTGCTACTTTCCGCAACTTTTGCGAATTTAAATGTAGAACTTACCAATACTTTTAATCAGTTTTTCTTTTAGAAACTTGAGATTTTAGACTTTCACTTACTCTTAGAATAGGTCGTTTCAAAATGTAATGGCTTAACACCCCCGGACAGCAAGAACTATAATGCAAGGGACCCCGTGTAGCGAGGGAGGGGGCACAAAAAGGAATTGGAATAAGATTGTGGAAATTGTGGGAAAAAAGCGGAAATTAAATGTTGAGGAAAGACCCGAGCTTAATCCGTCATGTTGAGAAAAACTGTGCAGTTTCAACATAAAATGCTATGTCATGCATACTATACAATAAAAGTCGCAAACACAACGAGCTTTGTATACAATCTAATCCTGACGGAGTACATACACTCAGTGACAAGCTGGACTCTGTGGCGGAACATTTTCCGACCGGACAATTTTAGGAGAAACAGAGGCGAACATAATTAGGCACTAATATTTATGTCGCCTCTAGTAGTACTAATCATGCTAACTAGGGGAACTACCACTAAAATGTACGCCTAGTAATATTTGTTACCCTATACTAGTGTATTTGCCGTCCCATATTCCATATGCTAACGTCTTTGCCGCTCCATATGCTAACTCATTTGCCGTAATATGGTGTACTTGTTGCACTGATAGAGCAGTTACTTTAAGATTATCCCCATTCGCTTGCCCTTGAAATTTTTTGTGTATTATTTCTTTTTAATACAAAAAAATAAATAAGTTAAAAAAAAATATTTCATACCTTAGTTTATACCATACCTGCCAACCCTCACTGAAGAAAATTCAGTAGATTTCTTAAAGCACGCGTTTCAATGTCATAACAAACATTGCAGTATACAAATAACATACATTTAGGGAAAAATAGGGATTTTTCTCATCCCGATTTCCCTCCCCCCTAAATTTGAATTATATACATATTTATAAATGCACCAGATATGCCAACTTTCCAAACAGAAAAAGCAGGAAACTATTTTGTCGCAAATATATTGTTTACTTATGACACTTAATATTTACTTAAAACATTAAAATACTGTATACCATTTAAGAACATTATGCTTTAAACTATCTAAAAAAAAAAATGTACTATCTTTTGAATTAAAACAGTGTTAGTAACAAATTATAAAAAAAAAATAAATTGATAATATTAATTCTTGATTATTTATTAAGTCTTAATGCCCCCTCCCCCCCCAAAAAAAGAAAAAAAACTGCATTAAATATCAGGCATAGTACTGGTAGAATATGAAAATTCAGGACATCAATTTTATAAAATTTTAGTACAATAAATTATAAAACAAAAAATATATAAAGGTTTTATCCGGTGAAAATTACTTTATAATGAAAACAAATATTTATGTTTGGTAAAACATAGGTTTTCACTAAAGAAAGTAATAAATATTGATCTTTAATAATATATATATATATATATATATATATATAAATATAAATTATTAAATCCAAAGTTAGAATATATATATATATATAGCACTGAATTATATTCCTGCCAAAATGGTTTCCTTTTTATCTGCCTAAATCATTGCTTTAATACCACTTTTTGGAAAATATCCCTTCACAGAGTTCATACTACTCATTTTTCAAAATAGAAAAATTTGTATTATGCAAATATAATTAAGAAATTAACAGTAATAATTAATCAGAATATGAAAATAAGCTAGTTTAGTCGATCTAATATGCAACATTTAAATGATGGAGATGGATGGAAAAAGATCTTAATGCACTCTCGGCAATTCACGCGATGTAACTGAATTGCGCAATCGCACTTTTTATGAGAAAATAATAAAGAAATTAACAATAATAATTAATCACAGTATGAAAATAAGCTAGTTTAGTCAATCAAAAATGCAATATGTAGAAGATTGAGATGGATGGAAAAAGATACTATTGTACTCTCGGCGATTCATGAGAACAAACTGAATTGCTCAATCGGAGTGTTTATGCGAAATTAATGAACAAAATAACATTTTAGCGATTTATGCTGAATTAGACAACCTTTAAAGAAGTATATTTATTACTTTCATAAAATAAGCGATCGAGATCTTAATTTACATTACACTCGACCATAAATCTCCGTTAATTTGATTGGCATTACCCTGCATTTTATTATGGATTTACTACGATCACGGGAATGGTAGAAATCAGTGCTAAAAAAGCGGAAAATCGGTGTTTCCGAGGAAGTATACCATGTCTGGTTAATTGATAAATTTCAAACAAAAAAAGCCGGAGAATTTCGTTAGTAATCCGGAGGCCGGAGAAGTAACGAAAAATCCGGAGTCTCCGGCCAAAATCCGGAGAGTTGGCACGTCTGCATCTGTAATCTTATGGACGTACTTTTGATGAAATAGAGAAAAATTTCCCACTTAGCTAAAAAAAATCCCTTTTATAGGGAATTTTTTTTTGGGGATATTATCCCTAAACGTAGGGATTTTTTCAAAAAATCGTTAAAATCGGGAGAAACACTCAAAAATCGGGAGTCTCCCGCCAAATTCAGTAGAGTTGGCACAAATGTTATACTTAATTTTTCTCGTCATAAAATTTGCCGGCCTTAAGCCTGGGCCCAAGTCCGCACATACAAACTGTGGGCCACCCCAACAAATATTTATCCCGGACCCCCTTCGTATTTGATTTCACCACGACCGCCTCTCCAGACGCCCAAACTCCCCCCACCCCCCTCCCAGCTTCGAGCATAGATTGTACAAACGTATATATGGTCATGAAGGTTTATGCCTTTGAGTGGTGTCAGTCAACCCTGATGGGCCTATTGTGCCTATCGAAAAGTTCGTCGCTGCAAGAACATACAACTTCTAATCAAATTTTTCGACACCAGATATTCTCACCGTCTAATATGCATTGATAAATTTGTGCATATTAAGAGCGAAATCAACGTTATAGGCTGAAGAAAGTAGTAAGAGTTTCTGACTAGCATTTGGAATATCATTAATCGAAATAGGAGGAGTTGATTTGCTTTGATTACTGCCAAGGCCGTGGATGAAAAAGACTGACCTCAAAAACGGGATCTCAGTGCTACAGAGCTCAAAAACCGGATTTAGCTGCTAGTCTCACCTGAGGCATGCGAGGCGTATGCCTATCCACAATGCTAGCCTAATTAGAATCAATTAACTCAAGCACAGTGTGCCCACGTTATAGCAAGCAGCTACTTCAGAGCATTACTGCCCTTTTCATACAAACAGGCATGTATAATTAAGTACACGTCAAATATTCAATTAATTTGATTCTCAAATCAACATCTTTTATTACGTCACAAATCTTGCATATCTATTTACATAGAAGTTTAAGGAGACATGTACTTTTCTAATTCGTTTATCTGTTTCGTATTATAGTTGGGTAGTCAAAGCAAGGCTGTGGAGGCGGTAGCAGTTTGGGGTGAAGTCAGAAATTTTTAACTGACTCCGCTTCTAGATTAAAATTTTAAAATAATTTTATTTGAGTAATTAATTAATATCTTTTAATTTGTTTTAGGCAATAAATTAAAATACTATCAAATATTTACCAATTAAAAACTATTGATCAGAAAAATTAATATTGTAATAAAACAGGGATTAACGCAGAAACATTTTGATGAAACCAAAGCGTTACTTGTTTGAAATTAAAAAAATTATGTGCAATTAAATATAGATGAAAAGGATTGTTCTTAATTCATAGTACTATATGGGACTCCAAGCAGTCCACCTGTTTAGAATACAACAATGCAAAACGCTGCCTAAATCGCATAAAAGTTACCAAATTCGACAATATTTACATTGTCAATGCAGAAAACTTTGAATTTTTATGTTTTATAGCAATGATCGTAATAAATGCAGAATTTCCCAAGTATATGCGGGGGGTGGGGGTGACAAATTAATCGTAAACAGAAGGTCCCGCAAAAACTAATTATTATATTTGTTATTTATACCGGAACCTGAGTCAGACAGTAGAAAACATGGAATCCGAGTCGAATGTTTGGGGTAATGACTCCACTGCTCTGAGCGTCACTTCCGATAGCAGATGGTGCGCTCTGAGTTAAAGAATGTGCTGTTCCTGGTATTTTACAGTACTCAAACTCGAAGCAATTCAAAGTCGCTCACACACATCATTCATTGCATAAAATGTCCATACCGAAAACTAGTTAACCCATAATTTTCACAGTGTATTCTTTACATTGATCCCTTTATAACCAACTAGCAGGAATACTCGGAATGCAGTAGTATTCCTGCTAGTTGGTTATATTGCCCCATTGCCTGAGCTATTGCCTGAACCCTATTACTAGTTGGTTATATTCAACCCATTGCCTGAAAAAAGTTTCATGGAAATAATGTACTTTGGATAATATTTAATTCGGAAGAGCATTTTCAAACTTTTTCAAATATAATCCCGGTACAAAATCAGAAATATTTTTAGCCATAAACCTGCTTCCATTTAAGCTTAACAAATCAGTGAAAAAAGTATGTAAATATGAATCATTTAAGTTAAAAATATTTAAATTTGAAACGGGTATTAAAAATTTCCCTCCTATATATATATATATATATATATAAATAAAGAAATACAATCCCAAAAATAATCTAATATATATATATATATATATATATATATATATATTAGATATAAGAAAGTAAAATACGTTCGTTTCTTATTGAATCTGAAAATAAAAGTCGGAATGCAGTAGATAAAAATTTGATATCTGGTGCTTTCGAAAGACTCCAAACACATAAGATGTACTGAAAGAAATTTTTGTAATAAAAGCATTTTTGCGAAGTTTTTGAACCGGAGAAAACATTTTATCAGAAGTAAAACTGTGTAGACTTCGTTTTATTACATAGCCTAACGAATCTAATATTTTATCTGCTTTTTACATCGCCGAAATTTCAAACAAACATTTCTTCGCGAATTAGATTTCAGGTAGTTTTGCAATAAAAATGAATTTAATAATATTCTCTTGAAAATTTCGGATCATTTTTGAGGGATGAAGATTTATTACGCAAGGGAAATTCTGCCAATAGGGATACTTTTCATGGAGTACTTTAAGAAACTGTCTAGTATCGCGTTACATGCAGGGAAATCATGAAAACCTAGTACACGCAACGCTAATAATGAGTGCACAGTCGATCTTACATTTGTACATTTTACATTTCCCATTATTCCGTGATCAGCGTTGTAACACCTCAGCTTATAGTTCAGAATTGAGGCACTTTAAAAGCAGAAATAATTCTCTTTTATGTCTCAAATATTTTTTCAAAACCTTTTAATAATTTGCAGACTTTTCATTGAGACCTCGCTAAAAGATAAATGAAAAAGTATTTAATGTTATGTGGTAAGATAATTGCAGCTACTGTACTGCAATGAAGCATATATTATTTAAAGTACTATTTTGTATTTGTATACAGAATTCGCAGATTTCGTACGTTTCATACAAAGGCATTTTAAAAGAAATAAATTATATTTAATTCCAAGAAGTGAAATAACATTCATAAACTTAAAATTTCCACACCAATCCAGAAACGACAACAAGCTAAGCCTATATTCTGACTCCAAATTAAACAAATTAAAATTATAAAATAATATATTTCATAATATATATATGTATATATATATATATATATATATATATATATATATATATATATATATATATGTCATTTACATTATTTCTGTAATACATTTTACAGTTGTGTAAACAGAAACGTAGAATCAGCATTAATGAAACATGTATGGCCCTTGATAACGTACATGATTTCAGAAATGCTTATCATATTCATTTTATTCCTTTTATATTCACTAGATTCCATTTATTCAATTTCCAAACTTCTTGCATAGCTCATCGTGCTACACTAGGCTTCTGATTTGCAATTTTTTTACCTTTACCTTCAGTTTACAAGCAATTTTCTTTGGTATTTCTCGGGTATATATATATTACAAGTAATCATGAAAATCTTCAATTATATATATATATATATATATATATATATATATAATGTATGGCTGTGTATGAATTGTATGGCTGTCCTGATGAGAATGCAATTTCGAACTAACCGCCATTTTTTGTGTAGTTTCAATTGATTGTTCTCTATTCTTAATCTCTTATCTTGAGCTGATTATTATTGCCTATTCTCATTTTTGCCGAGTTTTATTTTTATTTACTTATATACTTTTAATTGTTAATTTTGAATCCTAATATTCTTCTCATCCCCCTTTCCATTGTAGTGATATGTTACTTTCTATCTTTATCCTTAGTCTTGGCTTATAGTTACTCATTTGTAACAGATATGTTAGAGATGGGTTTTTTTTTTTTTGTACATACAGTAGTTTATGCATAATTTTCGATTAAAATCCTTCAATTTTTATTTATATATATATATATATATATATATATATATATATATTCGTCAAACATGTTTTTCCATAGCTAAAATCAACAAAATAATTTCATGAACGCTATTAAATTTTACAGATTTTTAAGCATTGAATATATTCAACCCGATCAATTTATTTTTTCTTTTTAAATTGAGCCAGAGCCCTGTCCGTCCCTAAAATCCTTAGCGAAATGGGGCTCACGGGTCGGGCCGTTACTAAAAAAGAGGGCCCTGAACGAGCAGACCTCTAGCGTAGGTAATTGAGCTTCACTTTGCTTATCAGAAAATTAGTGAAAAGAATCTTGATAATTACGAAACGCGGTTAAGATTTCAGTCGGGTATATTTTCGTTTTATTAAATTCAATGCAACTCTTAATATTAAGAAGGCGATATGAGCCAGATTTTGAAGCCCAATAAACAATGGCACGATCAATGGTATCCACGCTGTACCGCTAGAAGCTCCAAATGGTCTGACCGAAAATTTTCATGCTTACAGTTTGGCGCCAACTAGACCGATAAATAAACCAATATTGGTCTGATTGGTTAGGCAATGATATAATCGAGGAAGTCCCACTAGGACAGAATCATACATAACCATTACCCTATCTCAAGGACGGGGTCAGAGAAGTGCCCAAGGAGAGGATATGTTCCTCCCTTTAAACTTCTAGCGAAGAGAAAAGATAAAAGTAAAAAGGAGATTCATAAAAAATATAGATTTTAAATCGAAGTTGCGCTTGGAAGGGGGTGGGGGCGGCGACTGAAATCATGCTCTCCGTCAAGTCTTCAAAAAGGAAGAAACTGGGGCCCAAGCAGGCTTCCGGTAGAAATACAGAAAGGTAAGTTGAGAAGAGGGGCGCCCCGAAGGGCGCAGGGCCTTGAGCTTGAGTAACAGACGGGCAGAGGGGGGAGGGAGGGGGGCAACTACTCGCGAGTTCCCAAAAACAAGAGGAGTACAGATATGGTTAGAAGTCGAAAACTAAAAATGAGAGCAGTTATAAAACTATGCTGGACGGCTCCGCTTCAGTACACAAGAAAACGAGTGCAATAACCGAATTCAGGCCAATACTGGTTTGTTGATCAAGTCGAAGGAGCCAAACTATACCTTCTTTTGAAGAATGTGTAAAACAAAAAATTCAAGAACCCACGAAAGCGGTACTGATTGGCCACGAAAGCAGGTTATTTTAGTGGCAAACTATTTTAAACAATTTACATCAAAGAAATAAATTCTTAAACAAAAAATACAACTCGAATATAAAGTTATCAGAGTTCTAGTTATTCTGTGTTCAAAGAACATATTATCACACTTATCTCAACCTAATTGGCATACGAAGTACATTAAAATGAGGTAAAAATGACGCAATTCCTTTTTAGACTGATAATATAACGCTCGGGTTTCTTCAATTTGGTGGAAGTTACGACTATCATCAAAGTTCTGCTTGATGTCGTCCATTAGACAAAACATCAGGTGGAGCTTGAAGCAACGCTTAGATGCGATAAAGCTCAAAACGCACCTCTGTATTGCTGACCGTGTTTTTTCAAACATCGCATCGCCATTTCCATTTTTATCTCTGCTCCTTGACTTTTGGGTGATAACCGACAACTCTAGTTCGTCCGATGCAGTTTTGACACGTGTTTGCTTGATAAAATAAGCAAGTAGACAACACTATTTTAAATTGAAATTTGCGTTATCGAACATCGAGACAATTCGGATTGAATATAAATTCAAAGTACCAACAGGTGTGTTTGCTTACTAAAGCAGACTAGAGCAGTTAAAGTCCTCGCGAATGGCAATAACTTAATATTTCGAGATATACATCCATTTCAAGTTATCTATATATAATGTGCACGGAACAGACTGACTGAATGAAGGGTGTATCAAAATTATCGAATACTTTCACTATAAATAGAATCTTAAGTTTTAGTGTCATTAGATCCATTTCAGCTTCGAAATCAAGGGGGAAAATAAAACAAATTTTAAAAAGTTGAATTAGGAATGACTGTGCAAATGAATAATCAAAACCCTCAAACCAATTTGCTTAATTATCGAGCACTTCCACTCTAGCTAGAATCTTGATTTTGGTCTCATTCAAACCGTTTCAGCTCAGCTCCAACTTTCTAGAACGAGGTAATGTCGAAATATTAATTTAAAAAGACAAAAATTAAACCTTCAATAGAGATTGCATTAAGCAGATTGTTTCTTTTATGAAACATTATTTGAATAAAATTGTATCGTGTTGTTTAGCAACGGAATTAAATTGTTTGAATTGTGTAAAATAATCAACGGATTTAAAAGCAGACGATTTTAATTTAATAATTGAAATGGACGCACGTCAATTCCAACAAACTATTAAATTAAAGACAAACAATCATAAGTTTAAAAAATCATTTAATAAAACCACCTTTCTTGACGTACAAAAGATTACAAAGCCCTGTGTTGTTTTTGAGACCCAGACCGTCCGACCTACCTACCAGAAAGGACAAAGATTACAAAGCCATGTGTGTCAGTTTTCTGTGACTTTACCTTTTGATGTAATTTGTGCTTCAACGACATACTTTTTGGTCATGAACCTTCTATTTTATGTTTGTATTTAATAATTATTTAAATCCTAAATTCCTTGTTTATAAAATAATACAATATAATTATTGTAAAAACGTAAATTAAAAATATGTAAATTTTGCATGCCGATTTGGTATATACAAGACATTTGTTGGCACTGTATTTTTCATTTTGCACTGATGAAGGGCATGGTGATGCCCGAAAGCGCTTTGGCTTTGTAATCTTTTGTACGTCAAGAAAGGTGGTTTTATTAAATGACTTTTTAAACTTATGATTGGTTGTCTTTAATTTAATAGATTTTAATTTAATTTATCGAATTCAAATAAAGAAATTGATAGAAGTATAAATTTAATAAATGAAAGGTATTATGGTGGTGTCCAAAATTATCTTTGCATGCATAAAAACACAGATTTCTCAACTGTTTAATATAATTGTTTGTTTTTTCGGGGGGGGGGGGGGGGGGGGAGATACATAGCATCATAACATGTAAATACAAACTGAAAAATTGCATATGAGTGCATACGATGAAACTAATTATGAAGCAATTTGCCACTTCCATCAGTGTCTGCCCAGCCTCTAAACGGCCAATAGCTCGCCACCTTAAAAAGATTCTTCCCAAATGATACTTCGGAGCCATAAAAGACTGTTTTGAGAAGATAAACACCGAAATCAAATCTTGAATTGCAGAAGTTCAAAGGGAAACATACTTCGCGTATAGGCTTATTTTTACTTATGTAAAGATTATTTTAGACAACAGTATATATTTTGCATGGTGTTATATCAAATTAACGTCATGAAATTGTGATGACTACGGGCATTGTTGATATTTTCAATTCCTTTTATATTTAGGCAAAGATTTTTCAATGTTGTATTTCCGACAGTTCCGACTGTGTTTAACAGATTTTCACAGCGGTTCATAACAGTATCTACAGACAGGAATATTATATCCACTATTTCAGCTTCTTCATTTTCACATGTTGTCTAAATTTCATTTTTTGTAAATTGATTTACAAACGAGACCAGATTATCGTAGTTTTGATCTGACTGAAGACGATTTTGTAATAATATTACACTTTATTACTTCCCCTCCCTCCTCGAATCGAGCAAAATGAGACTTTATCAAATAATTAAAATACTAATTCGATTTTTTTTTTTTTTAATTGTTCAGGTGTCTGACCTGGAAGTATCACTGGACCCCTAAATTTCGTAGGCATGGGTCGCTTACATTTTCCACTACGCGATCGACAGACAGACAAGCAGGCATTTTATTCTAGATTACGGGCGCTTAATTTATCTGCTAGTTCTCGAATATATTAGAATCTCGTAAGGGGATAGTGGATGTCGAAATCCAACCTTTTTTAACACTTTACAACAAAGTTGAAAAGTGTTTATGACTTTGTTCATTCTGTCTGTCTGTCTGTCTGTCTGTCTGTCTGACTGTCTGTCTGTCTGTCTGTCCGTCCGTCCGTTAGCACGATAACTGCCGTAAAAATGAGTTTATCAAAATGAAATTTTAGTATGTTGTTCAGACGGTCTGTAGGACCTATGGGAATATAAATAAATAATATCACCCAATTAGTTTTTTATTGAACCCGGGTTGAAAAAATGAAATACATTGAACCCTATGGGACCTAATTTTTCAAACATTTTTTAAGTAAATTTAAAATTCACGAATTGCTTCGAAATTTTTAGGAAATATTCACATTATCCCATAGAATATATAAAAAAAAAATTCAGTAAAATGTGTTAAGTAGTTTTTTAATTAAAAAAATTATTTAATATAGGGAAAAAAACAAATTCAATTAAATTCTGACTTTGGGATATCTTCCAGAAAGAAAAGAGAGAGATATTATATAATAAATATCTCTCCATTTGTTTAAACATTTTGCATATGTGAGTGGCTTCATATTTTAAAATAAATTTGGTAGATAACAATTTTTCATTTTTTTTTAATTTTATATAACTCTTCATGATAAATTTAATTGATGGCATTTTAAATGCACTTTCCTACGTCCTAGAGAGTTAAAATTTGGTACACAGACAAAAATTCGACAAAAATTTGATGGATCTTTAAATATAGATCATACATTTTTTTTCGAAATGGCCTGAAAATAATCCCCGTTCACTTCTATAAATCATTGTTGTAATATTGTTAAAAATTCTGATGTGGACAGCACATGTCTTTCCCTGCAGACTCATATTCGTTCTCTTTATTTCTTCAATAATAATTGGAGTTTATCTGCACAAAATAACAACCATAAGTATTTTAAATGACATTGAATTTACACGTTAAACTTAAATTTGGTTCTCATTTGATAGCTGGACTTATTGTCAAAATTGGCGTAGCGAAAACGCGAAAAAACTAGAATATCTCAAGAACGGCTAGTCCTAGAGTAATGGGGTTAGTCTTATTCTTTTTGTTGTCAAAAATCACATATAAAATAGGAATTTAATTGATATAATTGAGCACACGTAGTCTTTTATTTTTATATATAACGATTTTTGCTGGCCATTTCGCAAAAATAGCCCGTTCCTTTTTCCCGAATCGTAGTAGAATAACCTACAAATGATTTATATACAAAATTTTGTTAAATTTGGTATATAAATCACTTGTAGGTTATTGAAATATTATACACCAAATTTTGTTAAATTTGGTTCATTAGTTTTTAGCTAGAGTGGATAAAGGCAATTTCTGAGGCCATTTCGCAAAGAAGGCAGATTCTTTTATTACGAATCGTACTATAATCTAATGAACATCAGGATTTCCCACAAAAAACATACCTACCAAATTGTATGAAATTCGGTCCATTAGTTTTTCAATTAGAGTGGATCCACACAGACACACAGAAACATACACAGATACACCCTTACACACACAGACGTCTTCCTAAAACTAGTTTTTTCGTGTTCTAGAAGTCCCAAAACGTATAGATCCTTTGAAAATTCGAGTTCCGATCTTCGGCACGATCCCAATACTTTGAGTACATACACATACACATATACATTATCTGTGTATCTAAATTCCGTGCCTATGCAATTACAATAGTTGTGATTTTAAATGATCCCTAAACTTTTATTATTTCTTCAAGGAAGCCTAATTTTAACATATGCAGAATGCAAATATCTCAAGCGATTGTAAGATGAATTACATAAGAATTGCTGAATTTTTTTCACACAAAATTATTTAGCTCTGGAGTCTGGAATACAAGTTATATGAATGAAATATTCATTGATTTTGCATAAAGAATCAGATGATTTATATTTCGATACAGTTTTAAATATTTAAGTATAATAAGTTACTGTAGTACTGTGATAATGTAAAAGATATTACCACTGAATGAATCACATTTTAGAAATTTTTAAATGAAATTACATTTCAGTTGGAAAGTGTTTCATAATCAATGCTTATGCATGATTGATCTTTCTTGTTTTATTATTATTATTGATATTATTATTGTTATTATTATTAACATTATTATTATTATTAACATTATTATTGTTATTATTATTATCAACATCATTATTGTTATTATTATTAACATTATTATTATTAACATTATTATTGTTATTATTATCAACATTATTATTGTTATTATTATCAACATTATTATTGTTATTATTATTAACATTATTATTATTAACATTATTATTGTTATTATTATTAACATTATTATTATTATTATTGACATTATTATTGTTATTATTATTATTAACATTATTATTAACATTATTATTGTTATTGAATTGACACAATTTCTGTAAATAAGCTAATTTATCATACGATTAATAAATAAACTAAAAAAGTAAAACTAAAATAACATTTCTAAAAAATTCGAAAATGCACCTTAGGTACAGGTTTTTAATTTTTTTTCTCCTAATTCCACATTGACCAAATTCGTGCCTTTATATTTGAATCCCTCTGCTGGTTATTTAAAAATGTATATATTCCTAGGTTGGAAGTCTATTTCCTTTAAATTTGTACCTATTGCGATGTTTTACATTTACTACACATTTATGTCGCTTAAAGCGGATAGATTCAAAAATGCATGCAAAACTTTTGGGAAAAAAAATGTACATAAAACATGTTTCAGAAATTCCATATAATTGTGATGAAACTTAAAAGGCATAGAACATTTTAAAGCTTATTACCACTGTTTAGAAAATCTCTGGAAAATCTCATTTTACGGAAAACACATTCACAGCACAATTTTCAGTGCCATTTTTGGTTGATTGTAATCTTCACCTGTTTATAATTTTGATAGTAAAAATTCGATTTGAATGCTGGTTTTAGTAATCGATGCAAGATAATGTGCATAATAACATTCCGCCAAAAATTGTTTTTTGCATAATTTTGTGGATTTTTACACATTTGAACGTCCACCGTCCCCTTAAATATTTAGGGCCCCAAAACAATATTGCAATGCGCATCTCAACTTCAGATTCGGGGCTACGGGCGGGAGAGTTGGGTGAAAAGGAGAGTTCAGTTGGCCTAGAAAAGAACTGGTATAACATTGTAGCCTGAAACTTCCGTTACAGACTGTGGGTCAAGCTGACGCAGGCTGACATACCATTTCCCCCAAATATTTTAAGCGGAAAGAAAAAGTTGGGGTTGTTACGCGGGACATTCACTTAAATCATACAATAGAATTACATACTTGAGGACACGCTCTAGTTTAAGATCCGTGAACATTCTACAGAATGTTTCACGAAGAGTATCAGAAGAATATGAAATAGACGTTAAGTAAAATATGAAAAATAAACAACAAACAGAGGTGAATTCAGCTGCGATAGTTGTATTTCGCCCCCCCCCCTTCCACACCAAATTCCAGAAAGTGTAATTTCATAAAAATGCAAAATTTAATTTTTATACGCCCCCTCCCTCAATCGAAAATGTCAATTCAGCAAATTAAGCCGTGCTTAATTAGGGCAAAAGACATTGACCAGGTATCTTTTGATGAAAAATTAGCTGAGATATCGATCATTTAAAATCCTTGACTTATTCTATTTACCCGAACTGCAAATGTGAATTGTTTATTTTCTATCAAATTAAATATGGGGGGACATCAACAAATCTATTTAAAACAGAAAAACCGCCAATTTAAAATTGGCTGCCATTTAATTTTGAAAAACTTATTTGTTGCTGGTCCCTTTTCAATCGCCCGAAACATACCTAGTAATAATAAATGGAATAGCTCAGCGAATTTTCCCTTACTAGTTTACTACTAGTCCATTTTCTTTTTATTTAATCCTTGTAGAGGCAAAACATTTTTATGTTATATGGCGATATTTCTAATATATATATATATATATATATATATATATATATATATATATATGGTAATACAAATTTCCTCAATATTTCTTATCTTCATTTTTTCATCTTTTGATGTCTGTAGTCTGAGTTTAGAATATTTATAGTAATGTACTATTGCTCAATCTGAAACAGGCATTTATTTGGGTTAATTGTAATTAAATACTCAGACCTGAGGATGAATTTAATTCTGATTAATTATCGAATTTGGACCGGTGCTGTTCTTTTCTCTTATCGGCAATATGGCCGTGGTTTCGCTTCTATGGTGATGTTAATATTACTTGAATTTTTTTACTATTACATTTTTCTAATATATATATATATATATATATATATATATATATATATATATATATATATATATATATAAAATTTTGGAACATTTATTATGCAGAATAACATGTATGGTAATAATAAATAATGGATGAAATCGAAGTTGAGTATTTGAAAATATTTATATTGGAAGAAAATTTTAGGAACATGGCAGTGTTCAGCCTCGCCATGTCTTCATGTTTGACTCCGTAGCTGGCAAGTGTATATTATATTTAACGTGACAAACCTCGATTTTATGTGGTCTGTAGCTCATCTCCCAAGAAAACTAGATCCTTTTTTCTCTGTAAAGCCATCGCAAAGTTGAGAGAAAAAAATTGCAATTAGTGCTATAGCACCAGGGGAAAAATAACTATAAAAGGATACTTTTTACAAAGTCACCAATATTAAAAAAAAGCCATGGTTAAATGAATGGTTAGACTTGGATGAGAATTATATTTTACGTATCTGCACTTTAGTCCAGTAACGGTTTTTAATAGAAAAAGCCCTTATGTCTGTCTCGGTTAAATTAAATGAGTATGGTATGTAGTAAAATAAATTCTTCATAAATTATTTTATAACTAAATGCAAGAATGTATCTGATTAAATGTATTATGAATATATAATTAATACACTAATTTGTGTGTGTTGAATTTCGCATATTTACATACGGACTGGAAGCGTGAATCGTCGCAGGGCCGCACATACAAACTGTGAGCCCAATTGCAAACATTTATCACAAGCTCCCATACATATATCTCCCCCCCCCCCCCATATATCACAGGCTCCCATACATATATCCCCCCCCCCCCCCCATATTTCATCTTCTCTCCTTGCGAATCTTCCATGGCTTCCTCCCCCTAAACAAATGGGAGGTAAGGTAGCCCCTCCCACCCACACACACAACTATGCCCACACACACGAGTTGTATCAATCCCTCCCATGAGCGGAACGTTGAGAACTGGAAACGTCAACTCACGTCTTTCACGCTTGTATGCATCACACGCACAACCCCAATGCCACTCCACAGGTAATTAATTTTAATCAATATGCAACCCATTCCGAACTACAAATGTACTGCATTTACTTAATAACTTTAATACCTAAAAATTGACTTACATATTCTACAGAAATATTCAATTTTCCCCAAGATACTCCAAACCCGAATTTTAAACAATAATTCGAAATGGCCCAAGTCCATTCACAAAGATTAACACCATATATTGCTCTAATCAGCTAGTATTAGGCCTCATACGCTGATTTTTCGCCAGGCACCTTTTGTATACATCAACGCCCTCATTGCATATTTAATAACAATCCGATTCGAAACTGAAAGCCCCCTCGGAGTTTACGGCCTGACTCCTGCGGCCACCAACATAAGTAAAAGACTTCTGTGGCAAGGTCGCCGCGCGTACGAATGCGTGTCAGGGTCGAGATTGAAGCGCATGAGACAGCATAAACTTGGATAGTTCGCTTTCGCAAGTGTCGAAATGAGAATTTTGCTTTTTCTCTTTTGAATGTAAAAACAATTGTTTTCTCCTTTTCCTTGAGAAAGTGCACTGGAAGTTACCTTGACAGTAGTGTTTCTGCTTCTGTATGTATTTCATTGCCCGGCATCGGTTTCTTCAGACTCGTAATATGCGAAGCTACCGAATTATGATTTAGTCCGGGAGAGACGCTCGATCCAAACATTTTATTTTAAGCACTTCAAAGCACATAAGTATATGAATTTCCGTATTTTTGGAATTATCAACAAGGTTCATGTACATTTATTTATAAAATTAAGCACTTTTAAGGCTCACCAAAAAAATTTAAGTACTTTAACAAAAGTAGGTTGCATAAATACACTTAAGTTTTATCAAACGTCGCATAATATAATATCATTTGATTTCAACACTATTATCAATCGTCTCAATGAATGTGTATAAAAATTTCTACCGTCACAGATAACAATTTCTTTAAATTTGAGCAAAATTGACATATTTTGGACCTTGCTGATACTTTACACGTTATGCGGATGATCACAATTAAGAAAAGGTGGGTTTTCACGAGTATATTAGAGACATTTGCAAGTAAATCCTTAAAACGGTAAGAAGATTTTCTGATCGAAAAATCAGGCGGCTATAGATATAGCTGCAAACTAAACTGAAATAAATGTTACACATAAAGACACTGCGATATTTCGGACTCTGGTCATAGGTGTTGCAGTAATCTATTATTAGAATCAGGGAATAAGGATTGGGTTTCTACCAAGACAGTTGAAGAAACTCAAACACAGGAACCGGAAAATATGAAACCCTTTACAATGTGGCGATGGAATAAATTCTTCCGTCAGTTTGCATTCCGATTGGTACTCCTGGACAGGAGACAATTTTACTGCAATTTCTGGACTATGATATCTGTGAGAAAATTAAGCACCTTTGTACAAATTTAAGCAATTTTAAGGTCCGTAAAGATCGATATTAGGAATTTAGCAGTTTTTAAAGATTTTTAAGGACCGCATGAACCGTTATCAAGATCGCAGTCATAACATGATCAAGGATGGCAATTGTTATTTGTATTTAATATATGAAATATATTTCATATATAAATATACTTCATATATTTTATAAATTACATAAATATATTTCATATATGGAAACAAAAAATAAACACTTTTTTCGTTTCCTTTCTGTCATCATTAAAAACAATTGTGACCCCCTTAATATACCCTCATGACCCCAAATGAAGTCACGACCCATGATTTGTGCACTACTGCCTTAAGTTACAATGCCAATAGCTAAATTTATAATACCAATTTTTCTGTGGGATGTGTACTCATGGGCGTAATTTGAACTAAAAAATTTCGCAATCGTCCTCCCTTTTTACAGATTTTTTTTTTCTTTATAGAGAATCTATATCTCTATCACAAAAATGTGTACCTTTTATATAAAACGCAAATATTTTCTTTTAATATGTCTTCAATAAAGCTTAAAAATTTATAAACAGAGAATCAAACAAAATGAGTAATTAAAGCTTTTTTGAACATAAGATGCATAAAAACTTTAATAAATTTCCGGGGTTTATGTGTGGTAGATGGGTGTACGGGTTAAATTGCCCCGATATTGTCTTCTTTGAAACAATAAGGAACAAAAAATAAATAGCATTGTGTATTCATTTCCGAAGAGAAAAAGGATAAAAAAAATTGTCTAGAAAATTTTTATCGAAAAATCCCTGAAATTACATTCTTTTCCCCCGTTCATTGAACTTTCTTCTGTTGGTTCAAAGCCAGTTCATCCCCTGATTTACTGGCTATTTACTGTTCATACACAGCCAAACTAAAATGCACCGTAATTACAATTTTAAAATTAATCGAACATTTAACCGGGATGTTTATTTTTCTCCCGTTGTGTAAAGAAATCGTGCATTATTGACGTGCTTACTTATTTTAACATTCAATTTTGCAACCTAACCGGTTGTTACACTCTGGATACCGCCTTCTAAAATAATTCAAAAACTCTTGAAAACACTGACACACCGCCCACTGTGGTTCAATACTTGGAGATGCAAATATTCCCCCTCTGCGTTTAACTACAAAAAAGAATTTTTTAAGCATGATTAATGCGAAGCAAAGTAGGTTATATACTTCATTTAGATTTAAAAGCGATTGGTTAGGCGGGAAGTTAAAAGTTGGAATAAGATTTATTTAGGTGCATGTTAACGTGTAAAAGATATTTATTTAGAACAGTGTGAGTTAAGCAAGTTTGAAAACACATAAGAGTATATAGCAAATAGTGTTGAACAGAAATATAACGTAACTTATATTTGTATTTTAAATTCATTTTATAAACTTTCTTCAAATTTATCGGTTTCCTTTAATGACATATCGCGTATTTAGTATCAAAAAACGTTAACTACAAAATCGTTATTTTTCAGGTATGAGGAAAAACTTTTCATAGCTTTTTTTTTCTTTCTCAGAAACCGAATTTAACAAACAAAACGAATAAACAAACAATATTTGTATATTATACGGTTATATTAAGGATGCTTATCAACATTTATTATTGCATTGTTTAATAATTCTGTAATAATAATATATTAAGGTGATGCAGATAAAGTTTCTTTTTATATTGAGATTAGTTGCACTTAAGGCGCCTTACAGGTTTTTTGTTACGATATACATTGTTATTTGAACAATATAAAACTAACGTTATCTCAAAATATGCAGTTTTGTAGTTAATGTTGTTTGACACTAAACTTGCGATATTTTCCTAGCACATATTCTGTAGAGCTTTCCTGGGAACTATGTATATGGATTAAAGAATTCAAACTTTATAATTAGCCGATAGATAAACATTTAGATATGCATACGAAGATTAGGAAATAAAAATGAAAAACATTTCCATTTATAAAAGCTTTAAAGTGAAAACTAAAATGTATCGATAAGGACTTCAGAGTTCTTCGTAGACTCGGCAAGAATTGCAAGACTTAGAACACGAGCGCGCTATCGCATGTTTTCGTGTTTACAAAATCTCAAACGCGAGCTTTAAGCTGTTTTCATCAAAACAACTTCTAGAGAGCAGAAGCAGACAAGGTCAAGTATTTTTTTTTATAAATGTTGACAGAAATGCAGATTTTACTGCATAAAATGTCGTAACTATCGAGAACTTATTTAACTATATGAAAACTAGGGGATCGGGCCAATTCCGAGATTTTCTTCGCAAAACAAGTGGACATTCGATATCTGAGTTAAACTATATACATTATTAAAGATTTATTTTCTGTATTCACATCTAGACAATACACAGTATACCACTTAAGCTTGGTTCAAATCGATTCAGCGATTTTCGAAATTATGAAGGGCTAACGATTTTGACATGTTTCATGTTATGACATGTTTGTGTTATGACATGTTTATGTTATGACATGTTTATGTTATGGCGTGTTATATGTTATGACATGTTTATGTTATGGCGTGTTATATGTTATGACATTTTTCTATGTTATAACATGTTTATGTTATGACATGCTTTTATGTTATGACATGCTTTTATGTTATGACATATTATATGTTTGACATGTTAACGGCTTTGACATATTCTGCTCGTTTTATAGCTAAACTATAAATATTTTTGGGGATTTTTTTTTATCTGCTTCACGTCTACATAATACATGAAACTTGCCACCCAAACCGCTTCAGTTATTTTTAAAATTACGAAGGGCAAACGATTTGACACCCACAAACGTCCTTTCTGGTACCAACTAACCCCATCGAAGTATTTAAGGTAAAAAGCTCTACTTGCGATTAAATCATGATCACCATACTTTTCTTAGGCGGCATTAAAAAGTTTGCTTAATCTGCTGCTAAAAGCATGTGTATCAAGAATAGTGGGGCAAGTCACAATCACCATGCGAAAAAAATAAAAATTAAAAATTCATTTGATCTAGAGAGATTAAAACATAAAAAATCTGAGCAATTATGCCCAGTTTCAGTTATTTTAATAAGAAGTGAGATAGAGACTTTGTATGCATTGTTTTGGGGGGTGCGGTCGCCGTTGTGAAAGCTTCATTGTTCGACTACATTTTGCCGATATGGATAATTACAAAAGCGAGAGACATCGTCTAGAAGTTGATGAAAGGTAGCATTTTGTATCGCAGTCACATTGTTAGACTGGAAACTATTAAAATGTGATGAAGAGCTATTGTTCAAGGTGTTGACAATATTTAATACTTTACAGGTTGTTTCTCAATATGGATGTAGGTTAAGATGATCTTCTGCATTTAACAATCTTGCTACGATCGTCAAATGCAGAGAAGCTTTAATGAAACTGGCAATTTATTTGCACTTCAGGTTGTATTGTTTCTTATGCAATACATATAAAAGTAATGTAAATTTATGTTTTGTTGTGTGCGTAGATCTTTTTACAGTTTGAAATTATTTCGTTAAATATTTTAAATGAGACTAAAATAATGAAATTAATAATCATTTCAAATATACATTAAAATAAATCAAATATTTATAGAGAAAATTGTACATGTTCTATATACAGTGTGTTTCAAAAAGGCAGATCAAGCTGATAATTTTCGAACCATTCATGCTAGACATATACTTCCAAATAGAAAATTATTTTAAATCGTATGAAAAATTACAGAAAATAGCTTTTTATATAGCCTCCCCTCAGCGAAGAAAGTTCGATTGCTAAAAAAAATGCATAAAATCTGGAGTCCATTAAAACAAATTGACGGTTCTAAGTGAAAAGCTCGTGGTGATATTTATGAGACAAATTTTTGGGGTTCCGTATATTAACTAAAGTGGTTTTCAGCAAAAACAAGTACAAAAGTACACTAAAGCTTTATTTTGTGGATTGATTCATTTAATCAAAAACAAATAAAACGGTTATTATCTTATTCATCTATACACCACGTAGGATGGTTAATATATATATTTTCAGATAAAATTTTATTATATTTATTATTATTATATAGAATAATTATTTTAGGAGTAATTAATTTATTAATAAAATATGAAATAAATGGGATTGTAAATTTGATGAAATTAAAGCAAAAATGTTTCATATTAATAATATTAATAGTGGGTATACCTCCTTTATTAGAATTTTTCTTAAAATGAATTGCTTTTTTTATTATAAAAATAAGATATGAAATTCTTTTTTTATACTAATTATATCTGTAATTATATTTTATGTGTATATTCGGTTGATATATGATTCAATATTAGGTTTAAGGGGAAAAAAATGGATTGTATGTTTAATAAAATATTTAAGGTATTTTACTAGATATGAAATTTTTAGATTTTTTGGAGAATTTTTTTAGGGTGTTTAATTTTATATTGATAAATGTTTTTAAATTAAATATTATTAAAATAATTATTAAAATAATAATAAAATTAACTTTGTTATTTTATTAAAGATATTTTCATTAGATTTAAAAATCTCTTTAAAAATAAAGTTTTTATGTGCATTTACACTATAATAAAAAATTACTGCTAAGGTGTAAAAATTTAAAAAAAAGTAAAAAAAAGTAAAAAAAGTCTATTTTTGTTAAGAAAAAATTAGTGCATTATGTACGTCAAGAATTTTTCTTTATTTCCCACTCTTTGCTTTTAAAGGTACAGATGCCAGACTAGCTAATTATTACATTAAAGTTGCTCTAAAGGGGACATATAAAAAGTTAGGACTTGTATTTTTATGCACATACCTCTCCCCTAGTTTTGAAAATAATTTAGACAAACTTTTCTTACGATCCAAAGCAATTTTCAAATTGGAAGTATGAGTCTTGCACTAGTGGTTCAAAAATTATAAGTCTGACCAGCCTTGTAAACACCCTGTATAATATATTGTGCATTGTTTATATTCAAGGTTAAATTATTACGGTCATTTGGATAATTTTTATATGCAGTAACTAACATTTAAACAATAACTTATAAACAACAATTCAATACCCTTAGCTGTAATCTAAATTTATTAATAATATATTGCTCAATGCTAATAGGTACTCATGAAAGCGGACACAAGGGGACACACCCTTTCTGCAGCATGCTAATAAGTAAAAATTAAATATGCTTCAACGATTTAATTTTGCTGAGTTTAGATTTCTGGTGTCAAAAAAGGTTGAGCACTGCAAATACAAAAGATGCTTCAACTACAGATGGTACTGCGAGATAAATGAAATTTGGAAAAATCTTGGAGACTTAGCATGGAATATAGCATAAGCCTTAGCTATATAAAAAGTTTCTTCTCCATCTGAGGATTCGTCATTAAGTATCATGCCCGCTTGATGCAATGGATTTACAGATCTTGCACTGAATAGATACGAATACATTAATCGCAAATTTCAACTTGGGTCAAAGGCGTTTTTAATATCTTAAATACATTTTTAAAAACGTTGATTTTCTCAGCAGGATGAACACAGTTGAAAACATAGTATAGATATAGAACAAAATTTAGTCTTTAATCTTAGTCCCTCTCTCTTCCTAAGAATTGTTAGCATTCTTATAAAATCAAAAGGATGTATTATTCAAATAATTTACTTATTTTCAATTACATAAATCGTACTGAAGTAATTCTATCGCAAGAGAGTGAACAACAGACGCATATGGTTCACAAGATACAACAGTAAGCAGAATAATGAATGTATGACAAAGGATTAAATCTGAAAACATGAGATATCATCAAAACAATGAAACCTGCTCCCATTCTTATACATCAAAGGACGGGAATGGGAAGAAAAGAGCTTTTGTGAACTGTTTTGTCTTTTACGATCTGTTTCTCGCCGATATTGTTTCTGAGCTGACCGAAACGTTGTGCTGGTGATGCTAATTTACATTTTGAGACCAGAAATGTGGCTATGATGCAAGGACATCCCATGAAATTTTAAAGATATCCTCCATAAACAATCTTATGTATGTATTTATTTATATATAAAATATGAGAAAAATAGTTGGTTATTTATTAATTCAAAGACCATCAGAATATTGTAATAAAATACTCCTCACAAACGTTGATATACATTTGAAACCACATTCATTAGTTAAGGGCTGAGATAACCGCACTACAAGAGGAAGCGGGTCTTCTGAATTTTAGGAAAGCAAGGTCGTATTAATTAACATAGCATTTTAACAAACCCAGGAATAAGCTGTCGGTTCACAAATTTACCAATATGGGGTAAACTTTACAAAGCAACGTTGAATTAGATGACATAACTTTACCGAGAAATGCTTTACTTAAATAATTTAAAGTTGTTAATTCTAATATCAAAAATCTCTGATACAGAAATAATCTGTAACTCGCGAATGTGAAGAATTTAAAATGAAAAAAAAATCAGTCATTTATACCCCAGATTGGAGGATCCTAATACATCTAGTAGGTTGCCTGCAATAAACTTTATTTCCCAACAAGCGTTACATCACTGTATGCATACGAATGGGCATGACAATAATGCAAAGATATGTACCATCACAAGGTTTTATTTATTTTAGCAAATTATTCTTCATTGAATAAACACCTCTAAAATTATCTTTCTTTGTTGTCAGACCGAATATTAAATGGCCCATTTTCTCCCAGTGTTACAGATTTCTATCCCCAAATTGCTTCCGAAGTTAACTTTCTTGATCCATGAAATGTTACCCTATAACTCAAATCAGACATAGGTATGGCCGAAGGGAAACCATGAGAAAAATCCGCAGGAAGTTTTTAACACAGCAACCAAAATTGAAGCGTTGACATAGCATTAATAAGTGTTATCAATAGCACGACCGTTAATTAAAACTTTTTAAATTGTTTTAAACGTAAAAATTGTGCTTGATTTGGTGAGTGAAGAAATGTTTTGAGCGTATCTATTACATGATCATAATTTTGTGCAATAAGATCTTCAGGTAAATTCTGCCAATTCCCTACTTTTGAGGGAATTTCGTTGAGGATTAGCTGTTTTGAAGCATTGTTTAACACAATCACAACCAAGGTCATATTGAAGGACAATACTGGGGCAATAAAACAGTCAAATACAGAAAGAAGGAATTTTGTCTGTCAGCATATCAATAATAATCGGGGTTTAATTTTCTTTTGGCTAGAAATAGTGGCATGTATTTCGGGGAAAGTACGTTTGGATACCTGGCTTGCTAACAGTTGGGCGATTTATGCTCCATGACAGGGCAATACAAGCAAAATGTTTGACTACCTTTTCAGTTGCATTGGACCGGTTTCGCGATTTTCATCCTTCTTCAGCGAACGGTATTAAATTAATTTTTCTACTTATGTCTTTTCTGCCTTTTATGATTCTACATAGATATTTATTATGCTGTACACCCGGGTAGGTAGTCTTCTCTCGCGAGAAAAGAAAATGGTAAGCGATGACAATCAAAGCGCAAAAAATTCCATTAAGCACGGATTCTTACAACTCCTGGAAGATAATTATTTACCGTGTTTGAAGCCCCAATGAGGGCAAATCCCTTTGTGAAGATCGACAGTAATCCCGGGACTGGTTCCAAGACTGGTGAAGAGTTATTGAAGTTAGAAATTTCTTACGTGCATTACTAATCCCTAAAATGCGGATAAAAAGATAAAAAGCCTTTATTTTAATGCAAAGGTCTGCAACCTGTTGCTTGTGAACTTAAATTTGGTACTCTTCAAACAATTAGTAAAATGACACTCTTAAACACTTAAAATGACATTTTTAGAATTCTATTAGAATCAAATTTCATTATAAATTTGTAAAAATATTTACACGAGAATATTACTCTTCTAAAATATTATTAAAATATTTGAAATTTTCAGCGATAAATATCAAGAAAGCAGTGCCAAACTACAAAAGTATGGTATTCTCTGGCAAATTTTCATTGTAGCTATGGGGCTCCTGGCAGTTTGCCACCATAGTTACGCCACTACTAGAATGCAGATTATCTGCTAACTCCAAACCTAAAAACATTTCACCCAGTCAATCGCCGCTTCGTCACTGCTTGTAACTCGATCTGATAAATCTAGCAAATCCAGCACGTTGTGTATACTAAACATTTGCATTTTATTTGAGATCATATTCGGGGCTCGAAGAGGCGATAAGGGTGCTCTAGCTCTTGGACGGACGACCTTCAATTTTTGCTTTCTTGAGGTAGAACAGCCACGAGCTTATCAAGTCACGAGCCACGGCCCAAGAGCTGTACAATCACACATCAAAATTGAGATAAGTCATGTTAATTGGAACAATTACTCAAACATTCTTGTGGTATTTTCAATAAGATTTTGTTTAAAGGATAGGAGCTACGCAAGAACTTGGGTTCCAGAGTGTCGTCGTGAAAGTTTTATAAAAAGTTTGCCACTTTTACGAACTGGGAAAAAAGGCTACTGAAGTTTTAAACCAATACTGAAAGGTCTTTTTTTGTAGTAATAGTAGTTACACATTTCACACGAAAGGGTGTTTTGAGCAATGTAATCTTATAAAACGTCCAAGATCAGTCGGGGAATTTTACTCTAGCTTCGCTATCTCAAATTAAATAAACATATGATCTTCCGTAAATATCACCTCTATTCCCCTTTAAGTCAAAATATATATATACATATATTCAACATGTGAATTTCCTTAACCCATAACACATGAAGTGAACACTTATGAGTTTTCTTAAAAGTATTTCAAAATGGCATCACTCCTTGGCAGTAAGGTGCATATCTGTCATCCTCGTGGACTTCTACAGTACCTGACATCATTTTCTATATAAAGGCACCTTGGTCAAATATTGAAAACGAACCATTATACACAAATACCAATTTTACGACATCATAAACAGGACTTCAAAATTTTGTAAAGGATAAGTGTCACTGTTAATGGTTCCTTTAAAATTATATTCTGAAAGTGAAGAAAATATTCTATTGATATTCTGCTCGTCAATGTACTTATAACAAAATATATCAAATTTTAAAGGCTTTAAATGTGCAAAAAGGGGAATTTTCCAACAAAAATGCAGAGGATTTCAAATGTCTAAAAAAAGAATTTTGTAAACAACTTTTAAAATTAGTATATATATATATATATATTAAAACTAAAAAAAAAAAAAAACTGCAGGTACTGTGTAGAGGTTTACACGGACTGAATTTTCAGACTTTTACCCAACACGAACCCGGCCCAAGTCCGAACAAATTTTCAAATGTGAAATCAGAGCACTGCCCGAAAATATTTATTCAAAAGTGTTAACATGAACTTGGTGCAATTTTGCACTTTGAATTAAGACGAAAGTTGTAGTTTAAACGTTTTGTGTCACATAGCTCAAACTAACAAAATACTTTTATGTACTTTTATGTTAAATTTCATCCATACATTTTCCAAACTTTGCATACCTCCAGTCGGGTCCGTTCGATTTTTTAATTATGCATGTCTGACCAGAAACTTTAAAAGTAAGAGTCGTCGGACAATTCAGGCCTGGCTTAAGTCTGAGGGTCAGTCCCAAGTGGGCTTCCAATGTACGGTATAGCCATCCATGCATTACAGCACTAACAAAAAATCCCTAATGTTATCTTATGACTAAGACAGGCAGATAAAACATGTCAACAAAACCCAACGATTTCGAAAGGTAAAACACCTGACAAGCGCACACAGCAGTAATTTATATGCCTGTTACTTCCGCATGATTGATTCAACATTAACAATGGCTAATCACTGCTTGAAAAATACCCATATTTGAGCTTTTCACAACTTATATAATAAACAGTTTTAATCGGTTTAGCTATTGCTATGAGCCCATCAGACAATTATCTATTAATAGTAAATCATCAATTAGGTACGATTTATTAACAAATTCATTTCCAATCATTTTTATAGATAAGATGCTCTACGTTCATCCTTATTATATCCCAAATTATACATTGTTTCGAATTTTTTATAGCATATATAACAGAAATCGAAAAAATCGAAAATTTGAGGATTTTACTAAAAGAAAAATCCATCTATTTTAAGCATTATGAATACAAATGTTCGATGTTAATTGGATGTTTATAGCCTGCAATATCAAATTCATTTTATTGTTAATTAATAACTCAAAAATTTCCATACTTAAAGAAAATATTTTTAGATTATATACATTGCAATATTTATAGCTTAAATTATGATTCTGGAGTTTCGAAGCCACTAGCTAGTAGACTGCCAAGTATTTACATAGTCAATATTGACTATTACTAGCCACTGACTTGGCGCAAGTTGCTATCATTTAAATGCAACAATATAAGTTGTAAAAGTATGAAATGAAGTAACTAAATGAAGTAATTAAAATAATATTCAATATAGAAATCGTATTTTTAATTATTTGTACAGGTTCTACAATTTCACTGATTGCTCTTTAACATCACTAGGGTTGATGGCAAAATGTTACTAACCAAAGTGGCTACTAGTACATAAAACATCACTAGCCAAAGTGACAACTAGTTCATAAAATTTTACTAGCCAAAATTGAAAGTTATTAGCCAGCTGGATAGTTTCTACCCCATAATTTAAAATATAAATATAATAATAAATGTACGACATTTTAATAATAATAATATAAATGTGTAATATTACAGTAATATAAAATGGGCAATATCACTGTAATATAAAATGCGTAACATAACAGTAATGTTACTAAATGTGTAATGTTACAGTAACTATCTCCAAGACTTGGTAAATATGCGAAAATACAAATGAATCCAAAAACTTCATACCAAAATCTACAATATGTCAAAAATAAGCAGTCAGCAAAGGAAACACCGACACAATAGTGACATATTCACACCTTTGCGATAACCTTCTTATATAAAATGAATTATATTTTTACGGCGGATAACTACTATCCATACTGTAAATCCTCAGTATAAATTTGACCCTTTGACTAGTATGAACCATCAAGTGGACGC
This sequence comes from Amaurobius ferox, assembly GCA_951213105.1. Classification (NCBI taxonomy): domain Eukaryota; kingdom Metazoa; phylum Arthropoda; class Arachnida; order Araneae; family Amaurobiidae; genus Amaurobius; species Amaurobius ferox. Next base: position 98,205,599 of record OX578141.1, on the reverse strand, counting down.
ACATCTATGTCTATATTCGTTAAAATCACACCAGTCAAACAGTTAAAGTGAAATAGGGTATAGGAACTAGTATATTTGATAAAAAAAAACATTCAAAAAAGTAAAATATTAATATTCTTATATTTAAAATTTGTTACTTAAAGTGATGCTTAATTTCGAAATTCCTATATTTTATTTCGCGCAAGATAATTGTTTAAAATTGTGCGGAGAAAAGAAAAAAAATTACAAAAAAAGTTGTCAGTGGTTTAATATTTGAACCTTGGACGTTTTTTTAATTTTAATTTTTAATGCTCTCATTAGGTAAGGATAAATTTTATTTTACAAGATAAATCTAATATATGCATTATTACGATTCTATTCGGGATTTCAAAGATTTTAAATTTTGTTCACGCAGGGCCACCCATAGAAATTGTGTACCCCCCCCCCCCCCCCCCCACACACACACACCAACATTTATTACGGGGACCCCTCCATATTTGATTTTCTCATTTTTATGTATTTAACATGTCCCAGCAAACATTGATGGTAAAAGCCACCCTCTGGAGCCCGAGCCCTCCCACTCTTGTGGTATCAGTCTACTCCCCCCCCCCCCCTTATGAGCGACCCTGGTTCACGAGATATGCTCGAAAGTTCAGATAACAGTACTTTGAGATAAATACGATTAAAGTTCGAAGGTAAGCATTAAAACAGCGAGTTAAGCATTTCATCCGTTTTTAGTGTCTCACGATAAAATGAAAGTACGATAGAGATTGGTATAAACTTTAGAAAGTTTTAGGCTACAAAATGATGTTAAATATTTATAAAAACCTTTACAAGGTGAGTTGGGCTTCTTTTAATGCTATCACATTTTTGCTGATATAAGCATGCAAATATGACTTATGTTAAAAACCACGTCTCCAGTTCCGCGATATGCTGTATATAAACTCACGCCACTTTGCCGAAACAAGCAAGTTCTCATATTTCACACATATTTCTCACAGTTGGTATTGCAAAACAACGTTAGTGAGAAATAAGAGACTTTAGATCCGCCAAATTTTAAAAGATTAAAACGTTCTACCAGACTAAGCTGCACCAAATTTCAACTCTTAGGGCGTAGGAAGTCTGTTAAAAATGCCATCAAAGAAGTTAAAACGAACATTGGTTATGATAAGTTAAATAAAGTTTTAAAAAATTTGTAATCAAAAGCAAAGACACGAAGAGACGTTTTTATATAGCTTCGTTTTTCACCAAAACATAAAAAATTAACTGGAAAATTAACTAAAAACTCAACTCGACTTTCTTATACCAAACCATTTTTTTTTTTAAATTTTAGAAGTAAAAATTTAAAAAATCGATAGCGTGGGTCCAAATGATTACAACTATAGCATGTTACCATTCACTTTGAAGAGCTTGAAAAAATCTTTCGAATGATACCATACTATACCTAACAATGTACCAACCGTGGGGGGAGGGGGGGTAACTAGCCCCCAAAGGGGACTAATAACGCCACGAACGCAAAAAATTGTGCGGCTATTTTTTACAACAATGATTGTAACTATTAAGTCTGGTGATCATTGATCCATAAATAAACCCTTTTATGCATGATTATATCAAATTATGCCCTATGCTGCCATGTTAAACAAAATATAAACTCAGAATAAAATTCAAAGTTTTAGCTCGAATTTAAAAAAATCCCATTTAGGTTCTAGGTTTTTTAATAACAAAACTGGATATAAGATTTCGTGAAAATCCATTAATATTTGTGGCTGCTATTGTATACACAAGAAATCGACCAGACATCGGACAGACAGACGGACATCACTCTGAAAATAGTCGAAACATATTCAGAAGATCTTAAAACATATTGGCATCAAAATCTCTGGTGCTGATATTCAGTCTTTCTACCGCAGAGTGATTTATTATGAGGTACAATGCAGTAGTGGCACGACATGAGACAGATAAACTAAACTGATTTTGGCCCATTTGGAACTAAGCTTTTAATTTCAATAACCTACATAGGTTAAATTTTTCGCTCACATAAAAAGAAAAGAATTTTTTTTCTTTTCCAATTGAAAAGTTGTTTGAAAGATTCCATCCTTCAAATTGTGAAAGCTATTATAAACCCATTTTTCGGTTTCATACATGAACATAATAAAAACTTGTCCAGTGATAAGTATAGTTTTAATTATGACGAGTAGTACAGTGGTAAGTATAGTTTAAATTTTGACTCTAGTTTAATGACAGTGGTAAGTATAATTTAAATTATGACTCTAGTTTAATGACAGTGGTAAGTATAATTTAAATTATGACTCTTGTTTAATAGCAGTGGTAAGTATAGCTTAAATTATGATTCTAGTTTAATTGCAGTGGTCTTTATAGCTTAAATTATGATTCTAGCTTAATAGCAAGGATAAGTATAGTTTAAATTATGACTCTAGTTTCTTAGCCTGTTCTACCAGTTCACAAATGTGTAATATTGACATCTGAATTAAGTTCAATAAGAGTAGAGTGTGGTTATGTATGAACTGATGTATTCTTTTCAAATTTCCTAATATATTAAATGTGTTCGAAGCCATAAGATGACATTTTGTCTGGATATGACATTGAAAAGCTACGGTGTGCAATGATTCAGAATGAAATATAGGGGGGTGCCCTTTGTTCGAGTCTGCTATTGAGTTCCCTTTATTCAGAAACGGAAACCTGTTGCCCACGAGGAACACGGCGCTCATGCTGGTTAATTTAGATTAATTCGCCAGCCTAAATTTTAAAGCTTGGTGATCTTCAGCAAGTTTTGGAATTTAGATGACCAGTACGCAATTTTGATATTTAAAAAATCAATGATTTCGAATTCATTAAAGATATATTAGCGATTCTCAAGTTCATTAATATTTTAAGAGGGCTATATTCTATGAGAAAATTGTATTCTCATGTACCTCCCGATAAGATTAAACAAGTTAGAATGTTTTGAATAATTTCTATATTTTCCGTTTACTTTTTATATTTATAAATCTTGAATCGAAACCGAGTTACAAGTTTTGTATTTAATCAACTCGGGACTACGCCCCTGCTCGCCAATCCAGGGGACCTCATACGCTTTTTAAGAAATCTTATGCATTAATTATAAATAACCATTATTAATTCATTACGATTGCTATATAACTATAGAGAATGAGAAATATCTCTGGCTTTTAATATCTAAAGTCTAAATCGATAAACGCAAAATTTATTCCATTTGAAAGTCGCTTTCTTTCGATGTAGTATTGTTGATGTTTGCTGGAGGATTAAGAACTAAAAACCGTTTTTGTAACATGGTTTATAAGCTTTACCCGCCCAGTCGCGACAACTTTAAATTTCATTTGCACTAACGTGTTGTAGTCTTGTCGGTAATTAAATATTTATATTTTTAATCTTTTCAGTGCCTCAATGATTCAGTTCTCTGTCATCTTTCAGACGTTTCTGCAAGCAACCAATCACAGAAAAGTTGGAAGTCGACTTGACCTATGAAATCTTTGCCTATACTGTGGTCATGCTACAATTTATTAATTAATATTTAATTAAGGCTTTAGCCAAAATTTTAAGCTCATCTTGTACATCTACGGGTTCATATTAGTCTACATGTCTCCAGAATTGTAAGCTTTTCAGTCTATTCGCTATGCATCAGCGTCAAAAATTCACTTTTTTTTTCTTTTACGTAAGCATTAAATAGTCTGGGTAACCTTTCATATGCCCATTTTAGATCATTTTATTTACGAATTGTTCCCTAGTCAACTGTGATAATTTATTATAAACATATTAGACTTAGGTATACATATAGGTTTGGAATTTTATACAATAAGATCGTTTCGATGAACTGCTACATTATTGCACATAAAAGTGCTTTCAGTTCCAATAAAAACTATGCATGTAAGAATTATAAAAGGACAAAACCGTATCTCATTAGTACAGATAAACGAAACATATGCTAAGTAAATTACTTATTTGTTACTTCCTGAACTATTTTGAAGTGTTAAGTGCTACCTAAAGTATTTAATAATAGGTGGTGGCCCCTGAAACGAGAGCGTGGTGCTCTTGCATGAGAGGTTGACTGAAGGTTGCGGACCTCTTTCGTAAGGGATGGTTGGGGAACTACAACGACCTCGCCTATCTACGTGCTTTTGTCGCGGGTAGAGTTGAATTACTCAGGAAATGGGGTGCAAGGCGGATGTATGATAGGGTAACAATTCTTCAATTTAATGTTTTTTCGGGTGAAGCTATTTAGACCGTCTCAGATTTACTAGCAAGCTATCGATTTAAATTTTACCAAATATAAATATTCATGAATTAATTTCAATTTAGCAAATTTGCATGGTAAGAAGGAAGCAATAAATACCATGTGGAAAATTATTGAAAAATCGAATGCCCTCATATCAGCTGTTTGGACACAAACAACCTTCAAGCTAACACCTCGATGTCCTACCGTTTGAACCTAGGGCTTGAACTACATTAGTATATCTTGAAAAATAGTTGCTCCAATTGTTTCGCCTGTGATCCATGCATCGACTTTATAATAAAAGTAGACCTAGTTTTTGAGCTCTTTAAAGGGATGAATTTTACCGCATAACTGCGCCTAAGGCCTAGGAAGGCAGGCTTGATTGTATGATTTTTCTCTCATGGAGGGAGTAGAATTCATTTAGAAACGTGTGCATTACTGCAAGAAGGAAAACCAGGTGCTTACTCCTTTTCCATTACATACGTTTAACATTGAATGTGCTACTTATATAAAGCCAATGGATCTATGTGGAGACGCCAGCTCGAAGATTTCTGGGTCGGGCCCAGCCAGGAATGGTTGTTAATTTTCAAATTGTTTGGTGGTATTTCTTATTAGAGGGTCGTCTCCCCTCTCCCATCAACGATTTCCAAGTTATGTTTCTTACATAATTTTCCTTGCCAAATATTCCTATCATTAGAACAATAGTCCAACTATTGCTTCTTCCGTAAGAAATGCTTTCACCCCCCCCCCCCTCCAGAAGTTCTTGAAATGGTGCCTCTCACAGCAATCTCACTGCGGTATCATATCTTGAAAATATTTGTCTTGGTTTAATATAGGCCTTAAACTATTTACTTATATGTGCGGCATATAGGACACAAACTGACCCCCTTCCCCTATTGAAAGTTTACAATTAAAAGAGGCATCATTTCTCCGAGGTGCAAAAGAACATCACGCGACACCATCAAAATATTCAAGCTCGCTGACTGTAAGGGATTTCTCTCTTTCAGAATCGGAGAGAGCGCAATTTTACATCCGGTCTTAATTGAGTACGACTGCGAACCAATCGCCGAAGGAATCATTCATGTGGAATGCATTTTTGCTCTGATGGTGCGATGCAAGAACACTGTTTTTATTAACACAACGATACTGCAGTGACAGATTTGCCCAAGTCAGTGTTTTCGAACTAACACTAAGTCGGTGTTTTCAAAATGTTTTGATCGTGGAACTCTTTCGAAACTGAATTTGATGGCGGAATCCCCAAAATGAAAAAAATAAAAAAAAAAACATTGTGATCCAAATTATGCGTTCCAAATTTTAATTTTTTTTTTAATTTACACGAAACTATTGCATTGCAGAAGCCCTAGAATAATGTCGAGGAACACAGTTTGAAAAGTTATTTAAAAAAAATAAGTACTATAATTAAGTTGAATGAAAGGCCTATAGCCTTACTGAATTGCCCCTTCAATCGGATTACCCCTAAATTAATAATTAAACGTTTCAAACTGAGATAATTGCTTTTCTTATAAATGACTAGGGACGAACTGTTAGGCGTCAAAATACAAAACTATTAATCGAAGGGTCTTCTCTCGTAAATGGAATGAACTAGATCCACGAGTATGATGTAAATAAGTTTATCGCATGGTATTGCATATGAAAATGAATATATTTCACAATAGTTAATACTTTTATTTTTTAATGTGCAATATTTCGAGAACGATTTATGCTAGCGTTCTAAAGTGTGTGCCATTCGTTTTCCAATATAACATTACATAAGAAATGATCATCTGCGTAACATTATTGAAGATTCTGATTTTTTAAAGATTTTTTCAAAATTTCACAATAAAAAATTTGGGGTTTTCCGAACATTCGATTGCGTTTAAAATCAATAGTATTCCAGTATTCACGGATTGTAACATTTGTACCAGATTTCGTTCGAAACGCTCCATTGGTTAGTGAGCTATCACATAATGCACGCACGCACCTCAAAAACGTTCAATTCGAGTTCAGGGATACTTTTAACGTGCTCTTCCGTGGTAAACACGAATGAGAATTTTCGACGTCGCCTTAATACTTTCCCTATACACTACACTATATTTATATATATATAGTGAAAGAGAAAAATCAAGCAATTTAGCAACCTTGCCCATAATTTACATATCTACGAAAACTGACTTTCGTTATACGATAATTTCTTGCACAAAGCTTATAAAAAATAGATTTCAAACAACCACTCATAATTTAAGTCTTCTTTACGAATATTCCTTACACAAATATTATATTGCTTCTTAAGACACGAAAAGAGCTGTCAAACTAGAAAGCTGCACATGGCAAAAAAAATACGGCTGGAACTTCCTTCCTGTAGCAGAGTAGGAAGCTCTAAGCGCGCAAAGGAAAAGTGGAGGCGAGCTCCCGGAACCCTGAGATCGAGCCAGACAGCCACAGGCCGCGGCGAGAGGAGTATACAATCCAAACATCCTTGGCATGCCGAGCCCTACCTTTTCCAAGCTAAAAATACTATCGTTGAGGTGATTCAGAAGCCCCAAAAGAGTCTGACACAGTGACGTGCGAAAAATGAGAGGGTAACGCCAAAGAAAAAGCCGAAAATTTGGGGAATACGCCGAAACCGAAATAGCAATGCTTTGCCAGATTAACTGAACTAAATACTAGATAATCATACTCCGCGTCTAGGTTCCAAGTACAGAAGTTTCCGTACTTCGGAAGGAGCAACAAGAACGGTTTATCAGCGAACTACAGCAGTGGAAGATTTACTGATGCATTAAGTTGGGGCATCTGCCTACGACAGGGATAGGCAAACTACGGCACGGAGATGTGTTTGTTCAATATAATATAGCCCACACAATAAAACTGGATTTTTATTAATGCCATGCCAAAATCAACGTTTCCGAACTTATCGTGGGTCCAAATGATTACAACTATACAACTATAACGTGTTACCCTTCACTTTAAAGAGCTTGAAAAAATATTTCGATTGATACATACCATACTTGACAATTTAACCCCCCCCCCCTGGAAGGGGTAACTTGCCCCCAAAAGGGGGCTAATGACGTCACGAACAAAAAAATCGTATCTCGGATAGTTTTCATAACGATGATTGAAACTATTAAGTCTCGTGCTCACTGAGTCATAAATAAACCATTTTATCAATGATTATGTCAAATTTTGTCCTATGCTGCCATGTTAAAAAAATATAAAATTTCGAATAAAATTCAATGTTTTCGCTAGAATTAAAAATTTTTTTTTATCTAGTTCTAGATTTTTACTTTCCTTATATACAATAATGTATAAGGAAAGTATTGTGACGGGGTCGAAAATTCGAATTTTCGACGGAAGAGCACGTTTCAAGCATCCCTGATCACGAATCATTTTTGAAGTGTGTGTCAGTGAGTCTGGAGACGATAAGTGACGAACGAATGGACCGATTCGAACGAAATTTGGTACAAAAATTACAATCCATAAACTCTAGAAGCCTACTGTTTTTATACGCAATCGAATGTTCAGACCCCCCCCCCCCCCACTAAATTTTCGAGTGAAATTTTGAAAAAATCGTCAAAAACCAAAACCAATAAACTTACCCAAATAGATATTTCTTATGTAATTTTTCATTAGAAGACGATTGACAAATTTTAGAACGCTCACATGAACCGTTCTCGAGATATTGCACATTTTTCAAAAAAATTATCAAAGTGTCATAAAATTAAAAAAATATATTCCCTATTGAGAAACATGTTCATTTTTCATATGTAATATCATACGATAAATTTGGTGACATTCTCGTGGATCTAGCTCGTTCCATTCAAGAAAAAAGATACTTTGAGTAATACTTTTGTATTTGAACGCCAATAGTCATTTATCTGCTGTAAGAATAACTTATTTTTTCATCCATAACGTCTGGCGAACTTTTGGTGACGAATTTGGTGGAATGTCGCCAACTTGGTGACTTTTTTAAATGTTGCTAAATTAACGATAAACTCGCCAAATGGATAAAAATGACGCTAAATCAATGAAAATGACGACTCATTGACGAAAATTAAACATCTTGGAAAGAATATAAAAATCATCTACTATAAATCTATTTTTTTTTTACTGTAAAAGTAGTAAATTCATTGCATTATATAAGGAAAGTCATGTGCTGCCCACATCAGATTTTTTTTTTCTATAACAAAGCCGGGTATAAAGTTAATTCATTATATCTGTGGCTGCTATCGTGCACGAAAGAAATCGACCACAAACATCAGACACACATACGTACAGACGGACATCACTCCAAAAATAGATAAAACGTATTCAGGAGGTCTTAAAACTTATATTGACAAAATATCGAAATCAAAAATTTTCGGGAAAACTATACTTTCTCATAACTGCGTATGAGAAAAGTAAATATATGGCAATGCCTGCATCCTCATATTCATGCGAACAAGTTGTTTCTACCATGAAGCATAGAAAACTCATCTTAGAAACCGAGTTACTGATTAACTTTCATCTCTCTTGCATCACCTCCTTCACAGTTTAACCCAGCTTAAGAGGAAAATGCTGGGAACTCAATAGCCCCGTCATTCATCTCACAACCCACCATTTTAAACCTTCTGAATGAACTTAAAAACAATTTAGTAGGTATTTATGATTGTTTTGCATTCTTTTAAATGAATTTTAAAAAAATGAATGAAAGTATTTGGCCAGACAAAAAATTTTGCTTGTTTTTTCATTTGGCCCTCCTGCAAATAAGTTCGCTCATTCCTTACCTATGGAATGCCGCTTTATAGGATAAAGCAGACGAGATTTGAAATATAATTTTGCATTTGTTACTAGCAATATATCCGTTCTTCGTACGGAGTATATAATATAAAGAAACTTAAAATTCACAATCATGTGCAAATTCCTATAGTGTAATTCCTAAATGACATTGTTAATCAATATATTCTATTAAAACATTTATTATATATCATATTATGGACAGCATAAACGCTTTGAGCAAAAGGAATTTAAATTGCGCACGAAAATAAAGAGGATGTAAAATTTTTGCAGTTTCTATATTTTATAATTGGTTAAAATTGGTTATGGAGGAAAACAGCGGCCTGGGAACTAGAGATACATGCTTCAAGCTAAGAAGTCTGCGAATTCTCATTAATGTTAGAAATAGCATGCATCCGGAAGGAAATCTTGCCACTATTTTCTATTGATTTCAGTTTTAGGTTTACTGGGATATTAAATTAGTCTAACTTTATTATCTGACAACTAACACCTGGTTAACAATAGTACTACTCTAGTACGATTTTACATTTGAGATTTTAATTCGAATTGTATTTCAAAAACCTTTGGAATAAATTTGTTAATTACAGTAAGCATAAACTTCTTTTTCAGATGAACATCTTATATTTATTTCGCATCAATATTAAATCAAAGCCTTGGCTAAAGAACATCTGAAAATGTTAACATAATTTAAAAAGTTTTAACAAAAATGCTAAAGATATTAATTTGCCATTTTAAACCGCGAGATATCACATCCACACATATGCAAACACACACACTACCTCAAAACTTTAGACGCAAATTTAAGAATGCTTAAATCGCACTCTTCCGTTGAAAACTCTAATTTTCGACAATACTTTCCCACACATTATACTATAATATGTAGGGAAAGCAACAAAAGCGTACAAATTCTGAATCATTCCTGGCAACTAACAAAAGCGATTCAAATCGCCAGACAAATAAATTTCTCTTTCTTATATCTTAATTCTCGTTGCGCTGCGGTAGATTAAACAGTTAGAAGAAATCGGAAGAAATATTGAAAACATGGGTAACACTTAAAATACAGAAAATCGGCTCTAAAGCTAAAATCCGGCCTTCACGGTACAGCAGAACTATTTACCATTTCGAAAACAAAGTCAAAATGAAAAAATAAAATAATATTATGCAGTCAGAACACTCGTAATGTTTTGAACGATTAAATAAAACAATTGAATTGTTTCTTTTATTCTCGGTACTGATTGCACACCATGTATTATAATGAGATTTAAAATTCTGATACTTAAGCTTAGTTAAGAAAATGTTGAGTATTATGATAATCGGCATTTAATAAAATAATGGATTAAATGAAAATATATTTTTTTAAGATTTAAAAATGTTAGAGTATAAAAATTAAAACACGTTTTATGTTATCTGTACAACTATATATATATGTCGTATAGCTTAAATATTTCAAAATCTTTTCTATTGTAGTTATACGGTATTCATCCCGTCAATTTTCGATTACAGTGTTCTAGAGCTGCAAAAGCAGGGTCTACTAATAGGAAAGCAATTATGCTCTATCGATTCAAAAAGTTTGCAGCGCCTCTTGCGAAGAATTGAAGAAGTTAAAATTCTTATTTCGAAAAAACAAAGCAAAATTGGTGAAATTTTTCAATTATAAAGTTGTAGGGCGTTCTCTACTTAGTATGGGGAAAATGTTTAGTTTGCACATAACATGTACAATAAAAGACTGAGGTCAATGGATTTTAAAGAATACGAAATTTGAACAAAATTGTAAATACATTGTATTTACAAAAAAAAAAAAAAAAAAAAAAAAGAACTGTTTAAAGTATAAAAGAGAAATCACAAATTTATGCTTCAAGTGATAAAATGCTGTCGGTTTAAATTAAAAACAAATAAAACTGCATTTAAACCACTGTGAGAAGTCTGAACAAATCCACAAGGAAAGTATCACAGATTGCATTTAATGACATTTCTCCTTAAGCCGTTTTCAAGTTTTCCTGGAAAGACTGAAGTATCAGATATGAAAAGCCATTTTTTTCCCCTCAGACTACGCGTGTTCACGACTGAAATAAAGTGAAGCCATTAGACTGGTGTTTTCTCCACTTTGTGAAAAAAAAACTGGCACTCCCATATCCAGATTGGTCATGAAACGAATACAGCTTCAGGCCCCCAACTTTTAAGATAGCCTTATTTCTTAAAAACCCAGAATAGTAAATAAATTATATAATACCCAAATACCATAATGTAACACAGGTCAACAACAAAAAGCTTTTATTTAGTTGTCAAAAATGTTTAAATTATTTTAGAGTATTTTGCAGGTGCTGAATTCAAAATTGCTCAAGTTTTACTAAATTGGCTTTTTCGATAAAGTGGATACCCTTGAAAATATGATTTTACCCCCAATACGACCTGCAGAAAGATGGGGATTATTTCAAACACAACTGTAGATCATTCTTTGGACTGATTATGGAAAAACTGAAAGCAAAAATCTTTGATAGTCCTCAAATTCGTAAACTTAAGGGTGCATGAGTGTGCACGTTACATCTTTCTATAGTAAAGAGACCATGCCCGGTCGAATAAAAGTAACGGTAGCGCCCCTAGCAGAGAATTTGAAAGATGGAATAACGAACTCGACATCAAAGCGAGAGACGAAAAGAGCCATTTGCAAAGTTGTAGATCACCGTCTAATGAGTAAAAATTGACACAAAAAACTGTTACAGAATGCATATTTAAATTCGAGAAAGAATATTAATGCGTATTTTGATAAGCATTGTAAGTGTCACCGTGTTAAGATACTATTTTTTAAAGATATTAAAGACACTATTTTTTAAAGATATTAAAGATACTATTTTTAAAGATATTAAAGATACTATTTTTAAAGATATTAAAGATACTATTTCTTAAAGATTATACTACTTTTTTAAAGATGATACTATTTTATACTATTTTTTAGATGATACTATTTTTTAAAGATAATATTATCAAAGATACTATTTTTAAGGATTATACTAATTTTTAAAGATGATACTATTAAAGATATTATTTTTAAAGATACTATTAAAGACATTATTTTTAAAGATACTATTAAAGACATTATTTTTAAAGATACTATTAAAGACATTATTTTTAAAGATACTATTAAAGATATTATTTTTAAAGATACTATTAAAGATATTTTTGGCAGGCATATATCAATTTCTATATAATCATTTTAGGCGTTCCTGATGCCGATTCCTACTAATTAGGCAATCATACATATATAGTAACACAATATAGTTAGCTGCGAATTGCGGTCATATTCAGGAATGCTAAAATAAACACTCAAGTGCACAGGAATCGAATGTACAAGTACAACCTGTTTAAAATGCCCTCCGTTAGCAACAATGCACATCTGAATGCTGGAAAGAATATTATCGCGTACTTTGATAAGCATTGCAATTGTCACAGTGTTAAAGTCACAGATGATACAGCTTTGCGAAGGGCATTTGTTGCTTCCCTATATACGCGTTTATGATTCCTACTAATTAGATAATCCTATACATCCAAGAATAGGTCTAACTTTTAAGGCACCAAAATATGTTTTTGCTAGTGGTATATATGGAGCTCCAGGTTTAATCGCCTTTCCATGGCGTGATTACGATACAGGACAATAAAACATAGGAAATCAAGCTATGAGAGCGTTCGATTCTCAACTCGCAGTCTTGGCAGGCTACGCTTGTTTGGTTTTAGTAATTTCCTAGCACGCAACTTAAATACTGCGCAATTTTCAATAGAAAGTGCTTCACAAAAAGCATTCTTTATTTGCCAGCATGACTATATCTGCCCTTTGCCTAACAAAATATTCCTAGCTCCTTAACAATAACTGCAATTATTTAATAAAACAACAATAACTGCAATTATTTAATAAAACAAAAATAACTGCAATTATTTAATAAAACAAAAATAACTGCAATTATTTAATAAAACAAAAATAACTGCAATTATTTAATAAAACAAAAATAACTGCAATTATTTAATAAAACAAAGTTTTTATATATATATAACTTTACAAAACATTTAAAACAGCGTTTTACCGATATGAATATACCATTTCTTACGTCATTAAATTTTTTTTAGTAGAAGGTTTATTATAAGTTCAACTTCGAAACATTGGGATGAATATATACGCTAAACTTCCGATAAAAAATTAATTTTTGTATGCCAATGTATTAGTCGCATTGAAAATCCCTTATAAACAAAGCTTCGTGTTTTTTCAGCTGAAACTTTTAAGAGTTGGCAATAGAAATTTGGACTATTCCTTGTTAATTTTCCCCAGCAGATTTTCGGCAATATATTACTAAAATATTTATGTATTTATTGTAATAGTTTTTACTTTAAAATATGCAATTTGTAGACCCAAAAGAAATATAATAAATATTTTTACATGTTGATTTTTTTTAATTGAAAAATAGAACCGAGGGAAAAAGCAACTTGTAACATGCAATTTCTTTTACATAATCTTAACTTACGTATTTTTAAAACCTTTAAACATAAAATTTTGTTCAATTCTATACGTTAATCTTTTGAAATATAAATTTCCAAAACTTCAACTTTTCGGTCGTCTGTGGCCGAATATGCTACCTAGGACGCATGCCAAACTAGTAAATTTAATTCTGTCTCGTAAAAATTTAAAAATTGATATAAATTTCATCCATGTATTCGATGGGATAAATTGTACGAATGTTGCCTATTTTGCTGGCATCCAAGCTGTTACTTGGAACGATTGCCAGACTTGCGTTAATGGGACGTAAAATTCAATTACAAATACTCGACATGTTCGTTAATGGGACGTAAAATTCAATTACAAATACTCGACATGTTCGTTAATGGGACGTAAAATTCAATTACAAATACTCGACATGTTCGTTAATGGGACGTAAAACTCAATTACAATAACAAATACTCGACATATTCATTAATGAGACGTAAAACTCAATTACAAATACTCGACATATTCATTAATAGGACGTAAAACTCAATTACAACAACAAATACTTGACATATTCGTTAATGGGACGTAAAACGCAATTGACACTAATTTCATCCATGTACTCGATGATGTCAATTTTAATGTATTTCAAAAATTCGCCCACAGTGAAAGTCACCTAAGAGGACTGCTTAATTCACGTGATTTAAATCTTATACTGTTTAACTAGATAAATTATCGAATTTTAAACCGATTTGTATTAGATAATATGGTGTGTTCACCCAGAATCCATAGAATTTAATATGAAAAAATATTTGAAAGCTGAGAAAATTTTAGACATTTCAGTTATTAGAACAAAATAAAAGACATTTCAGTTATTAGAACAAAATAAAATATTTAGCCGTAATTTAAGTATTTTGTATTTAAAGATTACAAATTTTAAGCTTAAACATTTCTTTAATAAATGTTAAAAATTATTTATAAATTAGTCTACAAAACATTTTCATTTTCTTAAAAAATATAATATTACTGCATGCTGCTGCTCTTCAGAAGAAGTCAATATACAAAGCGCTGATGCTCTTGAAGCGAATTAAATATAGGCGCTCCCTAGAAAAATTTAAAATAGTATTGTTACTTCCTATAGGAATTTGGCATAGTGCTCTCTAAAATATTTGAACATTGTGCTGATGCTGCCTAAAAAAATCAGCATATCACTGGTGCTCCCTTAAAGAATATGACATAGTTCGAGTGCTCCCAGAGGTTACGGATCTCTGGTTTATTGTTTCTCTAAAAAAATGCATAAAATAAATCATCTCAAAACATCATAGTACTAGTGCTCCCTAAAAAAGTCAAACAATTAATATATTGCTGGTGCTCCCTAGAAAAATACGAAATACTGTTGGTGCTCCTTAGAAAAATTTACTATGGTTTGATGCTCCCTGATAGTTAAAGCTCCGGACATCTGTTCTACCAGATGCAGAGGTCAAACGTTTTGTACTCGGTAGGATAAGTAAAAATACTTTTGCACTACAGCTTTTTGGTATATGCATAATGTGCTTTTAAAAACCGAGAGCTAGTAAAGTAACGCTTTCAACACATGTGTCGCTATTTTATCATGTGGTGTAAAAATAAAAATTGTTCTCTCTGTCGTCGGGTTTTCCCCTAGACTGCGAACTACTGTACAAAATCAAATGTTTCACGTGTGCGTGCTCCAATTCATTATGGTCGGAAAGACTCCAGTCTTTCAACGAGAAACTTAATCAGCTTACATGAAAGCTTCAGAGGATTTTTAAGATAACTCAGTTCAGAAACCCGATTATCAAATATATTAAGACTTGACTGTTACGACAGAAACTGAAGAACTGGGTGAAGGGAAAACGTTCCATGTGAAATACTTATAATAGACACATCTTTCAACCAATAGTTTCAATCTGAACGTCATCGTACGATTCAATTGACTGGTATGCTCAAAAAATAAAATTTTAAAGTTCCCATTCAGTCAACAGAGCATTCACCTACACAATTCCGATATGTTTGTGGTACTACGCGCTCCTACCCACAGGGGGATAAGTCACAACAACATTCGGATACGCTTGGTTGTGAACAAAAAGCACCCTTGAAAAAACCGCGTTGGAGTCATTTTATGTGTAAGTGCTAATTTGATTGGGATTTACGTTTCTGGAATATTCAGAAAATAGATGTATACTCATACCAATTTCAGGAAGTCTAACTCCCAACTAGGACATTCAATACCAAAATAATTTAAAACCGGCATTTCGGTATTTTTATTTTTTAAAATCCGGATAAGAAGTATTGATGCTGGTATTTTGGTATTTTTAGATTTAAACGGAATACTGGTATTAATAACGGTTTTCTTGGCAAAATTTTAGCCAGGAAACAGAAGTTATAACAACAGAAGTTAAAAAGTTGGGACGTTTAGAAGTTTTAAAGTAACAGAAGTTATACTACAACATAATTTAAAATAAAATATTTTTTACCGATCTAATTGAATATAAACATACAAAAAAATGACATGAAAAATCTTAAAAGTAATAAAACAAAAAGTAACTTTAGTACCCATCTCACGCGTAAAAAATTGCCAAATAAATACAACATAACATATAAAAACTCTGTAGCAAAATAAATAAAAATGATAAAATACGTCCATTTCATAAAGTAATGCAAACAATTTCAAAAACAAAGTATAAAAACATGTAGGATCAAAAATTTTAACGATTTAATAATTTTCGATAAAAGGAATTGAATTTCAAGCATATTTCATACGTTAGTTGTTCCTTGAGAAACAAAATGGATCATTAATATGCTCAATTAGAGAAAAACTTTCGGAATTTTTTTGTTCTCAAACATTAAACAGCGGAATAAATTGAAAATATAATTTCAATTAACTTAATAAATTAACCTTTTGTTGATTAATAAATTGATTCTCAACAAAATGATACAATTTAATGACATTAATTGTCGGTTATTCAGGATTTCATAATGAATAAAAAGAATAATCAAGTGTTGAATTTAACGATTCGATAACTATGAAATACACTATTTCATCGGCATTTCTATTAGTAGTAGATATACATGAAATCCTTCAATTTTTCAAATATTTTTGAGTATATATTCGAAAAAAATTTGCAAAAAACTAATGTTAAAATATGTACGGAAAAGGCGGTTTCATACCCTAAAGAATCAATCAATTCCCTTGAAATTTGGAATGTTTATTTAAATCATTAGAATAATCCTTCTAAATTTCAGGTCAAGTTAAAAAAAATAATTATTTTGCTGTCCCAAAATATCAAAATATATTTAGTTGTAGGGAAAGTCATACGTTGGATGCATCAGATTTTTTTTTTATTATTATTGACATAACACATAGGACTCATATTCTTTTTCAAGAAAATGTAGTTTTCACACTTTTTTCCTTTTCAAACTTAAAGGAAACAAGGTATCAAGAAATTTCCCTATTAAAAAAAATACAACGTAAATATTACTGAATACTAACAGGTGTAGTCAATTTAAAGCCATATCATTGATAGACTTAATTATTAAGTGCCGTTATTTCGATGGCAACAACCACACCCTTTAACTAGCTCACCATCCCGGAAAATAAATTAGCCTTGACATGGCATGGTTGCATTAAAACCATTATACTTTCGCTCTTGTACAGCTAACGAGACCGACAGGAATCCAAAGTTCCTCCAGCAGTTGAGAAGTTAATTGATCCGGCACTATCGCCAGGCGAATCAGAGACTGGTTTGATTCTTTAAAATACGTCACGTTGGAGAAAACTTGATTTGACACAATCGAAACTTCCAGTGGATTCAGTCAGCAATGTTAATGTTGATAAGACTTGTCAGATTCAAGTGTGAGATGGATAAAATAACCGCATGGTTATTGCAAGAACAATTCAAACATACGTTAGGAAACCATTTTCACAGGGCAATTAAAACTAACTATTTTATTTGGAGATGTATGGCGTACATGAAATTTTGCTAAATTACTAAATCATTTTTCGCCTTAATCAAAATTAGCTGATAGCAGCTATTCAACGGCTTGGAATTACGTTTTCACTGCAGCAAGCAAAGCCAGTGAGTTAATTCATTGATACTGGTTTCAGTGCTGAAAGAATGACTATTTTTCGCCTGTTATTTCAGTGTTTGGTCTCTACATCCTAAACATACATTTTCACTATTTAGAATGTGAAAATTTGATTAAGGGATATGAAATTTCGCACCTGGGACTTGAGAATTGGCATAAGGGATAAGAGAATTGGTACCTGGGATGAGAGACGATCCTATACGGGTTATGAGAATTGGCATTTGGGATACGAGAATTCGATATGGTACGTTAAAATTCGATATAAGTACTTTTATAAAATACTTATTGCCACAAATGGTCTTGCTACACAGCTTTCAAAAGGTAGATTGAAGTTTTCTGTGGATTTTTGCACTTACTTAAAATTATCCAGCAATTTATTGGATTAGAAAACCAATTCGCACTGGAATGCAAAATTAACACATACTTCTTAAATATTCTTAAACGACTGGCAATCTTAAAAAAGCATTGCAAGACGAGATCGGGTCCCATGACCTCGAAAACTGGGTATGGTCCAAATGTAGAGATAAATTTCGGATTACATTTGATATACCTAGATTTGTTATAAAATACCTTCTAACAAAAAAAAATATGTACACTTCTTCCTTTAATACATTTATAAATAAGTTAGTCAAACTATATTTTTGAAATTTCCTAAACAATATTGCTGCCTGCGGCAACCCGGCCAGGCTTGAGTGTTATGAAGCGGGCCTGAGACTGGTCTAGGATTAAATCAGCCCGATCTCATCTCTAACACACATTACGCGTGCGTTCAGCTTTGTGGTGCAGTAAAACTGCTGGGAAAACCCTGCTTACCAAACTCGATGTCCTTGATGTAAAAGGCGTAAATGGTGTACATGCACTGGATAGGCAAATTTTCAAATGTTAAATGAGACGGGCGAAGGAAAGCAAACAGTTGGAGAGGTTTTTATTTAAAATTTACAGAAAATGAATTGCGCCATAACAGAACTAACTGATCCGTGAAATACTGTTTATATAAAAAAAAAAAAAAAAAGATGGAAGTGTTTTTCTTTTCTCTAACAGTTCTATTCAAATGTGATAATATCCTTATAGGGATTAGTAACCAAATAGTACCTAAAAACCATGAGTGCTAAATCACAAGAACCCGCCAGAAAGGGGCGTTTCCAAAAAATAAGGAAGACACTCCCATTACAGATAACAATATCCATGGACCGGTTTCAAACGCATCAGCATGGAATAACCAGTTAACTGTAGTGGCAGCAAGGAAACTTGCTATTTGTTGCAAATTTGCGAACTTCTATGAAAACTGGCCGTTCCCATAGTAGCGCCATGCCACAATGTAAATAAATAGGGGTTAAAAATTACAATTAAATGCACATTGTCAAAAAGGCATTTATTTCACATTCGACAATATTAATTACATTTAGCAAATTAAAAAAGTCAATATGCTTGATCCAGACAGAAATAGTTAGTATATTGCACATTTTTGAAACGCGAAATACTATTAATAAACCTAATTACGCAAAATTTTTAACAGTTTTAAGTGCTAAATTTCAGCTTAATCTATATACGAGTATTGTAACAAAAATAAACACCGTTCTTAAGGTAAAATAAACACAGTTTTTAACGTTTATACGCAGTACTGGTTTACGGTGCCGGATTTTGCTTTCCAATATGGACCCTACAGAGAACGAATGTAATTTTTCATGTCACTGCATAAACAGACATTTGAAAAAATAGTTGATTCGTATGCAGCGATAAATAAAACATAAATCCACCACTAGTTTGATTTTCTTTTTAATTTTACCCAATCACAATATATATATATATATATATATATATATATATATATATATATATATATATATATATATATATATATATATATATATTTCCCCTTTATGTCTTAATTTCTTTGTATTTTGTAGAAAATTTTGGAATAGTGTATTATGAGTTACTACATACATTCTAACATTGGATTTACTAATTTATATATATATATATATATATATATATTATTTTACCCAATCACAATATATATATATATATATATTACATATACTGTGTTTTAAGAACAGAAAAAAGTTGTCCATTCACAATGGGAATTTCCTAATTTAAACAAAACAGAGGAATCAAATGTTATAACGATATACAGGTTCATAGAAAAGTCATTCAACATCCTTAATATATTTACAAGGAAAAGTTCATGAGTATACACGTTAGGTCCATCTACAGTAAAGAGACATGCCCGATCGAATAAAAGTGACTGCAGTGCCCCTAGTAGTGAATTTAAGAAGTTAGTATAACAAACTCGGCAACGAAGCGAGATAGACGAAAACAGCTAATTACAAAGTTGTAGGGCATTTCTAATGAGTAGGAATCGACAATAAAACAGTTACAGAAAGCATTTATTTAACACAATATAGTTATTGGCGAAATTCTATCATATTCAGGAATGACAAAATATACAACACTTACATGCACAGGACTCTAATGCACAGCCTGTTTAAAATGCCTTTGTTAGCAACAAATGAGAAAGAATATTACCGCATACTTTGACAAACATTGCAGGTGTCACCGTGTTTACCCGAATAACCCTCAAAAAACGGTATTCACTGCTTTCCATATACGCATTTCATGCGTTCCCGGTGCCAATTCCTACTAATTAGACAATCTACAACTCTGGAAATTGACATTTTCTTTCTGTCTCGCTTTAATGCAGAGTTCGTTTTCCTAACTTCTTAAACATCCGATAGGGGGCACTGGAATCCCTTCTATTTGATCGAACATGGTTACTTTACTATATATATATATATATACCTAACGTGTACACACATGGGCTTTTCCCTACAAAGTTATTGGGTAGTTAAGCACTTACTAGGAAGAAAACAAGCCGAATCGAAGTGCGAACTTGCAAGGTTATTTCATAAGCGAATTATCTTCAGTAGAAGTCTTTATCAAAGTACAGGAGGAATCGCCGATAAAAGCTGTTGGAACTGGCCTCGGTTTACAAAATCGTATCGGTCAAGTTCTGTACGTGAAACAAAAGTTGTGGTGAACTGTCACAAAAGAGTGAGAACTGCCATTAAACCCTCGAAATGATCTGTCAATCAGTGAAAAAATTCCTATTAAGAAAAAAGTCACGTACGAATAACGCACTCCCCCCCCCCCCCCCCCCCGACACTAGAAAAGTTTCCAAAACATTCAGATTCGGCACGTTGCTTGCAGATTACAGAAGCAAAGAAAGAAAAATGCATCTACCAAACTGGACAGAAAGAAGTGAGTAACTAACTCTTAGTCTTACTTCCAACAATCGGCGTCGAAATACAGGTAACAACCTAGTCCCAAATAAAATGTAGTAACCTCATGAATAAAGATAATATAAATCAATGTAATTTACAGCCCCCCCCCCCCCCCATCATTTACTTTGCTGTCAACTTTTTAGCAGACTGATAAGGAACTAACTAATCACTTCTTTATCGGGATAAAATTCAGGAAGATTTCGACATCGACGCTGAATGTCGGAATACTAGTAAGAAAACGAAAACCAGGAAGAAATGTTTGGTAGCAAACTTACAATAAAAGGTCAAGTATTTTCTAATGCCATAAATCCAGTACAAAAACTAAATTTACTGCCTTGGAATAAATTAAGGAATTCCGTGAAGAATATGCTAGATTGTCTTAAAACCTTCCCGATTTCGCAAAACATTGAAGGACACGTACAAGCTGATAACTGAGAAACTCAACCGAAACGTCTGAAAGCTGGAAAGTTACTGGCTTTTCACTTTTTCATGCTGTTTTATAAAGTATTGTTTTTTACAAAATTTTCAAATTCAAATTTTTGACGGAAAAGCACGTTTTAAGACCTCCTGGTCCTATTTCAAACACTTTTAAAAATAGGTTCGCCTGCGTGTTTGTGGACATAATGTATCTACACGTAAAAAGCTGTCGTGAGTTATGTGAAAAAATAAGTAACATATTCAGCAATCCTTAACAGAACTAGCATTACTCAAATTTAAAGACTTGTACAACATTATTTTCAAATAGTGATCACTCCCCCGGACAATGATCCAAATCTGTAAGCTTATCTCTCGAATTGAAAGTATTAAAAGAAATTTGGTACTTTTGTTTCAATAAGCAAATGTAAAGACTATTCTTTTTTCTTGGGGGGGGGGGGGGGGGGGGGGGGGTTTCGAACACTTTTTTAACAATTGACAAAACAATAATATTAACTACCAGCAACATACCCGTTCTTCGTACGGAATATATAAAGAAACTTACATTTCAAATTATGTGAAAATTCCTATAGGATTCCAAATGGCATTGTTATTCAAAACATTCTATTAAAATATTTAATTTAATTCTAAAATGAAGTATAATAATCTTTGTTCTCGCTATACAAATTCATCTTTACAGGCAGATCTGACGAATAAAACATCCAGGTCCCGTTTGTAAACAAATTTACAAAAAATATGAAATTTAATCAATGTATGTCAAAATGAAAGCGCAAAAATTGTATTGGAAGATATACCCGTACTACTTATATTCTCGTAAATTAGAAGATCTAACCGTGCATTAAGAGATATACCCGTACTACATACAATATATAAGTTTGAAAAATCTTTGCTAAAATAAAACAGATGGCGTAAGAAATTGAAAATATAAATAATCCCAGGCATCTTTACACCCGAAGGCCGTAATTGATATAATCCAGTCAAAAATGCAATTTCCATAAAATTTATTTTACATACATCTCTTATTTAAATCGGAAAATATTAAATGAAAATCGTCTGCCGTATAAACACATTAGATTTAAAACCGTTGCTGATCGACATATAACTTTCTTCAAATTAATTTTCGGAAAAAATATCGTCTGCATAATGCCATCTCTATGGAAGGTTTAATTGTACGCTTTTTATTAATATTTCGACAAATCCTGGTCCTAGAAACTGGAAACATGGACTGAATTTTAAGTGGGGCTATTCCAAGGCTACCCACAAAATTTTCATGAAATTCTGTGCAGTCGTTCTCACGTGATAATGAGACAAACACACAAACATACAGATTTTCAATTTTATTTATAGAGATTCTTGAATAGCGGTTTACACTTAACATTTCTTTAAAAAATTTATGGAGCTGATTTGCGCTGTTCTCAATATATTGCACGTTTTTGATCTAAAATGAGAAAAAAATTTAAAAAATTAAATATAATCATTTAAAATGAGTGGATGCTTTATACGTACGTTTAACCATAAATGAATTGAAACTATCTTTAGGAGTTATCACTAGCCGTTCTCGAGATTGCTTTTCTTCTGGAACAGAAAAAAAAAAAAATCTGAGATGCCTCCCGAAATAATCAAACTATTTCCTCCACATTTGGTATACTTATTTAAAGCGTTAAATCAAGCTATTTCCTCGACATTTGGTATGCTTACTTTCAGCGTTAATGACAATAAGTAGATTGATTTTAGGCGCGATCGTGTTATCGTGTTTAGGCGCGACTGTGCTCTACTTTCCCCCACAATATCGAAATTCTCTAATCTACAGAAATTGTCATGTCAAAGATTTTTTTTTTTTAATCTGTGATGTCATTCTGGAGAATACTAGATTACACGAATAAGTAAATTTTAAAGTATCCAAAATGCTATTCGCTTTCATAAATAATTTTAATTTTTGTAATTTTTTAAGTGATCGCATATCAACCAACGCATCTTCCGCGATGTCCACGGATTCGATCTTTCTACCGGTGGATTTTACTGCGCATGCCCGCCTAGAAAACACAAAGTATAGTCTGTGCTAGGAAGATTTAAGCCACCCCTTAATAATTAAACCACCCCTGTGCGATTTGGAGTTTGCAATTTCCGGAACGAAGCCATTTTAAATTGTGTTCAAATGTATTATCTAAATATCGGGCGATTATTTAGAATCCGGACAACGGCGGGCAATTCATTTATTTGAACTGCTAGAAATCATCTATTTACTTCTGTTTTTATTTCTTTCTTATTATTATTTGCTGATCAGATTTAGGATTTGGCACATGGACCTCTAGTTGAACAACCTTGCTTTTGTATACAAGGGTAACTTTTATACAAAACTGTTTTAACTTGCTTTTGTATACAAGGGTAACTTTTACACAAAACTGCTTTAACTTGCTTTTGTATACAAGGGTAACTTTTATACAAAACTGCTTTAACTTGCTTTTGTATACAAGGGTAACTTTTATACAAAACTGCTTTAACTTGCTTTTGTATACAAGGGTAACTTTTATACAAAACTGTTTTAACTTGCTTTTGTATACAAGGGTAACTTTTATACAAAACTGTTTTAACTTGCTTTTGTATACAAGGGTAACTTTTATACAAAACTGTTTTAACTTGCTTTTGCAATTATCAGGGCGGGTAACGCAGAGCCGGTTTGATAGTCCCAGTCCGCCCCTGTATCCAGCAGTTGTTTGGAAAATATGTGCGGTGAAGACCGATGCAGCTGAACGACATCAGAAAAGCAACAAAAGCAGGCGTTAGCAAACCACTCCGTGCGTGAACAAGGGTTGTATTTCTAGGAAACAAATGCAGTCTGTTTGGGAATGGATGGCATATTCCGCGTTGTCGAAATGCTACAAAATATCCAGCAGCTAAAGACTTCGGAACTAGAGCACTGGCAGTAATTTTTTGGAATTGTCAATGCTGCCAGATAATGGCACCGAAGGGAAAATCTGCATAAAGAAAAACCGCAAGCGGTAATTGTGCGAAAAAAGGCAAATATTTTTACGCAGCATTAATTCAGATTCATCCATCATTAGTGGCAGGCTACATAACAATTTCAGTAACCCCGAAGATGAATTGAGAATTTCAAAACAGAACAGGAGACTGATATCAGTGACATACAATATAGTTCCGAGAAAGACTAATAAAATATATCGTGTTCAAATACGTAACTTTCCCTGCTGATTAAAAAATATCGATTTTGGAGGAAAATAACACAAACTAAGATTTCTGATCTTGCTGAAAATGCACAGGCTTATTGCTGTTAACGATTAAATTTAGCAGATCAAATTTTCATGCTATTCGCTTGATTATTTCGAAAGATATTGTGCTTCCTGTGGGAAAGTAAAATTTCTAATATCTCGAAAAATGCTCATATCTACCAAATAATAGTGGTTTGTTTTGTTTGTTTATTTATTTAAAAGTACTCACAAAGCATTTAGTTATTTGAAAAAGTAAACAGACAATTTTAAGGTTTTCTCCATGTTAGATCAAAATTTTACAATATCTGATGAAGCACAAAGCATGCTATCATTTTGCACGACATTCGCTTCTAAATAAAATTGCATATAAAAATGACTTTTTTTTTTAACAAATTTTAACAAAATTCTATTTTTTAATTTTCAATTTTCGAAACACAAATGTTCGAAAATTTGAAGATTTTCCCCGGAGTTCAGCTCCTTGTCGGAATCGGCAACTTCTAATATTTATTAAATGTAAAAATTGTTATAAATTTCAATAGATTTTTTTCAATTTATATAGCGCTATTTATATAGAAATATATAGCGCCATATGTGAAGAAAAAACAAAATTTCGAATATCTGGAAAGCGACTCGTGATTACTTTAACAGTGACATTATTCATTTCAGTTTAAAATTATTTAAAAAGCGTCCACTCATTTAATAATGGTGAGTTACTTTATTATTCTACATCAGTTCAGAAACATGAAATATCTCGAAAATAGCACTTGTGTCTTAAAAGTGAGATCGCATTCGCTTTTAAATTCAAAATTGCATATTAAATATCTGTTTTCGTAACATTCTTATAAGTAATTATGCTTTTATAACGATTTCTGAAAAGAAAATTGTTTGGAAAATTAGGAGCTCTCTTTTTGTCTGCTAACCCCAAAAATCAATAGACCTCTGACGTTCACGGATTGAATTAACCATACGAAATTTTATTCGATTTTATCAATTTGTTCCAGAGATCTTATGCCTCGAGACTGGCACACAGATATTATTGAGAAATGATTAATTCATATTCAGATATATCTAAAACGTGTAGATCAATCAAATAGGAGTCTGATTTTTGACCCCATCACAATATTTTCTTTTTATATATAAATACTCGTAGTATTATAGGGAAAGCAAAAATGAAACGATGCACAGGCAATGTTATTCGAATTAAGTAGATCACACAATGCAATTTTAAATTAAATTATGCGTAAAAATTTTGATACAGTAAAATGTTCCCAAAATATTTAACTTTTTTTTAAATTATAAAATAATATATAGCAGTATTTAAATCAAAACATGTTGTTGTCCATAACTATTAAGAGAAAGTTTAAGGGCAGAGTTAATTTGGTATACTACGGTTATACATACGGGTCGGGTATTCGGGTCGCATGCTGCGGGTCCAGGTCACATTGCGGGTCGAACATTTTCATTGTTATGGGTCGGGTCAAATCCGACACGCACAGGGCTATAGTTAAGGGGTATCTATAGAGGATTTCAACTTTCTTTCCTCTGCTCGTAGCGGCAAACAGGTTATGCGCAGCCCAGTTATAGTAGAGGTCAGTGATTAGGGCCAGTTCGGGTTTTCCTGTCAAATGAGAATGTGTTTATAAAACGTTTAAAAGGAAAATCAAACTTTCAGAGAACCACAGAATACTATATTAGTCTATAATAGTCACTACAATAGTCTGTGCAGAGAACAGTCCGCAACTCCCATTAAATCGGAGGCTCGAACTTCAGTTTTCTTTGATAGCGTCTCCTCGTTTTTATCAGAGGCGCAATTAAGGGAAGAGCTGGGGGTAATCGGCTGCCCCCCCCTCAAAGGAATTCAAAGTTATTATATAATATTCCTTGCGAAATCGTATTTAGATCATTAGAAGAATAGTCTATCAAATTTTACCCTCCCCCTTAAAAAATACTTCCCCCCGTCCGAAGAAATTACTGAAATGGTGCCCCGCGTTATGTTACCGTTTAGCAAAATATTTCATTCGGGAATGACAAGGGAAAGATAGTCATAGCAAGTTATATTTAATATTTCTACATAATGCCTTTAACATATATGTGGTCTTTTTTATTTATTTATTTTTATTTTATTTTATTTATTTTTTTAGGGAGAGGAGAAACAATTAACCAAAGATCCGCAATTTCAGGGAACACCCAAACTATGTCAAATTCTTTCAAGGCGCACCAGAACTAAGTTAATTCCTTCTACTAATCTATTAGGAAGATCAAGCACTGTGTTAAATCCGTCCAATGACTATCAACGCAGTATTAAAACCTTCCCAATAGTAACTAAAGACAATTAACAAGTAGATTTTCTACATCAATAAAAAATTAATATTTGGATTTCTATAAATTAATAATTTGTAGTCATTTTAATCCATCGCACTTTTAAATCATGTCCAAAATTGAACTTTACACAAAATTCCGATAATTTGAATGCCCCAAATAAGACTAAATGTTCGATAAAACCATCCTGTAGTAATATTTTTAATTGGAAGCGACATCTCTAGAATCGGAAGTGGAAATCCTTGGTGCATATCCCCCCCCCCCCCCTTCCGCAACAGAATTTAATGCTGAAACCATATCAATCGTCAAAGATCTATAGCCAATCTTGAAAAATAGATGTTCCAAGAAACATTTTTGAACAGAAAGTGAAAATCCCCCAGTAAACCGCTCTATCTCCTCCAGAATTTAATACTGAATCCATATCAGTCATTATATAGCAAATCCTGAGAAATGGATATTTCAAGTAAAAATATAGTAAAAATAGTTGTACAGCAAACATTTCGCCATCAATAACCTTATTACACAATTATAAATAGTAGGTGGAAAGAAAAATTTTAATAATCACTATTTATTGCATTAAAACCTCTTGATAGTATGTAAGCTTACGATCACAAGTCAATATTTGTTTTTAAGATATCGGTTATGAAAAAGATCCGTTATCTACTTGGAGTTTTGGATTTAAAGCGAATTTCGCATAAACAAAATTTTAGTTGTATTTTTATGCATATTTTACGTCAATCACTCGTATTGTATTTTATATGTAGTGATATTTTACATAAATCGCTCTTATTGTATTTTATATGCATTGATATTTTACATTAATTGCTCTCATTGTATTTTATATGCATTGATATTTTACATTAATTGCTCTCATTGTATTTTATATGCATTAATATTTTACATCAATCACTCATTGTATTCATTCATATTTTACATCAATCGTTCTCGCTGTATTTTATATACATATTTTACATCAATTGCTCTCATTGTATTTTTATAAAAATATTTTACATCAATTGCTCTCATTGTATTTTATAAAAATATTTTACATCAATTGCTCTCATTGTATTTTATAAAAATATTTTACATCAATTGCTCTCATTGTATTTTATAAAAATATTTTACATCAATTGCTCTCATTGTATTCTATAAAAATATTTTACATCAATTGCTCTCATTGTATTTTATAAAAATATTTTACATCAATTTCTCTCAATATATTTTATATGCATATTTCCCGCCAACCGCCCTCATTGTATTTATATGCATATTTTAAATCAATCGCCCTCGTATTTTATATGCTTATTTTACATTATCGCTCTCGATTTCAAAATTGAGAGTATGTAAAGCATAGTCAGTTCAAAGTTGCGAGTTATCTAAAACATGCATATGCTATGGAGTGTACTGTAGTTCTCGAGAACAAGAAATTACAAACCTGCTCTAATCTGTCAAAGAAATATGTCATATTAGTCTAAACGTATATTAAGGTTTATATATGCATAATTGAAAAGATACTCAAAAGGGCCCTGATAAAAAGTTTGAAACATCGATAACGATTATTCAGTATACCATCATTCAACTTTCCAAAACAGACACATCCCCTCTAAATAGCTCAATAAGAATACTGAATAATGCTGCATGAGAATGGACAAGTGTAGAACCGATAAGCAGCCATCATTTTCATCGAAATATCTGCAAAGCATGTTGTGCGTATATTGCGAATCGAGTTACGCATGCGGCTGCGAGGGTTAAATCCAGATGAATCCTGTTCAAGATTTTTCCCTGGTATTGTGCCAAAATGAATGGGTAAATGATATCCAGGTGCTCAATTCTCAAACAAACATCCAGGAACATTTTATCTCGAAATGTGTGTATGTATACTTGTCTAGAGCGACATGTGAACGATGTAGTGGTGCAGCAGCAGGACACTTTAGTTGCAAATAGTCAATACAAAGATGAATTCCGATGCCTGTGTTAATATTACCTATAGCTTCTTGTTTTACTCGGCATATTTTTTTTTTCAAATTGAATAATCGGTAGTGTTTAAAGCGAGCCTTATCAAGGGTGCTTAAAAATCGACACGAGATCTTAAAGCTAGGATTTAGTGTACAAACAAAAGTATCGTAACTGAAAACAGTTTTGTGTGAGTACAAGACAAAAACATCGCAACTCCAAATATATATATATATTTATATATATATTTCATTTTTTGTTGCCTGTAGTCTGAGTTTAAGCATTTATAGTAATGTACTATTGCTTAATCTGAAACAGGCATTTGTTTGGGTTAATTAGAATTAAATACTCAGACCTAAAGATGAATTTAATTCTGATTAATCATCGAATTTGGGACGGTGCTGTTCTTTTCTCTTATCGGCATTATGGCCGTGAATTTGCTTCTATGGTGATGTTAATATTACTTGAATTGTTTTTTTATTTTTTTTATTTTTACATAATTCTTATTATGACATATTTCAAATATATATATATATATATATATATCTTTTTTTTTTGGGGGGGCGAGCTTTTGTAAGAGAGAATGACCAAAATGACAATTTAATATTAACAATGCATCCAACAGTTTCTTCTTGCGGTGTGCACATAAATATTAATGGTTGTTAATGGTGAAAGAAATAATAAAACAAAATGTTTAATTATTTTCAAACTTGCTGAAAAACATAAGATTACCATGATTATTAACTTATTTTTCAAAGATATGGTGTACTTGCCCTACATTTAAGAATGGGCAATTTTTAGATTTTAAGGCATATGCCATTTGATCAGACGTAAAGAAAGTCCGGTTCACAGTCATTTGCGACCTATAAATAGTGTTTGGATCATCAGAAGCTGGTTATTGAAATTATATAACAGCTATATTCATTAAACTGGGGGGGGGGGGGGCATCCACTCGCATCATTTAAGATTTAAACTGTAGGATACGCATTGCATTTACAAATGCCGAGTTTGTGAATATATTTCAATTGCATATCGGTCAATTTTAATTTATTTCGGGAGGAAATTGGTGCCAACTAGAAATTTTAATTAAGGTTCAGAAACTTAATTTTTAACAAATTATATAGACTTTTTTTTTTTTTTTAATCAAATGGCCAGGCACTTGACTCATCATCATTCGCCTTTTTGTCAGCGGCCAGAACGTGAACCATTTAGCCGTCCTAGGACGTTGCCCCATGCGCACCAGAGGGGGGCGGAACACACTGCGCCCACAACACAAACATCCATGCCTTACGTGGGACTCGAACCCACAACACGGCGGTCGAGCGATTGCTGTGGAAACGCTCGCCTTGACCACTCGACCACTACGTCGGCAAATTATATAGACTTGTTAAAATAGTTTTCATTTTCTAAACAATGACCGTGTGCTACTTTTTCAGCAAGGGTACTGGATTGGTTGGTTCATACGCAATTGGACCAAACAATAATAGGCCCAAAAAGTTTGTCAAAATTGAAAATGACTAATAACCGATCTCAATAAAATCAGTGGCAAGTGTATACAGGACAGACCACATCTTAATATTGACTGGTTATAAGAATCATCCGTTTGGAAGTTGAAAAGGGTTGGATGGATAGAAATAATACCCTGGCTGTAAATAAAATCTGAGTTTCTCAAAACGATATGCGATGTAATGATTTTTAGAGCTTAGAAAAAGGAATTAGGCCCGAACTGCAGGGAGTCACGGAACTTGAGTATCTCCTAGGAAGTAAAATTTTTACTCTGCAAATGCCAATTTTTGTTTTCTTACCTAAACCGTCCGACCTACCCGAAGATGTAAGGTAACTGTTTGGACGGCCAAGACAATATATGGACTATTTTCTCGGATGGACTTTCAGACCTACAGATTTATACATGCCCATACAAGGGCCAGACATGCCCATATTGTCAAGGATTACTCTTTTGAGAAGGTCCCTTTAAAACATGTTTCAGAACAAAGATTGGGTTAATCCATGTAAGTGTGCTGGGAGACAAAAACAAATCGAAGTTGTAGACAAGAATATAAATGCCATACTTGTGGAATGATGGAGACTTAAATTTCCAACTACTTCAGATACGAAATCATGTCCCAATGTTATGATACTCAGAACGTGTCTTATGCAACCTCCTGTATTTTTTAGGGAAGCACAATAAAAATCGTTCTATTGTTTACTTTTACACGCTTTTGAGTTCGCAGTTGATTTTCTGCATTTTACTTTTACTATGATTTAACGTTTTTTCATACGCTGTTCTCAATAATGCTAAAAAGAGATTTCGCTGTAGTGTGTTATCTAAGGCGAAAATTTCGTTTGAAGGAACTTTGATAAATACTAATTTCTACATTTGTGCCACTTGTTTTATGCGAGAGCTCGTAAAATATAAAGTTACCTAAAATTGCCTTTTTGGTGATAGAACTGACTCTTTATTTATAATTAGTATACTGCTCGCGAAGCTACCAAAAATGAGTCAGACAGAAAGCATATGCTATCAAAGCAGCTGATTTCAAAGCTCGCTTCAAAACTGCCATTACAGCAGAAGGCGAGGGGAGGGGGGGGGGGGGGGGAATAACTTATTTTCAAAATCGGAAGAATTAATAATTCATAAAATCAGAATTTCAGAAACTTTCAAAACGTTAATGACATCGCTTCATATTTCAATGACATTAACATGTGGTGGTGCAAGACAAAACATGGGCAAAGACAACACTCCAAATAACGAGGCCACAGTAACACTCTTCCTTTAGTTTCAAATATGCCAGATCAATATTTTTATAAATAGCTTGGATACGTTCTGACAGTTTCTGAAACCTCGCCAATCTTTTTGCTGCGAAAAATATGAATTGTAGAACTTTAAGAATGAATTTCATATAACAAGCAAATAAAATAGTAGTAGCGCTTTATATGGGATCACCATATATCACAATGTTTAATCGGTCGCATTTTTTTAAATATGGTACTGGTACTCATTTATCATGAAATTGAATCATAAATTTCAGATTTTTTAACAGTTATATCGATCTATAGTCATTGCATGTGCATAACAGTTAAAAGCACTTGCAGAAGTAAATTACAAAACAACATAACTGTTACACCAAACTACGAGATTAATATTTGCCACCTGTTGAACAATCGACCAAGAATTGTTCTGCGATTTCTAGAGCACTATCAATATTACAAATCAATTATTTTTACAGATGGGCTCATTTTTACAGATAAAAAGATAATATTCAAGCAATAATCAAGAACTGCATGAAACTACGGAGCAAATGAATGACCAACATACGCTAACATTTAAACCAAAGAAAACATGTCATTAAGCTCAAAATATTTATTAAACCAGCTTCTACTCTGGTCATTGTCAACATCAGCTTATTAATCCCGTTCAAATTGAAATAAATTCAGGGGAAGTGAACGTACAAAACGTCAGTCCTTAACTATTTATCTACCAACGAGTTCAATACGAAACCATCATACAATGTGAAAATAATGAATACGATTAATTAACAAAAGTATGCATTGTCTGTAGCAGTAGATAATCTATATTTTTTTCTACAATACATTGTATGTGTAGTGGGAACTGGGGAAAATGTCTGACAAAATTCCAACTTTTTCTATTACTCAGACATCTATAAATTTGATTATTTTTTCTGCAAGTAGTACTTAATTATCAATTTAAACAACTTATTTATACCAAAATGATAAATATAATGGCAAAATTGTAATATTAAAAAAGTGTGCCCAACATTTATCAAAGACATTGGAATATTTATGGACCCGTTGGGGACATTTTTAGACAGGCCTTGTCTTCTCACTAGATGGTATTTACTTCTACTACAATGAATACAGCATGTCAGAAATTTGAATGTACACAGATGGAGACCTTGCAAATAATATACAGTCAAAATTTTACCTGAAAAACATTTACCCAGGATTTGGGGATATTTTTGGAGACTTTTGGGGAAATTTTGGATCAGCCATGCCTTCTCATCGAATTTGTCTCATACTGGGATGAAATGTTGAATATCAGAAATTTGACTACACACAGTTTGAAGATCATGCAAATGTACTGACAAAATTTTACCCAAAAAATCTTGTTTAAATTCACCATCTGATGATTATTCTGAGTCCTATAACTACCGCAGTCCACCCTAAAGGGAAAATAATATAACAGGGCCAAATACTTGACTCTGATTTAGATTGTTCTATAGGTTTTGAGCATATTTAAATGCAAATCAACCTTTTTTTTTTTTTTTTTTTATGATGTCTATGAACATGACGATATCGCTCTGAAAATTTGATAAAATTGAATATAATTTTGTATGATTATTTCAATCCGCAAACATACACTTATTAATTGTTGGAGTGTACGGACAAAGGAAAAGTCCTATTATTATTATTTTTAAAATATACATATGAAAGGTGTTAAAATGTAATGCGAAAATAGACATTTTATATATAATTTTAATTTTTCATTTAAAATTGAATAACAATGTACAGAATAAGTTGCACCGGTCAAGATATTGCACGCTTTTGAATTAAAATAAAGAAAATCTTATCGCAAATATTTTCACAATTATTAAATGACTAAAAGCTTTGTGAGTACTTTCAATCAAAAATAAATAGACGCTATTGTTTAGTAATTATCATGAGCCGTTCTTGATATATTAGCCATTTTACTTTTCCATCGGGAGCCAGATATCTTTGCTTCCGGCCATGTGTAGCAGGTGGCCAGATGAGGCGCTGGGTAAACACTGCCTTGACGTTTCAGGGACCAACATTTGTAAATCCTGATCCAATTTTGAAAATATTGGAACTATGGTAAAAAAAAAACCATATGACAAAGCTATTACCACGGAATTCGGTAGGCTTATTTTATTTGATAGCAACAACACGCATATTCCTTTTTAGATGGATTGTGTTAAATAAAATCTAATCTTAGTTTTCTCTTCAATATCAAGATTTGTTAATCTGCAGAAAAATTTATGTGCTGAACACATGTATGGGTTAACTTATTGCACATTCCTTTTAGATTAATGTCAAACTATATGATCTAAATTATTCAACACTAATAAAAAAAAAAATTCGCACATTCTACATATTGTTTCTCTTAATATAAATAACTTATAAAACCAAATTCGTTTCAGTTGTGTACGGTACACTTTTATATGTATATTACCGCACTGTGTGCACAAATACGTGACAACATACCACAACTGCGTTGATAAGTCGATCTCTAAGACGTGCAAGTTCTTTGAACCATCAGTACCTCATTTCAAGCAAAAACCATTTCGTCAATCTGGCACAAATCCAAAATAAATCGTGTTTTATACGTCCTGCACTCTTTGCACATCCCATGCAAATAAGAACCCACGGGCTTAAAATTCTTTCTTCGAATAATAAAGTATTCATGTACTTGAGATTAATTTATGACCAAGTTTTTTTTATTATTCAGAAGGTTCTAAAATTCTATGGTTGGTGGCGAATCTAGCGTACGTATTGCGCATATACCGTAAAATAAGAGGGTTGCGCAGAACCGGGATTGGCCCACAGGCCCAGTCGGGTGGCATTTCTTTTGTACAATTTCGGCCCGGGTATGGGTCAAATTTTCAAAATTTGAGGTTGGGCCGGACATGGTACATGCTTTGAAAATTTAAATTAATAGACAAAAAATGTATGAAAAATTATTAATTTCAGAAAAGATGAAATTAATAATACCATCCTGACAAGAAAAACACTTTTACATAATTTTGGGCACGGCACGGATTAGATTGATCGATTTGAAATATCCAAAAAACAACGGCTATGGGCCAGTGGCGTAGGCAGGTGGGGATAAGCCCCTCCATTGGTGCAAAAATTGCCATAATTTTCCATAGGACCTATATTGAAGAACAAAATTCAGTACTACTACCCCCCCCCCCCCCCACACACACACACACACACCTGTCCAAGATCCCGGCACGCTTATAGTTCGCACTTGGGCTGAATATGGTTTCAGTTACTGTCGAGCCAGACAGAGTAAAAATCTGTAGCAGACGGGTAAAGTCTAGTAAATGCAGATCTTGCATGCAGACATCAACCGTACAATACCAATCCCCCAGTCATTTTATATAAGGAAGGAGTACAAAAGAGGTTATAATTGAATTAAAAATAAAGGAAGACAGACAAAAACACTGGGACTTCGAAGATAAATAAATAATAAATAGGGTTACAGCTCGGAAATGTGAGATAGAAAAGCTTTTTCAGCATCTTATTTAAATTTTCTTTTAGTACAATAGTCTTGTAACCATAGAATAAATTAAAACATAAATACATAATAAAAGTCTCATGTGCTGCCACAGATTTTTTTTTTAATTGAGTATAGAAAAGCATATAACTTTGTTGTCGACGAATTGAAGTTAAAATTAAGTATTTTAATTCTCTCTTGCCT
This sequence comes from Amaurobius ferox, assembly GCA_951213105.1. Lineage (NCBI taxonomy): Eukaryota > Metazoa > Arthropoda > Arachnida > Araneae > Amaurobiidae > Amaurobius > Amaurobius ferox. The sequence continues at coordinate 98,170,351 of OX578141.1, read as the reverse complement.
ACTCATTTCGTACAGTCATGCGAATTTTCGTAAAAACCAGAAGTGACATCTTCATAACCGGAAATTGAAATCCTCAGTGAACCCCTCCCCCCTCCCTGGAATTCAATACTAAATCTATATCCATCATCGACACTGTATCTATAGCCAATCTTGAGAAATAGATGTTTCAAAATAAATTTGAACCGGATGTAAAAATCCTCAATGAACCTCCATTCGTCTCCAGAATTTGATGTTGAATCCATATCAATCATCATCTGGGCTATATATATAGCAGATAACGAGAAATAGATTTTTCAAAGAAAATGTGAACTTTTTAATCAGAAGACCTATATCCAGAACCGGTAGTCCTTAGTGAGTATTTTTACTCCCTTCGGAATTTGATGCTGAATCCATGTCAGTCATTATCCAAGCTCTATCGATAGCCAATTCTGAGAAATAAATGCATCAAACAAAATGTTTATGTCAAAAGTGGAAATCCTTAGTAATCCCTAGCCCCATTCTTCTATAAAATTTGATACTGAATCCAAATCAGTCACCTAAGCTCTATCTATAGTAAATCCTGGGAAATATATATTTCAAAGGGGGGGAGGGGAGTAGAGCAAAATTTTTACCACCAATAAAAACTCGGGGAAAAAATTTGAAGAATGCCAGATTACACAAATGTAGAAGAAATCAGCATCAATAGTGCATCCGTGAATATGAAAAACTATTTCCACTATACATATAGGATTACAAATTTAAAAGGTTCATACGTAAGGAATTCCTTCTGTAATAAGCACGGGAAAACAGCCATGTCCCAAAAATGTTTTCTTGTTTATGTTACCGTTTTGAGTTTTACCTGTTACAGCTACTTACGTTCTAATCTTATGCGTTAGTCAACCGTGACATTAGACACAGCGTAGAACACTCATAACTGCAGCCGATTCCCAATGACAGTCAATTTTATGTCAAATGGTTTCGATGAAATTTGAGTCCTGATACAACCGGGCCCAATCGATTTTATAAATAAAAAAAAAGCTTTTCAAATCTGCAAATGAAGTTACAGAAACTTTCGTAGAAAGGTACAGATTTTGATGGTTTGAGGGTTTAATTAAAAGGTGTAAAAGTAAACCATAGAAAATTCGAATTTGCAAACATTTCTAAAAGAATGAAATTTGACTGAATCATTGAGAAAATTGACTTTATTTAAGTACAACCAGGCAGTTTGAGAAAATGTCCTTAGTTGCCTTTACTTTGTTATAAGGGTGCGTGATAAAATAAATGTTCACGCAATGCAATGGCAAAGATGGTATAATTCGCCCGTCTCTCGACCGTAAAGACAGAAAATGGATTCAACAACTTGACCGATAAACAGTCAATGCTGGCCTGATTTTGCTTGTTGCACTCGTTTCCTTGATTACCAAACGAAGCGTTGAGTAGTGGCCATAATAAGTATGGTACTATTGAAGTGAATCTTCCGACATTATACAACTACACAGTGGCGATGCTTGCATAGGCACTGTGGGAGCGACAGTGCTCTCTCTCCCTCGCAGCCTCGGGTGCAGCTTCCTATGTGCGCATGTGCACAACAGTCAAACACCGTTCCAGCGGCGTGGTGTTTGACTGTTGTGCGCATGCGCAAGTAGGAAGCTGCACACCAGGCTGCGAGGGAGAGAGAGCACTGTCGCTCCCGCAGTGCCGCTGCACGCACCGCCACTACATTAACCAATCATCAGACCAGTATTAATTTATTAGCCAAGTTGTGAGAGTCAAACTGTATATACTTCCAAGCCGTTCATGTATATTCATATAAAGAATTACGGTAAGTCAATCTCACAGGCATGGGTTTCAGATCAAAAGACAGACTATGCTCAATTTTGAGCACATACACAAAGGTCTTACATGCCAAGTGATCCGTTGTTTACTATATATCTTAACAAAAATTATAATTTTTATATTTCCCCCATTGAATTGTATTTTAAAGAAATCTGCTTAACTAATCTTGAGATTAGTAGCGTGAAGCTTCAATGCACTGAAATCATAGTTAAGAAAAAAAGTAGCGATCAAATCTGCAAAATTCAGACTATTGAGCAAGACAGATAAAAAAACGTGATAAAAAGCCTGCAGCTCTTAAGGATGTTTACACGAAGATGTGTACAGGTAGGGGAAATGGGGGTAATCTGATTTCTTAACGTCTAGAACGGGCGGCCAATAATTTATTGCTCCTCTTGGCTCTAAATGTCAAGCAACCTTACTCTATATTCATATTCGTTGGGATTAAAAACAAAGTGAAATTAAAAAAAGGGATTTGTGCTTTTGAAACATTTTATTGGAGATTTCCTGGGTTTTTTGTAAATTTGTGAAATGGTGTGCCAAAACGGCATTGTATTAAAAAAAATTGCACGGAGCCTAAAATACTTCCGTCTTGAACAGAGATTCGTTTTACTCAGATTACATTACAGCATATGTTTATTTACAGTACCATTAAATGTTTCCACATTAAGTAGATTTCCATCTTACTTAGGTTCCGTTTTAAACAGATTTAACATTATATCATTAAACAATTTATTTAGTACCGTACTTTGAAAAACACGTTAAAAAATTACAATTAAGGTAGAAATTCTAACATAATGGGACACAATTAATAACGCCAAGCGCTTTATGACGACAGAAGACATATCGAAAAATTAAAATACATTTTGATGATTGCTAGATAAATTTAAAGTAAACTATTTGAAGATACCTACTATAGAAGTCCACTTTATTAGCGGTACTTTATTACCGAATTGACTAAAATGTGAAACAACACTATAATGGGACTGCACTAAAAAATTAGCAATTTCTCGAAAGACTTGATAAAAAATCATTGCCATTAACGACTAAATTTTAAACGCTTTAAAATCGGTTAAGTAAAAAGAATGAATTGCTATAGATATAGAAACAAATTTATAAAACGTATTTATAGAAACAAATTTATAAAACGTATTTATAGAAACATACTAATTTAGAAACGTTTTCAAAAATGTATTATAGATTTTAATTCTCTTAAATTTACGAAAATGCCTAATCACAAACGGCCATTAACTAGACTATTTTAGTATTTTGACAAAAAGTCGATGTAATACAATACGTCTCTTTTCCCCTAACAAAAAATTTAATTACAAATATCATCGTGTGACCAATTTTCTCAAATATAAGTTAAATTAATGAAACATAAGAACTTTCAAGAGATGTAGTCCAGTCAAATATCCACTGGCGTATGCTTGTTTTCTAAAAAGTTGCATGTAAGAACTTATATAACTCAATCTTCAATGATACTACCTTTCATAGAAAAATAACGCAAGACAAATTACAAAACAGTTCATAATACGGCATGCAAACAGTGATAGCATTAGTTAAAACAAAAGATAAAATCAAATCTTTGCAAATAGGAATTATCTTAAAAGCAAATCATTCAATGGGTCCACCAGGCATAAACAATTTAAGATAATTAAAACCGTATATTACATTTTATGAAACAAATACAAAAAATACTTGTGATATTGAGAGGTATAATTAGACTATAAAGCTTAATTACAAAGAGAAGGACTAAATTTCAAGTTTAGAGAAAATCAACTGAGATTGAATATCACGTCATTATTTAAGTACATACTTGAATTAATTGCATGTGGACGTATACGTGGGCATAATACTCTCTTGTACACATTTGCCATGGGTAATAGGGAAACAGTGCTACTCAATAGTAAAACTTACGATTCAAGAAATTTTTATTTGCTGGATATACAAAATCATGACAATACATGATTATACAAAATATTAGGGGTACAGTGCTACAAAATTTAAAATTACCACTTTAGAGTTTAATCTGTGATATCAAACAGAACTGACAGCAGGAAGACATGGGAGCATTTGAAAAAACCACGTCCTGGTCCACACTTTTAAAATTTGGTATGAAAGCATGGGTTATTGGATCGTAAATAATTCTAGCTAATTAAAAACTAATGTTTTCACTAGTGATATTCAGCTTTATAATTATACATAATTTTTGCTTAAAATACACATATCAGAACCGTAAACTGTTTCAAGAAAGTTGCTAGATTTAAGAAGATAGAATAAAGGTAGAGGATATGTCTCATGTAGCATATATAGGCCGTTGAAATAGTCATTGCGTTATGGACTTAGGTGATATTTAGATACTCTGCAGTTTACTCCGGTCTTGGTTATGCTTTAACTTAACTTAGTGCCGGTTTGTTTTTATTCATGTTTGAATCACCTGTCAAAATTTATTCTAATAAGAGTTGATCGTAAATACTATATTTTAACGAAATCTAACCATACGCGAGATTATAAAGATCGCAATTTTCCTATTAATTTAACTTCCGAATATTCAAATGCATGTAAAAAGTGAAAATACATCTATAGTACAAAAATATAGGCAGAGTCAAATTAACTCGAAGCGATTACTTTAATCAGTTAGCATTTTATTCAGTATTAACAATTAGAAAACTCTACACTGTGTCAGCCACTTGGTGTCGTGTCCCTAACATATTTATTAAGGAAGAATGTGTGCACTGCTTCTGTTTAGTCAAAGATCCAGGGCACCCGAAGATAGAAGGCTGACTTCTGCCCCAATAAGACATAACAACATCCATGCCCGCAGGCGGGATTCGAACCCGCAATCTGGAAGCCGAGCCATCACGAGGAAACGCCTGCCTCTTTCTGTGTCAGCCACTTATAATTTATATTAGAATGATAGGTATTTAAAAAAGAAAATACATGAAATTTTCTATAAGAAGAGATGTTCTTCTGATTAAAGATTCTCAAAAAAATCTTAGATCAAATAAAATTAGCAGCCAAATCCGGAGCCAAACTTCACCCTCATAGTGCATCGTATTGAAATTAGTAATTTGTAAAATATACATACCAATTACTACAATCGCCTCGAATTACGACCATGCTGGACCTTCTCCGAGCACGCTCAAACCGATATCAAAATCCATCCCACCACAGTAGCATGGAGCAGTGCTTCCCAGACGTTATGCCGCAACGCAGTATTGTGTCGTAAAGGTAGTGCAAGTGTGTTCCGAAACAATATACGTAATTTCTATCAAGTAAATCGGGGGGAAAAAAAGAGCTACCTAACTATTAACATCCTTCTCGGAAAGTTAGTATACACTAAATGAATATGGATAAAAAGACAAAAAAACTGGATTTACTGCCACTAGAATGACATTTTAAGTAAATTTCCAGTTACACACTAGGTAACTATATCTAAATAAATGTGTTATTTTATTCATTTACATGAGAATTGCACGGAATAATGGATATAATTTATTTTGCGCTGAAAAGACAGTTTTAAACATGTCATTTTACGCACCGTTTAACTGCTATCCACTTACCTGCTTAAAGGGTCCTTTACGAGGGGTTCATTTAAGCAGGTCAACAAGTGCGTAAAATGAACATCTCATGTTACCTCTTTACCTGTTTAAAACGGTCTTTTATACGCAAAATAAAATATACCCATTATTCAATACAATTCTCAAAAAAATTAAATCGCACATTCATATAGATAGTTACCTTTTAAGTGGGCAACAGAAAATTTACCTGTTTAAAAGTATCATTTTAGTGACAGTAAACCCAGCTTTTTGTGTGTTTCTACCCATGTTTACTCCACCACGTTTTCGTTTATGAAAAGGTTCGTTTCGTAAGTTTAAGTGTTTGGACGGCAAATAATTCGCCAAATTTCCCTTACTTCTCGCGATATTAAATACCATATCAATGACACTTTGATGTGTATTCTGCAATAAATGAAAGATTAAAATACAAATGAAGGCTTTTTTTTGTGTGTGTCAACATAGTTGGAAAAAACGCCAACATTTTAATTTTGTAATACATGTTTTAAACGAGATTATAAATGAATGAAAATCCGTGTTTTCTAATTTATCAAAATTCTTTGTGTTTAATAAAAGTCATGCTCCACATATTTATTTTGTATTGCATGTTTAGCTCGAAAAATCTTTTCGATGACCCTTATCTGAAAATTACTTAAATAGTATTCACATTTTTGATATACTTTCATATTTTAAATTTTTATCTTTTCATATTCTAAATTTTTATCTTTTCATATTCTAAATTTTTATCTTTTCATATTCTAAATTTTTATCTTTTCATATTCTAAATTTTTATCTTTTCATATTCTAAATTTTTATCTTTTCATGAAAGATGGTAGGTTAGAGAGAACTTTTGCCAATATATCGTATGTTAGTACCGTTTCGAATATCACCTTGAGAAACACTCCTATATCCACCACAGACTCACGATCTTCAGTATTTTCTGCTACTGTGCAATACAAGTACTGGCAAGGCGAGCCGCACAGGTACTGGTAGCTGCAAGGAGTACCGTACAAGAATGGCTCAACTTAGCCTAACTGGGACAGTAAATATCCTAAAGAGGATATTATATAGGATCTTCTATGACCGGAACTAGGGCAGATATCCCTCCAGGGTCCCCTTCACCTCTCGATATATATATGAAATGAATAAAAATATTTTTCGAAAACACAATTACATTCTATTTATTAAAAGGTATACAAAAATGGTTCTTGCATATTTTAATGGAATTTAAACGATTAGCAACTTTCTAATCATAGCCAAGATGCCAACATGCTAAATTAGTGTGGTTAACCCCTATATATATCTCCAAAATGAATTTATCCGCTAGGCAACATATTCCAATAGCATATTTATTTATTTTTTTTTTTAGAAAGTAGTCGTTAATTTTTAACACTTTACAACAAAGTTGAAAAGTGTTTATGACTTTGTTCATTCTGTCTGTCTGTCTGTCTGTCTGTCTGTGTCTGTCCGTTAGCACGATAACTACCGTAAAAATGAGTTTATCAAAATGAAATTTTAGTATGTTGTTCAGACGGTCTGTAGGACCTATGGGAATATAAATAAATAATATCACCCAATTAGTTATTTATTGAACCCGGGTTGAAAAAATGAAATACATTGAACCCTATGGGACCTAATTTTTCAAACATTTTTTAAGTAAATTTAAAATTCACGAATTGCTTCGAAATTTTTAGGAAATATTCACATTATCCCATAGAATATATAAAAAAAAATTCAGTAAAATATGTTAAGTAGTTTTTTAATTAAAAAAATTATTTAATATAGGGAAAAAAACAAATTCAATTAAATTCTGACTTTGGGATATCTTCCAGAAAGAAAATAGAGAGATATTATATAATAAATATCTCTCCATTTGTTTAAACGTTTTGCATATGGGAGTGGCTTCATATTTTAAAATAAATTTGGTAGATAACAATTTTTCATTTTTTTTAAATTTTATATAACTCTTCATGATCAATTTAATTAATGGCATTTTAAATGCACTTACCTACGTCCTAGAGAGTTAAAATTTGGTACACAGCTTAAATTTGTTGAACATTTTATTCGACAAAAATTTGATGGATCTTTAAATATAGATCATACATTTTTTTCGAAATGGCCTGAAAATAATCCCCGTTCACTTCTATAAATCATTGGTGTAATATTGTTAAAAATTCTGATGTGGACAGCACATGTCTTTCACTGCAGACTCATATTCGTTCTCTTTATTTATTCAATGATAATTTGAGTTTATCTGCACAACATAAGTATTTTAAATGACATTGAATTTACACGTTAAACTTAAATTTGGTTCTCATTTGATAGCTGGACTTATTGTCAAAGATGGCGTAGCGAAAACGCGAAAAAACTAGAATATCTCAAGAACGGCTAGTCCTGGAGTAATGGGGTTAGTCTTATTCTTTTTGTTGTCAAAAATCACATATAAAATAGGAATTTAATTGATATAATTGAGCACACGTAGTCTTTTATTTTTATATATAACGATTTTTGCTGGCCATTTCGCAAAAATAGCCCGTTCCTTTTTCCCGAATCGTAGTAGAATAACCTACAAATGATTTATATACAAAATTTTGTTAAATTTAGTATATAAATCACTTGTAAGTTATTGAAATATTATACTCCAAATTTTGTTAAATTTGGTTCATTAGTTTTTAGCTAGAGTGGATAAAGGCAATTTCTGCGGCTATTTCGCAAAGAAGGCAGATTCTTTTATTACGAATCGTACTATAATCTAATGAACATCAGGATTTCCCACAAAAAACATACCTACCAAATTGTATGAAATTCGGTCCATTAGTTTTTCAATTAGAGTGGATGTAATATCCACACAGACACACAGAAATATACACAGATACACCCTTACACACACAGACGTCTTCCTAAAAGTAGTTTTTTCGTGTTCTAGAAGTCCCAAAACGTGTAGATCCTTTGAAAATTCGAGTTCCGATCTTCGGCACGATTCCAATACTTTGAGTACATACACATATATATTATCTGTGTATTATCTGTGTATCTAAATTCCGTGCCTATGCAATTACAATAGTTGTGATTTTAAATGATCCCTAAACTTTTATTATTTCTTCAAGGAAGCCTAATTTTAACATATGCAGAATGCAAATATCTCAAGCGATTGTAAGATGAATTACATAAGAATTGCTGAATTTTTTTCACACAAAATTATTTAGCTCTGGAGTCTGGAATACAAGTTATATGAATGAAATATTAATTGATTTTGCATAAAGAATCAGATGATTTATATTTCGATGCAGTTTTAAATATTTAAGTATAATAAATTACTGTAGTACTGTGATAATGTAAAAGATATTACCACTGAATGAATCACATTTTAGAAATTTTTAAATGAAATTACATTTCAGTTGGAAAGTGTTTCATAATCAATGCTTATGCATGATTGATCTTTCTTGTTCACTTATGTAAAATGTAAACAGCAAAATATGTAGAATGAGTTGTATTAGAATTGCTGTATTTCTTCAACACAAAATAATTTAGCCCATGGAGTCTGCATGGCTGATATGAATGAAATATTAATAGATTTTATAAAGAGAAGGATGATTTTTTTTTCAATGAAGTTTTATGCATAGAGTTTAATTACTTGTAGCTCCATGGTCTTAATTTCTAAATAAAATAAATTATTATAGTATTCTGATGAATGAAATGAATGGGAGAAAGTTATGAATGAAATGCTGTTTTTATAGAGAGATCCAGGCGTTTTATTTTTTCTATGACGTCATTTGAATTAATTTCAGTTGTTTTCGATGACGTTTCAAATATAATAAATTATCGTAGCATTATGATAGTTTTAAAAATATTACCCTGATATGTATCGCATTTTAGAGATATTTAAACCAGGCAATTTGTATTTCAATGCCATCATTTGAATGAAGTTCATTTTTTTCAATGAAGGTTAAGTTTTCAAATATATTAAATTAATGTAGTATTGCGATAAGTTTTAAAATATTACCGAGGAATGTATTGCATTTTATACTTTTTTAAATAAAATTGCATTGAAGTTGGAAAGTGTTTCATAATCAATGCTTTAGGCATGATTGATCTTTCTTGTTTGATATTGCAATTGTTTAATTTGGGGACCCTCTGATGCGGGGCCGAAATGCTGCCCCGAATGCCCCTGCGCTAGTCAAGCCCTTATACAAGTACTGTACTGATATCTACAGGTTATAATACCGTGATGAGAAAAGTGTTGGGAAGCACTAACGTAGTCCCCCCGAAGTAACCGTTGATATTGTACCAAAATTTCTTTAAAATACAAAGTGTCGAAAAAGTTCAGAAAAGCAGAGAGTAATGTAACACTGAAACTAGTAGCACTGTTTCCCTATTCCAATTGAAAATACCATGCATGCATCCATGAATTCCAGCCAAAACTATTATTATTTACTATTTATTACTATTTCCTAAGCTCACACACGAAAAAAAAACCTTACCTGACGCACATGGCTGAACATACAATCTGTAGATCTCGGGAAGTGTTAAGCTTTGCATCCTCCGAATGATTTTTAAAAAGAAAAATTACCATTACCTGCTCTCAGACAGGGTCAATGTAACACTGTACCCCACGTAACACTGTTTTCCTACTACCCTTGGACCATAACATACGACTGCAAAAATAACTAAAATGCAGAGTGCCCATAAAATATCACAAAAGAAAGTTGAGCTCGAAGTGCAACTGTATGCGCAAATAAAGAATAAGAGCTTTCAATTTAATAAGATTTCATACAGAGCACATTTGATTATAGCATCTTATTTATTAAGATATTCGAATTTACTATCCTGCCCTCTTAAACAGAATGCCCACTTTTGCACTATTACTACGATAGTGACTATCAACGATATACAAATATTTCTCCTTTCATTTTGTGATATTTTATAAACACCGTATATAGTCGTTTAAAAAAGACAAATTGAATAAAAACTTACCCATGCACCTCTCCACCTATCTTGTAGCTGAAATAAAATAAATTTTAATCAGAAACAAAATAAAACTTCACAAAAATAAAGCTGCTGCTTGTGAGAATAGCACTTGCAATACTTCCTTAAAGGAAACAGACATATAGACTTGATTAAAACAAGAATAGAGTTTCAACATGCATAAATGAAAGCAATTCGAACTCATGTGCGAGATTGAAAACGCTCGTCACAATTTAATTCATCTTATCAAATAGTCGAATGAAAAAGTAGCAAGCAAATTTCAAATTGTAATGTCAAAAAAACGTTGATTACATTATTGCTGCCCAACCTTTGGAGCATCGAGACCCATTTTCGATACGGAATTAAGTTAACTAATTAAAATGAAAAATAATCAAAATATAAATATATTTAACCTCACCCTTATTTTAATAAAAAATTTAAGGTAAGATTTTATTTTCGTTCCCGTAAAGCACAATGCAAACAAATTTCTTTATTTTTTCCAAAATCATCCAAAGATCGACTTGATAATAGATTGCGAGCCATGGGTTGAGCAGCACCGGATTACATCAATATATCATGTTTTTTCTGTAATTACGGTATAACAAATCCATACAAACTTAATATCGTGGAATACCAATAACCCTTTAAAAAAAGATTGTGAAAATAAATGGGTGTTGGTGAGATGCACGGACAAATTTATAAGAGAAGAAATCAATTGCATGGCGATTGTTAAATCTGAAATTGGTCAGTTGCACATGAAGATCTAAACCTGAAGGAAAAAAGGTTATTTGCACGACCTCCCCCCCTCCCCTACTATGAAGCCAGTTTTGTTATATGTATATTGGGCCGGAGCTATAGGCTTATAGGAAAACATATGGTAAGGCTTTATAGAACACATATTTAAAAATGTATGTCGTAATAAAACAAAAATCAAAATTTTTCATTAATGCAAGCTTTATTTTTTAATTTTACGTAAAAGTATCTAACTTTCTTTCTTTAAATTTATGGCATTTGCGTTCTAATTGAAGATTCTTCCAACGCATCTTCATTCATATTGAGTTTCATATTCTTTATAATATTTGTATCCAGAGGAAACAAGTAATTTTTTTTTCTTACTTAACAAATTCCATGGCACAAAATAATACAAACAGGAAATGAAGCAAATGTCCTATGACACAGACTTTCTTATTTCCCAAATGGATATCCCCCCTTTCCCCCATGCAAAGAGATTGGTTTGAGGCGTGCAACAACTGGCCAGTTTGGTTATCGCCAACACCTGTGAAATTAACAATTTTGAATAAGAGAAAAGAATATGAGGGCGTAGTGCCACTCACAGGTGCCAAAATAAATAGGGAGCTATAATCCGATTAAAAAAATTCCAGGAAAAGAAAGTTGGAATGTAAATGAAGGAGTTAGTTTAGTCTGTGCTTCGGATAATACATTTTCAGAATCTGAATAAAGAGGAAGGGACATTAGAAACTGAATATTCCTGGAATACATACATGTGTGCTATTTTTTCAAGTGTATATTTATGTTAAGAGTATTATCAAAAGTGTACTGAAAATATATGGAATACCGGTCGCCAATTAAATTTGATAGTCATTCTAATATCAGTTTTGATGCAACAATACCGGCATTTCATCTATTAAATTGTTAGATTAAAACTTAACTATTATTCTTTACGATTCTGTTTCATTGTTTTTAAAATTCTTATTAACAATGTCGGAATTAACATCACTCGTTGTATTATTTTGTTGAGATACATGGATAAAAATTTAATAAACTGTTTATTAGGAACAATGTACAATATTCATTTATTGTTTTACAATCATTCAAAACAGAAATGTATTCAATTATCTCTATTTCTATTAAAATCTCCATTTCCCTTAATGTCGCATATTATTTATATTCATTTTGTTCCATGTGTACCATAAGACCAAATTGGTTCTGAAATGGTTGAAAATCAAATCCTTCATTTGAAAATGATCAATCCCTTGAAAAATTTTATCCTGTTAGTCTTATGGCACGTTCCGTTAAAATAGACTTGCTCTACCAGCGTAGACCATATATTATCTTTAATTAGATATCTGTTACTCACTCTTTTGCAAACAGTATTTTTCGTGTTTAAATGTTCATTTTATCTATGGTATCTTCAAACGTTAGCCCGTTTGTAAACAGTTTCCCCTGTATTGTGTTTCCTTTAACTTTTTGTCATAGCTATTAGTTTTTCTGAAATATTTTTATCATGTGTCAAACTGTTTTGAACCAAAATGATTCCCACGCTCCGTTTCTCCGGTGTGCAACCATACCAATTATACAACGCAGGCGTAATATGCCCTAAATAAGCGAGCTGCAAGTCGCCACGTATGCGCACAACGTCTGCTTTGTCGATAGTTAGCAGAACGACACAAATTATATATATATATATAAATAAAAATTCAAAGATTTTAATCGAAAACTATGCATAAACTACTGTATGTACAAAAAAAAAACCATCTCTAGCATATCTGTTACAAATGAGTAACTATAGACCAAGACTAAGGATAAAGAAAAAAGGTAACATATCACTACAATGGAAAAGGGAATGAGAAGAATATTAGGATACAAAAATCACAATTAAAAAGTATATAAATATAAATAAAAATGAAGAAGAAAACACAGCAAAAATGAGAAAAGGCAATAATAATTAGCTCAAGATAAAAGATTAAGACATAGAGAACAATCAATTGAAACTACACAAAAAATGGCGGTTAGTTCGAAATTGCATTCTCGTCAGGACAGCCATACAATTCGAATTAAAACCGATAGAATAGCCAGTTTCTGACAATGGCGATAGTATTTAACTATAGACACCATTGGAACCGTCTACTGGCTAGTGGAAGGAGAAAAATAAATCAATTGAATTAAAAATCAGAAAAATAATACCTCCTCGAACAGAAATATGAACTCACAAGCATTGCTACCACGTGTAAGTTGAACAAGCGACTGAGCATTTCACCTCACTTCGTCAATGCGAGTGGGCACCGGAATGAATACATATGTATGGAGACTTTCAAAAATAGTAATCAGTATTAGACTCAGGCCAAGTGGCAAATTAGGTGATAGGAATGGGTGAATTCTCAAAAATGAGTTATCCAATCAAAGATAAATAATGCATGTGTAAAATTATTACGTGGTATATTTAAAATTATTAATAATATTATTTACAAATACTTCCGGATATTGGTAATTTTGACAAATGCGTTTAAGATTATTGATGTGGAGAAAGTGAAACCGAGGATCAGAAAGTCGATGTATTCGAAATAGCTGGTTTAAAATTATGTTTCTAAATAATATATATATATATATATTAAATTCTTGAAGTTAGAAAACCGATATTCAAGAAGTTAAACTTTTGGATTGCTTGAAATCTAAAATAAATGAAAACACTTGAAGTCGCAAGAAAGAAAAAAAGTTCCTTTACCCCAGAAGTAAAATAATTAAAATCACAATTGTTATCGAAGCATTTTTTCATCCGATTAAAGTCAAATGTTAGCACAATACTCATAATATACCATACGTAAAAAAAATGAGAACGATATTTTAAGTTCGCAAAGTTGGAAATACTTAAAGGTCCACTTCGTTAGATAAACTGCTGTCATACATCTCAACAAATATCTACTATTTTATCTTTTATCGTCTACCCGGGGAGGGGCTGATTTTGAAGTCGAAATTTCGACGGATTTTCGGCTTTAAATATTCATAACTTTTACTCTAATTCAAATAAAAAAAATCTCGCCAAGGAAAATCGTACGAAGATCTGAGGGCACACTTGTTGCAAATTTTGCAGCTGTCCGATGCTGCGATTTTCTGCAACAGACGACACACACAAATTTTTTATTACGCAAAATTTTATCCTTGGGGCGCCTTCTTTGTCCTATCCCTGATGTGAATACGCAACGAATAATAGCGACCAGTACTAAAATTATGTTGTATAATTTTAATATATTTTCTTCATTGTTCCTCTTTTTATGCTGTTTTTATTTAGGAAAATAAAAGCATTTTCTTGAAGTTGAAAATAAAAGTTTTACTGTTTTTACTTAAATTTTTTCGTACATTTCCACCATATTACAAAAGTTGAAAAATCCAGAAATACCGATTTAACATCGGCATAAATCTATTCTAATTCGTGTGTGTGTGTAATATCAATATAAACAGATATATTTTATTATAACTGCATTGTATTTAACATGTATTTATATTTAAAGCACACTTTACATAATTTTATTTTGCATAGCAAACGGATCTGATAAATTATACTTTTCCTTTTAAGAAACGTAACCATCAATGTGACAAGGGCAGATTTTAGTCGGCATTTTAAAGTACTTAACACCAAAAATAAAACTATAAAACACAGTCACGAAATTTGCTCAATGTTCAAAAATAAAATAAATTTCTTTTAATGTGTAAAAATATATATTGTGTACAGTTAACACTTCTATTTAGTTCCAAAAATAAAATAAATTTCTCTTAATGTGTGAAAATATATATTGTGCATAGTTAACACTTCAATTTAGTTCTATCTCTTTGAAGCAGAGTAAAAATGATGACTATCTGTTGTGATTAAATTCAGATACATTTTTAGAGAAAATACTGTCGAAAACCCAGACCACTTGACTGGCCCTAGGGCTTACAGCAGCTGTTTGAGTGGCAGGAGAGAAAATGCTATGTCAAAGTTTAAACGATTAAAATATCTTTTGCAGCTTTACCAAGTAGAAAAATATTTTATAAATTATCTTAATATCTTTGTTAGATGAAGTTAAAAACTTGGCAAATAAGATAAGACAAAACTATGATATGAATTTGAAAATTAATAAATGAATTTTTCTACCAATTTTTCTAAACTCTATTCAAATAAAAAAAAATCTGATATGGGCAGCATAGAACTTTCCCTTTATAATGCAGTGAATTTACTTCTTTCACAGTGAAAACATGATGTATAAGATCTACAGCACAATGTTTTAATGTTAAATTGATAATTTGGTGCTTTTCCGAATGACAACATGTAAAACTATTTTGAAGTACCCAATTAACTCATATTTCAAACTCTAAATTGACAATTATGAATATTGATAGCACCCGCAATAAGCAAAGTAGTCCATATACTTTAATAATGCATTAATTTGGCGGGTTTTTTTCGTAAACTTGGCGTCATATTTGCAATTTTGACAATATTTTCGTCAATCTGGGGCAAAATATCGCAAAGTTGGCAATATTTCGCTACATTAGTCACCAAGATCGCAAAATTTGTCGCCAAGCTTTACAGTCAGATGTAGAGAAGAGCATTTCTTATATATAAATGAATGTTAGTGAATTGTTATGCTTCAAAATACAAAACTATTACACAAGGTACTTTCTCTCCTGAATGGAACGAACTACATCCACGAGAACGATATTAACAAATGTATCGCATAATATTACACATGAAAAGTGTAATTTTTTGACCAACTTTCGTTCAAAAAGCTCTTTTCGATTCGCGCGTGAGATATTGTCTCTCTCCCCACACACGCCCCTAAAATGTTCGATTCGAGTTCATGGATTTTTGAAACGTGCTCTTCCGTCAAAAACGTGAATTCAAATTTTGGACCCCGTCACAATATATTCCTTTTACCTTATACTCTGTATATAAGGAAAGTAATACTTTCTTTACCTAGAAAATAAATCTAAATATTTTAATAGTCCTAAACTATAAAAAAATATTTGTATATTTGTCAACGAAAACTAAACAGAGGCCGATCTGGTCAGTTTCCCTTACTAATCCAATCGACAAATGCCATATTTAACCACCAAATTAATTTTTCTCTCTTAACTATTTTACTTTCCTCGTTAAAGTGTGTCGTTTGTGTTGATAACAAGTTTCTGCCAAATTGAAAATCTGAACTTTTTAAAGGAAGTTGATTACGAATATACACTTTAGTATTTCATCAGTCTATAAACCAATTTATGTAATCATTTTTTCGCAGAAATCAATTAAACCCACTAGTATTAGTTGAGTTTATTTTTGTAAATGTTTGCACTCTTCATCTAACCTAGATACAGTGACAAACCGGTCGAAACAGTCTCTCTGAAGAAAGGCAAATATTATTTATTTGGAGTTTTATTTCTGCACTCTTCATCTAATCGGTATAATGGGAGTCTCCAAGTCCAAACCAGGATTTTTCCAAATTGAAGAAAATTTACAACTTGCACTCATTATCTGACCAGGACAATGCAACAAACCGGTCCGGACAAGCCAGTTTCTCCCGGGTCCAAAACCGGAACTGATAAACCAGTCTCTCCAGGTGCAAACTAGAACCGTTAAAACAAAATCGGGAAGAATAGCAAGACTGAAAATATATCCTTTCAAATTAATAATTTCCATTTTTATCTACTTGTTTAAGGGTGCAACAACGATTTCTTCATTTTCTAGATAACTTTGTCTGTTTTAAATCATGTGCACATAAAATACGCAAAATCAGACTAGTATACTACACGCTCAGACTAGTATACTACATAATACATTGAAGACGGAGGTATTGTGTAGCCTTATTTTTCCAACTGCACAGCTTGATCACTTCCGTGCTTTTTCATTCAAGTTATATATATATATACAGGACAAAAACAAAGCACTCTGTTTCTATAGTAACCGAAAATAATACGTTTATGGGCATCTCATAATAATACATCGAGATGTCATTTTGCGTTGGATCCCAAAAGCATGCAGGTTTCTATAATGAAAGTTTTTGTCCACAAACATACGGGAAACAGGTCAACAATAGAGTATTTGACATTTTGAAACAGATTTTTGAATGTGGGCCATTCTCAAACAAATTATTTATGTTTTTCACATGCATTTTACTGATTTTGGTTCATTGTAGGTGAGGTTTTGCCTCCGTGACAAGCTTTAATCCTGAGGTTATTACAAATTTTGCCATATTCACTATTTATATTTTAAAAATCAAATTTTAATATTCGTATCTTAATGAAACAAACTCGTAACTGAACTATTACTTTAAAAATATTTTCTACAGTTCAATATAAAGATGAAAAGTAAATAATTTTTTATATATTGATAATAAGCGATAGTGCAGCCATCGCAATCAGCTTAGTAAACTGCTTACTAAACTGATATTTCTAATGCATTTTATTAATATCAAGACTTTAGCTCATATGAATTGTCAGTGATTTGTTAATTTAATAACCTCAAAATGTAAACAAGCTATACATGCAATGTAAACAAAAATATTCTCAATTTTGATTCAGTTGAGCAAATGATATGAAATAGAATTATTCAATACAGATAATTACACACTAAAATATTTTATTCAAATCTAAAATATATTTCAAAAAACGAGACAAAAAGGTTTTCCAAGTTTTTGACAAAAAAAAAATACAATTTCAATTGAGTTTTCTGGAATTTTAAGCTGAATTTAAATTCAATGAAGATTCCAAGTTTTTTCTGTTCTTGTTGAAATATAAGTCTTGCTTTCATACATAAATATGTTTCAGATAAAATATATCTTCTGGGTACCTCAACTTTGTTAATGCTTAAATAAAAATACTCAATTCATCATTAAAATATAAAACATTTAGTATGATTATTGGCATAACTTATTTACTCCAGATAACAGCTACAGATAAGCGTACAAAATTAATGAACAAGCAATTTAATTTTTAATAATAAAAATGTTCACTTAGGGGGAAATGTTCACAGTATAAATAACAAATTTAGGTGAACTGCATTGCTATTATTTAGGTGAATTGCAACAGGGGAACTGCATTCACTAGTCCCCAATTGTTTTCTATCATTAATATTCATTGAAGATATGCATTTCACCATGCAATTAAACGAATGCATGAAATTAGTATTTCTAAAATGAAAGATTTTTCAATTTTCAAATAATTTTAATTTTTGTCTCTTTCACTGATAATTCAATTTTAATGCAGATCATTACTGAAGTGCTGTCTTCGTTTGAACGTGGAGATTGAAAGAAAGGCATTACCGATTTGAACTCAGGCGTAGCTGGAAATGGAGAAATGACGGACTTGTGATCAAATAATGGTTTACAGTTGTACATGTCATTTAGCAGAGACGGTTTCTTGTTTTATAATCACTTTTTACCCACGAGAGCTTTTGCAAACAGAATTTTACTACAGATCTAATTAAAAAGAAATTAAGAGAGATAATTTTCATTTATCGTATTTAACCCATTAACGCCCAGTTCAGTTTTTTTAACCTAAACATTATTTTAATGATTTTACTTCTGAGATATTTAACAGAAAACATATTTTTACCTTGCCCAATGGATGCAAACCTTTGATTATAATCACACTGGAACGCTATGCTGATGGTGTTAAGATGCAAACTCTGCGAGAATATCTCGAGAGCGGAATTTATCTGAATTTTCAACACGCGAAAAGTATATTTATTTTAAAAATTCACGAAAATTCGACTATTACTCGTATAGATCCCGTTTCAAGTTTATTTGGAAAAAAAAAACATTCAATCTTTCCGAAGGTGTCAAAATGAAAATTTTGAAATAATATTACCTATGTGACCCAAATTACCCGTGTACCAAATTTCATGGCCTATGTTGCTTAGATTTTTCGCTACAGAAGAGACAAACAGGGATTTTCCTTTATTATTATAGATAGACAAGGTTGTTATTGCAAGTTTTAATCCTAAGCGTTTACTTCACCCCCATGTTGATATCTTTTCTCAGTCTCACCATCTCCGACTTTGGAATTTTCGTGTTAAACTTAGTATCTTGTGAAAATTCCTCTTATCTTTACAAAACTTGCGTATAAATCGACGTTACTCTACATTGTTTCTGACAGTACATAAGGTTAGTATGCAAAGATAAAGAACCGATTTTAGTTTATCCGCGCTCCCATTTGTTTTCGCTCTAGAATAGATGGCCATCAATTGGTTTTACAGCTAAGTGAAAACAATATTATTACCAGTAGTATACGTTAACTAAAAAAGTGTAGTATATGTTAACTAAAAACGTGTAGTATGTAAACTAAAAACGCGTAATGTATGTTAACTTAAAACGTGTAGTATATGAGCCTGTAGCCTCTGCATATGAGCCTGCAGCCTCTGACCTGCCTTATCTAAGGGGATATACAAATCGTGGGATTGTCCCATGGGTATAATATCCGGGGCTTCATAAACGGACTTTTCCAGGTGGCCACAGACACTGTGCGTCGGCGACTGGGGTCGGGATTTGACGGATTAACTTTCGGAACATTCACCGTGGGTGGTCCGGCCGACCTCGCTCCCCTATCTGTGGCATCGCCGAGAATGAAAAAGCCCTTTCTCCCTCCTTTTACCATCGGAATATGCCTATTGTTTGCGTGGAGGTTTGAGCTGACTCCCCCCCCCCGCCCCTTTCAATTACTTACTTTCACTTTAAGTAACATATTGTTCTATCGCTCATAAAGTGCAAGCTGCAGGGAGGTATTTTCAGGCATTGATACAACTGATAACTTTTATTAAAACTTCCATGTGCAAATTGTAAAAAGGTTATAAAAATGATTTTGATGAATTTACAGGTTGTGAACATCCTCGAACACAAATCAACTACTTTTTCAACGCCTGTTTGTGCCTGTCTCCAAGTATGTGGATAAGCTATCTCTTGAACAAATTGAGGAAAACAAATTTCTATGCTTATTTGTCGATGTACAGAAGTCTATTAATACCTTACACTTTTACTTACTACCTTACACTTTTGGGTAAGTCGGACAGTATCCGTCGAAAGAAATTTTAAAGGAGAATCTGATATTTTGAAAATCCCCCAAAATCTAGCACACTACATCATAACTTCGCAAAGCATAAAATACAACAAATAAAACACAGCAGTGCTGAACAGAATCAGCTAAGCATATTCGAGAGATAAAGATAGTTAACCAGTTATTTTTTCCATTTTAATCTTGGGAAAATTTATAAACAGAGTTTTGAAGAATTCAATAACAATTGCACGTAATATATAAATGGAAAATTTAAATACTCGCTTCTAGCTTCAGTTATTACCTGGGCGAAGCAATGGATTTTGATTTTTTTTTTTTTTTTACTTCAGACAATGAGGCCGGATCTAGGGAATATTCTAATACAAGTTTTATCACTCTGCAACAAATTTAAAGTGTATTAATGTAAATGAAATGAGAATTAAAAGCATGTTAATGCCTGTCATGACCGCTTATAACTTTAGAACAGCTGAGCAGGTTTACATATTTTTTCCCATTGGTATATTAAACTTAAGACGATTTTGCACTGATTTAATATTTAAAAGTGAAGAATCAACAAAACAAGATAAACAGCTCTTGAAATTCGCCATCTAATTCCGTGAAACATCTGTCAAGCTATCAGACTAGATCCACGAAATATTTTAAATTGCATTTTATCATCCAACTCCTCCCCGTGGAATAACAGGAATAAAAATGCCTGTTTTGTCCATTTGAAAACGACTCAACCGAGGTATACATACTTCGCTAAGCTTAACAACACATTTTTAGCTAAAAAAGAGCTGATTTTGAATAGCATTGCTTTTTTTTTTTTTTCTTTTTTTTTCAGTATTATCCCGAACAATGCAGGGTCTTTCTGCTAGTTCTAAATAATCGGAAGTTCTAAACTATTTCTGCAAAATTTTTACTCATTCCACTAATGTTACACATTTTATAAACAAGTATCTCAATGCAATTTACATTTATTCTTTGAAAACAATTCAATGCTATTTAACATTTGCCTTTTACTTTATGAAAGGAAACTAATGAAATTGTTGTTCACTATTAATTTACCATAGTTTATTTTTTTACTTACAATGCATGGCAATGCATAGGAAAGTACCGGAATCGTGTCGAAAATCGCAACTTGGATTTTCGACGGATCTACACGTTTCAAACACTGTATATAGCGCGACATCTACGTGTCTGCCTATGCAATGTATGATTCTACTCTACTTGAAAAACTTATCTACAGAATTTTGTGAAATTTGGTCAAGTACTTGTAGGTTACCCTGGTGCTGATTAGATTTGGGTACGATTCGGAAAAAATAACCTGCTTCTTGCAAAATGGCCCGCAAAAGTCATCAAAATCTAAAATAAAAGCTCACATCTAAAGTATGCGGAAATGCTTGTTTTGTACACAATTTTTGACAACGAAAAGGATACAATCAACCCCCATAAGTCTAGGACTAACCGTTCTTTTGCCTCGTCGCCAAATGGACACGAAAATTGAATTAAAACTGAAAATTCAGGGTAATTTTAAATAATTATCCGTATTATTTTGTACAATTAAACTCAATTTAATATGAAAGAAAAAAAAATGAATTTGAGTCTGTAGGGAAAATCATGTGCTGTCCACATCAGGTTTTACTAACAGCATACAAAGTTTAAAAAAAACTAATCCACAAAAACATTAAGTACTTACTTAACTGTCAAACTTGTAACTATTAACACTTAAAGGTAAAATGCAAAATACCTTAACATTTATTTACAAAATGAAGTCAACCGGAAATACGTAACCTCTAACCTCCCTTTGCAAACAAATAAAAACTCGAAGCATTCGATTTAGCTTCTCATATTACGACCCTCTTCAGTTAAACGCCGCCTAAATAGTTCCGCACGCTATAAATTAACCGAAGCAATGTTACAAAGTATCTCTGTGCGACAGAAACGTTGCAATGTTTATTTTAACAAACGCTGGCATACTCTATACCGCAGAGTAGCAATCATTTTGGACTATGTAGCTGATCATTTAAGGTTTATTGGTCTATACCACAACTTACAAGATGTCGATAAGAAAATGGCAACAGAGGTATGGCCCAAATTTGATCTTTTTGTTATAATTTAGTAGGTGCGGCACACTTACATATCAGAAAGTTGGGAGGAGGTCAAACAAATCCAGTTTAAAAATGTAACTAATAATTTAAATTTGTTATATATATTGTAACATGCATTGTTAAAAGTAGATACTAAACTTAAAATTAATTTAACATAATTTGATCACAATTATATACGCAGGTCGCCCTATGCATTCTATGAAAGGTATATTGACAAGTGTCACGACTTCTAGAGATTTGATTTGATAAACATTCTATGACAAATCTCTTAAGTTCATTGTTAAAAATAGATTTTAAAACTGCAAATTATTGTAGCAAATTGAGCACAATTCTCTTTGCAGGTAAACAAACCCCTTGGAGGCATTTCATTTTAGTTATGTTGACAAGGGACATTAAAACTTTTGATTTGATAAATATTCTATAATACCGACATACTTGGGTAAAGTTTATTGTTGAAAACAGATTTATTAACTATAAATTCATTTAAAGTAAGTTGAGTGCAATTCTATTTGCGGGCAATCCCCCTAAGAGACATTGTATGACAAGTATGTTGACAAGTGTCATGTTTGATTTTATGAACATTTTATAATGCCGATAAATAGTTGTGGATTATTTCGTTATTAAAAGCAGATTTAAGAAGTAAAAACTTATAAGTTGAAACAATTCTGTTCGCAGGTAACCCCTAGGCATTCTATGACAGGTATGTTGACAAGTGTCACAAACTTCTAAATATTTGATTTTATGAACATTCTATATGACAACGATAAATAACTGGGGAAATATTTGATTTCGTAATCAGGTTAACTATGCGAAATAGCGAAAGTGCTTATGTGGCATACTGGAACTACCAAATAGGGAGAAATACAAGAAAGCTGTTTATTCATTCAAAGAGAATAGTAACAAATGCAATTGTTAGTTTAAGCATGTTTTAAATATTTGAATTCATGCATTGAAGATTTGTATTTTTAAAGTATTTTAAATGCATGCCAGATATTAAATTTACCTTATACTTTCTCTGAACGTAAGATAAGGCAATTTTTAATTGAAATACCTATGCACACTTAGCACTCCTAAAATGTACCCTTTTATGATTAATTTAAGGTTATACTAATAGATCAAGTTACAAAACTAAATGTATATGCATGATATAAATATTACAATATTTTAACGATATGCTAACAATTAATTGTTACTGGGATATACTTAAAATTGTCGTAAAAGTTGAAGAGAAAAACAACCCTATGTAATACATCCATATTAATTAAACGAAAATTCATCAAGATAGCTTAATTAACTTTATTAGAAATCAAACAAATTAACCTTTATTAAACATTGTGAGAAAATCTACATCAAAATTTAAAAGCAGATTGTAAAATGTAGAAGATATTGCCGATTTCGTTTTGCCCATTTTCCCACGGAATCTAACAAAATAAGCTCTACATCTACTACAATCTCCTGCAGTAACAGGAAATGCCATTGAAAGGAAAGGGTTGCTGTGAGGGAGATTGTATAAGTCCATAAAATTCTTTACTACAGGTACCGAAATCGAGGGAAAAGTTAGGATAAAATTGTGTTAAAAGGATATTTTTGTCAGTAAAATTTAAAAATATGAACAAAATTGAATTAGCTGAGCATGATTTTACCTTAAAATTTTAAAATGTTATTTTGGATCGTTTGAATCATTTTATATGAAACAGAAAGTTATATTTTATTTTTAAACATTTTTACATACAGCCCTTTAAGAAAGAAAATATTATGTCTAAATGTTTTCAAATTAAGCAAAATATTTTATTTCTGTCAGACAGATATTAATCTTACAATTGCGAAAAAACTATGTGCAAAACAATTAGAAAATAAAATGTCAAAACATTTTTGTTTGTGATCGAATGTTTACATTCGTGGATATAAATCTAAAACTAAAAGTAATTTTATTAGCGAACTTAAAACGCAATGGGGGAAATACCTTTAGAATATTTGCAAATTCAACACGATAATATAAACAATCAAGAGCATTTTAACTCGGATATACATTTTTTTTAAATATTGAAGTTCAGGAAATACAATTTTGAAACAGTACTTTTAGTCTTTGTATGCACGAAAACTTATTTCATCACAAATATGAACAAATTAATAAAAACAAAATATAAATATTCAATTACTTTTTAAACAACATAAGCAAAATAAACTATTCACTTACTTTCCAGAAAGATTGGACATCCTCTTGTTTATCCGAAAGCCATAAAGGCTGTTCTATAGACAGAGTTCAAAATAACTTCATTTTACACTTATCCACATTGGAGGAAAATATTTTTATACAGTTAGGCTATCCTTAAACTTTCAGCCTAACTTAGTACACTTCTCGTTGGAAGCGGCAGCATTAAAGTATTGATGGTAGCACAGGTTAGGACTACAGAAATGAGTCCGATAAATTCAACTAAGTCCGCATTCTCGGCTCAAGACATCGTCATAATATTGTATAACTATAGTTTTTCACAAATATTAAACGGCGACAGACGATTAAAAGTCATCACAAATACTGTTCAAGCCAGAAAAAAATTGACAAAAGCTCGATTCCAGTAAGAATCGGTGACTGTTTTTCACACACACACCATTGGGCGTCAGGGTTGCAAACTCCGGTTTCCACGCACTGCCAAATAATCAACCCCGAGAAACGCCATTTTTGAACAGAGCGCCAACTTACTCCACCAGCTCGAACTCAAAACCCGCCAAATATGTGCCAACTGCTGTAGGGAAAACTCGACGTGGTCGGGAGAAACTGTCATCAAATCCGACGTGCCGACGAAGTTGCCAGGAAGAACACGATGACACCCTTCCCGAAACAAACCTGAAATAATCTCATCTACAGCTATAAACGTCTATGAAATAAACCGCCGGGGAGAAATACTAATTTTATATCGCTTTTCTTTTTCTTTTAATCCTAGTCGCAATAAGCTGAACTACTCTAATTTAACACATTCCGCCATTCCAAGGAAAAATAAAGAAAAACTCGCCTTTTTTAAAAGCACGGATTTTGATGCTTTAAAAATTTGTCTTTCAAATGAGGCCCCTTAGAAGGGGTATATGATTCGAAATGACTTACGCCACTCTTCCATTAAGAGCGTTGCGGTTCACTGATTACTTGAATAGAACTCTCACCCGGAAATAGTGGTTTGAGTCATTTGAACTAATCTTTGAACAATTGCGCAACTCAAGTACCTATGAAAATCGAAAAAATATACAAGTTAAAATAAAAGTATACATTTAGGCATATATATATATTATAATTGTCTAACATCCCTTTCCATACCCTCCAGAAGCCACCCGGTGACTTAAAAGACTGAAAACTTTGCATATTTATAGTACCGTCGACGGAACGAGATCTAACGAATCCGGATTTTCAATTTTTTTTCCCGGGGAAGGGGGGCTTACAAAATGGGGTATGTGTTCGAAAGTCTTTCTAGACCCTCCAGAAGCCCCATGTGATCTAAAAGGCTGAAACTTTGCACACTTGTATCTACCATGGGACAGAACGTAACTGCGCTAATTTTCAATTAAGGCGATGTTTTTGACGTTAAGCGCCATGCATTGCTTAACGTCAAAATTAAACTTATTAAAAAAGTTAAGCCTTCTTAAAAGTCTTTGCTTTCCCCTTTAGTTTAATTATATTAGTATTCGAGTATAATTAAATAATATGCTATTTTAATTATATGTTAACTTACATTGGTGCACTAATTGCAAGAAAAAATAAACTATTTCTTTCCTTCATATACCGCCTTACAAATTTCAAGAAGTGAAAAACCCAGACCGCCTGACTCACCCGAAGGTTTAGAATACTAGAATGAACGGTTTAAGTAAAAAGGGACCATAAATGGCTATGAGGCTTATGAAGGAGTGCCTTTCATAAAAAAAACTTTGATTTATGTTGCATGCTAGGAAAGCCATGAAAACCTAGCGTGCGCAACCTGCCAAGATCATCTGACTCTATTTCGACCCAGGGCGTCCTACCTATCTGTTTGGACAGCCGTGACAGTGTCACCCAATGTAAACAGAAACCTTGTGGGGGGCGACATCCACAGGGACCGTACCCTCCTTTCCCTACCACCAATCTCTCGGAAGGACTTTCGAACCCACAGATGTAACGTGCCCGTACTCCGCCAAAACACGGGGATAGTTTGACAGCGCCGTGAATCGAACTCGGTTCCTCCGAGTGCAATCTCCGTGATCTAAGCACTGGGCTATCCCCCCCCCCCCCAAGATTTTCTAATTGACTAGTTTGTAGACATTCTATTAAATCGTAATTATATTACAAATAACAGCATCCATTGACCAGTTTCGCACTTACAGGTGCTCGTCACATTGGAATCTTGTTGCTATTGCATATATTGTCTATTCCATGCTGATGAGAGCATAATAAACGCAAAACCAGTCTATGGAGGGTTACTCCACTTGCGATTTTCGGCATGATTCCAATACTTTCCCTATACATTAGCATGTATTGCAGGGAAAGTAAAAAGATTTCTTCGTACAAAATAGGTCATTAGACCATATAAATGAGACTGTGGGGTGAATATAGATACCACTCGAGTTGGGGCGGCGTCAGAAAAGACCTGGCCACCTGATTACTATTATTAATTTTTCTTTTATTTTGTAGATAGGTAAAGACATGAAAAATTCAAAGGGAGAGAGAAATCAAATATGGAGGTGGGCCCATTATAAATGTTTGCATGGGCCCACAACTTGTATAGGTGGTCCTAAACAGTGGCACAATTATAAAATCAGAAGCGTAAATTGCATACGTTACAAAACACATATGCTGAAAAATATAATACTTTTAAAAGAAAGTTATATTATGCTTTTTGGAATAACGACAAAAGGTATGCGATGAACATTGTATGCTATCTATTACAATGCTTAAGTCGATAATTTTGTTTTAAAAGGAGCGAACACAGAATTAAATCGCACGTTCCCTTATGTGAGCAATAATCAAAACAGTCTGGATGGGGGGGGGGGGGGGGTCTAGACAAATCAGAAATTTCGACATGCTACCGAAAAGAGATGCCTTTATTGAAAACTTTCTAAGGAAAAAACAATCTGGCGATTAAAATTGTTAAGTTTTCTCCATAAGCACACTTCCTCCAAAGCACAAAGTCTCACAAAGTTTGAAGGATTTGTCAGTAGGTATACTAAATGAAGCAAGGAGACCCAAATGCAATGCTATACAAAAAAATTCCAATACATAACGCTAAGAGCATGATTAGCATACAGTATGCAAAGGTACCATTACAAAAACCCGTAAAGTTTAAATTTAATCAGTCAAATAACGTCACCTTTGGAACCTGTGTTAATATTTGCTCCATCACATCTGATAACAGTTTAAGTTTTCCAATATTTTAAACGTATTCTTTCAAATTGTTTAAAATTCTGGCGACTACGTCCCTTGCTGTTTCTGACACTGGATATTTGCAACTGACGTAAATGTGTCTGCATTCTTCTAACAATACTACATTCTCTTCAATAACCTTTAAACGTCGTGTTTTATTATCCTTCCTTTCTAATTTCAAAGTACTTCCTGGCGTCAAAATAATGCTTTCAAATGAAATGGTCATCTCTTCTGATAAGCTAAAGGGCTGATCTAGTTTTCATTTCACTTCTAAATTTATTTATATCTATCACGAAGGCTGGATTGACAAAATAAATGAACTTTACCTCTTTTAGTACAGCATTTATAAGCCCAATGTAAGCCCAAAAAGAGATTTTATACGGTCTGCAGCTTTTGTAAAGAGTTGCATTTAAATAAACATCTCATAGAAAATTTTGGACCGGAGGATAACTAAATATTTTGATTAATACTTTTGTACGTTATAAGTACGATAACCATATGTTCTGGAAGAAAATAAAGAACAAATTTCAGTGTTTGTTCCCACACATTTCGAAATGAGTTTGTGGCAGAGGGGAGCAAACCGTAAAGGATAAATAATAAAAATACGTTCCGACCTAAAGTACTCATTAAGTACATATCTGCCGACCAAAAGTGCTCATTAAGTACAGAATTGCCGACCTAAAGTGCTCATTAAGTACAGAACTGCTGATCTAAAGTGCTCATTAAGTACATAATTATGCTTTGTACTAACGCTATTCTGCAGAACTTTTTCTTTAATCTTAGTATATTTTTCGCAACTTGATACACTTCATCCATGGGGGAGGGTATGCAGTCCAGAAGCAAAGGTGGCGTAGATTTTCAAAGGTGGTAGATTTTCAAAGGTGGCGTAGAGAAAATACGAAAAAAACTGAAATATCTCGAGAACGGCTAGTCCTAGTGTAATGGGGTTGGTCTTATTCTTTTCTTCGTTAAAAATTACGCATAAAACAAGCATTTAATGGATGTATTTGAGCATACGTAGTTTTTTATTTTAGATTTTGACGATTTTTGCTGACCATTTTGCAAACAAAGGCAGGTTATTTTTTTCCGAATCGTACTAAAATCTAATCAGCACCAGGGTGCCCCACAAGCAACTTATTTACCGAATTTTGTGAAATTCGGTCTATGAGTTTTTTAGCTAGAGTGGATACAGTCTTTTGCGAGCCATTTCGCAAAAAAAAGGCAGGTTTTTTTATTCCGAATCATACCCAAAACTAATCAGCACCAGATTTGCCCACAAGTGACTTGCATACCAAATTTTATGAAATTCAGTCAATTAGTTTTTTAGTTAGAGTGGATACAAAATCTGCACAAACAGACAGACACACAGACGTCACGCAAAAAATAGTTTTTTCGTATTCTAGAGGTCTCGAAACGCGTAGATCCGTCGAAAACTCGAGTTGCGATTTTCGGCATGATTCCAATACTTTCCCTATACATTACCATGTATTGCAGGGAAAGTAAAAATGCACACTTTTAATATTTCTCAGATGAAGGGAATTTAACATAATCAGATTTCAGAAAATCATAAAATTGCAGACAATTCATCTCATAGTTACATTTTGCGTAAATGCGCGCGTCCGCATTTCTTCACATACCCCAAAATTGTTTATGGTTGAAAATATATTCTCAGTTGGAGCATTTGATCAATCCTTCATGAAAATATAGAACATATTTATGTCTTGAAAAAATAAATCTAAAGGACAGCAACTTGAAATAAAGGACAATCCTTTAAACTAAAGAACGTGCAGTCACTGTATAGTCATAAGTCAAGTATAATATAACTTGCCCACGGTATCCAAAACTATAAAATAAAGAAATACAATTTATTGCTTCAATCACATTTTGATGATATTAAATTGAATTTTGGCCACCAGAGGGCACGTGAAATATATAACAATTGGATTTTTGTATTCCAATGGGTCTATAAAGTAGGTTTTCTATCCTATTCAAAATCCAAAATGGAGTTGTTTTTTTCCGTCGAATACCGAATATTTTTATGCCAAAATTGTTATACCAAATTTTTTTTCCACCATTTCCACCATAGTTCTAAGAAATTATTCAGAAATTCACCCACCCCTCTTCTGGAGGGCTTGGAACAATTTTCGACTATTTTGATTTTTTTTTTTTTTTTTTTTTTGTGCGACATATGTGGCCCATGAAGCAGTTTTTTCGCACTGGCCGTCATTAAAATTGAAAACAATTTTCGACTCAGCTTAATGCATATTTTACCTACTCTGGGGTATTTTTCAAATGTTTACTAGTAGCGTAAGCAGAATTTTTTTTAGAAAGGTGGGGGATCTTATTTCTTCATTGGCTGAAAAATTACATTAGTTCTCTATAGATCCTACTTAGAAAATGAGATTCCGCACTGTACCCTCCCCCCGATTCGTTTGTATCCCCCCCCCCCCCCCATCTGAATTCCAAGATACGCCTATGATGTTTGTTTAGATCGCTGCTATATCATTTGCTCCGCAAAACATATTTATTTCGGGCATAGTATTTATAAATACCCAAGTTTATACGATAAAGAACAGGTTTTAATTGAGGAAGAGAGCCAAAGACTATGAGTGCAAGTGTGACCTACATATACAACATCCTCTGTCGCAGTACTCCAAGAAATAAGATTTAGTTCAATATACTTGCATTAGGCTAGAAAAATAGGCATAGCATGGGAATCGCACCCCCTCCCCTTTGGTGGAAAAATCACATTAGTTCTTTGTCAAGATATACATTGTAAATCGAAACTGAACACTCTAACCCCCACCCACACACACACGTTTGAGAGATTCCTGTTATGAATGAAAGTGAAAACAAAACGAAGGACACTTATTCTAATCAGATCAGGCTGACGCTAAATATTTAAAAAACTTCGGAATCTGGTCGAACAGTCAATTTGCAGACCTCTACTCAAACATAACAAAATAGCATCACGAGTGCCAATCACGAAAGGGACATCTTTAAGAAACAAGAAACCAAATATATATACAGGGTGTCCCAAAAACATTGAGCTTGGCTTTTATTCCTTAAATATTGATCTTAGACATATATAATAAATTACAAAGTTGCGTAAAAAATGGTACAGAATTTTATGAAATCGATTAAAATTTTTAAGGGAATTAAATTTTAAGAAATACAAAATTTAAATATTTAAACGGCCCCCGTACAAAAACATTTCCAATGACTAAAATGTGTCCCATACACTAATAAGGTGATGTTCAAAATTTCAGCATTTTATCATAAAAGTCCCAGAGATATGAAAAGACAAAAATGCTGACTTAAGCCACTTTTTGATGCATCGACATGTGTTTCTCAGAGGGGGAAAATCATGTTGGCAGATCGCGTTTCAAGGATCATACACAAATTAAGAAATACAACAATGATCACATAAATAAATAATAATTTTGCTATTTATTGGTACAAAAGTATCTACACTGTGTAGAAATAATAACTTTACACAAAGATTACAAAGCTTGTTCGAAATGTTTTCCACCCATGGCAAAGATCCATTAAAGATAAAAGGCAGATATTATTTGCCTATGATGCATTTCTGCGTTGCGTCATTTACACTCTTGCTGTAAACATTTACATTTTAATTTGTGATTAATCCCTCACCAAATTTGTTTAAACATATTTATCATCAATTTACTTCTTTCACGGTAAAAAAGATGATGCATAATATCCACTACACAATATTTTTAACATTGATATAATGCACATTCTATATAATGCAATGAATCTATTTCTTTCACAGTAAAAAAAAAATTATGCATAATATCCCCGGCACAATATTTTTAGCATTGATATAATGCACACCCTATATAATGCAATGAATTTACTTCTTTCACTGTAAAAAAAAATGATGCATAATATCCATGGCACAATATTTTAAACATTGAATCTTTTAACATTCGGCACTTTTTAAGAAGATAACATGTAAAACTATTCCGAAGTACCCAATTAACTTATATTTCGCGCAACGCTAAATTGACAATTATCAGTATTGATAGCATCCGCAGCAAGCAATGCAATACAAATTAAAATATTTTAATATTTAATTCAACAATTTGGCGTCATTTCCGTTAATTTAGCCTCATTTTTGCAATATTTACTATATTTTCGTCATTCTGGGGGTGGCATATCGTCATATTGGCGATATTTCCCTTAATTAGCCACCAAGTTCGCCAAATGTGTCGCCAAACGTTACACACGGACGAAGAGGAGATCGTTTTATATATAAATAACTATTGGCGAATTGTTGGTTATAAAAATACACAAATATTTAAATTATTATAAGTATCTTCTCTTGTGAATGGAACGAACTAAGTCTACGAGGGTGATGACAAATTTGTCGCATAATATTACATGAAAAGTGAACATATTTCACGATAATTAATACATTATATGTATTATTTTTGATAAACTTATTCGTAAAAAGTGCAATATCTCGAAAGCGGTTCGTGCTGGCATTTTAAAGTGTGTGTCATTCGTTTTCTAATAAAAAATTTCCCAAGAAATGTTCATTTACGTAACATTATTAAAGGTTCTGATTTGTTAATGATTGTTTTAAAATTTCATTCGAAAATTTAGGGGGGGGGGGGGGTATTTAAATTAATAGACTTCCAGGATTCACCGATTGTCATATTTGTACTAAAAGTCATTCGAAACACTTCATGCGTTCATGAAAAATTGTTTCTACAGACTTACGGACACACTCTTAAAGTGCTATTCCACAAGGAGTAATTCTTTCCAGCAATTTGTCAGTAACACTTTACATTTCAATGGTAAGAAAACTTTTTCGTGCACTGCAAGAAACAATCAATTCATGAGCGCGATCCAATTAGATCACGGCAGAATTTGACGTCACATCGCCCCGCCTTCAAGGATGGAGGCCATGAATGTAGCTCTAAGGTGAATCCACGAACTTTCATTTAATTGCATGAATATACGGTGCATTAAAGATCACAATTATACTGCAAAAACACTTCGACATTTTTCATGGAGGGAAATTGGTGATATTTATTATTGGCGAGACATTTATATATGGTCTGATATTAAACGTGCTAAATACAAAAATGTAGCAAAGTACTGGCAACCCTACAATCAGCTGTTCGAGAGCAAAGTCCTAAAACAAGATTGACAGGTGGAATTGCCGAAATTCCGAATATGTATTAAGAATATAGAATGTTAAAAAATAAATTAATTATCTAAAAAACATAAATTTACTTACCTTTATCTCCGAACATGACGTGAATAAAAAATTAATGAAATTGTTTAAATACATGCCGGCTGATCAAGTATCGCAGTGTTGTTGAAAATTTATCAGCTCACCAGTAATTTTTGCTCTTTAGACTCTTGTGCACATGAATAGTAATTGAATCTTATATTAAAAACTGGGTTGTAATCACTGCAGTGCTAGGTAAACTCGGCGCACCTAATACGCTCATTAATCACGCTGTTAGAGGATAGTTTAAAAACTACTTTGTTAAATACTACTTGTACTCGGCACATAAAACATTATGAAATATTTTCCATTTTCAAAAAGTAGCTGCATGTCATTTTCTAGATGTGCTTGTATAAAACGAATAATTCATCATTTAGGTAGCTTTGCTAACAGTATCCGATCGATTATCCGATAACCTCGATAAGAGCCAGATTTTGTAATTTTTCGGATTTCTCACTAAATCGATTTTTTTTTTCAATGTTACAGGAGACAACTTAAATTTACATTCACCTGCTGAGACTTGCTCTGTTACATATAAATGCATTAGAAACCCCTATACAGTCGGCAACAGAATTTTTAAAAATGGCACTTAAAAGTAGTAATAAAAGGTTTTCACATATACTCGTACATTTCGAAATTCTAAATTTTCAGGAAAGTTCGTAAGTACGCTTGTAGATATATTTATAATTAATATTATTTATAATTTACATTTAGAGTGGCTGGATTGCATCTACTTCGGTATTGTTAACCTCCTCTCCCGGCCACACATTAAACTGCCATAAGCCCTAGGATTGGCTGTGTGGTCTGGGCCTTCGACATCGACACCATCGTTAATTAATAAATTTTAATCCATAAATTTAAAATAATTATTCATTACTGATTAATTAAAACCACCCTTCATGGCAATGATCATAAAAAGTGCTTTCAAACAAATCCGAAGCAAGTTCTATTGAATAATATTTACTTCTATTTCAAAAGTCTTGTTTATTTATAATTTACATTTAGAATGGCTGGATTACATCTATATCAGTGCGAAATATTTTAACCATCGTTAATTAATATTTTTATTCCATTAATTTAAAAAATAATTTATTAATGATAAATCAAAACCGTCCTTCATGGGAATGTTCATAAAAAGCGCTTTCAAACAAATCCGAAGTAATTTCTATTAAATAATATTTACTTTTATTTCAAGAAAATTAATCTTACTTATTTATAATTTACGTTTAGAGTGGCTGGATTACATCTATATATGTGCGAAATATTTTAACCTTTATTAATTAATCATTTTACTCCATTAAGTTAAAATAATTATTCTTTAATGATTAATCAAAACCACCCTTCATGATAATGATCATAAAAAGCGCTTTCAAACAAACCCGAAGATAGTTCTATTAAATAACGTTTACTTTTATTTCAAAAGAATTTCTGAATTTTCTTATTAGAGTTCCATCCATTCCATTTCGAATCCATAAAACATATGAAATTAAACATATACATTAGTTCTCCATTGGGTCCATACTAGAAAATGAAATCCAGGATCATCGCCCCCCCCCCCCCCCCACACACACACACATTCCGATATCCTGGCTACGCACTGAACGGGTTCATCTAAAGTAAGATTTTGTCCGATTAAGTTGAAAACATTATTTGCCTAAAGCCTCCATTGTCTCATTTATAAAATTTATTTAATAAATTTCATAAATTAACTAAAAAAAAAGTAATAATGAATTAAGATTTATTCAAAAAATGTTCCCATCATAACAGTAATTTATAGTAAGAATGTTACGGGGTATATTTGAGCCCCTTTGATTGTGCCAGTTGGCAATTGATCCATGGTGATAGGGGTTGTAAAATTAGACTATTTGTATTTAATATTAGATAATTTATGTACAATATTAGACCATTTGTGTTATAAATAAATTTCTTTAACGGTAACTGCCAGTGCATTTTATCAAAAGGCCTCAACGGGATTGCAAGATCCAGGGTTGTAATTAAATTTTCATGAATGATTCACAAAAGCTCTAACTCTCGCAATTTAGTCAAGTCTTGGAATGTAACGTACGAATGTCGCAACATAAGCGTAACTAAGATTACAGAAAGGACTGGACATTGATGACCAAACTTTCGTAAAAGGCTCCATATGAACAATAAATGAAGTAAAAATTCACAAACCCAAAAATTGGTAATCCGAAAAATCAATTATCCGACGATTTTTTTATCTTGTTTTTTCACATTCAAAAATGAATACGGATTTATGGTTTCAATCTTCGCTTTCTTTCTAGCACAGAATTTTGGATCAACGCATTTTTTAAGACTCATTTTCCCCAAAAATTAAAAATGAAGTTTAACTTTTCGGCATTTGCGAAGCATACCTAGTACGCCATCTGGAGTTGAAATTCCAGAATCTCGCATAATAATGACGTACATGCGCCAAGATTATCCAACCCCTCTTCAGACAAAATGTAACGCGATTAATTAAAAAAAAAAAAAAAAAAGTACTCTTAGTTTATTTGTTATCAAACATTAAATTGTAATATTTTTTCGTAGAAAGTATGCAACAGAACTTTAAAAGAGAAATACAATTAAGGAAAATAAAATTAAAAAACAAAACTAGATACGGTGTGGTTTTCTTACAAATGTGGATAGGAAAAATTCATTGGCGTGCTGAGTACGCCGCACGATTGTGCACGTAACATTACACCGCGCGACATTCAAAGGGTTAAAACGTAATGTTTTACCATTTTGATGCAAGAGTAAATAACAGAAATCGCGGAATAATCTTGAAACAGTAATCTTGAAATACTTGTTTTTTTGATCACTTTGTTTTAAATAAATTACTTCATACCAGAGGATCAAATGGGCTTATTCGGGATCTTGAAAGGAGAAGGGGGGGGGGGGGGTTGACGATGAAATGGGAGTTTATAGTGCAGAATTTAATTTTTTAATATGGACCCTACAGAAAACTAAAGCAATTGTTCAGCCAATAGGGGTAGTACCATAGCCCCCTCCCTGCCTTCTCCACTGGATCAGATACCTATCGAAGAACACTAGACGTAAATAAAATAGAATATAGGTAGATAAATTCATCCAAACTAATATGATTTACGATCACAAATCAATCAGTAAAATTGTGTTAAAAATGCTGAACGTAATTTTTAAGTATAAAGAAATTACCTAAAATTTAATTAAAGCTCAATCTTTAACCAAGTATGAAAATAGAATTCGCTTGTATTTATATTCTTAATGCTTAGTTAAATTCTTTCATTTAAAATTTCTATGAAAAGGAAGGACATCGCTTTTATTTACGCTGTAACATATATGATACTTATTCCATATACACCACGGACACACTGAACGTTTGTTCTCACGCAGAAAGAGAAAAATAAAAACATATTGGAAGAAAGCGAAGTCTAGTTTCCCAAGAACTATTGCCGATTCGACCAGAAACCACAAACTACGAAACTGCAGTCCGCACAGTCGCGCAATAGTTGCACAACCGCCGGGCGAACGTTTTGTACCGGAGGCGAAAAATATGCGTTGCCAACTCTGTTTTATAAACTAATTTCTGCGAACACATTAATCTACATCACATTTTCAAATTAAAAAATTAATTGCTTGTTCTAGACGTAGAGGTGTCTTTATCCTATAGAAATTTTTTAATTTATTTGTGCTAAATGTGCAGTAACTATCGCTAACAGTGATAATATATTATAAGAACCAGTCACTTACAGTGATCGCTGGTTATTTGTGATATTCAAATCTTGATAAATAGACGCAAGTGTTATATTTTCATGATAATAGTAAATATATTTTATAAAAATAAAAACATTTGATGCAGACTTTCGCTGTATATAATGTAAATTATTTACTTCTTTCTCAGTGAACAAATGATGTATAATATCCACGGCATAATGCTTTTAACATTGAATTGTACACTTGTCACTTTTCAAGATGATAACATATAAAACTATTTCGAAGTACCCAATTAACTTATATTTCTCGCAACACTAAATTGATAATTATCAATATTGATAGCATCCGTAATAAGCAATATAGTCCATATATTAAAATATTTTAGTAATAAATTCATCAATTAGGCATAATTTTCATTAATTTAGCGTCATTTTTGCAATTTCGACTATATTTTCGTTAATCTGGGGCGGCATATCACGAAGTTGATAATATGTTGCTAAATGAATCACCAAGTTCGCCATATTGTTCACCAAGCGTTACGCACAGACGAAGAGAACATATTTTCTTATATATAAATGACTATTGGCGAACTGCTGATAGAAAATTATAAAACAATTACACAGATATCTACTCTCATGAATGGAAAGAACTAAATCCACGAGAATGATATTAACAAATTTGTCGCATAATATTGCATAAAAAGTGAACATATTTCACGATAGTTAATACTTCTTTTTAATTTAAATGTAAAATTTTTGATAAGTTTAGTAGAAATGCGTACAATATCTTGAAAACGGTTTGAGCTAACCCTCTAAAGTGTGTGTCATTGGTTTTCTAATGAAAATTTACGTAAAAAAAAGATCATTTACATATCATTATTAAAGGTTTTGATTTTTTAATAATTTTTTCAAAATTTCATTTAAAAAGTTGGGGGGTTCCGTACATTTGATTGCGTTTAAAATGAATGATCTTCCAGTATTCACCGATTGTAATATTTGTACCAAATTTTGTTCGAAACGCTCCATTCGTTCGTGAGATGCCTCTTACACACACACATCACCTTACAAACGTTCGATTCGAGTTCGGCGATGCTTGAAACGTGCTCTTCTGTCAAAAACTCGAGTTCAAATTTTCGACCCCATCACAATACCTTCTCTATACATTATACTATGTATATAGGGAAAGTAATTAATAAATAAATTGTATATTCAAAATACAGGAAATGATTATTATTATATAACAATTTCTTATATTCTTATTTTTTTCGTTACATATGTAATCCCTGTCACTGGTTCAGCAGTTTATAAAATTTATATCTTGAAAAATAAATACAAATATAATTATTTTTTTTTTGTTTTCCCTACATACGTAGTATAATGTATAAGGAATACACTGTTTATGTCGTTGTGTCCGCGTGTCTGTGAGTCTGTGGATGCGATATCTCACAATGAATGGGGCGTTTCGACTTAATTTGGTACGATTATTACGATCCGTGAATACTGGAACCCTGTTGATTTTAAACGCGATCGAACGCTACGAAGACACGCCCCCCCCCCCCCCCCAAATTTTCGAATGAATTTTTGAAAAAATCATTAAAAAATCAGAACATTTAATAATGTTAAATAAATAATCATTCTGTACGGGTTTTTTTTAAATTCTAAAATGAGTGACAAACTTTAGAACGCTAGCTTGAACCGTTCTCGAGATATTACATGTTTTTCACATGAATGTATCTAAAATCATGCATAAAGCACTGATTATGAAACACTTTAAAACTGTAATGCAATTTTATTTAAACATCTCTAAAGTGCGATATCTTCAGCGGTAATGTTATTTTAAATTATCACAGTACTACAATAAGTTATTTCACTTGGAAACTTAAAACCATGGGGGTAAAAGTACTTTCTAACTCCATGCTTAAAACTTCATCGAAAAAGGCAATGCTATAAAATCGTCTGCTTCTCTGTGTAAAATCTATGAATATTTCAGTCATATCAGCTATATTCCAGACTCCAAAGTTAAAGAATTTTGTGTTAAAAGAATTCAGCAATTCTTATGCAACTCTTCCTACAGCTTGATTTGTTTACATACTGCATACGTTAAAATTAGACTTCATTGTAGAAATAATCAAAGTTTGATGATCATTTAAACTCAAAAATATTGTAATTGCGTTGGCACAGAATATAGATGTACAGAAAATAAGCAAAAATAAAGCGGTTTTAGGACGGATGCAAAACTAAATATAAATTTAAAAGAACTTTAAAAATCACGATTTTCACACTGGGAAAAAAAGATGGATTCCATATTTTATTTTGAAGTGGGTCACGTGATCCCTTCATATAATACAGGTGTAATTATTATTTCCATTTTTTATTTTAAAAACTACCGAACATATTCTGCTGAATTTTTTTTTATATATTTTATGGGATAATTTGAATATTTCGTAAAAATTTCGAAGCAATTTGTGAATTTTAACTTCGCTTAAAAAATGTTTGAAAAATTAGGTCCCATAGGGTTTAATGTATTTAACTTTTTCAACCCGGGTTTAATCCAAAACTAATTGGGTGATATTATTAATTTACATCCCCATATGTCCCACAGACCGTCTGAATAACATTCTAAAAATTCATTTCGATAAATTCATTTTTACAGCAGGTATCGTGCGAACGGACAGACTGACAGAATGAACAAAGTGCTAAACACCTTTCAACTATGTTGGAAAGTGTTAAAAATGTATAATTAACTAGAATGTAGCTCAACTCGACTTTCTCATACCTGAATCCAATATTAAGTAACTTGGGATTTATTTTTTCTTATTTTGCAAATTTTGCAAGAAAAATCTGTATCGCTGGTCTAAAGGAGCACAATTATAGCATTATATATTCATTCTATATTCTCGATTACATCATAGGGTAATTCTCCCACCCCGCCCCACGGAATGGGCTTATAATGTCACGACCACAAAATTATATTGCGGCTATTTTTTCTTACAATGAATGTGTATCGTGATCATTAAGTCACAAATAACCTATTTTATGCATAATTATGTCCAATTTTGTCCCGTGCTCCCATATGAAAAAAATATATAATTTCGAAGTTTCTATTTTTAGATTTTTCGTTAACAAAAGCGGATAAAAAGATTGGTGAAAATCCATTAATATTTGTGATACCCATCGTGCCCACTAGAAATCAACCACAGATGGGCGACAGACGCCTGTTGACATACGGGCGGACATTGCTCTGAAATTAGTCAAAAGGTGTTCAGGAGGTCCTGAAACACATATTGGCATCGAAATCTCGAATATGAGAAAATAGAAATGAACAGCAGTAAGTATGTCAAATATGTAACACCTGGCGAAAAAATTGACGACATTGGTGACTAATTTGGCGAAATATTGCCAACTTTTTAATGTGGGGCCAAATTGACGAAAATGTCGCCAAATTGGCAAAAGATGACTCTATAATTTTAATAATTTAGCGTCATTTTTGTACCTTTAAAGTCATGTTTTGCCAATTAGGCTTCGTTGTAGAAATAATCAAAGTTTGATGATCATTTAAACTCACAAATATTGTAATTGCGTTGTCACAGTATACAGGGTGTCCCAAAAAGATTGAAACGCCCTTTAATTCTTTACCTGTTGGCGATAAGTGGGCAATGTAAATTGCTAAAATGTTGAAAGTAAGGTAGGAAATAAGACTACCTTAATGAAATAGCCCTCCCATCAATTTTCAGAAAGTTACACTTTTTAAATTTTTTATACTACCCCCTTAGACAAATTTGGTCAATCAGAAAATTTTTATTTTTAATGCAACAAGATCAAAAAACCCGCATATCTGTATCTTTAAAATCAACTGAATTATGCTAAAAGAAAAAATCTGACTTATGCCACTTTTCCGTACCATGTGAAAGGCTGTTTCATCAGTAAAAATAGGGATCATAAACAAATTGACGATGGAACTTGTTTAGATCAAAAATACGTTAATATGTGTCAAATTTTTTTATCACAAATGTATCTAAATAAAGCATTACACAGACAGAAATCATATAAAGCAGTGGTACTCACTACGAGGTTGGGTATTCTATGTATTATTATCCAGTTTTATCTTTTTTGTGATATATCACAAATTTTCATTTCTAATTTGATATATGGTCACCATTCACAATGTTCAATTTTAAATTAAATATAACTCGCTCAATTTTAAAGATACAGATATGCGGTTTTTTTTTTAATGATCTTGCTGCATTAAAAATAAAAATTTTCTGATTGACCAAATTTGTCTAAGGGGGTCGTATAAAAATTTAAAAAGTGTAACTTTTTAAAATTAATGGGAGGATTATTTCATTAACGTAGTCTTATTTCTTACCTTATTTTCAACATTTTTGCAACTTACATTGCCTACTTATCTCCGACAGATAAAGAATTAAAGCGCGTTTCAAACTTTTTGGGACACCCTATATATATATATATATATATATATATATATATAAAATTCAATGAAAGAATGAACAGTACCAAAAAGTGGTTGTGGGGGGTTATGACCCCCACTCCCCGGTTAAAAGCATGTTTTGAGTGCCGCGGCAAGCACTCCCGGAAAACCGGCACCGTTCATAGAAAGTCCTTGCGACTAAAGTAATTGCCGAAAATAAAGACACAGATATATATATATATATATATATATATATATATATATATATATATATATATATATATATATATATATATATATATATAAAAATTAAAAGATTTTAATCGAAAATTATGCATAAACTACTGTATGTACAAAAATATATATACTCCCCATATATATATATATATATATATATATATATATATGGGGAGAGAGAGAGAGAGAGAGAGCTTTGGAGCCCCCTATCCTTAAATTTGATTTTATTAGTCCGTCCCCTTTTTTATCTAATATTAGATAAGAGCAGTTTAGGATTATGCGTTCCTAGAATTAAATTTTATAATTTATCTTCCTTTTACACTCATATCAAGCCGTGGGTAAAAAGGTTGATAACCAATTGTATATGTCTAGAATTTTATTTTACAATCCGCCCTTCCTTTACATTCAGGGCCTAACCTATGCATGGCGCATTGGCCCTTTACCCCAAAATTTAAGAGCACCAAATTTTTATGATGATTATCTGAAATTTTAAAAAATATTAAAATAACAGAGTTTAAATTAAGTAAAATCATTCTTTTCAGATATTTTTGCTATAGTTTTTAAGTAAATGTATATTGCATCTAGAGTATTATTTTATAACATTTTTATATACAGGATGTCCCAAAAACATTGACCTCGGCTTTTATTCCTTAATATTGATCTTAGACATATATAATAAATTACAAAGTTGCGTAAAAAAAGGTACAGAATTTTATGAAATCGATTAAAATTTTCAAGGGAATTAAATTTTGAGAAATACAAAATTTTAATTTTTATACGGTCCCCGTACAAAAACATTTCCAATGAGTAAAATGTGCCCCATACACTAATACGGTGATGTACAAAATTTCAGTATTTTAACATAAAAATTCCCATAGATATGAAAAGACAAAAATACTGACTTAAGCCACTTTTCGATGCATCGACATGGGTTCTCAGAGGGAGAAAATCATGTTGGCAAATCGCGTTTCAAGGGTCATACACAAATTAAGAAAGAAAACAATGATCACACAAATAAATAATAATTTTGCTATTTAGTGGTACAAAAGTATCTACACTGTGTAGAAATAATAACTTTACACAAAGATTACAAAACTTGTTCAAAATGTTTTCCATTCATGCCAAAGATCCATTAAAGATAAGAGGCAGATATTATTTGCCTATGATGCATTTCTGCGTAGCGTCATTTACACTCTTGCTGTAAACATTTACATTTAATTTGTGATTAATCCCTCACCAACTTTGTTTAAACATATCTCTGGGTCTTTTTATGCTGAAATAAAATGCTGAAATTTTGTACATCACCTTATTAATGTATGGGGCATATTTTAGTCATTGGAAATGTTTTTGTACGGGGGCCGTATAAAAATTTAAATTTTGTTTTTCTTCAAATTTAATCCCCTGAAAATTTTTATCGATTTCATAAAATTCTGTACCATTTTTTACGCAATTTTGTAATTCATTATATATGCCTAAGATCAATATTTAAGGAATAAAAGCCGAGGTCAATGTTTTTGGGACACTCTGTATATGTCAAACATTTATTTACTGTTGATAGTAAATTTTAAAATATTTAGTATGGGTCCCCAAAACCTGGACCAAAGGGCCTATACCCGTCTTCTGCTAGTTAAGCCCTGTTCACGTTCATATCAATACGTGGTTAAAAAGTTTGGGAACCACTGTATGTTTATCTAGGGTTTAATTTTATAAAGCATCCCCTTTATATTTATATCACCTGGGAACCAGTTATGGAACCACTGTGTGTATCTTCAATAAATAAAACTGCAGCTTACGAGAATATAACTTTGTAATACTTCCTTAAAGAAAGCAGACATAGGAAAATTAGATAACTACAATTGTTTCGAAAGCGGTTTTAGCTCTTTATCAGTTCATAAACAGTAAACAATTGTAGACATCTAATTTCCCTATTCTTTCCTTCTTTAATAAAGTATCAGAAAGCTATGCACTATGTATATCTATGATT
This sequence comes from Amaurobius ferox, assembly GCA_951213105.1. Taxonomy (NCBI): domain Eukaryota; kingdom Metazoa; phylum Arthropoda; class Arachnida; order Araneae; family Amaurobiidae; genus Amaurobius; species Amaurobius ferox. The sequence continues at coordinate 98,127,168 of OX578141.1, read as the reverse complement.
TAACTTAACAACCCCTCCCATTTTATTCATATTTTCCCTCCTGTGAGAGAGGCTTAGATGGCAGCTTTTGTGTGCTGCGCTGCTCGTAACCGTAGCTGTTGTTGAATATTTCCCCCTATGTTTGGCGAGAAATTTTACGAGGATCGGAGCGATACACAGAGAAATGTGGTTCGCAAGATTATCGCTTGCGTTGATTCAAAACCTCAGTAGCGCCCTCTGTGTCATGTCACTCGTTGTTGAACTAACGACGAACGAAGGTCCGAATCCTACCTTTAACACATCAATTAAGGCAATGGGGGGTTCGACGGTCTACTATCTTCCGACGGGAAATGAGAAGACGAGGGAATTTTTATTTTTTTTTTCTTTCAACTTTAAGAATTATGTTAATTTTTAATTAAATCACTGATTGGGAAAAGGGAATGAGTCAGTTCTACACGATGTTTTGAAAAAAAAATATTCTACCACATTTATTTCCCTTCTATCTGTTTTGAGATGCGTTGGTGATTTTAAAAGCTGATTAAGAATTGTTTTAGACTTTAAACATTTCATTTAAAATATTATTTATCTTCCAATTTTAATTTCTCGGACTTATTTCCGTCTTTCACGAATTTTAATTTTTATGCCAATTTTTAATTTTGTTTGTATAAATAATATATAATAAAACATATACAGCAAATATAAATGTCTGTGCTGATTAAGATAATTGAATAAACTTTTCATTTAAAATGCTATTTATCTTGCATTTGCAATTTAAATCTCTTAGACTTATTTCCTTTTTCACTTATTTTAAATTTTATACCAAAAAGAAAAACCTGATGTAACCAACACAACTTTGCCTGCACACTCATATTCACGTTCTCTTTATTTATTTAAAGGGTGAGTTTTTTTATCCCGAATCGTACCAAAATCTAATCAACACCAGGGTCACACACATGTGACTTGCCCATAAAAATTTATGAAATTTGATCAATTAGTTTTTGAGTTAGAGTGGATGCATACATTGCACAGACAGACATACCTGATACACACACACACACAGACGTCACGCTAAAAATAATTTTTTCGTGTTCTAGAGGTCCCAAAACGTGTAGACCTGTCGAAAACTCATGTTGCGATTTTCGACACAACTCCAATACTTTTGTATACATTACCATGTATTCAAGGAAAGTAAAAATTAAATCCTTCCTTTTTTCAAATCAACCATATTTTGCATTGGCCAGTAATAAGGTTATCATGAAATCCCTGTATAAACGCCCTTTATACACTCATCGTACAAATCTTAACATAAAGAGCAAAATGATTTTTACACTTTATTGTACACATTTTTTGACTCATTTCATTTTCCTATAAGGATTCAATTATATTAGAAAGTGTGGGGAATAATATAGTGTAGTCAAAAATTGTCACTGTAATATGGAATTTCGTATAGAATTGATTATTAATCGAAATAATTTTAAACCGATTCATATTTTCCTAAATTTGCAGTTATGATGAGTCGCGGTATGCGTAAATAAATATAATAATGCAATCTTCTGCAGAATGATTTTTTTTTTTTTTTTTTTAAATATATTTCATTGAACTTAGGTGAAACAGTGTCACGCACCCCATTAGTAAGGTAAAATAATGAATTAAAAAGTGAAGTTTTCCATAAATTTCCATCGAATTGGAGTTATGAGCCACGACGGTATAGTATATAATGAAATTATCCGAAGCATGAATTTTCGTTTTATGCATTTTATTGAACTGATACTGTATTGCATACTGTATTAAAACCCTAAACAATGCATGTAAAAAAATATTTATATTTTTTAGGAATTGTCTTAATTTCTAGCACGCCTACAGAATCAGTTAATTAGTATTTCATTTTTACTCACTCAAAATCAACTGTTCGTGGCGTCATCTTAATCTTGGGTTTGCACACCATGGCCCTAAACCCGCCCCAGCTCACTGATCGGGCGCATTTTTCTTAAAAATATCGGGTCATGATCGGGAAAAAATTTCAAACCAGGTTGGGCCAGACCAGGTTTATGCCTTGAAAAGTTATTACTGAATATTAACACATAAAAAAATCATTGTTAATTTCAGAAATTCAGAAAGTAAAGTTAGGTTTAAGCTACAAATAGGTTATTCCGATTAATGATTCTATATATACTATCTAATTTAAAATAATAATAATAATAATAATAATAATAATAATAATAATAATAATGGAGCGTGGTGAGTCTAGACTTAACGAGTTTCGAGTCAAGCTGGACTCGGGTTGCAGAATATCTTCGGGTTCAGGCTCTATTACTGCCATTCTGTGTTGCCGAGACATAATTTTTCGTGTCCTTATGCATCAAATACACCCCCCCCCCTACTACCTCATATTTTGCAAGTTATTTACCTTATTTCATAAACTGTTTATACACACCCTTTTGCCCCGAAGTCAAGCAGCATCGGGCGCGGTTAGTACTTGGTGGGTGACCACCTCGGAACACCGCGTGCTGTTGGCCATCTCGGGTGTGGTATCCCCGTGGTTTGCGCGCTAGATTTGCACGCTACCACAAATGCCGCCGTGTTCATGCGGAGTACGATCACGTTAAACATGTGGGTCCGTAAGTCCTTCCGAGAGGTTGGTGGTTGGGGAAGGAGGGTACGGTCCCTGTGGATGCCTCCCCCACTGGGTTCCGGTCTAAATTGGGTGGCACTTCCCGGCCGTCCATACAGTTACCTTACACCTTTCTGGTAGGTCGGACGGTCTGGGTCTCAACAACAACACCCTTTTGCCCCCCCCCCCTCCCTGACGGCGATCCATGGTTACTTACTCATAATAGAACTCCCTTTTCTAGATTCAGAATTTTTGCATATAAATCCTTATTCCCACCTACCAAACTACTTTATTTAATATAAAAACTTAAAAATTTAAGTAACAATGTGAAGTATGCAAACAAAATAATTTCACTTTATAAATTTTGCAAAAGAAAACGTATGAGGACTACTTTGATACTTCTCCGGAGACCTGAAATACAGCCGGTCCGATGCAAAGTGAAATTACTCAATCAATCATTAACCAAAAGGCAATTTTTGTTATCAAATGTGTCCATTCCAGAGTCAAATGCCTTATCGAGGAATTTTTGTACATTTGTTGGAGGGAAATGTCTGTAGACCGGGTATCCTTATCAGGGGAAATACCTTTAGACAAGTCATAGTGTCAATCATTAAATGTTGGGTTGTAACGATACTTTCACAGCGGAAGGTATACGCGGTATGCGATCTATCCCCCCCCCCCCCACACACACACGCACACCGAAAAAAGTCACTACGTCTTACTCAATACTCTGTATATTATATACATTCTTTTGCCTTAAATTCAAAGAAACTGTGGCTAATATTCATTGTGAATAAACATTTATTCTGTTGAACGAATAAATGAATCAATGAATTGCTTTGCTGAAATAAATAAATGTAGAAGTGTGATTACTACAACAATAGGTTGGATGCAAATATACAAGTTTAATGTCCATAGTTACATCTGGCCATTCCTTGAAATATTATTATTATTATTATTATTAAATAAATAATAACAACAGCGATAATAATATTTTTATACAACGGAATATTTAACAATAATGCAACATACCAAATATGTCATTTGTAAGTAAATAAACAATCAATACATGAATCAGAAAAAATATTTATTTATTATTTGAACTAAACAAATGTTAATGTTATAATTATAATAATGTTTATGTCTATTTGACTACTATAAAAATATATTTGGTGAAAATATATACTATCTTAATGATCAAGGTCTCTTCTGGCTCTTGCGTTTAAAATAATAATAGTAGCTCCAACAGCAATAATAATAATTCCATGCAACGCAATTTATCAATAATGCATTGTACCAAATATTTCACCTGAAAGTAAATAAACAATCATTATATGAATCAGTAAAATACTTCAGTTCTTATTTAAAATAAACAAATGCTAATAATTTTTATGTCTGTTCGACTAACTCAATCATAAAATTCGTTTGATGAAAAAATATTAATAATCAGGGTCCATCTGTTACTTGAAATTGATACCAACAACAGCAGTAACAGTGCCTTCGTGCAACATAATATTTATTAATAATGCAATATACCAAACATTTTATTTGAAAGTAAATAAACAATCAATATATGAATCAGTTAAAAAGTTTTATTTAAAATAAACAAATGTCCATTTGCTAATAATAATGTTTATGTGTTCAACTAGGCGACGTGGTTGTCGAGTGGTTTCCGTAGCAATCGCTCGAACGCCGCGTTGTGGGTTCGAGCCCCACGTAAGGCATGGATGTTTGTGTTGTGGGCGTAGTGTGATCCGCCCCCCCCCCCTGGTGCGCCTGGGGCAACGTCTAAGGATGGCTAAATGGTTCACAATCTGGCCGACGTAATTAAGGCGAATGACGAAGGTCAAAGTGCCTGGCCATCTGAAAAAAAAATGTGTTCAACTACTGTAAAAATATGTTTAATGAAAATATACTATATTAGTGATCAGGGTCCCACCTGGCTCTTGATTGAAATAATAACAACAGAAGCAATAGTATTTTCATGCACCATAATATTTATCAATAATGCAATATACTGAATATTTATTTGAGAGTAAATAAACAACCAATATATGATTAATTTAAATGTTTATTTTGAAATAAACAAATGGTCATGTGCTAATAGTAATGTTTATTTGTTCGACTACTATAGAAAGACGTTTGATGAAAATATACTATAATAATGATTAAGGTCCCATCTGGGCCGTGCTTAAAAATAATAATAAAAATAACAAAAATAATATCGTCATGCATCGCAATATTTATCAATCATGTAATATACCGAATATCATATTTAAGCGTAAATAAACAATCAAGGCTTAAAAACGCTAAGTATATTAAAAAGATGCAAAATTCTATACTGCAACACAAAATTGTATTTATTTAACTACATCGTTTTGCAAGAGTGCGAACTCAGAAAGATATTTTAAAAAGTTAAATCTGGAGCAAGATGGAATTAAATATTGTAGAATCATAAAATTCGTGGCCATGACCACAAAGAAAAATAGGGAAAAGATAAAGCTGGTAGAGGAGAATCGAGAAAAAGTAAATAAAAACATTGCACAAATTCCGCCAAAGCTGTTTAAAATTCGTTGTTTCAACCTAAAAAAATATTAGCGATACCGTAAAATCTCCGAGATAATTTTTCAGTGTTCTAGATAACTCAGTCTTTGATGTAAGGGTTTAAAACATATTTTATTGCCAGGTATGTACCTATACAGTATGGATAAAACCAATATAAACAAGAAATTTGTGAAGTGAAATGATGTGTACACTTCATTTTTGACGCAACTATTAAGTATTTTTATGCTCTTTTGCGTACTTATTTCGTACAGTCATGCGAATTTTCAGAAAAACCAGAAGTGACATCTCCAAGAACAGAAATGGAAATTCTTAGTAACCCTATCACATCTCTGGAATTCAACGCTGAATCCCTATCAGTCATTATCTAAGCTCTATCTACAGCCAATCCTGATAAATAAATGTTTCAAGGAAATTTTCTGAGCCAGATGTGAAAATATTTAGGGATTCACAGATCTCCTCCAGAGTTGAATGTTGAACTTATATCAGTCATCACCTAAACTCTATCTATAGCGAATCTTGAAATATAGACGTTTCAAGAAAATATTTTGGACCGTAAATTAAAAAAGAACCGGAAGTGGAGGTCCTTAGCAATCCCCGCTCCCTTCCCCATCCAGAATTTGATTTTGAATCTATATCAGTCATCATCTAAGCTATATGTATAGCATATTTAGAGAAATAGATGTTTTAAGGAAAATGTAATTTTTTTAACCGGAAGTGACATTGTCAGAACTGGAAGGGGAAATTCATCGATACCTTTCTCTTCATACCTCCCAGAATTTATTGCTGAATCCATATCAGTCCTTGTCTAAACTCTATCTATAACCAATCTTGAGAAATAGATGTTTCGAAGAAAAATTTTAAACCGAAATTTGAAAAGAAACCGGAAGCGAAAAATCCTTAGTGAACCGCCGTATCACCTCTATAATTTCATGCTGAATCCATATTTCATCCCCTAGGTACTTTCTATAGGAGATCTAGATTTCTATAGAGAAATAGATGCTTTAAGACAATTTTTTCTCAAAGAAAAAAAATAGTAGAGCAAAATTTTTGCCACCAAAAATTCATTTCTTTATGATAATGATTTTTAACATTTTGCAATGTAAGAAATAACTGTACAGAAAAAAATATTTTGTCGATAAACTTAAAGTATATGCACCCAGCTGCCCTGTAGAATGAATTAATCCAGCTGCTCTGTAGGAATCAAAAAGTTTTAAATAAACAATTAAATAACTTTGTTAATAAACAAAAAATTAAACTTGTTAAATAAACAATTTTAAACATTTCTTTGGTCGACGATTGCAGCTCTCGGATTGGGCTGGATTATAATATTATCTCACCCTACTGCAAGCAAACAAGTTTTTTTACTTTTAAGCAAACAAGAGCTACTTTCGCCTTAATTGAAGGGAAACCACCTTTTTCTGATAAAGTTTCCTGTTTTATTTTCCGAAACCGTTTATTTAATTTTGCTAGATGCCACTGAATTTTGCAGTATTATGCATTCAGAATTTTTTATTAATCGTTTCATTCAGTTTCATACCTTTTTTAACACTTTACAACAAAGTTGAAAAGTGTTTATGACTTTGTTCATTCTGTCTGTCTGTCTGTCTGTCTGTCTGTCTGTCCGTTAGCACGATAACTGCCGTAAAAATGGCTTAATCAAAATGAAATTTTAGTATGTTGTTCAGACGGTCTATAGGACCTATGGGAATATAAATGAATAATATCACCCAATTAGTTTTGGATTGAACCCGGGTTGAAAAAATGGAATACATTGAACCCTATGGGACCTAATTTTTCAAGCATTTTTTAAGCGGATTTAAAATTCACAAATTGCTTCGAAAATTTTAGGCAGTATTCAAATTGTTTCATAAAATATATAAAAAAAAATTCAGCGAAATATATTCAGTAGTTTTTTAAATAAAAATTAAAATAATAATAACACCTTTTATATGAAGCGATCACGTGTCCATGATATGAAACGATCACATGACCCACTTCAAAATGATATATGGCATCCATCTTGTGTCAAAATCGTGATTTTTAAAGTTCTTTTTAATTCATATTGAGTGTTGTATCCATCCTAAAACTACTTTAATTCTGCCTAAATTCTGTGCATCTACATACTGAAACAACGCAATGACAATATATTTCAGTTTAAATGCTCATCCAAATATGATTATTTCTACTATTAAGCCTATTTTTCACCTATGTAAAATGTAAACAGCAAAATATGTAGAATGAGTTGTATTAGAATCGCTGTAATTCTTTAACACAAAATCATTTAGTCCAGGGAGTCTGCTTAGCTGATATGAATGAAGTATTCATTGATTGTAGAAAGAGAAGGACGATATTTTTCGATGAAGTTTTAAGCATAGAGTTAACTTATTTGTAGCTCCATGGTCTTAATTTTTAAATAAAATAAATTATTATAGTATTCTGATGAATGACATGAATGGGGGAATTATTTATGAATGAAATATTGCTTTTATAGAGAGAGCCAGGCGTGTTATTTTTTTATGACGTCATTTGAATCAATTTCAGTTGTTTTCGATGAAGTTTTCAAATATAATAAATTATCGTAGTATTATGATAATTCTAAAATTATTACCGAGGAATGTATCAAATTTTAGAGATGTTTAAACCAGGCAATTTATACTTTAATGCCGTCATTTGAATGAAGTTAATTTTTTTCGATGAGGGTTTAAGGTTTCAAATATAATAAATTAATGTAGTATTGTGATAAGTTTTAAAATATTACCGAGGAATGTATTGCATTTTAGACATGTTTAAATAAAATTGCATTGAAGTTGGAAAGTGTTTCATAATCAATGCTTTAAGCATGATTGATCTTTCTTTTTATTTTTTATTTTTTTCCCTCTATTTAATAATTGTTTTCTTTTTTTTTTGATTGGCAACGCTTCTCTTCCTGCGTCAGGTCACCATTATTCTGTTGACGGAAATTTCCCTACCTCTACGCAGCGCCTGCCCTGTCTTATTTAGCCTGATGAATATGGCATTTTTGTCCCTGAAACCGATCAATATATTTAATAAACTGTTTATGCTGTTACTAACTGGGTATGCTTTCAGAGTATCTTGGAAGTTTGCTGGGAGAGGTAGTATTTATAGTCACTTATCGAGAACGAACAATCATCAAAAGAAATGCATAGCTGAGTGATTAGAGAACTGATAAGTAAACCACGGAGACTTGTTTTCGAATAAGTCGTGAGATTCTCAGTTGCAATCGGCAGCAATAGACTGTATGTCTTTGATTTTATTTTCACAACTTCTACGTATATGACGTAAATGCAGCGTAATTTCACTCTTGATGATTTTCCCGATCCACAATTTCCCTCTTCGGGATTTTTCCGATACCCAATTTCCCTCTCGATTTCACGATGGCACGAAGGCTTACTCTGAAATATGAAACAAGAAAGATCAATCATGCTTAAAGCATTGATTATGAAAGACTTTCCAACTTCAATGCAATTTTATTTAAACATGTCTAAAATACAATACATTCCTCGGTAATATTTTAAAACTTATCACAATACTACATTAATTGATTATATTTGAAACCTTAAACCTTCATAAAAAAAAATTAACTTCATTCAAATGACGGCATTAAAGTATAAATTACCTGGTTTAAACATCTCTAAAATGTGATACATTCCTCGGTAATAATTTTAGAATTGTCACAATACTACGATAATTTATTATATTTGAAAACTTCATCGAAAACAACTGAAATTCATTCAAATGACGTCATAGAAAAAATAACACGCCTGGCTCTCTCTATAAAAGCAACATTTCATTCATAAATAATTCCCCCATTCATGTCATTCATCACAATACTATAATAATTTATTTTATTTAAAAATTAAGACCATGGAGCTACAAGTAATTAAACTATATGCGTAAAACTTCATCGAAAAATATCGTCCTTCTTTTTCTAAAATCAATGAATATTTCATTCATATCAGCTAAGCAGACTCCATGGACTAAATGATTTTGTGTTAAAGAATTACAGCAATTCTAATACAACTCATTCTACATATTTTGCTGTTTACATTTTACATAGGTGAAAAATAGGCTTAGTTGTAGAAATAATCAAATTTGGGATGAGCATTTAAACACAAATATATTGTCATTGCGTTGTTTCAGTATGTAGATGCACAGAATTTAGGCAAAAATAAAGTAGTTTTAGGACGGATACAACACTCAATATGAATTAAAAAGAACTTTAAAAATCATGATTTTGAGACAAGATGGATGCCATATATCATTTTGAAGTATGTCACGTGATCGTTTCATATCATGGTCACGTGATCGCTTCATATAAGAGGTGTTATTATTATTTTAATTTTTATTTAAAAAACTACTGAATATATTTCGTTGAATTTTTTTTTATATATTTTATGGAACAATTTGAATATTGCCTAAAATTTTCGAAGCAATTTGTGAATTTTAAATCCGTTTAAAAAATGCTTGAAAAATTAGATCCCATAGGGCTCAATGTATTTCATTTTTTCAACCCGGGTTCAATCCAAAACTAATTGGGTGATATTATTCATTTATATTCCCATAGGTCCTACAGACCGTCTGATCAACATACTAAAATTTCATTTTGATTAAGTCATTTTTACGGCAATTATCGTGCTAACGGACAGACAGACAGGCAGACAGACAGACAGAATGAACAAAGTCATGAACACTTTTCAACTTTGTTGTAAAGTGTTAATAAGAGAATGTAGAGCCCACTTCAAATATAAAAAGAAAGACTAGCGCCTTAGTAGCTCAATGAATAGAGCGTTGGCTAGTCAGATGAAGATCCGTAGTAATTTGAATCTCAACTGGGGCATGAATTCTTCGCATCTTAAAAAATGTAATAAAAACGCTAGTGCAGCTTTTCATCACGTGGGGGTGGGGGGAAATACACCTTACCCCAGGGGTACGTACGAGGAATATATTCACCAGTGGCGGATGGAGGCTAAGTTGCCGTTGTTTAAAAGCCAGAATTTTCTCTTTCATTGGGATTGCGGACATAAAAAATAAATAAATTTAGATTTTATTAACACTTTACAACATAGTTAAAAAGTGTTTATGACTTTATTCGTTCTGTCTGTCTGTCTGTCCATTAGCACGATAACTGCCGTAAAAATGACTTTATCAAATTGAAATTTTAGTATGTTATTCAGACATTCTGTGGGAACTATGGGAACATAAATTAATAATAAATATAAATTTCAGCAAAATATATTCGGTAGTTTTTTAAATAAAAATTAAAATAATAATTACACCCATATTACATGAAGAGATCACGTGACCCACTTCAAAATAAAATATGTCATCCATCTTGTGTCAAAATCGTGTGTTGTATCCGTCCTAAAGCCATTTTATTTTTGCTTAATTTCTGTGCATCTATATTCTGAAAACAACGCAATTACAATATATTTGAGTTTAAGTTATCAATGCCATCCATCTTGTGTCAAAATCGGGATTTTTAAAGTTCTTTTTAATTTATATTTAGTGTTGTATGCGTCCTAAAACCGCTTTATTTTTGCTTAATTTCTGTGCATCTACATTGTGAAACAACGCGATTACAATATTTCAGTTTAAATTATCATGAAACTTTGATTATTTCTACAACGAAGCCTAATTTTCACTTATGGAAAATGTAAACACATAAAGATGTAGGATTAGTTGTATAAGAATTGCTGAATTTCTATAACACAAAATTATTTATCTCTTTGAGCCTGAAATATAGCGGATATGAATGAAACATTAATTGATTTTACACATAGAACAGACGATTTTATAACAGACTTTTTTAATGAAGTTTTAAGCATAGAGTTACATTACGTTTACCTCCATGGTTTTAAGTTTTTAAGTAAAGTAAATTATTGTAGTATTGTGATGAATGAAAGGAATGGAATAAAAGTGTATGAATGAAATATTTACAGCTTTTACATAGAGAGCCAGGCGATTTATATTTCAATGACGTCATTTGAATAAAGTTCACTTTTTTCGATGAAGTTTTAAGTTTTCAAATGTAATAAATTATTGTATTATTTTGATAATTTCGAAAATATTACCGCTGAATGTATCGCATTTTAGAGATGTTTAAACCAAGCGACTTATATTTCAATGACGTCATTGAATAAAGTTCATTTTTTTCGATGAAGTTTTACGTTTTCAAATATAATAAATTACTGTAGTATTGTGATAATTTTTAAAATAATACCGCTGAATGTATCGCGTGTTAGAGATGTTTAAATGAAATTGCATTGCAGTTGGAAAGCGTTTCATAATCAATGCCTTGTGCATGATTGATCTTTCTTGTTTATACATAAACAAGAATTTTCCTATATGAATCATACATAATTTTGTAGACATTTGTTTCAGTCTTCTTTTTTTCTGTCTATGAGGGGGGGGGGGGGTCAAATCCTAGAGACCTCCCCCACCCTCTCAGGAGATTATCGCCTGGAGACTCCTACTAATTATAATGTTCTATAATGTTCTGAATATTTATTACCCAACTTTCTTTTGGGTCCTTTTACATTACTGAACCTCCCCTCCCCCTGCATCGTAGATATCCTAAAGATATAGGATATTATATCGTAATATCCTAAAGATATAGGATATTATATCGTAATATCCTAAAGATATAGGATATTATATCGTAATATTCTAAAGATATAGGATATTATATCGTACTATCCTAAAGATATAGGATATTTAAGCCCTGCATCGCAGGGTTTCACAGTATGGTAGTACAGCCTCTGGTTATTTGTATTTCTATATATAATTTATTAATGCTTTTGAAAGTTTTACATTTCTTGTATCTGTTTCAAAAAATTTCAAATGTATACTTTATTTTGCAAAATGTTTAAAATTCTTGAGTTATTTAAAAAAAAAATTAAGCGTGTTTTTAACTTTAGAAAACTAGTATTAAACCTGTCAACGATTTAAAAACAACAATTTTCCTCTAACTAGCACAGGGATTTCCTATAATATAACTACAGGGAAAGCACCAACTTTTTTTAATGTTTTATTTTGTTTAACAGTGTCTAGCAGTTAGCGTCGAAAATAGTCACCTACGGAAACTGGTTTAAAATATACTGATATAAAATACTAAATAATACTAATATAAAATACTAAAACGATGATTATAGATAATAATGACCAAACACAAAACAATTAAGGCAGAATATTAAAAATACTGAGTAAAATCTACAGTACTAAAAAACAGAATTTAGAGAAAAATAAACAAAATCAAAAGGAAATAATGTATTATTTTTATATTAAAAATAAACATGTACTGTTTAATTGGTTGTCATATAAGAAAAGTCTCAACAAGTCTGAAAAGCACATTCAAATTATTATATTATTCAAAAATATAGATAATACATTATAAACGTTGGCGAGAACATTAGGGGTACAATTAAAATAAATAGACAAACAAGGGGCACACTAGTTAAAAAGTAATCAGCTGAATAAAGGTTAATAACCACTGTTAAAAGTTTATACATTAAACAACCAACTCTTTCCAAATACATATCCAAAATACAAATAAATGCATGTAAACATTCAGCTTCACCTAATTCTACCCATTCCACTTCCTGAATAAGTTCGATGACACTTTACTAAAGAAACTAAATATAAAGTTGCTTTCTTTTACAATTCTTTTATTACATTGTCCAACCAACGGCCTTCCCAAGGTGATACCATTCATTCCCCAACGGACCTGAACCCACTACTCCAAAATTTTACTACAAAGAGATGCCGCCTAAATGACATTACATCATTACATAAATTTATTCCAGAAAAGCGGGGAAGAAAGAATGGCCGGCATCGTGAAAAGAGTAAATAAAATAAAAATTATCTAAATCCCCCCCCCCCCCCTCTCAAAAGTAGAAAGTAGGTCAGTGGAAGTAAAACAGTCATTTGTGTTCTTTATTGTTTTGGATAGACGGCGAACGTCCCCCCCCCCCCCTTTTCAATTAAAAAGCGAGCTTTTAAAAGGGATTTAACTTTTGTTTTGTCAACTAAAACATCTTAGATTTTGATATCGGTGCAATGTCCTTAAATGATAGCACTTCAAGGTAGAGTCAAAGAAAAAAATCTACCAACAAAAAAGAACGCAATTGCGAATTTTAATGAATATATTTTACACCGTTTTTCACTTCTCCAACAGTAATAATTACGCATTGCTCTATACTTTATTTGATACTGTTTACGCAAAGTTGTTTAATAGATACGTATTAGATAGTGATTCCCAACCTTTTTAGGCTTACGGCACCCTTATGAATATGATTGTATACTCGCCGCACCTCTCAGTGTTTTCATAGGTGTTTGGTTTATTTACAGTTAACTTTGATTTACCATTTAAAGTTGAGAAAGCCACATAATTTAAAAATGTATTAAAAAGGTTTGTGTACTAAAATAGAAACATACCAATAATATTGAAAGATATAAAAGAAAATAATATATTTATATACCACCCCGTTTAATTTCCGATATTCATGTATAATCTAATTTGAAACTCAAAATATTATTCACTTTTCATTTTTCAGAAAAAAGAATATTGCACATGTATTTTTAGTGTTATTATCCCAAGTTCATTTTTAGTGTTATTATTCCAAGGCATTTTGTCACTGTACGGTGACAAAATGCTTTGAAATATGCTTGGATATATACTAAAGCATAGCAATCATATACTGCCAAGCATATACTGAATATGTGCTTGGGAGCCATTTTGTCACCACAAAATGGCTTCCAAATATATCTTTAGTACTATTTATACAAAAGATATCTTACTGAGTACCATTATTAATTTCAATCTAAATTTTAATCTTAAAGGGACATTTCACTTTTAAAATGCGCAGAGATCTACAAAATCAACACAATTTTAAAACTTTTTTAAATACAATCTACTGAAGTTATGATCATGAAACATTTAGGGCAGACAAACATAAGACTATATTTTTCAATACAAATAAAAAGTAATTCAAAATTGAGATATAATACACAAAAATTAATTATGTGTTTAGTAGTTAAAATCATAGCAGGTTTTCACGCACATGATATTATATACCTTCTATAGATATACTCAAACTACTTTTAGGGGTTTTTTAAAGACAATATTCATAATACACTTGTACAATGGAATTATTGGATTCTTTTAATTTTAAATGCTGTAAATTATTACTTCTTTTAGTTTAATTTTTCTGAATTTTTAACAATTTTTTTGCTAATATTTTTACAGATTTAATTCCATTTGCACTTTTTCTCAGTGGTGTTATCACAATACAAATAAAATTTCATATATCAAATGGTTTTTTGGATTATATGCGCGTATGCTCAATCTACATTTTGAGAAAAGCGCGTTCAAAGTAACTTGTACAACTAATTTCCGGGTTGTTGATTTATATTTTTTTCATTAACTCAAGAAAACATCGGCGTACAGAAATAATATTTATAACAAAATGTTCAGAAGTAACTAGACATTTTATTAAATAATAATTAAATTAATTATGATTTAAAAGGTAGGTTATCCTTTCAAACTATTTAAAGCAAGAAAATTAATTTCTGAATTTTTAAACGAATGCATAAAAACTGAAGAAAAGTGCCACCATTTTAAAAATGCATTTGGTGCAAAATGCTGGACATGAAGTGTAGACTTATTTTCTATATTTCCCGAGAGCACAAAATAAAAAGAGCTGGTGATGCTTTCCTTGAACAACTGTCACGTGTTTCACAAAATAAATGATATGACTATCAATATGAGCCATTGTCTTCCAGACCATAAGCAAGTTGTCCAACTAGTTATTGCAAAAAGTATAGAACTAGTAGCAGACTGTCATTTTACGGCTTAGTAAGAAAACGTTACAATAAATGGAACTGCTGCTTGAAATACATACAATACTTCTTTGAAGAGAGAAAATCTGCTATCTTCAAGGAAGTATTGTGTGTTATGAAAATGTTAGTTCGATCACCCATAGCACGTCATTCCCTCACTCTGTCTATATTCTAAATTTTTGTATAACATATTCTATCTGTATAACATATAAATAGAAATATTACAATATTGACATTACTCATGTAAAGAATTTGGAGCCTGTTTTAGTATGGAGATCCTGCAATGCAAGACTAATGGTTCTTTTTAAGATTTATAAAATGAATTAAACTATTTAATTTTTTTACTCATCTGAACTTCTTACGAATCTCGTATGTTTAGTCAATACGAATAATTATTTATTTTTACGTTTATTTATTTATGTATTTATTTATTTCTCTTTATTTTCACAAACTGGTAGAACATTAGACTGGAGTTTACTTGAAAATCGCAATCTACCGGAACTGGAAATCGAATCCATGTAGCATGGTAAGCACTTAGGTTGGTGACCTCAACACCATACCCCCCCCCCCTCCCATGTCAGGTAATACGTTCTTTAAAACCAGTCCAGGTGGTGTACCCTGTTCCACAGACAAATATAGTATTCTGTGCCCTGTTCCTTTCAGTCGCTACCACACTATAATTTGTACGAGCCCCAATTGTAGATCATTAGTATTCATATCAATTAAAAATCCCAAGCAGAGGGGATCAATAATCTTCTCTGGATCTTCTGATTAGCGCTTCGATATGCTGACCACTGAAACATCCCGGCCACGTCAGGTAGTTACTCAGGAAGTTACTCCCGTTTCCCATCAAAAGTTCGAAATTTGCTTTAAAAATTTCATTTGTTTATAAAGTACTAGAACAAATTACCCGGCGTTGCGCGGGTCCGAAATAAGCACCTGCTACTTAAATAATGCATTTAGAGAATAGCCCACAACCAAAAAATTTATTCCAGTTTCAAACCAAATCTCCATGCATGTGTTCCGCAAACATGGAAAGCAAAATAAATAAATAAATAAATAAAAATAAAAGAAACGATCCCTTCTCTAGGAGAGGGCTCGGGTATGCTCAGTACAAAAGGGAGACACCGCAGTCTTCCGCACTTTATTAAGGGAAATGCGTTTGCAATTTTTATGCGTTTACTTGAAAAATTACAAAAAATAAAATAATGTAGTAATGATTATTATTTTTTGTTGTTGTTGTTAGAACGCGAAGGTATGCACACAACTTTTTGTCAAACTATGAAATTGGGCTATCTTCATATTTTGGATGGATGTGTAGTGAATGAAGAAAACGATTTTTTTTTCTAGTTTTCCCTACAATACACGGCAATGTATAGAGTATTCAAATTGTGTCGAAAATCGGAACTCGGGTTTTCGATGGATCTACACGTTTCAGGCACTCTAGAATACGAAAAAACTATTTTTAACTTAACGCCTGTGTGTGTGTGTGTGTGTGTGTATGTGTGTGCTTTAGCTTAAAACTATTTGACGAAATTTTATAAAATTTGGTATATAAGTGGATTACTCCCGTGCTCATTAGATTTTGGTACCGGTCTAAAGAAAAGAACCTGCCTTAATTTGCGAAACGGCTCTCAAAAATCGCCAAAATCTAAAATAAAAGACTGCTGTGCTCAAATGTATCAATTAAATGTTTGTATTATACGCAATATTTAACGACGAAATCAATATAAGACCAACCCCATTTCCCCCGGACTAACCATTCTCGATATGTATTTCCGTTTTTTCGCAGTCTTTGAAAATACGTCCAGTGGCCAAATAAAAACGAAAAGTTAAGTAAAACTGTAAGTACAGTGTAATTTCACATAATTACACGTGTTACTTTGTTCAATTGAACTCAATTTAATGAATTATGAAATAAAGAAAGAGAAAATTCATTTGAATCAGTTATGTGCTGTCACGTTACATGTTTTTCTCCTCTAAATAGGCACGTATAGCGAGGCTTTTATCATTTTCGTGAAAGCGAAATAAAATAGTACGATAAAAATGTTTCCTCTATACAACTTAAAAGAAAGTTTTGTATGTAAACATTATACAATGATTTATAACGTAATTGTAGTTGATATAGCAAGACAATAATTGTGCGAGCATAAATGTTGTTAAATTAGATGATAGCAAAAACGACGAAATACGTAATTAAAGCTGATGGTGCAAGACAGTACAAATTCAATTCGCATAAACATTATTTATTTATTTATTTCATTATTTATTTAGAATATTTGTACACTTCTAAACAGACAAGCCCAGTTACAGAAAAGGAAAATGCATTTTACGGATAATGCAAAAAACACACACAAGATGAGCATGCAAACACCATAAAATTTAACATGACATAATTTGATAATTTTACATAATTTGATAATTTTACATGACATAATAAAATTTGACATAATTTGAATAACATAAAATTTGAAATTAAAATAATTAATTTAGAAACTCATTAAATATTGTAAGAGAACGATTATATTTTTTACAATCAGAAAACTGACAACATAAAATCTTTAAAATCATCCGGTGTATCATTAAAAATGTCAAATGTTGGAATGTATACTATAGAGCTTTCTGACAAATGGTGTTATTTATTGGTTGATTCTTCAGAAAAATTTTACTTTTAGAGATCTCATTAAATATAAGCTTAGTTCTAGTATTGTAAGAATATGGATATTAATCCCACTTAGTAAGTTGAAACACTCCATATTATTATGAAGTAAGTTATAAACATGAAATATGAAAACAAAAGAAAATCGTCTGCATTCGAAGGAAGTGTTTTTACTTAAGCAAAGAACATGATATAAAGCTGTTACAGAACCTATTTGATTTGTAACAAGAAAGATCAATCATGCTTAAAGCATTGATTATGAAACACTTTCCAACTTCAATGCAATTTTATTTAAAAAAGTCTAAAATGCAATACATTCCTCGGTAATATTTTAAAACTTATCACAATACCACATTAATTTATTATATTTGAAAACTTAAACCTTCTTTGAAAAAAATGAACTTCATTCAAATGACGGCATTGAAATATAAATTGCCTGATTTAAATATCTCTAAAATGCGATACATTCCACGGTAATATTTTTAAAACTATCATAATACGACGATAATTTATTATATTCGAAAACTTCATCGAAAACAACTGAAATTAATTCAAATGACGTCATAGAAAAAATAACACGCCTGGATCTCTCTATAAAAACAGCATTTCATTCATAACTTCCCCCATTCATTCCATTCAACCCAATACTATAATAATGTATTTTATTTAAAAATTAAGACCATGGCGCTACAAGTAATTAAACTCTATGCTTAAAACTTCATCGAAAAAAATCGTCCTTCTCTTTATAAAATCAATTAATATTTCATTCATATCAGCCATGCAGACTCCATGGACTAAATGATTTTGTGTTAAAGAATTACAGCAATTCTAATACAACTCATTCTACATATTTTGCTGTTTACATTTTACATAGGTGAAAAATAGGCTTAGTTGTAGAAATAATCAAATTTGGGATGAGCATTTAAACACAAATATATTGTCATTGCGTTGTTTCAGTATGTAGATGCACAGAATTTAGGCAAAAATAAAGTGGTTTTAGAACGGATACAACACTCAATATGAATTAAAAAGAACTTAAAAAATCACGATTTTGAAACAAGATGGATGCCATATATCATTTTGAAGTGGGTCATGTGATCTTTTCATTTCATGGTCACGTGATTGTTTCATATAAGAGGTGTAATTATTATTTTAATTTTTATTTAAAAAACTACTAAATATATTTCGCTGAATTTTTTTTTATATATTTTATGGAACAATTTGAATATTAACTAAAATTTTCGAAGCAATTTGTGAATTTTAAATCCGCTTAAAAAATGTTTGAAAAATTAGGTCCCATAGGGCTCAATGTATTTCATTTTTTCAACCTGGGTTCAATCCAAAACTAATTGGATGATATTATTCATTTATATTCCTGTAGGTCCTACAGACCGTCTGAACATCATACTAAAATTTCATTTTGATTAAGTCATTTTTACGGCAGTTATCGTGCTAACGGACAGACAGACAGAATGAACAAAGTCATAAACACTTTTCAACTTTGTTGTAAAGTGTTAAAAAATGTATCTCAGAAACTTATTTTTAATATTTTTTTCAATATTGCGCATTGAAATTTAAAATATAAATAATATGAACAAAACCGGACCACGCATCCGTACTCCAAAATAGATCTCGCAAAATACTTAACAAGTAAATATAAAAGCTTTTATTCATAACTCGTTATAAACAATTTCATTGAAGGTAAATCTCTTTTATATATAGAGAGAGGAGAATGTTGAATATTGGACTCTTTTTTAAATATCTTACAACAATGGGATTTTTGTGGGTTTTTTCGGAAGAAAAAAAAAAATGCCGGTTCTGTTTCTCGAAAATCTGCCAAATATAAATTAAAATATTCTATTAGACAAAGTTGTGTACTAAATTTCAACTCTCTAAGACGTAGATGTTAAAAATGCCATCAAAAAGGTTGAAACAGACAGATAACGACACAGCAGGCAGACAACTACACAACAGACAGACAGCGTCACAACAGACAGATAACCACACATCGGTCTTGACGAGTTAAATAAAAGCTTTAAAAAACAAGAAAGATCAATCATGCTTAAAGCATTGATTATGAAACACTTTCCAACAGCAATGCAATTTTATTTAAACATGTCTAAAATGCAATACATTCCTCGGTAATATTTTGAAACTTCTCACAATACTACATTGATTTATTATATTTGAAAACTTAAACCTTCATCGAAAAAAATGAACTTCATTCAAATGACGGCATTGAAATATAAATTGCCTGGTTTAAACATCTCTAAAATGTGATATATTACTCGATAATAATTTTAGAATTATCATAATACCACGATAATTTATTATATTTAAAAACTTCATCGAAAACAACTGAAATTCATTCAAATGACGTCATAGAAAAAATAACACGCCTGGCTCTCTCTAAAAAAGCAGCATTTCATTCATAAATAATTTCCCATTCATGTCATTTATCACAATACTATAATAATTTATTTTATTTAAAAATTAAGACCATGGAACTACAAGTAATTTAACTCTATGCTTAAAACTTCATCGAAAAAAATCGTCCTTCTCTCGGTAAAGTCAATGAATATTTCTTTCATATCAGCTATGCAGACTCCATGAGCTAAATTCTTTTGCGTTAAAAAAATACAGCAATTTCTATACAACTCATCCTACATATTTTGCTGTTTACATTTTACATAAGTGAAAAATAGGCTTAGTTGTAGAAATAATCAAATTTGGATGAGCATTTAAATTCATATATATTGTAATTGCGTTGATTTAGTATGTAGATGCACAGAATTTAAACCAAAATAAAGTGGTTTTAGGAGGGATACACACTCCATATGAAATAAAAAGAACGTTAAAAATCACAAGTTTGAGACAAGATGGATGCCATATATCATTTTGAAGTGGATCAAGTGATACTTTCATATCATGGTCACGTGATCGTTTCATATAAGAGGTGTAATTATTATTTTATTTTTTATTTAAAAAACTACTGAATATATTTCGCTGAATTTTTTTTTTATATATTTTATGGAACAATTTGAATATTACCTAAAAATTTCGAAGCAATTTGTGAATTTTAAATCCACTTAAAAAATGTTTGAAAAATTAGGTCCCATAGGGCTCAATGTATTTCATTTTTTCAACCCGGGTTCAATCCAAAACTAATTGGGTGATATTATTCATTTATATTCCTATAGGTCCTACAGACCGTCTGAACAACATACTAAAATTTCATTTTCATTAAGTCATTTTTACGGCAGTTATCGTGCTAACGGACAGACAGAGAGACAGACAGACAGACAGACAGATAGACAGACAAACAGACAGAATGAACAAAGTCATAAATACTTTTCAACTTTGTTGTAAAGTGTTAAAAAAACGAATAATCACAGAAGCATCTTTAAAAATTTTGAACATTGGCATCAAGAACCAAAGTTTCTTACAAGTCTTTTTAATAATTTTCTGTATATGTATATTAAAAGTATATTTGGAATCATACATAATTCCTTGATCAGAGATATTGTCTTTTCTATCGAATAATTCTCCATTAATCTTATAAGCACACACAATTGGATTTTATAAAATTTATTACAAAACGCTTATCAATATTCAAGAACAATCGATTTTATTTACACTAGTCATATAATTTTAAAACGTTCCAACAGCAATATATCACTATCATGATATGTTAGGTTTGCTTTTTATTCATACAGAATAGGATAATTTATTATTCACAATTCTTCTATAACACATATCAAAAATATTATCATAGGTTAGAGTATTCTACTTTATCAGATTAAGCCACGTTAAACCCCAATAAGCTGGCATCTCCCTTAATCTGACATAATTCCTACGTAATTCTTTCTCTTTATAAACAGGGATCAAAAGTCAGCCACAACTTTTAATCCCTGTTCACAGAGAGTTATAGAAACATATATGTAATATGATGTTTAGTACTTTGAAAATTATATTACAGTATCAATAAGTAAAATACACTTTGTGCAAAGGATAAGGAAATTTGATACTTTCGAGGATACCCTGGTTCATCTTCGTCTGTGCAAGAGAACCAACAAACCTGAAGTCCAAATGAAGGATGATTCCTCTCTTGGACTTCGGGCTCGTTGGTTCTCTTGCTTTGATGAAGGGGATACAGTGTATCTTCGAAACAGCTGTATGCTGCATTATTGTGTTATTTGTACTTATATACGTTGCTCATGTTTTCTGTATATTACAGTAGTTAATATACTTAATATAAAGAAAACGTGAGTAACGTATAATGAATAAAGAGATTTCAAGCAGTTTTTCCAAAATCATAAATTTTTGATCAAATAGATCGGCGTGTAATTCGGATTATCTAAAATCTAGACATTCCAAATAATATAATATTTCTAATAATTTAATCGTTAGTTGTTAAATCAAAAAGTGACTGATGACAAAAAGTGCATCAAAAAAGGTGACTGATTTTTCTAACAGATTCGATTGGCGAATTTTATGTTGAGTCATCATCTATCTTAGAATTCACTTAAAAATCTATCTTTTTCTGTGTTCTTGCTGAGAAATTTGTAAAGTTGAGATATATAAGATACAACAAGCACTATACAATTAATATTAATATAACATAATTAATATTAACGCATAACGTTTTATTAAAACATCTGATGTACCCAATACATCACTTTTCCTGCTGATTTACTAGTTTCACATTGTATGAAAATAATAGCACAAATTTGACCTTCCATATAACTACATGTCGCTGAAAATCACCTGACTTCTTTTTGTTACCGATTAACATAAGGATACAATTTTTTTTTGTTTTTAATTAGCTCGTTTAATTCGACAGGTATAGAATTCCACGTAAAAAAAGTAAAATTTTTTATCTCCAGAACGGCTAGTAATAATTTATAAACAACGGGAATCATTTATTTGGGATAAAAAGTACTTAAAAATATTCATTTATTTAATAATAGTGAGAAGATTTAAATTTTTGTATTTTTTTTTTTTAGATTTTTGATCAAGGACGGGCAATATCGTGAGAATTACGCCTATTACCGCATTGATTTAAATAAAAAATATATTAAAGCGCTATATCTGTATTTTTTTAAGTTATCTTTTTATAAGACTATTTCAGTTATCGAAAAAATGTTTGAAAATTTAAAAGCCTCTGTATCTGCTCCTTTTTTAAAAAGTCAATAAGCCTGTGGCGTTTATCGATTAGAATAATCCCACCAAATTTTATTGGATTTGTTCAATATGTTCAAGAAATATGGTGACCATAAACTCACAGAGAGGCAGACTCACACAGGCATCAGTGAAAAAAATGTTGTTGGGTATTCAGTGAGATTTAAAGCGTGCAAATTCATCAAAATCCGAGAATATAATTCTTGAAAAATGGGTTCATTTAGGAAGCTGTGGGTCATACCTCATACCCCCCCCCCCCCCAAGTATTCCCAAGTTATTATGCTTCTTAAATAATTTTCCCTGTCGAATAATATTTCGATAAATAAAACATTAATCCATAAATACTATTTGCCTCCACTAAGAAATACTTTTGCTCCCCCCTCCTAAAAAAATACCCCCCCTCAAGAAATTCTTGAAATGGCGTCCTTGTTTTGATCCCATCACACTACTTTCCCTTAACATGTACTATGTATTGTAGCAAAAAGATAAAAGAGCATTGAGACATGTATAGAGAAATTTCTTCAACAGGATAAAACGAAAAATGTTGGCAACAACTCCCAAAGCAAAATCAATACTCCCAAATTATTTTTACTCCCAAAGTAAAATCGATGAAAAGAATCCTAGGAGCAAACATGGAATATACTGTAATAGACTATTTTTTATCAGGGGGGAAAAAAAGATAAATTTGCAGTTCTTTTAAAGCTTTACAATTAAAAAAAATTTCGACAGTTTTGCTTTAAAATTCAAAATATTCGAAGAATTGTTTTTAGAATTATCAGAAAATTCGTGTGCACTAAACTCTATTGTACAAAGGTTTATTATCGGATTTAATTGTTTGCCGGTGTTCACATACTGATATCTTTTATCGATAAACTAAAGCTTTTGGTTTAGTTGGCGATGAAAATGGTATTTACTATCTCTGTTTAGAAGGTTTTATTTTCAATTGTAAAGCTCTATGATGAAATTCAATTACATTTTAAAAAAGTGCAATATAAACTCGACTTGAAACATAGATTTTTATGCACGTTTCATTAAGGGGATATATCAATTTTCGATTGCAATTATATATATTCTTTGGGGAATTTTTAAACATACAATTTTGAAGATAAGTCATAGATCGAAAAATAAATTATAGAGTTCACTGTCCATAAGATTATTTTTCAACTAATGTCTGTAGATACAATTCTTTTCTTATTAAAGTGAAGCTATTTAATGTTTCTGTACACTAAACCTAAAACATTTGAAAAATTTTACAAAAAGGTATTTTTGAAAAAATGATAAATGCTATAAATGCTAAATTTCATATTTTCTGTTTTGAATCAGATAAAATATTTTTTATTATATATTTATTTTTAAAAAATTATAAATTTTGGGTTTAGTGCAAGCATATTTATTACTTTATTAGTTCCATATGTATATTGATTTTTAAGCAAACAGGATAATAGCTTTTTGTAATCATGCGGACAGACACAAAAGTTTAAAACTGAGGAACGGGAAAAGAAACTCAAAACTGGAGAAAATTGCAATGTATACAAATGCCCATTTATCTTTGTATGCTTAATTTACGTCCGATTTTGGTGAGGTGTGCTTTGAATTAATCCTGAAAATGTAATATATATTTTAAAATTAAACTTAAAAAATTAATTTTTAAAAAGTTAAAAACTACTTTTCCCCTTAAAAATACGAGTCTGTTAACTTAAATCTTGTTTGTTAATTTGAATTGCTCTCTTTAATGGAATTTAATCCTTTTTTAACCTAACAGTTCGATTGACGAATTTTTTTTTATAAAATCATAGCCATATCCAGGAACTTGAAAAGGGGGAGGGGGTTGACGATTGAATGCAGAGCTGCAGTGCTAGAGCAATTCCCTATTGGGTACATTATGTAGCCAATATGTACCCAATAGATAGTTATTTTTCTGACTCTTGAAACACTGAAGACTAGACTGTTATTTTTCAGCCAATAGCAGGGGCACTGACCTATGGCCAGTGGCGAAACGTCAGGGGAGACAAAAAAGACAGAGTCTACCCAAATAATTATGACCAAGTAGCTTTTATTTTAATTATATGTTATTCGAAATAAATGTACAACATGTTTTCTTTGTAAATATCCGAAGAGTGAGGCAAACATATTTTTACTCCGACTGGCGCCAGACTCTCAAAAGCCGGCGTATTTTTTAAGAGAAATATACTTCGAAGTGTTTACCCCATCAGGTGATATTGTATTGGAAATGGGATTAACAGAAAATGTACACACAACTTCTTTTCCCGGCCGTCCAAACGGTTACCTTGCACCTTTCTGGTAGGTCGGGCGGTCTGGGTAACAACAACAACACACAACTTCTTGGGGCGCAGTAGCCCATTGCTTAGCGCGCTGGAGTTGCACTCGGTAGGCCCGGGTTCGATTCCAGCCACTGCCAAAACTGCCGCCGTGTTCACGCGGAGTACGATCACGTTAAACATGTGGGTCCGTAAGTCCTTCCGAGAGGTTGGTGGTAGGGGAAGGAGGGTACGGTCCCTGTGGATGCCTCCCCCACTGGGTTCCGGTCCAAATTGGGTGGCACTTCCCGGCCGTCCAAACAGTTACCTTACACCTTTCTGGTAGGTCGGACGGTCTGGGTCTCAACAACAACAGCAACACACAACTTCTTGCCGCCGTGTTCATGCGGAGTACGATCACGTTAAACATGTGGGTCCGTAAGTCCTTCCGAGAGGTTGGTGGTAGGGGAAGGAGGGTACGGTCCCTGTGGATGCCTCCCCCACTGGGTTCCGGTCCAAATTGGGTGGCACTTCCCGGCCGTCCAAACAGTTACCTTACACCTTTCTGGTAGGTCGGACGGTCTGGGTCTCAACAACAACAACAACACACAACTTCTTGCCGCCGTGTTCATGCGGAGTACGATCACGTTAAACATGTGGGTCCGTAAGTCCTTCCGAGAGGTTGGTGGTAGGGGAAGGAGGGTACGGTCCCTGTGGATGCCTCCCCCACTGGGTTCCGGTCCAAATTGGGTGGCACTTCCCGGCCGTCCAAACAGTTACCTTACACCTTTCTGGTAGGTCGGACGGTCTGGGTCTCAACAACAACAACAACACACAACTTCTTGCCGCCGTGTTCATGCGGAGTACGATCACGTTAAACATGTGGGTCCGTAAGTCCTTCCAAGAGGTTGGTGGTAGGGGAAGGAGGGTACGGTCCCTGTGGATGCCTCCCCCACTGGGTTCCGGTCCAAATTGGGTGGCACTTCCCGGCCGTCCAAACAGTTACCTTACACCTTTCTGGTAGGTCGGACGGTCTGGGTCTCAACAACAACAACAACACACAACTTCTTGCCGCCGTGTTCATGCGGAGTACGATCACGTTAAACATGTGGGTCCGTAAGTCCTTCCGAGAGGTTGGTGGTAGGGGAAGGAGGGTACGGTCCCTGTGGATGCCTCCCCCACTGGGTTCCGGTCCAAATTGGGTGGCACTTCCCGGCCGTCCAAACAGTTACCTTACACCTTTCTGGTAGGTCGGACGGTCTGGGTCTCAACAACAACAACAACACACAACTTCTTGCCGCCGTGTTCATGCGGAGTACGATCACGTTAAACATGTGGGTCCGTAAGTCCTTCCAAGAGGTTGGTGGTAGGGGAAGGAGGGTACGGTCCCTGTGGATGCCTCCCCCACTGGGTTCCGGTCCAAATTGGATGGCACTTCCCGGCCGTCCAAACAGTTACCTTACACCTTTCTGGTAGGTCGGACGGTCTGGGTCTCAACAACAACACACAACTTCTTGCCGCCGTGTTCATGCGGAGTACGATCACGTTAAACATGTGGGTCCGTAAGTCCTTCCAAGAGGTTGGTGGTAGGGGAAGGAGGGTACGGTCCCTGTGGATGCCTCCCCCACTGGGTTCCGATTTAAATTGGGTGGCACTTCCCGGCCGTCCAAACTGTTACCTTATATCTTTCTGGTAGGTCTGACGGTCTGGGTCTCAACAACACACAACTTCTGTCATTTAACTTCCGTACAGTCTCAGGTAGAAGTGTCTGAGTTGCGGGATATGTGAAACGTCCTTTTCTCCTTCCACGACGGGATGTTCTTTTTCTTATTTTTTGTCTGACTCGTTTAGTTTCAGAAAACATAGTTGTTTTATAGTCGGGGAACTCTGGAGAGTAATTGTAAAGTTAACAACACGTTTTATTTGGATAATCGGTAAATTATAGGGGGTTTATCTGAAATTTTTTTATGTGAATCAAAAATTAATTCATTTTTTACAAATGAAAAAGTAAAGCTTGGTGAGTGGTATATTTATTAGTTGTTTTCTTTAATTTTAATACACTAGTTAAAATCAAGTTTTTTTTCCTGGTTTTGGTCCGAGTTTTGGTTCCTGGTTTTATGTCTCAAATTCTTTTGTTACGCTTCGCTATGACCCTTAATCTCCCTGGCTGCAGAGCTGATTTAGAAAATACTCACATTGCACTCCTCCCTTACTAACTAGCACATTTAAATTAATACATTGAAACCTACTACATTACAGCAGGACTGTAGAAGTATCTTTTAGCTTCCTGACGTTATAGTACGTGTTGTTCGCCTCGTGTAATATCCACCATCGACCGTTAGGTGAACTTAGGAGGTCCCATAGGACGCAAAGGTCCTTCGGGTGCATTCCAGCTAAACGTAATTTTTTTATTGTCATCTAAATATTTTATCTGTTGTAAATCAACTTTTTTTTTTAATATATTACACAAAAAGTTGATTTACAACAAAATCATCTTTATAGTTTTCTGACATTCTAAATCGCTTTGTCGGCACATCACTTTGATATTTAATTAACATCTTCCTAAAATATGGCAAGCAAATGAAAAATAAATTTCAGGATCCACACTTTTATTTTTAAATACATCAAAACATGAACAAATCACACACACACACACACACACATCAATTCAATGAAAAATGGTAGATTCGTATACAGGAATTCTAAAAACGTAAAAAATCAATCAAAATGTGAGAGTCTGACCCCATCACAATATATTTCCCTTTACATATACAGGTACTATGAATTGTAAGGAAAGTAATAAGCGAAAATCTGTCAAAGAAAATTTGACAGTTAAAAGAGAACAGTTTCCCGTAATTTACATTCGCAATCACTATAATCTAAAAGAATGAGAACTGTTCTAGACTGACTACAAGATTTAATTCCTTCATATGCCTTTACTTAATCCTTTAACCCGCATTCGGTCATTTCCTGGGCTTTATGAGTTCGGGGAGGTTTGTCTCTGAGCGACAGAATGACACACTATAAATCGTCGGCTGTAATCCGAATTGAATACATTTGAAAGCGAAACAATCAAATAAAAAAGAAAAAGATTCGATTATGCTGAAAATCGTTTGGCTTGTGTACAATATATTTTCCTCCCCTCCAAATAAGGCTGGACCCTGATCCGATTTACGAACTCTAGTATTTATTTATATAAGCAGGTCTAGTAAGGGGGAAATCCAGAGTAGTGCATTTATTACAGTTAAGACCTCATAGCGGCAGCGGCGGCGGATTAAGGTATTGCGTGGATTAGCAATATATATATATATATATACACTTATCCCCCGATTTACACGGCACTTGTTTTACACGATTTCGTTTTTACATGGTTTATAACTTAACAGATTTCAAAAAATTGATAAAAATGTATATTCCGCTCCATATACGCCCATACAAAGATTTGATGACATTTTTGAATTTTATTCCTTTGGTAACACTGATGAAAACAACAGGGGATTCCCGGTGTTGTAAAATATATACATTTAGGGGAATCCCCGTAATGGGGAATTCCCGTATAGGGAAATCCCCGTAATAGGGGAATCCCCGTATGCATTTCACAACAGTAAAGCTATCTGGTTCATGCAAGTACATAGTGCAGAAACATTTTAGCAGCAAAGCTTATATTATTGTGCGTTTATCTTTTGAACTGGTAAGTTTTCAACATTAATAGTTTTCTTGCATCTTTATAGTTTGCGTAAATTTGTTAAGGTTCTATAATGTCAAAGGATTTGAAGAAAAATCAAATGAAAAGAAAAGTCATTTCTTTAGAAACTAAAATTCAAATATTAGACCGTCTACGTAATAGAGAAAGAGTAACGGATGTTGCTAAATTTTACTCCATGAATGAAACCACAATAAGGACAATAAAAAAAATGAAGACTCCATTAGAAAAAGTGTAGCAGCTGGAACCTGCAGCAGTATGAGTACGACTTCATATGTTAGAGATGTTACAATGGAAAATATGGAAAAAGCCTTAGTGATATGGATAGAAGACCAAACTCAAAAGCGAATCCCGATCGATACCAATGCTGTTACAAATAAAGCTTTGAAGATTTATCAATTACTTAAGAATCAGTCGCCGTCGACTTCGTCCGATGAAAAGAAGGTATCTTTTTCCGCAAGCCATGGGTGATTCGAGAGATTCAAACAAAGACATTCTTTACATAATCTGAGAATGAAAGGTGAAAGTGCATCTGCTGATTCGGATGCGGCACAACAATATCCGGCAAAACTTGCTGAAATCATTGCCGCTAACTCCTACACTTCTGATCAGGTTTTCAATGCTGACGAGTCCGGATTATTCTGGGGGAAAATGCCGGAAAGAACCTTTATAGCCAAAGCTCACAAATCAGCTAGTGGTCATAAAGTAGCGAAAAGTCGTATAACAGTTCTTTGCTGTTGCAATGCTTCTGGCGATTTGTTGTGATACAACCATTCAAAAGACTTAATTAAAGAATAAAATCAATCGAATGATCATATCTCAACACCTGATTGGGTCGGACACTCACATACAATTAAAAAGGAAATTAATTATTAATATTTAATGTAATGGGACCGTATAGTGGGGAATAAATTTTAGAACATAATATCAATGCGTTGTGTTATTTAAAATATTAAACCATACTTGTATGTGAGCGCCTTAAAATTACTTACCTGTAACTTTAATTCATTACTCTAAATTTTCTTTGTCAAATGACTCAATAGAATTATAACTTCACCTTGCAACTATTAGTTACCACTAATTATTCAGTCATTCAAATAAAATAATATATGCATTTAAAGTCAAAGTTACTTTAACCAAATCGATTTTCTTTTTTTATATATATATATTCATCAAGCAGAATGTGTAAAGTCACATGATTCCATAAATGGTAATGAACACATCAATAGTCTTTTTTATATTATACTTAAAGTTCACTCTCTTTGTAGAAGGAAAAATGAAAATAATAGCAGAATACAATTCCAAAATGTACATTAATAACTGCACACAGGAATACCAATATGCACTTTGCTGTTGTAATATGTTTTCCAAAGTATAGATAAATGATGTAACATTTTAATCTTCATGATGACTTATTAACTCGTTTTCATATCCTGAGAGCAAATTTTTTTTAAATAACCAACAAAGGGCAGGTAAAATTAGTAATAATAATTATGTCAAATTAATGTCCGGCATAATAATTCTTTCAGAAGAATATAAGACCAGAACTGCACAGTATATTGACAAAAATCAAATCCATAGATTATATCCATAGAGAAAAATGCTGTTATCAAACTAAGAAACAAATAAAACTCTCCAACTTGGTTCAAATAATTTAATAAATAGTGATCGATGAGATATTTGATGTAACAATCAATTTATAATAAATCCACTTGATATTAAACTCCTGCATTCTCACTTTGTAAAATATACATTCCACAAGTAATAAAAATTCAATAGATTCAGACTTAATTCATAAACAGAAAAACACAAAACAAATATATATTGATATTCAATCCGTAAAAAAAAATACTTCATCTTCAGCACTTAAAGCCACATGGATATAATAATAAAAAAAAAAAATGGCAAAAAACGAGGCGCCCCCCTAAAGGGGACCCCCACATAAAATTCACCTTCACACTCCACGAAAAATCGAGAGAAGCGAATGGCTCAGCAGTTATTCCGAAGAAATTCCCGCCTAAACAGGAAGTTGCCATCAGACAAAAACTTAACTCTCGCTCAACCAAGGAGATTAAAAGGATCCACGTATCACCTGAAACCGGATTTACCAACTGTCGAAAACGGGTGTCATTTTACCGCAGTAAGAAAGTGGATGTCATACACATACATAAGCATATGAATACTGCAGCACAATATAATTAAAATTAATAAAAGAGACAATTGGTCTATTAATGGATATATAAAATAAAAGCAATTTTGAATAAGATAATTTGGAATAATAATAAAGTAAAATAAAATATTTAATGATTTATAAAAAAATAAGTTAATTTGGAATAATAAAATAAAGTGTTGTGACGTGTCACAACATTACAACTCCTCACTAAAAAAAAAAGAAAAAAAAAAGAATTTAACCTTACATGTAAATAATTCAGTTAATTTCATAAAAAAAAAGTCAAAATCTGACAAATGCCTGATACAACATATATATAAAAACAATCTGTGATGAATACAGTAGATGAACATAATTTCTATGAATCGATTACTACTAAGTGCATGTAAATGATCACATAATATAATCAACATTATCCTGAGACAAGTATGATATTAAAATGTAATTAAATGAGTACAATCAATAATGTATATAAATAAGTATGAATAAGTATGTAAAGAATTTTTTGTTTTCGATATGAGTACATATAAAAAAAATCTGAATGAGTGCAGTTGCAAGTATATAAAAGAAAAAAAAATTTTCATTAAATTTTGCCACATAAAAGAATTAAATACCACCATTAAAAAAAAAAAAAAAAAAAAACTCATCACTATAAATAATATTATTAACTACCACAAAAAAAAAATCCTAAAAAATTTTTTCTAAATTTCAATCAAAAACAAATAAAATTTCGAATAAAGATGAAGAATGAATTCCATAAAAAATTTTAACTTCTATGAACTACAATAAATTTAACTTCAATGAACTATAATCCAAAATTTGGACAATCATAAAACAAGAATCACAAATGAACTTAATAAATCCAATGAATGTAAAAAAAATATTTTAAATTCTAAGTCTCTGAGAATAATTAACAATATTTGAACCATAAAAAAAATCAGACCATAAGTCAATCAAAACAATGAATGCCAATGCAAAAATAAAATCCTTAATAATATAAAAAATGAAATTCAAAAATTCAATACAAAGTTTAAAATAAACCAAAATCTTCCAATGAAGTTCAAGTAAGAATAAATGAATTAAAAGAATAAACAATTACTATCAATTAACTAAATTTTCCAAATACTCGATTCATAAAAATATTTTCAAAACTGAACTGTTTTACCAAAACAAAATAATAAATTCCAATTGAAATAAGAATATCAATAAAATTAATATTACCAATTAATGAAATAAATAAATAAAATGAACTATTAAACAATTATGTTAATAATTTGAAATCCTATCAATAAAATGAAATTTTATCAATAAAATGAATTCCATGAATCAATGAATTATATTAATAAAGGAAATATCTCAATAAAGTGAAATTTTAAGAAAATGTTACCAAATGTCATCAATAAATGAATTCCATGAATCAATGAATTATATTAATAATGAAATATCTCAATAAAATGAAATTTCGAGAAAATGTTACCAAATGTCAGACTTCCCCAACAGAAATCAATGAAAAACCGAGACACTTCTAAGGCTGTACTGCTTGATCAGGGCAAAAAAGACCAAAGAAAACTGCTTCCCTTGCAAGTTGAAATCAATTCGACTCAATTTCCACCAAAATCCATCCAGTAAGATAAGACCAACAACATATTCCATGCAGAAAGATTCCAAATACTTGAATTCCATATAAGATATTGCTGTAACTATAATAAATTTAAAAACAAAATTAGTACAAATCAATTTTTAACCTCAGAAACCTGAAAATAAACCATTAGAAAAATAAACAAACCAATTTACAAATTTGAATCATAAAAATGAAAATATTCAACAATGTAAAATGAATTTCAAACAAAAATGAATTAAAAAAAAATTTGAAATCAAAAGTCACACATATTTACATAAAACTGCAGGTAGAGAATAAAGATTATGTGATTAATTACAAAAAGATTATGTCTTATGAGGAATAAAGACAATAATTAAAAATTTGCAATTAAAGACTGAAGAAAGAATGAAATAAATAGCTGAGATGTATCAATTATCTGATAAAAAAAAACTTAACGGAGATGCTATCAAGATTTTCAATCAGAAATATAAATACTGAAATATTGAGAACGGGTCGGAGCTATAAATGAGCCCTAGCAAAAATTTTGATGATATGGATGAATCATCAATTGCAATTAAAAAAAAGATAGAGTCGGAAGATACCCACATATGTTCAAGAAAAACCAGACATTATAATTGAATAAAATTACCAATTTGAAATTTAAAAATTTTCCTTCAAAATGCAATAAAAAAATAACCAAAATAAATATAAGAATTTCAGAGCTTAATGCTAAATTTTCTGAAAAATGCTTATAAAAGAAAAATTTTCACTAAGAAGTTTTTGAATAAGCTGTAAAAAAAAAGTTCATAAATTAAATTATATTTAATTATTAAAATTCTAAAGTTCTTCATCATATAAAAAAAAATACTTATTTTCTATTTTACACAAATCCTAACTCAATTCTTCAATATATAAAAAAAAAATACAATTGCTTAAAGCAATATTAAAAATTTAATTTATCAAAATAATTTGTTTCAGTGGTAAGTTTTAAAATTAATGCAAGGAAAATATAAAAATAAACATAATCAAAACTTTTTTTTCATATAATCTAATTCGAGTTCTGCCATATTCAAAACATAATATAAACAATACAATTTTCAATCAACTTTATCCCATTTAACTAAATATTTTGAAGTTTTATGAACTTCAATACTAAAATAACACAATAACAACAATATTAGGAGTCTATGCTCCATGGGATTATTAGGCCATTATTAATTTATACATATATTTTTCTAAAAATCATTTTTTTTTTTTTTTTTAAATGTCACTTTTTGACATACAGGCCTCTAATACTTCAATCATATATAAATAAGAACTCGATTTAATAGAAATATTCCTTGCCAGAAATTTTACCTTTAACTAATTTATCAACATTTTAATATAATAAAAAAAAACTTGCAACAACTGTAACAGTACTCATCCAAAATGTTACTCAGAATTTTTAAATTTTGCAAATAAAATCAATAAAGTTGTGGATGTTAAATATGAATTAAAATTACATTATTTACTTATTTTATAGAGCACAAATAAAATAC
The DNA here is from genome assembly GCA_951213105.1 of Amaurobius ferox. NCBI lineage: Eukaryota > Metazoa > Arthropoda > Arachnida > Araneae > Amaurobiidae > Amaurobius > Amaurobius ferox. Next base: position 98,093,046 of record OX578141.1, on the reverse strand, counting down.
CAAAACATTTCATAAAAATCTTGCCAAAATTTGTAAACAACACTTAGATTAATATTTTAAATTAACTCAGATTAATTATTTTAGAATAACTTTTAATACAGTTTGTTTTAGACTTTAACATTGATTGCTACACCTTTAATTTAGCCAATTTAAAATTAATTTTAGATTACCTTTTTCAATTTAAATAAAGAACACATAATAATAATACAAAATACAATACAAATGTCATATCTAGAGTAATTAATAATGCAAAAAGAATATCAGTTATGATTAATAAACTGACAAAACATGAACACTTGTGATATGTCTTCATTATCAAATAATGTATTTGTTTATTGCATAAACATTCCCTGATTGGGAGTAAATTGCAACAAGAGCAAAAAAAAGCACTAGCCTATGTTTCAAGTGAAAATTTTCATGAATGAGAAGAATTTCAAAACAAAAGCCGCTCAGAATATTTGAAGTAAAAAAAAATCACATAGAATGCAAAATTTATAGCAAAAATGAATGAATTTACTACTTTTGCTAAAATTACACAAAAATGAAATATGAATTATTTTAAATCAGCAAAGGTGGTCCATTGCCTTGCCTATTCATGTATGCGAAAGACCTGACAAGAAAACACCAGCTACTGAATTTATCACAATATATAAAAAAATCACATGTCTTGTAGTAAATAATATTACTACTATTTAAATTAAAACACATAAATAAAAAAAAACAATTAAGAAATTTTACTTATTTTATACCTATATTTTACTTTATTATATTTAATAGTTAATAGTTTTAAAATTTTCTATTGTTATTGCACAAAAAAAATTTTTTTTTTTTTTTTAGCAAGTTTATTATTTTAGTTTATTTTGATTTAGATCTCTAAAAATTGACCAAAGTGGAGGGCCAAATCTCCAAAAAAAATAAAACAAGAGAACAATTCTCTTTGACATAAATCAAATTAAATTTGAAGAAATTTACACAATTGAAGTCCAGCTTCAAAGATAAATTAAAAATATATACTGTTTGAATTTCGAATATCTAAAGATATAAAGTTTATCAAAATAAAATTTTCGTTACCAATCTTAACCCCTTATAGTAAAAAAATTATCCACAAAATCAAGAATGACATTAAAAATTTATTTTTGATTTGTTTAGGTAAAAATATATCAAATTAAACATTGTATATTACACAAATGAACGATCCTTAACATGTTACATAAATAAAGTTAATCACAAAAAAAATTATTGGTGCTTAAAATAATAAAATATCAATTGTCAATTTTCTGTAAAGCCAGAATTATGCACCATTCAAAATAGTTTTAGTTAAAATCAATTCCAATTAAATTAAAAACAAAAATTTTCATTATAATTAATTTTTTTTGAATTTAATCCAATATATTCACAATTTAAAAATTTTGAATTTGACGGTAAGAAAACATATTTTTTTATCCTGGTCACGGCACCAAAGAAAGAGTTAACAGATGTTGTGATACAACCATTCAAAAGACTTAATTAAAGAATAAAATCAATCGAATGATCATATCTCAACACCTGATTGGGTCGGACACTCACATACAATTAAAAAGGAAATTAATTATTAATATTTAATGTAATGGGACCGTATAGTGGGGAATAAATTTTAGAACATAATATCAATGCGTTGTGTTATTTAAAATATTAAACCATACTTGTATGTGAGCGCCTTAAAATTACTTACCTGTAACTTTAATTCATTACTCTAAATTTTCTTTGTCAAATGACTCAATAGAATTATAACTTCACCTTGCAACTATTAGTTACCACTAATTATTCAGTCATTCAAATAAAATAATATATGCATTTAAAGTCAAAGTTACTTTAACCAAATCGATTTTCTTTTTTTATATATATATATTCATCAAGCAGAATGTGTAAAGTCACATGATTCCATAAATGGTAATGAACACATCAATAGTCTTTTTTATATTATACTTAAAGTTCACTCTCTTTGTAGAAGGAAAAATGAAAATAATAGCAGAATACAATTCCAAAATGTACATTAATAACTGCACACAGGAATACCAATATGCACTTTGCTGTTGTAATATGTTTTCCAAAGTATAGATAAATGATGTAACATTTTAATCTTCATGATGACTTATTAACTCGTTTTCATATCCTGAGAGCAAATTTTTTTTAAATAACCAACAAAGGGCAGGTAAAATTAGTAATAATAATTATGTCAAATTAATGTCCGGCATAATAATTCTTTCAGAAGAATATAAGACCAGAACTGCACAGTATATTGACAAAAATCAAATCCATAGATTATATCCATAGAGAAAAATGCTGTTATCAAACTAAGAAACAAATAAAACTCTCCAACTTGGTTCAAATAATTTAATAAATAGTGATCGATGAGATATTTGATGTAACAATCAATTTATAATAAATCCACTTGATATTAAACTCCTGCATTCTCACTTTGTAAAATATACATTCCACAAGTAATAAAAATTCAATAGATTCAGACTTAATTCATAAACAGAAAAACACAAAACAAATATATATTGATATTCAATCCGTAAAAAAAAATACTTCATCTTCAGCACTTAAAGCCACATGGATATAATAATAAAAAAAAAAAATGGCAAAAAACGAGGCGCCCCCCTAAAGGGGACCCCCACATAAAATTCACCTTCACACTCCACGAAAAATCGAGAGAAGCGAATGGCTCAGCAGTTATTCCGAAGAAATTCCCGCCTAAACAGGAAGTTGCCATCAGACAAAAACTTAACTCTCGCTCAACCAAGGAGATTAAAAGGATCCACGTATCACCTGAAACCGGATTTACCAACTGTCGAAAACGGGTGTCATTTTACCGCAGTAAGAAAGTGGATGTCATACACATACATAAGCATATGAATACTGCAGCACAATATAATTAAAATTAATAAAAGAGACAATTGGTCTATTAATGGATATATAAAATAAAAGCAATTTTGAATAAGATAATTTGGAATAATAATAAAGTAAAATAAAATATTTAATGATTTATAAAAAAATAAGTAAATTTGGAATAATAAAATAAAGTGTTGTGACGTGTCACAACACGATTATATGATGAAACCATTGGTTAATAACAAATCAAAATCACCACGATCATTCAAAGGAATAAATATCAAAAACCTTCCCGTCTATGGGATGGCTAATGGAAAAGCATGGGTCACTGCCATAGCTTTCAATGAATGGTTCCATAACTTCTTTGTTCCAGATGTCAAAAATTATTTAACTAAAAAGGGATTGCCTTTTAAGGCTCTTCTGTTAATTGATAATGCACCAGGTCATCCTCCAGATTTACAACACGAAAATGTAAAAGTTGTTTTTTTACCAAAGAATACAACTTCCTTATTACAGCCGTTAGATCAAGGGATAATTTCGACTTTTAAAGCACTGTGCATCAAGCAAACTTTCAGGTATATCTTAGAACAAATGGGGAATGATGAATCTCTTACTCTGATGGATGCTTGGAAGAAATTTACAATTTTAGATTGTGTTAAGCATGTTGGACTGTCATACACTCAGATCAAACAATCGACGATTAACACCTGCTGGAAAGCAATATGGCCGGATGTTGTTGAAAGTGGAAATGATAAATCACCAATAGAGCATGAATATTCTCAGATCACTGAGTTGGCCCATACTATAGGAGGAGAAGATTTTGAAGATTTAGCTCAGGCAGATATTGAAGAAATAATGGCTGATGAAGAATTGAATGAAGATGATATAATTAACATGATTCGTGAAACAAACAAACATGATGAAGACAATGATTCTTATGAAGAGCAATCTGAACCAGTTGCGTTCACATCAAGAATCATAAGAGTAGGACTTGATTTGGGAAGAAAATTGGGCAACCATTTCTTACAATATGACACAAATGTTTATCCAGCTCTCCAATTCCAGCGAGACCTGCGTAAATGCTTAAATCAATATGAACAGGTCTATAAAGATTTAGCAAAAAACCTACGCAATTGTTAATTACCGATTTCATGACAAAGTCTTGTCAACCCGAGATCTTGCCTAATTCGTCAACCATTGAGCCAGAATCGCATCAAGAAAGCTCAAGTGATGAAAGTGACATCATACCTATCGGAAAGAAAAGACTGATAGTACATGAAACTGATGACAGTGATTAAACTTATAATTAATTTTTAAGGGTCTTTTTGTTTTTTTGTTCTTTGTTCCTAATGTAAAATAAATTACATATGTTATATTACTACATTCATATGTTTGTTGTTTTATAAACTAAGTATAATTTTAAGTTTTCTAAGATGTCTTACTTTTGTTTTACTTAAATAAATGACTGAATCATGCACATTTTGGGGATATTTTCGTTTTACACGATTTTACTTAGCAAAATCCAAGATTTCAATTTACACAGTTTTATGCAGAACCTATCTTCCGTGTAAATCGGGGGATAGGTGTATATATATATATATATATATATATATATATATACAGGTGAACCTCGATATATCGAACCTCGGTATCTCGAAATATTTTCATCTACCTTCACGCACGGTATAAAACTAATGTAAAACGAACTCTTTAACTCGAAATTTTTTTAATCAAACTCTCGATATCTCGAATTTTTTCATCTTACCATTTGGATCATCTTACCATTTTCATCTTTTCATTTAGAAAAATACGATCCAAAAACTGTGTTTAATGCAGATGAAACAGGACTATTTTTTAAGTGTATGCCTGATAAAACTGGCCATTAAAGGCATGTCATGGCGGGAAAAGGGCAAAGAAAGATTAACTGTGCTATTTTGCACTAATATGGATGGTTCAGAAAGGCTCAAACCGCTTATGATAGGTAAATCTGCTGAACCCCGATGTTTTTCAGGAATGAAATCTGTTCCAATGACTTATTTTGTGAACAATAAGGCTTGGATGACTGCCAAAATTTTTACTAATTGGTTGAAGGACCTAGACAAAAAAATGTGCCTTGAAAATCGCGATATTGTTCTCTTCTTGGACAACTGTACAACGCATAATAGAGTGCCGAAATTAAAATCCGTGAAAGTTCATTTCATACCACCAAACACAACTTCTAAGTTACAGCCTTTGGACCAAGGTACTATTCAGAGTTTTAAAGTAAACTGTCGCCATAAAATTAAGCTCATTTGGATCCGCCTAGCTCATTTGGAAAATGTGATAGATATTGAAGGATTCAGTACCTGTAACCAAACTGTCATAGATGACTATTTTGCAAGTAAAGAAATGCAAGATTAAATTTTAATAATGTATATTACATGAAATGTGCATCCAATCACTTCAAGCTTCGCTTTATTTGTTGTCAGCATTCTCTTGGGTAATACCCAATTCCCTGTCTGTAAGATAAAGTAAGTGATTTTTTTTAAATGTGTAAAGTATAGGACTAGGATGTATATATTTTTTTATGAATTCCTTAAATTTTTTTAAATTTTCGATATCTCGAATTTTTTTCGACTCCCTTCAAATTCAACATATCGAGGTTCGACTGTATATATATATATATATATATATATATTATATACATATACATATATATATATATATATATATATATATATATATGACAAACATCTTCTAATTATACTAAATAAAATTTATAATCATTTTACTACACAACAAACACACATATAATCAAAAATAGTTTAGAACTGATTAATAACCTAAAACAACAACCTTACATGCATGATATTACAACTTTTGATTTCAAAGACTTTTTTAATAACATTGATATTAATGATTTATTTAAAGTCATACTAAATTTATATGAACAATTTACTCAATCAAAGACATCTCTTTTCCAAAATTCAAAACATTGTTAAAATTCAATCTGTTCAAACAGTATCTATCTCAAGGAAATTGCATATACAAATTAAATAAGGGAATACCACAGGGAGGAATCTAATCCACAATACTGGCCAACATTTATCTGCATTTTTATGAAATTCAGTAACCTTTCAACAGTCATATCATGTACAAATTTATTGATGATCTAATTATTATTAAAATTACTAATGAAGCCCCTATATTAAACCTTAAGTTTTATCCACCTAATCTACAACTAATTGAAAATGTATATACATCACACTGGATCAATTACCTAGACGTTAGTTTAAAAATTCAAAATGCAGACACATTGAAAATTAAAATATACGACAAAACTGAAACATACAACTTAAAAATAAATAAACTTCAACATTATTCATCCAATCTATCAAAATTAGTATATAGAAATATTATTAATAACCAGTTATTAAGAATAAAATGCTACTACAAAGAACATATTTTTAAATTCATAAACACCACAATCCAAAATACCTACCCGCCAAACCTTATTTTTTCATTTATTAAAACACATTTTAATTTTAAATTCAAAACCTTGCTCCAATTACAGTAACATATTGACAGGTCAATCTCAACCAATTTAAAATAAAAATATTCATCTCCATGTTTCCCATCCAACAGTTGCAATATTAGTATATCGGCTTAACTGTAACCTGTTTTGAGTTAAAAAGCTTAGTCAGTATCTAGTAATCTACAATGTAAGCAGCACAAGGGGTAACTACATATATATTATTTTATTCTTATACTTTTCATTGCATTGTATTCTTATGTAAATAAAAAGCCACACGCTGGTATATTTGATTATATTTGAATATTTTATTTGATTTTTTATATATATCTGATCCAATTTCTATTTTCTTCTACGTCGGGCCATGTGCATTATTTCTGTAATACAATTTACAGTAATGCACGCAGAAAAGTAGAATCCGTATTAACGAACCAGGTATGGCCCTTGATAACGTATATGGTTTCGGAAATGCTTTTCACTTTTTTCCATTCATTCATTTTCAAAAAAAAATTTGGGAGCCAGAAAGGACTAGATCTACGTGCAACACAATGCTTCTGTTTTCATCTTACACACAATTCATGCATTTACACCATGCATGTTTATGCAGGGAACAAGGGGATTAGTACCTTAAGTACCTGCATTACATATATGATTTATAACACTGAAAACTTTAATCTAAGTGTGTTTTTAAGGGATTATATTCACCAATCTTTACCACAGGTAATTATTTTTCCATTCCTTAACTTATATATGGAACAGGGAAAAGTATTTTATATCCATTTAGTACCTGTTTTATTTATAATGTTTTATTTATAATGTTCTATTTATAATCTTCAACCGCTTGTCGTATAGTCATTTCTGATATCACATTTACACTTTAGTCCATCTTCTTTTCATTTTTGCTATACAGAACAATTTCAATTAATGATCAAACTCAGGTGTATAATACAAGTAAATTAAAATTCTCCAATTATATATATATATATATATATATATTATATATATTTCTCAAGTACAATCAAAAGGAAATATAAAATCCAAGGAATAGTAATGCGCATTTGCTGCTCTATCTAAGCCTCAAAGTACAATAAGATAAAATGAGATAAAATGAGATTGAAAATAATAATTATAATTAATATCCTATATGGATAAAGTAAATAAAAACTCCGCATTTACCTGCAAACAATTTTATGTAAAAAAACTCAAAACTTGCTATGAGGACAGCAATATGTGCAAACAAATTCATGGTAATTATACTATTAATGTTAACCGCATAACAGTTCTTTATATAAACGTATTGGAATTAACATTACAAGGGTTAAATTCCCATATTTAATTCTGATACCTAAGATCCATAAAAAGCCTATTAAATTCAGGCCTGTAACTATTGGATCATACTTACTTAACTAAAGCAAATCAAATTTTGTTAAAGCTATTGACACCTATAATGAAGAAAATTCGAACCAATGGCACCGTTATGGTGAATAACAGTTACGAAGTTGTTGAAAAGTTAAAAACGTTCCCTGATCGTTTTTATTTTAGAAGCTATGATTTTAAAGACTTATTTAACAACATTGATTTGCAAGACCTGTTTGAGATTTTGATGGAAACATTTTGGCATCTGATTTACATTTACATTATAATAATAATAGATTTAAAAACCTTATTAAAATTTTCATATTCGAAAACGTTTTATACAATGGATCTGGATTTTATAAACAAATCAAAGGCATACCCATAGGTGGGGGATGTTCATCTCTACTTGCCGATTTTTATTTATCAAAGTATGAACAAGGAACTCAAATTATATTAACGAGATTATAACGAGATATTTCCGCTTCGTTGACGATGTTTTAATTGGAATATCTGATAGAACTTTTATATTTGACTTTAGTTTTTATCCATCTAACTTGGAGCTCATAGAATCTGAACATAATAACATAGAAGAAATAGATTTCTTGGATATCACTATATATTATGATCATCAAGAAAAACTGTGTGATAAGATATTTGATAAAAGACGTAATTTTGATTGCACAATCAATTACTTCACACATTGGAATACTAATATGAGTATAACTATACAACGTAATGTGATCATTAATCATTTTGCAAGATACAGACGTTTAAATTCAACTGATAAACAGATTGATATTTGCATACGACGTCTAATAATGGAAGCCTTAAAACATTCATACCCACCTCGTTTCATAAAACATTATTATATGGCATATTGTAAAAAGTACTGTAAAGCAATATATGCTAATTTTGATGATTTGCTACAACTCAACTCTACACGTTTGGAATTAGATACTCTGTAACCATGAGCTTATCTATCTCTACATCTGGAACTTATCATGGGTTTCTTCTATGGAATTCTTAGATCAACTTCTAAAGACGTAGCCATCTACGAACATCCTTTTAAATCTCGACAAACTTTATACATGGTTAGAATATATTTTTATTCATACTTATTTCATTCCATTTTATATGCTTTTATATGTTCTTGTGACTTTATGATCTTCATTTCGGGATTCCGTTTTTTTCCCCTGGCATATTGTTGATTGTTGTTTCGGGCGTGTAGTGGTTTCTGGGAGAGTTTCCTGGGATTAAAAGCATGCTTAAACCAGGAAAAGGGGTCGCAATCCCCCTTGACCTCTCTACAACCCCGTAAAAACAGAACTTCTAATTGTATTAATCCATTTTCAATATCATTTTATCTTATTATATATATATATATATATATATATATATATTAAAATCAACAAAAATGGAAAAGTAAAGCTTTGATTAACTCAAAATTGTACATGAAGGTAGCAAATGTGTTTATGCATTAAAGAAAATAAGAATTATGTACAAAGATGAAAAAAATATTTACTTTTTGTAAGTTATATGATGACGTCACATTTGGGTCATTAGCAAAATGATGTTTAAAGGCAAACAAACCAAACAAAACTTACATTAATATGGTATGTGCCCACCCCGAACCTTCAGACAAACTTTACAACGATTTTCCACGCTTTCAATGAGGTGATCAACCATTGCAGATGCGAGCAATGGCCATTCCTCCAATAGGGCAGTTTCCAACTCTCTGAGACTGGCTGGAAGAAGTAAACGTGCAGAGACAGCACGCCCGAGGGCATCCCAAAGGTTTTCAATGGGATTAAGGTCAGGGGGAATACGCCGGCCACTCCATACGAGAATGCCCTCACTTTCCAGGTATTCGGCAACGATGTTAGCTCGATGAGGACGGGCATTACCGTCCATAAGGAGGAAATCAGGACCAACTGTTGCAGCGCAATGGGATATAGGACAGTCTCGCAATGGGGTATAGGACTCGCAATGGGGTATAGGACTTCGTCCAGATACCACGCAGCCGTTACAGAACCGCCTTTAAAGATGTGCAGTTTTGTGCGATATCCCATTGAAATTTCAGCCCACACCATGACGCTGCCACCTCTGAATGCGTGATGTTAATGCCTGTTTGCGTGTTCCCCGTTCTCTCCAGATTCTTACACGCTTATCATCTGATTCCAGGGCAAATCTGGACTCGTCCGTGAACAGGACGTTGTACCAATTTGAGACAGTCCAATTGACATATTGACGATACCACTTTAATCTTGCCCCTCTGGCTTGGACGGTTAGTGGAACACAAAAACGTGTACTCGAGCGTACATTCCCTTCACGTGGAGCCTTCGGCACACAGTACTGGCAGATATTGTCTTACCAAGTGCCGCTGCAACCATGGATGTAACAGTTGTGGAGGTCGCTCGTCGATTCCGCTTGGCTACTGTAGCATTATACCGATCATCAGAGGGGGGTTGTAACCCTTGGACGACCGGGCACAGGTGTTCGGATAACTGTTGGACTTGTTTGGAATTGTTTCCATAATCGAGAAATTACCTAATGATCAACGTCAAAGAAAATAGCGAAATCTTTGATTGACTGTCCTGCTTCAATGCCTCCGACAGCACGCCAGCGCTCACTATCTGCCATTCCTCTTCTTTCAGCCATAGAAACACGAACATCATCAAAAATAATCTTGCAAAAGTTATAAACACTTCGTATCAGCATTTAAATGCACCTCCTCAAACCCTTCAGAATGCTGGCGTCTTCAACGACTGCCTAATTATCATATATCCGGAAAGTCAATTGTGATTGGCTGTAACATACGATATTTACATACTGTCATCTACATCCGCAGAGATTTTCAGCCATTCAAATTCAAATACGCTTTCGAAAAATTAAAACTTGTATTGCGTGCTTAACTTTTGGAAGTCAGTGTATATATGGGGGGTGTGATTTTAATTTAAAACAGGCTTGAATTGATTTGGAAATTGAATTCACATGGGCAATTCCAGTTATTGGTTGCAGTACATAATAAAAGAAATAAATAATAAATAAATAAACTTTATTTTGCTACACAATATGTACAATTTCATCTCATAAATAAATGTATAACAGTGGGATGAGAAACTGCGGAAAAAGGCGCTTTAGTTAGGTCTGATAAGTCCACAGCTCCCCCCCCCCCCCCCCCCCAGCCAAACCGTCAACATACTTGCATAAAATCAATAGTCAGTGACAGAACAAAAATAATAACACATAGACTAGAAACAACTATTAGGAATGCATATAGCATAGCAAATAAACAAATAATATAATAGATCAGCAAATCGATCAAACTTGTAACAGAAATATCTTTAAGTACTTCTTAAAACTATTTTCGTAGTTCTGTAATTTTAAGAAAGGTGAAAAAGAATTCCATAATCTTGGGCCGGTAGAAGTTTTAGTTAGGTATAAGCCATTTGCACGAGAAAAAGGGGGGTAAAAGTTGATTCATATTTTGAGCATTGTAATTATGATCGTGAAAATTAGCGAAAAGGATACTCAATGCTGATTATGATAAATATGCTGAAAAATGAGCAAAGCCAAACGACAGTAAAAAATCTTAGTGGCGGGCAAAATTTTATAGCAAGAACATATATCATGCTGGTGAATATTCGAATCAAAGGAATCTTTAAGAAGCGAGATTTACGTATCAAAACGCGCGCGCGCGCGCGTGTGTGTGTATAACGGAAAATTGAAGCTTCTAACAGTCGCAAAATTCTTTATAGGGATAGCTGAATTCCCGGGACGATACAGATTGGCGAGATTTTTTTGTAATTCGAATTAATTTTTTCGTTTTTTATGTTGAAGCACGATTTTTACACACAAATCGGTTCCTTAGCGAAAAATATTACCACACAGTTTTCATCTTGACATCATCGAAAAATCAAAGAATGTTCTTTTAGAACGATTTTTAAACCGAATACTTAAGATCATTCCTCCGTATTTATTTATTTATTTTTAAATACATCGAAATATGTGTGTTTTAGATTATCTGATTTTTATTCTAAAGAAAAATATTAGCACAATTATGGGCAAAAAATATAGGTGTATATCTCCCCATTCTAATTAAAAAATGTATCTAATTACTCTATGTTATGATTTTCTGTGAATTTTCAAGCAAAAGCACAAGAGCTTAGTTTTCGAGAATTCGCTATATGTTCTGGTGCAATTTTAATTACAAGTTTGTATCTTAAATCCCGGGCAACTGCGGTACATTTTCTATTTAAATATAAGACTAATGCCTTACACTAAGTCATTTTCATTAATAACCTCGGTCTTACGAATTATTAATGGGGTCCAAGTTTCTTCAAGCTGGCTTTTGTGGTGCATAACTTTTCTACAAAAGATATAAATGAGAGATAAATATGATTTGAGATATAAATGCATCAGATGTATATTAAGGAATTTCATACATCGTAAAATATGATTTGAATGTCGTAGACAATTTATAAAAGAGCATAATACTGTCATACCCAGCAAATTGTAATAAGTGAAACCTTGAAAACCTTGACTGCGATCCAAAATGCATTTTCAAGGTTTTCTTTACTTATAAATTTATATGCTACGCATAGAGGGTTCTAGAAAATTATGCCAGATCTAAAAATATTTTTATTCTTCAGATTTTCTATTTATTTTATATCATCTCTATTTTTAACACTTTCCAGCTTAGTTCAAAAGTGTTTATGACTTGGTCATTCTGTCTGCCTGTGTGTCTGTCCGTTCGCACGATAACTGCCGTAAAAATGACTTTATCAAAATGAAATTTTAGTATGTTGTGGAGACCGTCTGTGGGACATATAGGAATGAAAATTAATAATATCACCCAATTAGTTTTGGATTGAACCCGGGTTGAAAAAGTTAAATACGTTGAACCCTATGAGACCTAATTTTTGGAATATTTTTTAAACGAAGTTAAAATTCATAAATTGCTTCGAAAATTTTAGGAAATATTCAAATTATCCCATAAAATATATAAACAAGAATTTCAGCAAAATATGTTGGGTAGTGCTTTAAATAAAAGTTAAAATAATAATTACACCCATATTATAAGAGATCGCGTGACCCACTTCAAAATAAAATATGGCATCCAGCATTTTTTCCAGCATTTTTTTCCCAGAGTAAAAATCGCGATTTTTAAAATTCTTTTAAATAGATATTTAATATTACATACGTCCTAAAACCGCTTATTTTTGCGTATTTTCTGTGTATCTATATTCTGTGCCAACCCAATTACAATATTTTTGAGTTTAAATGATCGTCAAACTTTGTTTATTTCTACAACGAATCCTAATTTTAATGGATGCAGAATGTAAACAAGAGATTGCAAGATGAGTTGTATAAGAATTGCTGAATATGTTTCACGCAGAATTATTTAGCTCTGGAGTCTGGAATAAAAGTGATATGAATGCATTGTTTTTACATAGAAGGCCAGACGATTTATATTGCGATGACGTCATTTGAATAAAGTTCATTTTTTTATGAAGTTTTCAAATATAGTAAATTATTGTAGTACTGTGATAATTTAAAATATATCAGCGCTGAATATATCGCATTTTAGAGATGTTTAAATAAAATTGCATTTCAGTTGAAAAGTGTTTCATAATCAATGCTTATGCATGATTGATCTTTCTTGTTTTATCCTTAATGGTATGCTTCATAGAACATTTATAACATATTTTTAATAATTCTCTTTGAAAACACAGATGGTGTTCATGTTCTTTATTTAATATGAGGAATTGTTTCATATTGTTTTCCCGATAACAACTTGTATTTTATGTAATTCAAATACATATTGTTACGAATATGTGAAACGTTTCGCTATGTTTTGCCTCCAGGCAATGAGAAAACACTTTTACAGACAACCATTGCAATTGCGTGAAAGTTGCGTTGTCAGTGATTGGCGACTTTTCGGGGCGTGTTCCAGATTTGGCGAAATGTCACCAATTTGGTGACTTTTGGCAAGTTTCTGAGTACACTAGAAATTTCTAGAAATATCCACTACTTTCGGGGATACTTTCTATGGATATTTTTGCGAGTGATTGCTCAGTTAGAGAGAGTAGATGTAATGCGAGTCAAATTGAATTACGAGATGCGTCAGTGTTTTGAGATTAGCATTAACATACTTGATATAATGAAACATTATAAAACATAACTATGTTTTATAATGAAACATTATAAAACATAATTACGTGCAAAAATGCTACGATTTTTGTAGCATTTTTGCACATTTTAAAGCATTTTTGGGGATATTAAAATATGTATTATGAAATGGATCGTACACTAGCTATTAGATTTTTATTTTCCCTATATACATAATATAACGCTATATAGTATACATAGTTGCACACTGCTACTGGGACTTTGTCCTGTAGCTTGCATTCCTTTGGATAAATAAATAAAAATTAAATATATAATGTATAGGGAAAGCTTTGTGACGGAATCGAAAATTCAAATTCGAGTTTTCGACGGAAAAGTGCGTTATACTATGTATATAGGGATGTATATAGGCGATTGATTTGTGTGTGTGTGTGTGTGTGAGTTCAGATCTCTGAACTCAAATCAATCGCTTGTGAAGTAATGCCTGTGTGTGTGTGTGTGAGTGTAAATATACGTGTGTGTGTGTGTGTGTGTGTGTGTGAGTGTAAGTATGCGTGTGTGTGTCCGTGAGACTGTGGAGACGATATCTCCTGAACGAATGGAGCGTTTCAAACGAAATTTGGTACAAGAATTACAATTCGTGAATACTGAAAGCCTATTGATTTTAAGCTCAATGTTCTGCAGACCTCCCCCTCCCCCAAATTTTCGAATGAAATTCTGAAAAATTTATCAAAAAATAAACCCCTTCAGTAATGTTACGTAAATAATCATTTCTTATGTTATTCTTCATTAGAAAACGATTGAAATGAAATTTAGAACACTAGCATGAACCGCTCTCGAGATATTGCACTATTTTCAAATAAATTTTACAAAAAAAAAATCACATATAATTAAAAAAAAGTATTAACTATCGTGAAATAGGTTCACTTTTTATATGTGATATTATGCGATAAATTTGTTAACCTCATTATCGTGGATCTAGTTCGTTCCATTCACGAGAGAAGATATTTTGTGCAATGGTTTTGTATTTTGACGTCTAACCACTTGCCAACAATTATTTATATATAAGAAACGCTCTTCTCTTCGTTTGCCTGTAACGCTTGGCGATAAATTTTACGAACTTGGTGACTCATTTAGCGAAATATCGCCAGCTTGACGATATTTCGTTCTAGATTGATGAAAATATCGTGCCAAAAATGACGCGCTAAGTTAACGGAAATTACATCAAATTGATGAATATATGATTTAATATAAGAACTATATTACTTATTGCGGATTCTATCAATAGTGGCAATTATCAATTTAGATTTGCGTGAAATATAAGTTAATCGAGCACGTCGAAATAGTTTTACACGCTGCCATCCGAAAAAGCGCCAAATATACAATTCAACGTTAAAAGCATTGTGTACATCTTTTTTTTTTCCCCTGTGAAAGAAGTAAATTCATTTCATTATACAGAGAAAGTCATGTACTGGCCACATCAGATTTTTTTCCAGATGGAACGATAAAATTACATCTCGAACAAATTGAGCAAATCGAATATTTAGTACGACTTTTCTAAGCAATAAATACCAGAAACCTGCGGACAACCTGAACCGGGGTGCTTAAATCCCCAAAACTGGAAAAGCAAGAAGCTTAGGAAATTTTTCCATAGATTAAAATAGAAAAACTGGAATAAGCGAATGGACCCTCTTCAAGGTCTACCATTCTTACTCCCATTTACAATTTTTCCTATCGCTACCCACGGATTGATATGCAAAAAAATAGTTCATTGTAAAAAAGAGCTCAAAAAATCCTTATACCGAATTTTGTAGTTGTAAGCCCGTTGGATTTTCAGCTGCAGCCACCAGGACCGCCCATACACATTATCTGTAGAATGAAATACGAGTAAAGACAGAAATAAATATTTAAGAACAATTCTATGAGACAGGTGAAAACTCCTTCACTTTGCGTGTAATTATGTATAACTACAAATTTCTCACGCAATCAAAATCATTGAACCTCGTCACACACACTTCCTTTGTCTGCTTTGAGAAACCTGTATTTCTTTAAAAAAACCTAGCTTCCTAAATTAAAATTCATTATCAGTTTCTGTGTGTTGACCTAATAAATGAATAACCCCAACTTACCTAACAGCATTAGCATCGATATATTGTTTTCCCTACATACCTGGTATAATGTATAAGGAAAGTAAATTCAAATTTGAATTTTCGACGGAAGAGCACTTTTTAAACTTCTCTGAACTCGAATCGAACGTTTTTAAAATGATGTCTGGGTGCATGTGTGTGTATGTGCATACTACGTTAGTGTGTGTCAATGAGTCTGTAGAAGAAATATTTCACGAACGAATGGATAAATTTAAAAAAAATTGGTACGATTATTAAAATCAGTGAATACTGGAACCTTATTGATTATAAACGCGATCGAATTTTAGAAAAACTCCCCCCCCCCCCATTCCCCAATTTTTCGAATGCATTTTTGAAAAATGCATTAAGAATCAGGATCTTTAATAATGTAAAATAAATAACAATTTATCATTAGAAAACGAATGACACCTACTTGAAGGAAGCTAGCATGAACCGATACCCAGAAATAATACGTTTCAGGATAAATTAATTGGAAAAGTTACACAAAATTAAAATAAGTAGCAAGTATGCTTGAATAAGTTGACCTTGGTGATAATTTTGTCAAAATATCGCCAACTTGATGACTTTTTGAAAATGTAACCCAACAAAAAGGATGGCAAAATTGAGGAAAATTCAATATT
The DNA here is from genome assembly GCA_951213105.1 of Amaurobius ferox. Classification (NCBI taxonomy): domain Eukaryota; kingdom Metazoa; phylum Arthropoda; class Arachnida; order Araneae; family Amaurobiidae; genus Amaurobius; species Amaurobius ferox. The sequence goes on along the minus strand of OX578141.1, from coordinate 98,076,409 downwards.
TTCAAAGGATTAAAATCGTTTATATGGACTACATTACTTAGCGCATATTTCTAATTATCAAGTCAGATTTGCGCGAAATATAAATTAATTTGTAGCTTCAAAATAGTTTTGTACATTGTCATCTATAGAAAAGTGCCAAATGTTAATTTACAATTCAACGTTAAAAACATTGATCTTGTACATCATCAGTTTGCTGTGAATATGGTAACAAAGTCTGTCTCATGTGTGAAATTCATTATTGTATGGACACGTTCCGATAGTACGGACTACTCAGATTTCTATTTATTTTCTCTGCCACTAGAGGACAGCAACATCAAGCACATTGTTTAACAAACATTTAAAAATAGCAGCACTCGTGCAAAGAATTTCTAACCGTTTCTGACTCGTGTTTGCGTAGTCAAACCAGTCAAACGCCGAGATCCGTAGTGTGATAAGGTTTTTGCGGGTTCAAGCGTCACCTCCTATAGGGGGTGCCGGTTCAGAGCACAGCACTGGCTGACATTCATCTCCAACTTGTTAAGGTTATTCTCCATGATAATACAAGACCCTACACTGCCAATGGTATGGGTGAACTGTTACAGCGCTTCCAGTGGAAGATACTTGAACACCCACTTTACAACCATCACCTGATACCTAACGATTTTTTTTTTCGGACCTTTGATAAAGCACCTGGCCGGAAAGCTATATGCAACCAACAACCACAAATTCAACAAGCTGCAACGTCTTGGCTGCAGGACCTTGACACTGATTTCTTCAGGTCTGGGATTCATGCCTTGGTGTGAATGATTTTTTTACGTAAGTGATTGATTAGATGCTGCAAAAGAGTAAAATATTCTACTGTAGGCGACTATTTGCATAATGTGGAGGCTGCTAACCACTGTAAACCCCCAATCAATTATTGATCACTCCCTCTTTTCTGAGATCCTAGCAATGTCGATGTATGAAGAGGTGCAAATTCAAACTAGAGACACCACTTTTAAGTTTCGACAAATTGTCTTCCTATATTTTTGTGCGACTACAATTGAACTATTTTACCAATTTAGAAAATGGCTAATGCAACGGTCTGTTTCAAAGTTCCAATGTCGAAGTTCAAGTCTTATCCGATAAACATCTTCGAAATTTTATCAATGCTTTGAAGAAACTATGTCCACCTGTTGTTAGAAACTTATTCTGAATTACAATTTGCTGTCTTTAGCATGAGTATGTCCATAGAATGCAATCCGAGTTAATTGATATACATTAATACATGAGATTTCAGCTGACATTCTTTTCAATGTAATTTCTGTTGATAAGATTTCTCTCTATATTAAAAAAAAAAAAATCCTGAGAATTTTTGACACTGCATTACGAATAAACGACAAAACGTGCAGTTCTGAAATTTTACATATTGACTAATATGAACCTGTAGATGGACAAGACGAACTTTTGTTCATCTTACAGATTCATATTATTATTGAACTACGTTTTTTATTTACGATTTAGTTAATTAAATATTAATTAAATTTAGCATAGCCAGTGTGAACATAGATTTAATGGGTCGAGCCGACGTCCAACTTCTCTGTGATTGTTTGCTGACAGGAAAACTTCTAACTTCTCTATGATTAGTTGCTGTGCTGGCAAGAACGTCACAAAGATAACCGACCTTTCTGGTAGGTCGGACGGTCTGGGTCTCAACAACAACAAAGATAACCGAGGACCAAATTCCAGTAAAACAGAAGCACTGAGTAAAAACACTAAAAGTAAACATTTTGTAATTGTGCTTCGTAACTGTTATTGCCAAGCAATTGCGATTAAAATTAATTATTAATGCCATTAACAATTATATGTTTTATTATTAATTCTGACAAACAATTAAGCAAAGTAATTAATAAAAGTAATTGGTCATGATCATAATTGTTAGAACTTTGGGTCTATTAAATATCTGTTTAACTTATAACCATTTAATATGTTCTTTGAACGGCTTCAATCCAATACCTGAAAACACAATACGATAAATGGATCAATGCTTCCCATGTTAACAGACAGGCTGTGATGTCGGTTGCAACGGCTACTGCATAGCAACCGATGAACCGGTGAAAGAAAACCTTTCGAAAATTTAAATTTTTATGGTTTTGGTTGGAAATTAACAGAAAATAAAAAAATAGAGTAATTACAAAATAAATAAAAATGCGAAGATATGCATCCATATTTTTGCCAAACTACAGAACTTTGCTAATCTTTCTTTTACAAATGCGGCGAAATAAGAAAATAAAACATGCAGATTTCGATGTATTTAAAAATAGATAAATATATATAAATATGGAAGAATTTGTACTGTGGTTTCGGATCAAAGTTCGTTAGAAAGAACGTGCTTTGATCTTTCCGATGATGTCAAGATAGAAACTCTGTGATAATATTTTCGTTTTCGAAAGAACCAATTTATGTGAAAATCGTGCTTCAATAAAAAATAACTTAAAACAAATTCGAATATTACAAACAAAAATCTGATGTGGACAGCACATGACTTTCTATGCTGACTCATATTCACGTTCCCTTTATTTCTTCAATAATTCATTGAGTTTAATTGCACAAAATAATAGCCATTATTATTTTAAATTACACTGAATTTGCACTTTTATTTCAATTTATGTTTTCATTTGGTAACTGGACCTATTTTCAAAGGTGGTGTAGCGAAAATGCGAAAAAACTAAAATATCTTGAAAACGGCTAGTCCTAGAGTAATGGAGTTAGTCTTATGCTTTTCATCATCAAAAATTGCTTATAAAATAAGCATTTAATTGATATATTTGAGCATACGTTGCCTTTTATTTTTATATTTAACGATTTCTGCGGGTCATTTCGCAAAAAAAAGACAAGGTTTTTTTTCCGAATCGTACCAAAACCTAATCAGCACAAGGTTAACTTACACGTGGTTTATCTACCAAATCTTGTAAATTTTGGTCTGTTAGTTTTCCAGATAGAGTAATTTTACCTGGTCATTTCGCAAAAAAAGGCAGATTCTTTTATCCCGAATCGTACCCCCCGCACCAGGGTCACCCACAAGGGACTTACCTACCAAATTTTATGAAATTCGGACAATTAGTTTTTCAGTTAGAGTGGATAAAAAATCTGCAAAGACATACACACACAGATGTCACGTTAAAAATGTTTTTTCCGTGTTCTAGAGATTTAAAAACGTGTAGATCCGTCGAAAACTCGAGTTGCTATTCTCGGCATGATTCCAATACTATCCCTATACATTACCATACAGGGAAAGTAAAAAAAGCTCTCCACGGTCTGTCGGATCAGGAGCTTAGCTAATTTATGTAGTAGCAAAGTTCTGGACAATCTGAAACTAATTTTTCCGCTACCGAAGTCATAGACAGACTTCTTCATTAATTATGTAAGATTATCACTGTTCTGAATAACTTTTACCAATTATCCATACGTAATAAAATAAAACATATCATATAATCATCTGATGATTTTTAATGAAACATCCACAGTCCTGGCATAACAGACGCATGTTTAAATTGTGAGTCAAGTTAATATAAATCCACAGGGAATTGCATGAATTATTTTATGATCAATTATTGAACCCTACATTGCTCTTAAATTATACAAGCAAGAAAAAAAAAATCTGATGTGGGTAGCACATGACTTCCTTGCAGACTCAAATCCACGTTCTCCTTATTTTAATTAAATTTAATTCACTTTTCGTTCTCATTTGGTAACTGGACTTATTTTCGAAGGTGGCGTAGAGAAAATACGAAAAAACTAAAATATCTCGAGAACGGCTAGTCCTAGTGTTGTTGTTGAGACCCAGACCGTCCGATCTACCAGAAAGGTGCAAGGTAACTGTTTGGACGGCTGGGAAGTGTCACCCAATTTAGACCGGAACCCAGTGGGGGAGGCATCCACAGGGACCGTACCCTCCTTCCCCTACCACCAACCTCTCGGAAGGAATTACGGACCCACATGTTTAACGTGATCGTACTCCGCATGAACACAGTTGTGGCAGCGTGCAAATCCAGCGAGCAAACCACCGGACTACCGCACCCGAAATGTGCCAACAGCACGCGGTGTTCCCAAGTGGTCACCCACCCAAGTACTAACCGCGCCCGATGCTGCTTGACTTCGGTGATCTAACGAGAACCGGTGTTTTCAGCACGGTAGGGCCGCTGGCTGGCTAGTCCTAGTGTAAATGGGGTTGGTCTTATTCTTTTCTTCGTTAAAAATTACGTATAAAACAAGCATTTAATAGATATATTTGAGCATACGTAGTTTTTTATTTTAGATTTTGGCGATTTTTGCGGGCCATTTTGCAAAAAAAAGGTAGGTTATTTTTTTTCGAATCGTACCAAAATCTAATCAGCACCAGGGTGACCCGTGACCCACAAGCAACTTATCTATCGATTTTTGAGAAATTCGATCTATTAGTTTTTCAGCTACAGTGGATGCAGGTTTTTGCGGGCGATTTCGCAAAAAAATTGCGGGTTCTTTTATCCCGAATCGTACCCCAAACTAATCAGCACCAGATTCGTCCACAAGTGACTTATCTACCAAATTTTATGAAATTCGATCAATTAGTTTTTTAGTTAGAGTGGATACAAAATCTGCACAGACACACACACAGACGTCACGCTAAAAATAGTTTTTTCGTATTCTAGAGATCTCGAAACGCGTAGATCCGTCGAAAACTCGAGTTGCGATTTTCGGCATGATTCCAATACTTTCCCTATACATTGCCATGTATTGCAAGGAAAGTAAAAATTGTTTATGCAAAGGACTTTGACCTAGCCTACCCCTTCCACAATAGGTCATTTTAGTTATCAAAAGCGTTCGAAAAAGCAATATGACAATGTATCCTGCAATAAGATACAACGGATAAAACGCAAAATACGTGCACAGTAAGTAGGAAGTTCCTTCCTTGGTCATTTCATCATTTACTTTAGATCAGTCTTAGATCTCAGATTAGATGAAATAGCAGGAAAAATTTCCTACTTATGACCAAATATCGTTGTTGACCCTGAAATAGGCAGTGCAGAAAATTGAGAAAACAAGTTGGTATGCTGGGCATTACTGTTCCCGTGATGTTTCTCACATTATGACATCTATATGAACAATTCGGGTTTTCAATTAGCAGTTTGAGTACAATAAGCGTTACAGTAGTCTAACGTTACAATAAGATTTGCATTATAATAAGCTAATTCTATTATTGAATAACTTATTTCAATTTATCTTACTATGGTCAGTTTGGTATAAATCGAGAAATAGACCGAAAATGTTCGGAGGGGGTGAGGAGTAACTTATTCAAAATACATAATACAGTAGAATCCCAGTTATCGAAGGTTTTGTCTTATCCCGATTATCGGTCTTATTCGAGCTAGATCTTTTTTTGGCTGACTTATCACCTTTTGTAATACATTTTAAACATCAACTCTCGTGAAGTCGTCCTGGAAAAAAAAAAATTGTTTTAAGTAAAACTGAGGAAGAAGATAACGGTGAAAATAATGTTCCGCTCATAGAACTGGTTGCTGTTGAGACCCAGACCGTCCGACCTACCAGAAAGGTGTAAGGTAACCGTTTGGACGGCCGGGAAGTGCCACCCAATTTAGACCGGAACCCAGTGGGGGAGGCATCCACAGGGACCGTACCCTCCTTCCCCTACCACCAACCTCTCGGAAGGACTTACGGACCCACATGTTTAACGTGATCCTACTCCGCATGAATACGGCGGCAGTTGTGGCAGCGTGCTAAATCCAGCGCGCAAACCACCGGACTACCGCGCCCGAAATGTGCCAACAGCATGCGGTGTTCCCAGGTGGTCACCCACCCAAGTACTAACCGCGCCCGATGCTGCTTGACTTCAGTGATCTAACGAGAACCGGTGTTTTCAGCTCGGTAGGGCCGTTGGCGCTCATAGAACTGACTGGTAAAAAATCTTTCAATTTCAGAATCTATTACGGTAAAAGACATTCAGATAAATAAGAATGAGCAACCAGTGGCTTCGTTAAGGGGGGGGGGGGGGAATAGAGAGGACATAGCTCCCCGTCTCTAGAAACCCATTGATGTTCGTAGAAATTATATTTGGATAAATGGGAAACAAGATATTTTGTTACCACACCAAGATGTTTTAGCTATCATGACGAAAATAAGAGTGGACCATAGTGATATGCATATAATCATGGTATGTATATATATATATGCATGCACACACACATACATATATATATAGTATATATATATATATATATTTGGGTGTATTGAAATAGTCTTCATTTGAAAACCTTGAACATAGTTCTCTCGACCTTGTTGTATGATGGCTGACATCTTTCCAAACCGTTTCAGGCTTTCATGGTTTTTTGAATCCTGATTTTTGTTTTCGCTTGAATTTTGGTTTCCGCTTGGATTCTGTTTTTTCCCATGCACACTTTTTGGAACTGCTTCGAGAGATCACTGTTTCTGAGAGTGTTTCCTAGGAATAAAAGTACGCTTTTAATCAGGACTAGGGGTCACAATCCCCCTAGACATTAATGATCCCTCGTTTGCACTCCTTTTTTCCTTTTGATATTTCTCACACTTGAATCGTCAAATTAAGTGTTCCTTATTTGGTATATATATATATATATATATATATATATATATATATATATATATATATATATATATATATATATATATATATATCTTTTTATGCGTGTGTTTCCATCAAGAGGATACTTATATTAGTTTCATTTGTAGCTTTAATGAAGCAAACGTGCAAGCATTGAACAGTATATCGATTTTTCAATGCGGAAGAGATTCACCGAAAATACTAAAGTAATCTCGATAAGATGTTTATTCCTTCTTTTACGGTGAAATCAATCTCATCTCGTTTCATTAATGAGCAAGGTTTTTTTTATTCCCATGTTAGAAATATTCGTATATCTTTTGAAAAAACTCTATTTCCCAAATACTTTATAAAGCGGGGCATTTAATTTAATTTTCAATACGAAATAACATCTTTTAATCTTTTTCATATTTTTGATACGATACTGCTGTTATGTTTCGTACCATCAGTCAGAACTTTTATATCATTTTAAATCATAAATGAGCTATTAAATATGTTTTCGGCATCGCTACACTACTTTAGTATTAAAATGCATTCACATTTTTGCAAATTGTTTCCTGGTTGATATAACTTTACTATAAATTATTTATTTTAAGATGAATATTTTATTTATTATTTATTTTAAAAACATATAAAATATTTTAAGAAAATAATAAATTATCATTTTAAGAAAATAATAAATTATTTATTTTAAGAAAAATTCCTTTTGATTTGTTACCTATATGTGAACTAAAATAATGAATTAAAAGAGTACGAAAAATCGCGTATGAAATTTAGTGGCATCTTTATGCAATACAGAGCGATAATTTTATTTAAAATAATACATAGTTTTGTTTCTTGTTTGTCATATAGACGACGTCAGTACTGTTTAAGGAATATTGGCAACAACCATTTAGTTGAAACACAACATTTTGCTCCATAAAGTTATAAAAGAATAGGAGGCAATACCCAGAATTATTTTATTGGAAGGAAGGTGGAGCCTTACAGCGCACCATATAAACGAAGTCAGTACTGTTTAAGGAATATTGGCAACAATCTTTCAGTTGAATCACAACTTTTGCTCCATGAAGGTATAAAAGAATAGGAGGGAATACCCAGAATTATTTTATTGGAAGGAACGTGGAGCTTTACAGCTCACCATATGAACGAAGTCAGTACTGTTTAAGGAATATTGGCAACAAGCTTTCAGTTGAAACACAACTTTTTGCTCCATGAAGGTATAAACGAATAGGAGAGAATACCCAGAATTATTTTATTGGAAGGAAGGTGGAGTTTTACAGCGTGCCATATGAACAAAGTCAGTACTGTTCAAGGAATATTGGCAACAATCTTTCAGTTGAAACACAACACTTTGCTCCTTGAAGGTATAAAAGAATATTTTATTGGAAGGGTAGTTTTACAGCGGCCATTTAGTCATTACACAGTTACTAAACTTTGTTTATAAAGAAAAGTTAAGAATGTCAAAGATTTTGTTCTTAAATTTGAAATTTGCTCTGAAGCTTTAATTTTATTTTTAATTACTAGGGGCTCTGCCCCCTGCTCGCTTCGCTAGCGCAACCCCCTTCGCGAGGCTTTTCCTCCTACTCGCTGCGATCGCAGAACTCGCTTCATATATATCTTTCCTAAAAATTCTACTTTCAAAAATCTATTTTCTATCCTTGCCTATTTTCCGCAGGAGGGAAGAGCAGGGATTTTTCTTAGCCCAGGGAATCCAAAAATTGAATTCCTTGATCATGAGCTCGCTTCGCGAGCTATTTCATGCCAAACTAAAGTTTAAATCGATAAACGGTTTATTTCATCGTGTTACCCTATTATTTCTCTATAAATGTACCAAATTTCATATTTTTGTATGCAATAGTTTTTACGGTACGAGACAGAGAAATCGCTAGACGTGCCGATACGAAAAAAGTTCACTTCAGAAGCGCATAAAAAGTAAAATATCTCAAAAACTACATCGAAATTTTAAAAAAAGGGGGGGGGGGGCTCCGTCCTGCAAAAATTCACCCATGTAGGTACCTGCCTGCAAAAGCTCGTGGTCTTGCTATTGTTAGTCTAGTCCCGGACGCGAACTCGCAACTCAAATATTTTGTCTTTAATTTTAACATTAAATATTTCTTAAACTACAATATATATTAAAAAACGGTTTGTTTCAGCGTATCCTCCAATGCTTTTTCTACAAGTGTACCAAATTTTATGTTCTTATATGCAATAGTTTTTGCGGTACGAAGCAAGGAATCTCGAGAAACGAGAAATTTGTCAAACAGAGCTACATTTTTTTTAATATAGAGAGATTTATTTTTATTTATTTTTTTATTTGAAAAAAATGTAAGAAATTACCCTATAAAGTTGAAAAAGAAAGAAAAACTAGTAATACTTTCATTAAAATATATTAGAAAAAAATTTGCTTGTTTAGTGATGAACAATATAGGACGGTAGGCTTCAATGATATTTGCCAATGTTCCCTTCTGTTCTTCTATAGGCTTCAAGGATATTTGCCCATGTTCTCTTCTGTTCTTCTATACTTTCTTGAAGTCAGAGAGGAGTTAAGCCCCTCATGGACGTAAAACGAAAATACTAAATTAATGTTTTAAGAATTATATCAAGGTGGCACTAGTGTTATTCCAATCCCATCTGTTTGTTCTCATCCGAAACAACAGGAAAGCATATTTTTAGTGTATATATTTATAATTTTTTTCTATTTAAAGTTCCATAATTATGGGTAGAAATAGTAAGTTTTATCTCAGGTTGTAGAACAGGCTATAATACAAATTTAGACAAAAGAGAAAAGGAGCTAAAGGGAGATGAAATTTGAATTTATTTCGACCTCGTTCAAGTATATGGTTTCTTTGAAAAAAATAAAACTTCCGACAAGACTTCACTTTTTTTTCAGAGCAACTTGTGACAAGATGTCAGTATGCTCCACAGGAGTATTTGAAGTTGCATTGTGGGACGCGATATAAAATTTATGTTATATTTCAGAAGACCCATATATTTTCATAACTTGATTCATAAATCAGTGAATTTATCAAACTTTCTTTAATAAAATTACCGTCCTTCACTAACCTTTCGGAAGGACTTACGGACCCGAATATTTAACGTGCCCGTACTCCGCGTGAACACGAGGAAAGTTTCGGCAGAGCCGGGAATCGAACTCTGGTCGTCCGAGTGCCACTAGCCACTGGGCTGTCCCACCCCCTATGTGTCACCTCTAGCGCGCGTGCCATAGGTTCGCCATCTCTGTCCTGGGCGAAATTAGTGCTTAGATTTGACCAAAAAAGTGCTCTTTCTCTCTCCGTCATGACACGAAAACTTACATGTCAAATATGGCAATATGACCCAGCCTAAACTATTTTTTTCCAATCTCGCCCTTCTTATTAGTGTACATGTTTTCAAGTATCATATCTGCATTAGAACATTTTAACAAGAAATCCTAAACTTCAATTTAATTTTTGTCTTCTGCTGCTAAAAATTGTGAAGTTAGAAATAAATAAAAAATAAAAATTTATATGCACAGTGTTTAAAAATGTAAACCCGAATGGAAAGTAATGCTCTGATGTGACAGGATTATTTTATTCTGGCATTAAAAGAAAACGAATGTATCATGTCCAGAGACATAAACCTTTTTTTTTTTTTTTTTTGATATCTCTACAGAGTGTATCAAAAATTTTATTTTCATAATCTCTCTATTTATTTATTTATTTATTTTAGTGTACAGTATTTATATCATAGTTGTCGAGGATCAGTGAAAGATTAACTCTATTTTTAAACTAGTACAAGCAGATAAAAATTCCCGAAAAGGTCGAAAACTCAAAATATTTGGTTAATAAGCTTTACAGATACAAAAGGTAGTATTGTATAAAGAGGAAAATGGCTGACGATAAAATTTTCAACTGATATTTCAGCATTTCGAATAAGAAGGTTTAAAAAAAATATTCCTATTCTAAGTAAAAGAAAAAAATATTTATTACTGCTTCAATTTCAATGAAAATATAAAATCGAACGCAATACAAATCCATAAAATAATTGCGTAACGTGGTTTTGATGCCCCCCCCCCTTCGATGACTTAGAAGACTAAATCTGATCACACTTATACTATCGTCTACGAAACGAAACCTAATGAAATTGAATTTTCAATTTCTCCCAGGATGGCGGGAAAAAAGAGGGTGTCAAAAACCTCTCAAACCGCCCCGAAACCCCCTTTCTACTAGAAAAATGAAACTTTGCATACGTATAGTATCGACCACGGGGATGGGACAGCCCAGTGGTTAGTGCGCGAAGATTGCACTCAGACGACCCAAGTTCGATTTCCGTCTCAGCCCAAACTGTCCCCGTGTTCACGCGGAGTACTGGCACTTTAACTATGTGGGTCCGTAAGTCAGAGATGTTGGTGGTAAGGGAAGAGGGTACGGTCCCTGCGGATGCCAGTTCCACTGAGTTCGGGGTCTAAATTGGGCGGCACTTCCTAGCTATCCAAACAGATACCTTACATCTTCAGGTAGGTCGGACGGTCTGGGTCGAAGAAGAAGTATCGACCACAGAATAGAATCTAACTATGCCAATTTTCGATTAACTATTTTCGACACTATGTGCCGACGCTATGTGTTTTTATGTTCTTTCAAGTGGTACTTTAAGATGCGTTTAGTTTTACCCATATATACAACAGTCCTCATTAAAAGGGAATTTGATAAATCTCCCAATTAACTTTTTGATTTGAGTCCCTGAGAGAAGACAAATTTTTTTATTGAGAGGAGAAAATATGACTTTGAAGTCAAACTTATTAAGAATTCTAACAATTTTACGACTAATTGTAGCATAGAAAGGAACACAAACATAATACTGTTAAATAACTTCACTGGATCTTCATTGCTCTGAGGTGACTTAGAAAATTTGGAGGAAGTGCAATCAACAATTTTCGGCGAGAATCCACGATCTAAGGCGACAGCTTTTAAACAATAATTTGCGCTACATTTTACGTTGTAATTAGTTCATTATTTGCGAAAAATAATGTCTTATACTTCATTTTAAATCCTTCCCCAAAATTATGCTGATGAAGAGATAAGTGGAAACGATATTAAACGCAAAGCCAATAAAAATTAAAAAACAACAAGTGATACTTCTTCTTCTTGTGACCAATCATATTTTAAAAGTTAATTAGAACACTAATTTCTGCTGATAAACAAGTCATTACTTTCTGTCAAAATTCTCATGCGACCAATTTCAACCAAGAGATAATAACATATCGATTAAAAAAGCTTGAAAGGGCTTCATATTTCAACTTTAAGGCCACCTCATAAATATTTATTCTAGTTTAGACTATCAAAGCACATTCGACCATGTTAGTACGTATGTAAAATGCAAATGAGCTGCCCACATGCTAGCTCAGACAAAAGTAGGAAATTTTTTCTTTAAAATGGTCAGTTACTCTTTACTCTCAATTACTCGCACAGTTACTCTTTACTCTCAATTACTCGCACAGTTACACTTTACTCTCAATTACTCGCACAGTTACGCTTTACTCTCAATTACTCGCACAGTTACACTGTACTCTCAATTACTCGCACAGTTACTCTTTTTAAATTTTGACTAATCTTCTTCTATACGGTTCGGGACTATTCGGTTACCATGACAACTCAATCACCTTTATAGGTGCAATATGCTATGCGACCGCCGGAAATAGTTACATACACAAAAGATAAGCTGACAGTTTTTAATTATAAAATGTCTATATTTCAAAAGAAAGTCAAAAAATAAGCATACGTGTTAAAACAATAAGTGTAGTTGCTAAAATAATAAGCAGTCCGGGCATTTCTTTGAAATATTTACTGCATATTTCATTTTTAGTGACCCCTGATTAAGAAATATCGTAAGAAAACAATAACTTAACTGCGGACAGGAACAAGACAAACAATATCGCAATCTGATATGCGTAAATTTCTTCCAAAACTGTATGCATTTTTAACATTGAAATTTAATGTTTGTAATTTATTCACTAGATTACGGATCAGTTCGCAGCCTAGTGCTCACACGTACCACGGTGCTCTCACAAGTGCGAAAAGGCGCATATCATGTACACTGTACAATACTAATTCTTTTTTTCTGGTGCTGGAAAATATATTGTTTGCAGGTGCTTGCTAATGGTAGAAGGTTGTGAATTATCTACAAGCGCTGGATTAGGGACTAAAATATAAAATACCAAGACCAAGACCAAGACGCATACTTCCGGGGTTCCTGTGTCAGTGACACTCATCCCCACATCAAAAACAGAATTATCAGACTATTGAGGTGTAAAAATAGCAATATGGATGGTCGGCCATGTCGCTCCACTCCTGTGGGCGTGATGATTTGATCAAATGTAAAACAATGGCAATGAACTAGCAATGCCGTAAAGACAACCAATAAAATATTTAAAACTGAAGTACAATTATTGCATTTGAGTGTTTCTTTTTATTTATCTGGTTATCTGTTTTAAATTTTTATATTGAAGGATAGAACTGATATGAGAAAACCCTAATTTAGCATTTTGAACATAACATCTGTTAAATACGAGAACTTGGGTGTGTTTTAAACAGTTGGATAATTCTACGAGATAACGCTGTATGTTATCTAAGTGATAATAAAAGTTTAAACTAAGTTATCTTGCAGCATGAGAAGCTTTGTGTTGCACTTTGTTGTGTAGCTAAACCAATACAGTAAAGTTACACTAGGTTGTCTTTCGTGATCCGAAACTGAAGCAAAATAGTGTATTTAGCTACATGTTTAACAACTGAGACTTTTATTTCATGAAAGTAGTAAAAAACCCAAAATATTTATTAAATAATTAATGTACCTCAGTAGCGTCGCCAGAAAAACATTTTTATTTATTTATTTATTTATTTTTTTTTGGGGGGGGGGGGGGGAGGGGACAAATATATTATTTCCCAATTTTCAAAATATAATTTCCTCTAACTTCAATGTATTCGTATGGGTTCCGGGGGAGGGATTTTGACCCCCTAAGCCCCCCTTGGCGATGCCACTGGACATCCTAGTAACTTGTACAATTGTACAAGTTATACTAATCAAATAGAAAATTCTGTTTGGCGCGCGAATTTGAATTTTTTTTAATTAAATTCTCTCCACAGACTTAGCACTGTCTGATCTTGAGGTCTGATAGTACAAATTCTCAAAGTAAAATATATATATATATATATATATATATATATACATAATAATAGTAGTTTGAAAATCCAATGAACGAAAAGTTAGAAGCTGCAACACGATAAACCTAACTTTCTAAAACACCCACAGAATGAAATATAAAACAGCAAATCATTAATCAAATGGAAAAAAATATAAAACACGAGTTATCAAGTTACAGAAAATCAACAAAATTCAAAGGTATGGAACCGAATAAAGAAAAACTTCAAAAATCAAACTATATCGCTAAACACGTGGAAAAAGGGCGAAGCCTAAAAAAATGGAAATGTTCACTTCGTAAAATTCGTTCTCAAGTCCAAGTATTTTGACGAAGCAGACACAAAATATGTATGTTTCTGAAGAAATAGATAGATTATATCTATAAACTCTTTCTACTTGGACGACATACATAAAGGAGTAAAAAAGAAAAAATGAATACCTGGAAAATGCACAGCATATGTACAAACGAGTCGAAACCGGGAACTCTGAATGAAGAGACCAGTGTTGCCATTCGCAAAGAAAAAATAAAAAACGATCTACTGTTGCCATTCGTAAGAATTGAGAAACAGTAAAGCGAAAAGGTAAGAAAAAGTAATAATATACAAAAAGAGCTACTAAAAGGAGGGGCTAATAATAGTAATGCTGACGTGGAAGAGGATGTAAAAATAAAAGTATTAACAATACAAGAGAATGGAGATGTCTGACTAATATAAGATACTATGAAAAGAATTATAAAAATCCAGCTATTCTAAATTTTTTAACATTTACTAAATAAGAGAGATATTTATATAAATTGCTTTATATATATATATATATATATATATATATATATATTTATTTATTTAGAACACATATTTACGTCCGTGTCAAAAAATACAAACTTTGAATACCTTAACATTATTATTACTGTACAATCTGTGCTGTACTAAGCTACATAGAATATATATTACGTTAATATCTAATTAATTTCTCTTTCGTTTGTAATTTCAATATATAATTATTGCTTCTTTTATACCATTCCTCCAGAAAGGCATCTCGGTTTTTAACAGAATGGTTCTCTGGGTGCTTTGGTGTCTGAACTAAGTTGTTCCGGTTTTAGATTATAATATTTATATTTCATTTTAAACATCAAAAGTAGGGTCTGTTTACCTCATGGACACAAGCCTATATCGTAGGAACTGATTCCACACGGCCGTTCAGAATATCTATAAGTATTTTGATTGGAGACAAAGTTTTAGCTTCTGATATAAGAAACAAGGGATCTTTAATCTGAAAGTCCCAATCAAATTATCCAAAGACCCACATAAAGTACAAGCAATCCAACCAGTGTCCCCAATTCCATAACAGGGACACCAATATAATGCAACCCCTGGCAACAAAAATTCACCTAACTCTTGTTGCTGCTTTCAAAATATGGATTTACTGAAAATCGAAAGCTATTAACATGCACATCTCCAGATACTTCTCTATGAAAGCATATAAAATGTCTTGGAGAAGAAATTCCTGTAAAGAAAGAAAAAGAAAATTTTACAAGCGAATGTAAAGAAATATATCAGCTGAAAATCGAACCACGGCACTCCATTTTGCCAGTCAACGATCTTTTAACTATTTGCACATACGTCTCAATAGAGCTCCTATAACACAGGCTGAACTGTGGCCACCATGTTAAATCAGAGTGGACGACAAGGAGGTAGACCAGCACCACTGACCTTAGTTCAGCAGGGAAATGGAGATTTTTCACTCAACCTGGTTTTGTCTTATTGAGTTTTGTTATTGGTGGTATTTTGCGTTTAGGATAAGTACATGAAAATGTGACAACCACTTGATGTCTTTGGGTAACTCTCAAAATTCAACCTTTGGGTAATTTTCAAAACCTTTGGGTAATTCTCAAAATTCAACCTTTGATTCTCAAAACCTTTGGGTAACGCTCAAAATTCAAGAGGGCGGCCACCACCTCTTTTAAAGTATAAACACTCTTAGAAAAATCAAGGCAGGACTACATATTTCTATGGCTGAAAATGTATCATTATCCATCAAAACTAATACATAGAAAATATGCTTGTATTAACTATTCTACACGTATATTACACCAGAAAAGTATCGGTATATTTTAATCTAATATTTAAAGCGAAGTTAAACATAAAATCAGTGAATAGAATTCAGTCAAATTATCTATATCATTTTAATTTTGTTTTGTAATTATCTATTGTTCATTTGATAACCAAAACTAAGTCAACATATTAAACAAATATATTACACTACAAATATATTACATTCGAGACAATATTATTTCTGAATGAAATTTTTAGCAGGTATTTGTAGACAGTACTTTGTATATTCCCTACAATACATGGTAATGGAATCGTGTCGAAAATCGAGTTTTTATTCACTCTAGAACACGTAAAACCTATTTTTAGTCTGTGTGTGTGCAATGCATGTATCCAATCTAAAGGAAATGACCCGTTCGGAATACGTAATATAAAGAAACTTAAAATTCACAATTATGTGCAAATTCCTATTGTATTCTAAATGGCATTGTTATTCAAAACATTCTATTAGAATATTTAATTTAATTCTCAAAAAAGGAGTATAAAAATCTCTGTTCTTACTATACAAAATAATCTTCACAGACAGATCTGAAGAATAAAACATCCTGGTTCCGTTTGTAAACAAATTTACAGAAAATATGAAATTTGATCAATATATATGCTGAAATCAAAGCGCTATGAAATTGGATCAACATATGCCAAAATCAAAGCGTTAAAATGGTATTAGAAGATATACACGTACCATTTTAATTCTATTTCAACAGTTGGCTATATATGAGTTAGAAAATTATTTTTCAAAATAAAACAAATGACCTCAGAAATCAAAAACATCAATAATTCCCGTAACTTTTCAACCCGAAAGCCGTAATTGATTTAATCCAGTCAAAAATGTAATTCCGCTTAAAATTTATTTTTATATACATTTCATAGTTTAATTCCGTTGCTTAATAACGTGATACCATTCTTTTTTTTTTTTTTTTTTGTATAAATAAATTTCCAGGAAAAAATATCGTTTGCATAATTCTATATCTATGGGAGGTTCGTCTTTTATTAATATCTCGACAACCCCTGATTCTAGAGACGCTAAACATGGAGTAATTTTAAGTGGGGGCATTTCACTACCCACAAAATACCGACAAAATTTCATGAAATCCGGTTCATCCGTTCTCTTGTGATGGTGAGACACACCCACACACACACAAGCACAACATATTTCAATTTTATTTACATAGAAAAATACTCTACATAAAAAACAAAACTAAATGATTTAATCCGTCTATTTGGCTATAATACTATCTTTTCTACTGAATATTTCCTCCCTTAAAATGAGACCCACAGCAATAATCGAAAACATGTCAGAAAATAAAAGATGTCGCAATTAGTTCACCAGTATTGGGGTTTGCATGACAGCTATTTGTTTCTATTTGCTAATGTGCACTAGAATGGGCGATTTTTTCCCCCATAGCATCGTGTAATTACTATTTATTAATCTTCGTAGAGCGCCTATTTGTAGAACAAGGACATTTGTTGCGAATTATAGGAAGAGCGATGAGATGAGTGTTGCGATCAATAGAGAAAAGTGGAACTTGTTGGTTGAAGCAGCATATTTGCACAATGCTTACAGGTATCACTATATATAATTGTCCAACATGTTTTTTGTCTTTTCAGACCCTCCAGAAGCCCCCCGCCCGGTGATAGAAGGTTGAATCTTTGCACACTTATAGTATGCTACAGTACAGAACCTAAGGGAGCCGGAGTTTCGATTAACCAGACAGAATAACCCTTTGGGAAGTGGAGTAAATGAGGAGGCAAAACGATTTTCAGACCCTCCAGAAGCCCTCTGGTGACCCAGAAAGCTGAATATTTGCACACTTATAGTGTCGACTATTCAACAGAACTTAACGTAGTCGAATTTTCGATTTATGCCCCCACCGCCAGAAAGAATTTCTGGGGGACAAAATATCTTGTTTCTCCATTTCTCCAAATAACATTTCTATGAACATCAATGTGTTCTTATTGGCTCCTGGGGTATAATGACTGTGAAAATCGTGTAAAATCTGAATCTCTGAATTCCTTGGTTCAATGTTTCTATTTAGTGGGGATCTGAATTCAACATCTTAGGGATATATATCCCTCTGGTGTGCTAATTTTATCTTTTTGTTATAGGGCTTGTCGGTCAATTTATTAGTGGCGAAGTGGAGCCATCATATCCTCGAAACCACCGTATGTTGTGTATCATAATACTTTATAGGTAATTAAGTTGCTTAATTTTTCCTTCCTTTACAGTTTCGAAGAGGGAATTATCCTCCACGGCATCATGTGGCGTTTATACCGAAATTAAGGAGGATCTTAAGTTCTAATCTCTCATCCAGCAAAGCCCCATACACGGATGATGGAATCATTCACAGGGTAAGGTCCAACTTCAAAGAACACCCGCCAAGTCAAGATCCCAGTCGCCGACGGTTTCAGCTCATACTACAATTTGATCAGTCCAACTTCGCCCCCTGGATGAGTCTGGTTCATGGTAGGAGGAATTCATCCAGATAAATCCAGGAATCGTCCAACGCACAACTCCCCAGGTTTATATGCTCCTTAAGAGAGGTGGGTCCATTATCCAACCGCCTTAAAAAAGACCCCCCCCCCCCCCCCCCCCCCACACACACACACTCGAGGGGTTACACAAAGTATTTTTCATTTTTGATTATTCTCTGTATAGTTTTATGCCATTAAATGTGGCACGGAGGAACGTTAATTGCTGAAGGAGGCCAATACTTTTTCATTGTTTCCTTTCAGTGAGTAAATATTTGAATATTCTTTACAATTTATGTGAGAGATTATTTAGAAAACTGTTTTGACAGATTTTAAGTAAAAATGTTGAGCTGCTAATAAATGGTGAATTAAGGATCAAAATAAATTTCGTAATCAGTTCCTTAGATATGTTGAATGTACAAAGTGGTGATCGGACTAGTTGGCACAATGTGAATGGTATTTTGGCAGTCTGACAACAAAGCTCTTTTTGCAATCAGTTTTATAATTAAAAGATAAATAAATAAATTAGTACATTTCATTTATGTAGGATGTTCATTTTGAAATGCAATTTAAGTTTAATTTTGCAAATTTTTTTATGCTATGAGCTCGAGGTGTATGAGAAAGAAAGACGCATTAATTATGACGTATTAGAAAACGTACAATTATAAAGGAGCTCCTCGTATTGTGAGAAATGGTGTGTGCACTTTATTTTTACGAAACTATAAAGCATTTTTATTGTTTTTTTGTATACTTATATTCGTACAGCCATACGAATTTCAGAAAAAAATAGAAGTGATATTTCCAGAACCCGAAATAGAAATCCTTAGTGAACACCTAAATCCTCTGGAATTCGATGCCGAATCGATATCAGTCATCATCTAAGGTCTATCTGTAACCAATCCTGAAAATCTGATGTGATCAGCACATGCCTTTCCCCGCAGACTCAAATTCATTTTTTCTTTGTTTCATTAATAACGCATTAAATTGAGTATAATTGCACTAAATAACACGCATAATTAATTGAAATTGCACTGAATTTACATTGTTAATTCAGCTTTCGATTTCATTTGGTAACTCTACTCATTTTCAAAACCGGAGTAACGAAAATGCGAAAAAAACTAAAGTATCTCGAGAACCGCCATTCCTAGGGCAATGGGGTTAGTCTCATTATTTTCATCGTCAAAAATTACACAGAAAACAAGCATTTAATGGATGCATTTGAGCATACGTAGTCCTTTATTTTAGATTTTGCCTAAGAAAAGTATGGTGATTTAGATAGCCTAAGAAAAGTATGGTGATTGTGATTTAATCACAAGTCGAGTTTTCACGATCAATAATACATCGATGAGGTAGGTCCCTAGATACCAGAAACGACTTTTATCGGTGTAACATTAAATTGTGAACTTACTTCGTGGAGGGATTATAAGGGTCACAAACTGTGGCGACAGATAGTGTGGAAAAGTGACATTACAAAATTTCGCAAATAAAGAACTTTCATAACCAAATTTATTGCAAGCACAAAGAGCTGACCCCTAGACTACTCACCCGGGCTTGGCCTTGAGCAACTCAGGTGGAGCCATCAGAAACCTACCATCAACCAGTACTTGGGGTAAGCCAATAGGCACTTAAGTGAACTGACCAATCAGAGGCTAGGGACCAGAAGGTACAATATCACCCCCCCCCCTCCCCTCACAACATGGTAAAAAGAACTTCCCCAAAAACGCACTTGCCATATAAAAATTTTGAGATGTGTGGTTGATAAAGTGCGCAGCTAACAAAAAGGAAAATATCATATTGTCCGGTGCCAGTATAGTGATACTCATCTGTGGCGTTACTAGATCTGACGATGGTGCACGCAGCACTCAGAGTGAGCCGATATAATGTTTAGTGAGTGTATTTTTATCTCCCTAAATAACTTTGCAAATGCAGTTCTGTCAACCCTCGAGACAAGAATAAACGAGCGTTTAATGTCTAATTATCAATTTAGAAATAGCTAATATAATAGCTAAAATTATTTAGGCCAATGATGCCAATTGTCACGAATGATTTAAGATTGTATATATTATCCGTCGTAAATATGTTTAATATGTAAATATAGAATGTATATTATCCAAGAGATAACAATTTGGAATTCATGTGAGTATTTGGTCTCCATGCCTCAATCATTAAAATCAATTAATGCATCACCTTACAACTTAAGTGGAGAGATTCATTCCACTATCGATCTGTGGGTAGGTGGGTGTCAAATCGTTGACCTTTAGTAATCTGGAAAACCAATAAAGCTATTTAGATCAAATTTGGATGGCAAGTTTAATGTATTATGTAAATGTGAACTGAGAAAAAAATTCCGAAAAATGTATATAGTTTTGTTATAAAACGAGATTTTGTTAAAATCATCGTAATCTTAAAAAGGGGAGTAAGGTTCCTGATAGTTATGATAATCTATGTATAAAAATACAAAAATAACGCTTCAGCAGACGGTAATTAGCTGAATATTTCAGAAATGATGCTGGAATTTTCATAAAGGCCTGTAATTGTGTCTTTACTTATCCGTTTGCCGAAATTAACTACAAAGTAGCTGAAAAAAATAAGCAAAGGTTGCAAAATGTTTTACAGTGTACACTGTAAATCATTTGCAAGCATGTTATTGAAAGTTTCAGGGGAATCAGCTGTCCTTAATGGGAAGTAAGGTTCCTGGATAGTTATGATAATATATATAAAAATATAAAAATAACGCTTCGGCAGACGATAATTAGCTGAATATTTCAGTAATGAAGCTGAAATTTTCATAAACGCCTGTAATTGTGGCTTTTCTGATAGTTTGTCGAAATTATCAATAAAGTAGCTGAAAAAATGAAGCAAAGGTTGCTGAATGTTTTGCAGTCTAATCTTAAAAATCACTGAAGCAATTTGATCCCAATTTGGATGGTATAGTGTGTGTATTGTACAAATATGTACGCAGAAAATAAAAATTTTAAAATGTATATAGTTCAGTTTGACTCAGAGGTTAAATGCTGACTTGTTTCGCGGGTAAAGTCTAGGGATCCTCTAGTTTTCATCAGTTTCTTAATGTTTCATTATTTATATACAAATTTCCTTGTTTTCGAGAACCTTCTTATCGGTTTCCGCCCCAATTTCCCCGGTTGTGCGGGTGTAGTCCTTTTAGGAATCATGACTTACCGACGCCACGTCATATTCATGGTGACCTCTTCGATATCTTCCATAGAAATGCGTCGGGTGGATAATAGTCGATATTAGTATCTTTACGCCTCTCAGGGCCTGACTTACAAAATATAGACTAGGTCCTAGTTAGATTTGAGACCCCATTACCGAACATTTTAAAATTCATGTGTACCATCAACAGTAAATATGTGTTTAGAGTAAAAAGAAAATATTATGACGTAGCATTCTACATCGTAAAACATTTGAAAGCATGGTACTGAAAGTTTCAAGGGATCAACTGTCCATAATGGGTAGTAAGGTCCCTGATAATTTATATATATATATATATATATATATATATATATATATATATATATATATATATATATAGGAACATGAACCATTTAGCCAACCTAGGACGTTGCCCCAGGCGCACCAGAGGGGGGCGGAACACACTGCGACGATTTTCACGATAACCAGTGATTACGGATTTTCTGATAGTTTGCCGAAATTATCAGCAAAGTAGCTGAAAAAAAGAAGTAAATGTTGCAGAATGTTTTACAGTGTAGCATAGCTGCCAACTCTACCGATTTTTTCGAGAAACTTCCGGGTTTTGATGATTTCTCCTGGTTTTCCGATTTTAGACGAGAATCTCCCGGCTTTTGTCAATTTTTTTAGAATTTTCTAAAGTTAGGGATTTTTTAATAAAAATTCTCTGTTAAAGGGAATTTCGATCGAACTTGAGGCCGCCATTTTGTTTCTTCCGTGCATGAACCTAGTACCAGTACTAAGTTGGAAACATTTTCACTTTATTGATGGATACTGCTTAAAAAAAGTGCGATTTCGTGTATATAGATTACATTGTCGTGTAATGTTGAAACATCCGTTGCCATCCTTGTTTAATTTAAAATTATGTGAATGAAAAATACACAACATTCATTTTTTTGTAGTAGGTTTCATTATTAACCAATATTTTCATAAAATATTGATTATTTTTTTTAAGTGCGATTTCGCGGGTATAGATTACGTTCTTGTGCAATGTAGAAACATCATTTTCCATCCATGTTTAGTTTCAAATTATATGAATTAAAAAATTCCCAACATTCATTTCTTTGCAGTATGTTCCATTATTAATTAATATTTCTGTAAAATATTTATTAGTTTTAAGTACGATTTCGGTTGTATAAATTAAATTCCCGTGTAATGTTTAAACATCCTTTTCCATCCATCATTTTTTTGAAAAAATTTCACATTAATTAAACAGAACTTTCACACCTTTATAGTTTACATAAAAATGAAGAATTATTTTCTTTAAAATATACTCTTTTCCCCTTATTTTATGGCATTAGAGCATCAAAAGCATTTTTCTATCCACATTCATCTAACTAAATTACAATTTGAGAACTGAACATATTTTGCTTCATTTGCCACCACCTCCCCTTTAAAATTTATCTGTTTATGCCGTTTCTTTGACACTGACTATGTAAAAATAATTTTTCTTATGCAGTAGGCATTTTCAATGTTATAGTGACTTACCATTTTTTGAAAAAGAAAAATATACAGTTTTTGTGTTGTAAAAAGAGATCCCTATTTTTCCCTAAGTGATATTGAACTAGTTATAGGCTGACTTGCAGAGCGTCGTAAAAAATGCTCATTGCGCTATCTACTGGATTTTTATTCCCTAATGTTGGCAGGTATGGTGTAGATACAGATAGTCACAACAATATAAATTTAATTTTAGGGAAGATAGTATTTTTCGAGGGTGAAAATTATATATTGTTGCTATGAATTTGATTTTGAATAAAGGAACAGGTTTTGTATATTTTAAAACGAAAAATTTTATACGTCAATTTTTCCATGTTGTTAATATGAAAATGGCTATGAATTGTAAGTTTCTTTATAATGTATATTCCGTACAAAGCATAGATATACTGCTACTCTATATAAATAAAATTGAGGATATTTCTATATGTGTGTTTGTCTCAACATCACGGGAGACCAGCTTCACCGAATCTCATAAAATTTTGTGGATAGCCGTGAAATAGTCCCACTAAGGATCAGAGGTTATACAGATATTAATAAAAAAAACATCTCATAGAGATAGCACTATGCAGACGATATTTTTATCTTCAATTTATTGGAAGAAAAATATATCATGTTGCTCAGCAACGGAATTATATTCAATGTATTTATACAGCAGACGATTTTATTAAATCTTTTCCGATTTAAATTATTAAGAAATGTACATAAATATAAATTTTATCAAAATTGCATTTTGAACTGGATTATATCAATTAAGGCCTTCGGGTTTAAAGATTACGGAAAAATTATTCGTATTTTTAATTTCTTACGTCATCTGCTTTATTTTGGCAAAAACTTTTCAAACTCATATATCGTGTTTATGCCTATTGTTGAAACAGAATAAAAGTAACACTGGTATATCTTCTAATACAATTTCAGCGCTTTTATTTTGGCATATATTAATCTAATTACATATTTTTTATAAATTTGTTTACAAGCGGGACCAGGATGTTTTATTCTTGAGATCTGCACGTTAAGATAATTTTATATAGATACTCTCATACCTTTTAGGAGAATTAAATTAAATATCTAATAGAATGCTTTGAATAACAATATCATTTAGAATACTATAAGAATTTGCACATTGATAGTGTATCAAGTGCCTGGCCATTGTTAAAAAAAAAATTGCACATAATTGTGAATTTTAATTTTCTCTATATTATATATTCCGTATAAAGAATGAGTTTACACTTATACTGCTAGTTTACAATGTGAGTGGATCACAGGAAAAAGTGCATATTTCCTTTCAAAGGGTAGTTTAAAAATTATAATATAGATTTAGACTGAGGGAAAGAAATGTAAATATTTGTTTCATTAAACAGTTTCAGTAGTTTCTAAACAACTTACGTACAAACTAATATCCCTTCTTAAGGGTCGAAACGTTAGCAAAATGAACTTGAAGACTACATATTGCGTGATACACGATTGCTTGAAATTGTGTTTCTTTGTTCCCGATTACTCTCTATTCTTAATGCTTTAGACAATCACGCACACGACAACAATATTGCGATTCGCACAGCTCTATTTAGAATCTGAGGTGAACGCACTTGTTTTCAATTACAAATTATCTTGATATTCAGGGCACTCAGAAATATGACATTATGACTAATGAACAAATGATATTGTATTATATTTCAAAGATAATTAGAACGTAATGTGCGTTTTTAAAAGAAAGCTGTGAAGTACAAAGTTGTAGTATTGCTTTTCGCAACATCTATTATGATTAGTATGTACATAATAATTACCTAACGTTCATGTGCGGGGAAGGGGTACCTTGTATCGGACTGTGTTGAGGTTGGTTTGTTTACAATGACTGATACCACCCGCTAGCGAATTTTCACTTTAGGTGTTTTAGGGCTGTTTGAATTTTTCTTCCCTTTTGCAGTGATTTCTTAATGGTTGTTTAGAGCGCATGCTGTTACTTTGGCTTGGCGAAGGGGGGAGGCGGGGGAAAGAACGCCTATTTCACGTGGTATAAATTTTGCAACAGTATCAACTAAAGTACGATTTATAGTGCAATTAAAAATTGAAAAATAAATAACAAGTTGAAAACTAAAAATTTAAAAATCAATTTAATGCGACGCCCTGCGGAAATTGAAACAAGGCAAAAGGTAATACATACTACAGATTTTCTAGCTTTTCTTGAGGAATGCTATTATCTGTGTCTGCTGTAAATTATGTCTAGGTAGTATTTTTATGAAAGTACTGTTAGGAATACCCAAAGAACGTACTTTTAGGAATGTCAAACAATTTGGTTATTTCCGCTTTTGGAAAAAGATTTTTATCGACGTCTTCTAGATTTTTTTTTTTCACGTCTTGGAACCTCTAGAACACGAAAAAACTATTTTTAGCGTAACGTCTGTGTGTGGGGTGGTCTGTCTGTGAAATGTATGTATCCACTCTAACTCAAAAGGTAATTAACTGGATTTCATAAAATATTATAGGTAATATACTTGTGAGTTACCCTGGCGCTGATTAGATTTTGGTAGGATTCGGGATAAAAAAAAGCTACCTTTCTTCGCGAAATGTCCCGCAAAAATCATCAAAATCTAAAATAAAAGACTAAGTATGCTCAGATGTATGAATTAAATGCTTGTTTTAAACGTAATTTTCGACGATGAAAAGGATAAGTCCAACCTTATTACTCTGGGACTAACTTTTCTCGAGATATTTTAGTTTTTTCGCATTTTCGTTACGCTCCCTTTGAAAATGTGTCCAGTTAATAAATAATAAGAAATATCAATCATGCATAAAGCCCCCCTCCCCACACACACACACACACACACACACACACACCCTCCCCATTACTTTAAGACCCATTAATCCAGGACTAGCCATTCTCGAAATATTTAATATTTTCGCATTTTTGCTACGCCGCTTTTGTAAATACGTCTAGTTACCAAATGAGAACAAAAATTAAAAGTGTAAATTCAGTGTAATTTCAAATAATTATGCGTATTATTTGGTGCAATTAAATTCAATTAAGTGAAATATTAATGAAATAAAGAGAAAATGCATTTGAATCTGTAGGGAAATTCATATGCTGCTCACATCAGATTTTTTTTTTGTCTCAATAGACTTCGCTGAGAGCTTAGTCTGGGACTGATTACGCATCGTTAGCTAAGTAGCAAACACTACACAGTTGTCTGACTCAAGTACACACAGCTAGCCAGCAATTCAAGATTCAAAGATTACGAAAGCAGATAGCAGTACAGTTTTAACATTTATTTATAAATGCTGGTCATTGACAACTAAGCCATTAGTTTTCTAGCTTCTTTATATCTTTGAACAATACAACTAAAACCATTAAGTGCAGTACATGTGGCAAAATGTTATCTCTCTATTCATAAGGAATCCAGAATTACACAAAGTACAACTAGTTTTAACACGTTTTAACATACCATAGAAAATTAAGGGGATATAGTATTCAACATTTTTGTGAAAGTAAGGAATAAAGTAGATTGATCCTATTCACAACTGCTGGGTTAAATTCATTGTAATGCATTCCAAAATCTTCAATTTGACAAATGTGGTGTGCAACTGTGCAACCTTCGAGGAGTAATCAAGCCCTTGATTCTAGCTCTTTGTGTCAACAACTGACATTTCTGGACATCCCCCCTTATGAGATGTTTCCACCCTTTGTTTACATGCGGGGACGGTGGACAGGAAAATAGAGTGTAAGCCAATTCAAGGAAAGGTTGGGATTCCAGTTCGTTTCTTCAGTAGGCTTGAGTAAGGCTCTTAAATATAATTAAGAGCCTCTTGGATATGGGAGAACAGGTGCTTTGGTGTCGACAGGCAAGGTTTATACAATACTGCAGGTGCTACAGGTTGGCACATCCGGGAAAACGAGATCAGTCCACTGAAATGGAAGGAAGCTTGTGACGTCAACTATTTCCCCGCTTTCATTTACGTGGATGGTAGATCTTTCATGAGCGATAATAATTGTAAATCATTTTCAAGCTTGGTTTTCGTGTATTTTTGGAAAAAAGTGTTGTATTTGTGAAGTGTGATGCCAAGTTGTGCAATTGCTAATTGCCATAATGATGAGAAAACTTGCGATGTTTGCTTTCATAGGATTCCAAAATCAAAAGTCTTACGGGCTGCATGGATTCACTCGTGCAAAAGAAAAGACCCGTTTTCTGCTGACACAGCACGGATTTGTTCTAGTAATTTCTCTAAAGAAGATTATGAAAGGAATTTGAAATATAAATTAATGGGAGTTGTGTCAAATCGTCGTTTAAAATGCGGCACAGTTCCTCATTTAAAGATTCCTTTAAACTCAATGTCGCCCCAACTGAGGAAACGAAGCAAAATGAAGAGAGGGCTAGTAGATGTGAAAAAAGGAAAATTAAGCAGATTCTTTCTGATCTTGACCGTCCTAATAAGATTAGAAAATTAAATAATAAAGACGTTGGATTTAATCAATGAAGTAGTGAAAATGCAGTCGGGACGAAAGCTGGATTGCCTTCTGAAACATCAGACAAAAATAATAATCTTAATGAAATTATAATTCGTTTACAAAAAGAGAATCATAATTTAAAAGAAAAATGTATATATTGGCAAAACAAAGTCAATAAAAATTATAGAATAATGAAGAAATTCATGTCAGTCAATGCCAATTCAGCAAGATCTCATAAATTATTCAAAGATGAAGTAGAAAATAAAACAAAACAGTTGCTTTCTACTGTGTTTTCCAAAAGTCAAATAAGAGCTCTAATAAATAAGAATCGTGTTCAATGGTCTTCAGAAGATGTTATAAAAGGTTTGAGGATTGTTGAAGAGGGCATATTGCAAGAGATGAAATGAAAATACCGATACCTGGAATAAGTATTTTGAAAAGGTGGATTTCGCATATAAAATTTTCACCTGGATTTTTGGCTGAAATTTTGCAACTTATGACAGAATCCTTTAAAACTTTAACTCGTTTCGAAAGGTAATGCGTTATTGTTACGGATGAGATGAGAATCGATAGCATAATAGAATATGTGCCAACGTGGTGGTCGAGTGGTTAAGGCGAGCGTTTCCACAGCAATCGCTCGACCGCCGCGTTGTGGGTTCGAGCCCCACGTAAGGCATGGATGTTTGTGTTGTGGGCGCAGTGCGTTCCGCCCCACTCTGGTGCGCCTGGGGCAACATCCTAGGACGGCTAAATGGTTCACGTTCTGGCCGCTAACAATAAAGGCGAATGATGATAAGTCAAGTGCCTGGCCATTTGATAAAAAAAAAAAAAATACTAGAATATGTTCAAGCCGAAGATTGCATTTTAGGCCCTTACAAATCTGTACAAGTAGTTGCACACCTTAAACCAGTCTCTTATTAGATCATACAGGTATATAAGGTCTGAATCTCTTTGCGCGGGGGCGAAAAATAGGGATGTTCATGCCATTTGGTATTTCCTTCATTTCGTATTTACACCATTTTCTGTTTGCATCATTTTACGCATGGAATTCATGCTAAATGAAAAAAGAAAGAAAGTACTTGTTTTCGCTGGATCCAAATTTTATAAAGAATATGAGACTCAAGATAGGTTGAAATGGAGATGCGTTGGGCGAAAGTGAAGTGCACTGCAAAGTTATATGTGGACTCCAATGATGCAGTCATCTTAAAAATGGATTTAAAGCATAACCATGAACAATGTTTCTTTCAGGCATACCTCCAAGGGGCGCAACCCCCCTCCCCCCCTCCAGAGACATTTTATGAAACTTAATTTTTACTTTCCCCACAATACATGGTAATACTTCCTGACCGTCCAAACAGTTACCTTACACCTTTCTGGTAGGTCGGACGGTCTGGGTTTCAACAATACATGGTAATGTATGGGGAAAGTATTGGAATCATGCCGAAAATCGCAACTCGAGTTTTCGACGGATCTACACGTTTCGAGACCTCTAGAATACGAAAAAACTATTTTTAGCGTGACGTCTGTGTGTGTGTCTGTCTGTCTGTGTGTCTGTCTGTCTGTGCAGATTTTGTATCCACTCTAACTAAAAAACTAATTGACCGAATTTCATAAAATTTGGTAGGTAAGTCACTTGTGCACGAATCTGGTGATGATTAGTTTTGGGTATGACTCGGGTTAAAAGAACCCGCCTTTTTTTGCGAAATGGCCCGCAAAAGCTTGTATCCACTCTAACTGAAAAACTAATGGACCGAATTTCACAAAATTTGGTAGATAAGTCGCTTGTAGGCTACCCTGGTGCTGATTAGATTTTGGTATAATTCGAAAAAAAATAACCTGCCTTTTTTTGCAAAATGGCCGCAAAAATCATCAAAATCTAAACTTAAGAACTACGTATGCTCAAATATAGCCATTAAATGCTTGTTTAATACGCAATTTTTAGCGAAGAAAAGAATAAGACCAACCCCATTACACTAGGACTAGCCGTTCTCGAGATATTTTAGTTTTTCGTATTTGTCCTACACCATTTTTACTTTCCCTGCAATACATGGTAATGTATAGGGAAAGTATTGGAATCATGCCGAAAATCACAACTCGAGTTTTCGACGGATCTACACGTTTCGAGACCTCTAGAATACGAAAAAACCATTTTTAGCGTGACGTCTGTGCGTGTGTCTGTCTGTCTGTCTGTGTGTCTGTCTGTCTGTCTGTCTGTCTGTCTGTCTGTCTGTCTGTGTGTCTGTCTGTCTGTGCAGATTTTGTATCCACTGTAACTAAAAAACTAATGGACCGAATTTCACAAAATTTGGTAGGTAAGTCACTTGTGGGCGGGGCTGGTGCTGATTAGTTTTGGGTACGATTAGGAATAAAAGAACCCGCCTTTTTTTGCGAAATGGCCCGCAAAAGCTTGTATCCACTCTAGCTGAAAAACTAATGGACCGATTTTCACAAAATTCGGTAGATGAGTCACGTATAGGTCACTCTGGTGCTGATTAGATTTTGGTACGATTCGGAAAAAAATAACCTGCCTTTTTTTGCAAAACGGCCCGCAAAAATCTTCAAAATCTAAACTAAAGAACTTGGTATACTTAGATATATCCATTAAATGCCCGTTTAATTCGTAATGTTTAACGACGAAAAGAATAAGACCAACCCCATTACACTAGGAC
The DNA here is from genome assembly GCA_951213105.1 of Amaurobius ferox. NCBI lineage: Eukaryota > Metazoa > Arthropoda > Arachnida > Araneae > Amaurobiidae > Amaurobius > Amaurobius ferox. The sequence goes on along the minus strand of OX578141.1, from coordinate 98,046,253 downwards.
TAGCCGTTCTCGAGATATTTTAGTTTTTCGTACTTTCCCTACGCCACCTTTGAAAATAAGCCCGGTTACCGAATGAGAACGAAAATTGAATTAAAAGTGAATTACATTTAATTGAAATAAATAGAACGTCGATATAAGTTTGCAGGGAAAGTCATGTGCTGCCCACATCAGATTTTTACTTTCCCTGCAATACATGGTAATGTATAGGGAAAGTATTGGAATCATGCCGAAAATCACAACTCGAGTTTTCGACGGATCTACACGTTTCGAGACCTCTAGAATACGAAAAAACCATTTTTAGCGTGACGTCTGTGCGTGTGTCTGTCTGTCTGTCTGTGTGTCTGTCTGTCTGTGCAGATTTTGTATCCACTGTAACTAAAAAACTAATGGACCGAATTTCACAAAATTTGGTAGGTAAGTCACTTGTGGGCGGTGCTGGTGCTGATTAGTTTTGGGTACGATTCGGAATAAAAGAACCCGCCTTTTTTTGCGAAATGGCCCGCAAAAGCTTGTATCCACTCTAACTGAAAAACTAATGGACCGAATTTCACAAAATTCGGTAGATGAGTCACCGGTGGGTTATCCTGGTGCTGATTAGATTTTGGTACGATTCGGAAAAAAATGACCTGCCTTTTTTTGCAAAATGGCCCGCAAAAATCGTCCAAATCTAAACTAAAGGACTAGGTGTACTCAAATATATCCATTAAATGCTGATTTAATACGTAATTTTTAGCGACGAAAAGAATTTGACCAACTCCATTACACTAGGACTAGCCGTTCTCGAGATATTTTAGTTTGTCGTACTTTCCCTACGCCACCTTTGAAAATAAGCCCGGTTACCGAATGAGAACGAAAATTGAATAAAAGTGAAATAAATTTAATTAAAATAAAGAGAACGTGGATATAAGTCTGCAGGGAAAGTCATGTGCTGCCCACATCAGATTTTTGAAAATAAGTCCAGTTTTCAAATGAGAACGAAAATTGAATTAAAAGCTAATTAAATTTAATTTAAATAAATAGAACGTGAATATAAGTCTGCAGGGAAAGTCATGTGCTGCCCACATCAGATTTTTATTTATGTTGCACAGCATTTAGATATATTTATATAGGACAAATAGAAAACTTGCCTCCACTAAAATGTCATTCGCCCCCCCCCCCCCCCGGCTAAAAAATCCTGAAAAAAAAAACACTGATCATGAACCTTCTCAAAATCTGAATAGACAACTGTTATCAAACTCCATTAAGCGTAAATCTGTGGATGAACCTTTGGAAAACCTTCCAAACTGATTAGACGTGAAATAAATCTTGCAGAAAAAATAAATTGCAGCTATGTGGAATATATAAGAAAAATCTGTATCGTGAACGTCGTAAAGAATTACCACATAAGCATTACCAAAATCAATTTCTGAAGTTCATCATGTATTGGAAAATATAACAGTTACATCTCATAAAGGTGAGAATATACTTCATGTTAATGATAAAAAACATGCGTACTAATTCTAATTTGAAACATCTCTGTAAGCAAAACAAAATATTTGCTAACTGCTCTTTTTCATTTTGAGCTAAATTTTTTTATCAGTTATTTACAATTCATACTGTAGTAAATGGAAACTATATTCCTCTAGTTTTGTTTCCTTTGCCAAATAAGGCAATTCTCACAGATAAAAGCACATTCGAATTGTTGATTGAGCAATTTAAAAAATTAAATTTAGAATTTTGTCCCAGTACAGTTGTCGCAGATGTCGAAATAGCAATTCGTAGTGCTGCAAGAAACATTTTCCAAACTGCAGTATCGTAATATCTCAATTTCATGTAATTCAATCATCATGGAGAAGAATACAAGAATATGGTTTAACTCAAGGTTATCAAGACAAGTCCGAAATTAATCAATGGCTTCACTGGATTTTTGGATTGCTCAATTTATATGAAAGTGAAGTATCGGAATCATTTATATATATATAGAAGATGTAATGTCTCAACAGCCAAACAATGAAAAGGTTAGAAAATTCAACGATTATTTAATTACATTACATAGCTGAAGAAGCTAAGTTTCCTCCAATTATGTGTACTTACCCTAACGCTGAATCGGAAGGAACAACGAATGGCTGTGAATCATTCCATTCAAGATTCAATGAAAATTTTAGCAGTCCTCGTCCAAACATTTTTACTTTCCCTGCAATACATGGTAGGTAATGTATAGGGAAAGTATTGGAATCATGTCGAAAATCGCAACTCGAGTTTTCGACGGATCTACACGTTTCAAGACCTCTAGAATATGAAAAACCATTTTTAGCGTGACGTCTGTGTGTGTGTCTGTCTGTCTGTCTGTCTGTCTGTGTGTCTGTCTGTGCAGATCTTGTATCCACTCTAATTAAAAAACTAATGGACCGAATTTCACAAAATTTAGTAGGTAAGTCAATTGTGGGCGAGTCTGGTGCTGATTAGTTTTGGATACGATTCAGGATAAAAGAACCCGCCTTTTTTTTGCGAAATGGTCCGCAAAAGTTTGTATCCACTCTAACTGAAAAACTAATGGACCGAATTTCACAAAATTCGGTAGATGAGTCACTTAGGGGTCACCCTGGTGCTGATTAGATTTTGGTATGATTCGGAAAAAAATAATCTGCCTTTTTTTGCAAAATGGCCCGCAAAAATTGTCAAAATCTAAACTAAAGAACTACGTATGCTCAAATATATCCATTAAATGCTTGTTTAATACGTAATTTTTAACGAAGAAAGGAATAAGACCAACCCCATTACACTAGAACGTGCCTTTCTCGAGATTTTTTCGTTTTTTCTCTACGCCACCTTTGAAAATGAGTCCAGTTACCAAATGAGAACGAAAATTGAATTAAAAGTGAATTATATTTAATTAAAACAAAGAGAACGTGGATATAAGTCTGCAGGAAAAGTCATGTGTTGCCCATATCAGATATTTACTTTCATAGAAGTAATAAAGGGAATACAAGCTGATGTATATACACTAAAAAGTAGTGCTGAATAATCCAAGAGAAATCAGAAATGTAGAGTATAAGAGGAGAAAAGAAAATATTGAAGACTTATTAGAGTTGTACCAAAAATCAGAAATTTTAAGGCTTGATTTTTTTAAAAGTATTTCAAACTCTTGTCTTAAATCTTCGATTAGAAAAAAATATCCTAAATAGAACGATACAGTTGTGTAAAATAAAAATAAATAAATAAAACTTGCATTAATGAAAAATCGCGATTTTTTTAAATTAATTTTTAAATATATATATATATATATATATATATATATATATATATATATATATATGTATGTATATATATATATATATATATATATATATATATATATATATATATATATATATATATATATTTATATATATATATATATATAACAGTAGATCTCTACTTTTATTTACCTTTTGCGCTTGGCAATATTGGTCTCTTCATTTATTGCACGAATGGATTGGACATTTGCAGTGCATTTCAAATATTCTTATTTCCTATATAATTTTTCAATCTTTATGCTTGTCTTCCAAGTATTGAGAGTTTATAGATATAATCTATCTCTCAATTCAGAAACAAGCATATTTTGTGTGTTATTTTGATTAAATACTTGGACTTGAAAAATAATTTCTTCGAAATGAATCATTTTTTTTAGGCCTACTGCTTATCCACGTGTATAGCTTTAATGCTTGGATATTTTTTGTTTTTCTATCTTCGAATCCACACCGTTGATATTTGTTGATTATCGTTAGCTTGATGGCTAGAAATACTGTATGCGTTTTATTTTCCTCATGACTGATGATTCTCTTTTTAATACTTCTTTATAATTTGTAGGCATAATTTAAGTTAGGATATTTTGAGTTACAGCTTCTCTCTATTCTATCATTGGATTTTCATTTTATGTTTTTATTATATATATATATATATAGTCCAAGTAGAAAGAGTTTATAGATATTATCCATCTCTTTCTTCAGAAACATGCATATTTTGTGTTCATTTTGATTAAATACTTGGACTTGACAAAGAGTTTTTTAAAATGAACAATTTATTTAGGCCTAGTGCTTATCTACGTGTATAGCTTTAATGCTTTTAATAGCTTTAATGCTTCCATTTGATTTTCTATTATCGAATCCACTCCATTGATATTTGTTGATTATCTTCAGCTTGATGACTAGAAATTTGCATTTTATTTTCCACATGATCCGTGATTCTCTATTTAACACTTCTTTTTATCATACAGGCATATTTTAAAGTTAGGATTTCTTGAGTTACACCTTCTCTCTATTCTATCATTGGATTTTCAAATTATTTTTATTATATATATATATATATATATATATATATATATATATGATATAGAAATTTTAAGCTTTCCCCAATAACGCGCCCTTTTCTTTCATAATTATTATTCCAAATTCCTATTTCATGTCCAGCACATATTCCAGCTATATTAAATTCTATCCCACGCCACTAATATTAACAAAGTCTGCCAGCACTTCCTCTTTTCCTGGACCATACCATATATGGTCACTAATTTTAACCTCTGCGTAAACTTTCTTATATGTAACTGCTTCCTCATCACATTTTTAAAGCATAAAGAACTCGAAGGCAGCACCTTTCCCACACCGCCATATTCCTCCCCTCTGCTGTAACTGTACATTGTGTGAACCAACGAAGACTGCGTTGAGATTTCTTGAAAGCTGGTCGACGATCAGGAGCTCGGTCGGCATCATATGCATTATTTCTGTAATACAATTTACAGTAACGTACACAGAAACGTAGAATCAGCATTAACGAACCAGGTATGGCCCTTTATAACGTACATGGTTTCGGATATGCTTTTCACTTTTTGCAATTTATTCATATTTTAAAATAGTTTTTGGGAGCCAGAAAGACATAGCTCCACGTGCAAAAAAATTTTTTTTGCAACTTTTGATCTTATACACTCTTCTTGCTTTACACCATGCATGTTTATGCAGGGAACAAGGGGATTAGTACCTTAAGTATCTGTATTACATATATGATTTATAACACAAAATAAAAAATTTAATCTAAGGGTGTAGTTAAGGGATATATTAACAATCTTTACCACATGTCATTCTTTTTCAATTCCTTAACTTATACATAGAACAGGGAAAAAGGGGTATTTTATACCAATTTAGTGCCTGTTTTATTTATAATGTTCTCTTTAACATCTTCACGAGCTTGTCGTATAGTCATTATTGATATCAAATATTCTCTTCAGACCATCTTATTTTCATTTCTGCTATACAGAACTATTTCAATATATGATCAATCTTTAGTATAAATAATACAAGTAAATTAAAATTCTTGAATTATACAGAGGCTGTTCACACATTTTTTAGACGATGTATATTGTATTCACAAAACTAAATTACATAAAATTCTTGTGTTTTAAATGTTCTATTTGACATCCCTTATTCTGAACTATCTTTCGACACCGCAATTTCCAGGATAATAATGCCTTTTGAAGTGTCAGAAGAGGTATTTTATCCCATTCCTCCTGAACAGCTTTCCAGAGTCCTGTAAGAGTTTTGGGACGACGTTTGGATAATGCAGATTTTAAAAGTCCAAAAGCACAAAAATCCATAGGTGATACATCGGGAGATTTAGTAGGGATATCAGTGAAGGGTATGGCCTTGATACCAGTTTTTTGTTCCATTTCTTTTAGGAAATTTACAGTGGATTTTGATGTGTGACTGCTAGCTTTGTCCTGATGGAGTCTCACAGATTGATGGCACTGTGGGTAAAGCGATGGTATTTCATTCAGAAAAATTGGCGATAAAATATGTTCCTGATAGTATTTGGAGTTAATCTTAACATTTTTTCCCACTCTCTTTATTTTTAACTTGCCATTATAAGAAAAACCAGCAACAATCATGAATCCCTTAGAAAAACTTTCTTTCGATGCTTTGAACCATGTACTTAAATTTTTTTCTCCCCTTTTATGATAATAAATGGCTCTTTTTTTGTTGCAATCATTTAAATACACCCATGATTCATCTATTGTGACAATTGTTTTCCATTTTTCTTTGGATAAGTGTTTCTCATATAGAATTCTGCAGCGTGTCCTGCGTTCAGCGATATGATTTGGAAGAAGACGATGCACATTGCGTTTTTTCGCTTTCTTAAGATTTAAATCAACGTTTATCATTTTGTTTACAGTGGAAACCGAGCATTTTAATGATTTTGCAACTGTCCTTTGACTAGGGGGATTTTCTATTAACATTAAACAACGTACCTTTGCAATATTCGAAGATGTCCGTTTTTTCCTTGGATACTTGTTTGGAATTTTTGTCCCACTTGAGGCTCCAATTTGACGCTTTTTTCCTTTCCTGTTGACGATATTACCTATCGATGCTTTAGATATCACAAAACCATGACTCTCACATCGTTTTTGGATAACAGAGTATGCATATTTCTCTTCGGAAAGAGCATAAATGTAGCCTTCGAACCACTGTTTTGTTAAAAACGCCATTTTTGAATAAAAACAAAACTTTCAAACCGCAGACGATAATTTTGACTTTTAAAAACATAGTACAATTGGAATTATTTCTTTTGCAGCAAACGATTTTTTATTACCGCTTACCAAAATCGTCTAAAAAATGTGCGAACAGCCTCTGTATATATATATATATATATATATATATATATATATATATATATATATATATATATATATAATAGTAATTTGAAAATCTAATGAACGAAAAGTAAGAAGATGTAACACGATAAACCTAACTTTTTAAAACACCCACAGAATAAAATATAATACAGCAAATCATCAATCAAATGGATAAAAAATACAAAACACAAACTATCAATTTACAGAAAATCAACAAAATTCAAAGGTATGGAAACAAAAAAAGAAAAACTTAAACTAAATTCAACTATCTAACTGGCTTACAAAACAAAAGTAAAAATCAACTAATCCTCAAGCAAATGGAAAAAAATAAAAATCGAATCAACAAGTCAATGAAAAATATCATAATACAAAGGTATGGAATCGAAAAAAGTATAACAAACGAAATCAAGCACAAACGCTATACACGTGGACGAGGCTCTAAGCCTAAATCATGAATTGTTAACCTCTACAAAAATCTAATCATGTCCAAGTTTTTTATAGAAACAAACACAAAAATGTATGTTTCTGAAGAAATAGATAGATTATATCTATAAACTATTTCTACTTGGACGACATACATAAAGAAGGAATAAAAAAGAAAAAATGAATACCTGGAAAAAGCACAGCGTATGTACAATCGAGTCGATACCGGGAACACTGATAGAAGAGACCAGTGTTGCCATATATATATATATATATATATATATATATATATATATATATAATACATATATATATATATATATATAATACATATATATACATATACATATATATATATACATATTGATAAATTCATGTGCATTACTGAAATTTAAAATTAAGATCATTTTGTCTTATATGGTAGCATTGTTTTCCTTTAGTCTGATATTTCTTTTCATATCCTCTTTACTTAATTTTCCTCCGTATTGTTTTTGAACCAGAGTATGGCACTGATCATGTTTTAAATTAGTCTTTTTATTTTTATTTATTTTTATTTTTAATTTTATCTTTTTTATTATATATATATATATATATATATATATATAAATCAATTTATTTATTAGCTTCATTTGCGCAATAAATTAAATGAATTTTGCATTGTCATTCCTATTTACTCATTTTTTACATTTGCATATTTGCAAAGTATCCTTAATTTTTTAAGTTTGCTGCGGTATTTATAATATATATATACGTATATGAATATGTGTGTTCTCTGAAGCTTTGCTATATGCTTTCCTATAATCTCATATTTCTGGTCCCATATACATATAACATTACTCCTTTCACAGTAGGGGGGGGGGGGGAGGAGGAAGTCTATTTAGGTTTAGATCTTCCTGTGCAACTGACCACTTTCAGATTTTACCTAGCCGTGCATCGATCTCTTTTATAAATTGTGCCGTGCACCCATTTTCGTACGTGCTTATTGCCTATTACCTACTTCTGACATATTTCGTGTATTTGTCAAGACAAACTGCAATTCCTTAAACTGTTTTTTTAAAAAATAGGACGTGACTATAAGTTTTTAATAAGTTAGTTAGTACGTGAATAAGTTTTTAAATAAGCGTGTGTTTATATTCCTACATTCCTGGATAAATAGTTGATTATTATCAAAATTTTAGTGCTTTACTATACATTTATGCCACTTAAAGGATTCGAATTCAAAAATGCATGCACAATTTTATTAAAATATAGAGAACATGTTCAGCATATGTCATATAATTACAATAAAAATTAAAACTCATGGAACATTTTTGTCGATTTTTGTTCATTTAAACGTCTACTGAGGAAATATACAGGAATTTTTCTCTATAAGCTTCTGAGACAAAGCAGCCATTTACGTAGATGTTGCGAATATTTGTTTCCTTCTGAATAATCAATTTTCAGACCGGAATTTTAATTTAAAAAACCGAATTTACGATTTTCAAAACCGAGATGCCACTATTGTTGGATTTTCAAATATTAATTCTTTGTTCTCGGAAAAAATTGAAGAAAATTGTAAGAAAAAGTAATAAAGCTGCTGCAATTTAATTTGAAAGAAAGGGTCTTTTTCTTTATCTCATAAAAATGGAACATACAAAGAGCAACAATAATGAAATTAAAAATCTTAAAGCAATAAGATAATAGTAATAATGTTAGCACCCATCTCTACCCGTCAAAAAGAAATCATTGACTAAAAAAACGCAAGGATAAATAATTGAATTATAAATTGGTCCATCACAAATAAGGTGTTGTTGTTGAGAGCCAGAACGTCCGACCTACCAGAAAGGTATAAGGTAACTGTTTGGACGGCCGGGAAGTGCCACCCAATTTAGACCGGAACCCAGTGGGGGAGGCATCCATAGGGACCGTACCCTCCTTCCCCTACCACCAACCTCTCGGAAGGACTTACGGACCCACATGTTTAACGTGATCGTACTCCGCATGAACACGGCGGCAGTTGTGACAGCGTGCAAATCCAGCGCGCAAACCACCGAGCTACCGCGCCCGATGCTGCCTGACTTCGGTGATCTAACGAGAACCGGTGTTTTCAGCACGGTACGGCCGTTGGCCACAAATAAGGTGTCGAAAGCCCAGACCATCCGACTCGTCCGAGGACTAAGAGCAGCAAAATGGATGGTCGGCACAAATAAGGTGTTGAAAACCCAGACCGTCCGGCTCGTCCGAGGACTTAGAGCATCTATTTGGACGGCCGGGCACAAATAAGGTGTTGTTGTTGAGACCCAGACCGTCCGACCTACCAGAAAGGTGTAAGGTAACTGTATGGACGGCCGGGAAGTGCCACCCAATTTAGACCGGAACCCAGTGGGGGAGGCATCCATAGGGACCGTACCCTCCTTCCCCTACCACCAACCTCTCGGAAGGACTTACGGACCCACATGTTTAACGTGATCGTACTCCGCATGAACACGGCGGCAGTTGTGACAGCGTGCAAATCCAGCGCGCAAACCACCGAGCTACCGCGCCCGATGCTGCCTGACTTCGGTGATCTAACGAGAACCGGTGTTTTCAGCACGGTACGGCCGTTGGCCACAAATAAGGTGTCGAAAGCCCAGACCATCCGACTCGTCCGAGGACTAAGAGCAGCAAAATGGATGGTCGGCACAAATAAGGTGTTGAAAACCCAGACCGTCCGGCTCGTCCGAGGACTTAGAGCATCTATTTGGACGGCCGGGCACAAATAAGGTGTTGTTGTTGAGACCCAGACCGTCCGACCTACCAGAAAGGTGTAAGGTAACTGTATGGACGGCCGGGAAGTGCCACCCAATTTAGACCGGAACCCAGTGGGGGAGGCATCCACAGGGACCGTACCCTCCTTCCCCTACCACCAACCTCTCGGAAGGACTTACGGACCCACATGTTTAACGTGATCGTACTCCACATGAACACGGCGGAATATGTGGCAGCGTGCAAATCTAGCGCGCAAACCACGGGGATACCGCACCCGAGATGGCCAACAGCACGCAGCGTTCCGAGGTGGTCACCCACCAAGTACTAACCGCGCCCGATGCTGCTTGACTTCGGTGATCTAACGAGAACCGGTGTTTTCAGCACGGTACGGCCGTTGGCCTGCACAAATAAGGTGTGAAAAAAACTAATAGGATAAAATATTTAACAGATTAATAATTTTCGACTGAAGGAATCGAAGTTAAATATTTAGAAATAAGTTGGTTACGTGGTGAAAAAACAATATGAATAGAAATAATCACCAAGGCTTCTTCATAAAAAAAATTATGAAGGAGCCTTGGTGGAAAGAACCTTGATATAGTGGTCTTGGATATGGTGGCAAATACAGTGTACACTCCAATTTTAACCGTACTATTAAGCATTTATTTTTTACTTTCCCTGGAATACATGGTAATGTATAGGGAAAGTATTGGAATCATGTCGAAAATCGCAACTCGAGTTTTCGACGGATCTACACGTTTCAAGACCTCTAGAATACGAAAAAAACCATTTTTAGCGTGACGTCTGTATGTGTGTCTGTCTGTGTGTCTGTCTGTGCAGATTTTGTATCCACTCTAACTAAAAAACTAATACACTGAATTTCATAAAATTTTGTAGGTAAGTCACTTGTGGGAGAGTCTGGTGCTGATTAATTTTGGGTACGATTCGGGATAAAAGAACCCGCTTTTTTTTTTGCGAAATGGTCCGCAAAAGCTTGTATCCACTCTAGCTGAAAAACTAATGGATCGAATTCCACAAAATTCGGTAGATGAGTCACGTATAGGTCACCCTGGTGATGATTAGATTTTGGTACGATTCAGAAAAAAATAACCTGCCTTTTTTTGCAGAATGATGTTCTTACATAATTTAATGGAATTTAAATTCTTTTCAACTTTTTCATTATAGAAAAGAAGCTGTTCTAGATCTTGAATTAGTGCTACAATCCCTATATATGCTTAAAATTTTAAAATTGATTTTTTCGTTGGGAAAATCTACTTCGTTGGCATAAATGTTTTTTCAAGAACAGTCGTTAATTTTTCAATGTTGCAATTACATAATTTGGGGCCCTTCTGACACGGAGGTCCAGGCAGCTGCCCTGCATGCCCCTGCGTTAGTCAGGTCCTGGTGCCACCCAATTTAGACCGGAACCCAGTGCAGTCAGCATCCACAGGAACCGAACCCTCCTTCCCCTACCGTCAACCTCTCAGAAGGACTTACGGACCCACATATTTAACGTGCCCGTACTCCGCGTGAACACGGCGACAGTTTGTGCAGGGAATCGAACTCAGGTCGTCCGAATTTAATCCCCGCGCGGTAACCCGGGGCCTCCGCTCCTCCGATAGGAGGAGCGGAGGCCCCCAGCCCTCCTAAGACCCTTATATATTCATCTTACATAATAAAAGAATATGTTTGTGTGTCTATGTGTGCGTATGTGCTGTCTGTAGCGGAAAATCTAAGCTTCGGACAGCCAAGAGGATTAACTGAGATCCTGGTGCAATATACCTTGGCGAGATTTTAATTTTTGTATCATGGAAATATGCATTTTTTAAGTTGTCTGATTTCCATTTCGTAGCATCTGAAAATGGATTAACACAATTCTATACTTTTGCTAAAAAATTGGCGCATATCTTTGCATTCTAACAAAAATAATTTGTTTTTAATTACTTTATAATATTTGATTTTCTGTAAATTTTCAAACATACGCATACGCATTAAAATTGAAATTTTAGACCTTGATAATGAAATGCTAAAACTTGCTCACGTTCCCCGTCGCTCTACAATGGGCGGGGCGTTGCTGTGGGAAGAATTCTTTGCGCGCATGCCTGGTGACAAATAGAGGATTTAGATTGGATTGAAACGAAAGGAGAAACTGATTTTGGTTCAAAATAGGCGATTTGGAAATTGAGTAAAAATTGTGATATTTACACGCTTATTTAGGACCGGATCAACGCCGGCTTATTCGTCCCAGTAATATTACTACTACTAATAAATAAATAAACTTTATTTTGCCCCACAATAGATACAACTTCATCATATAAATGAATGTATAACAATGGGGCAAGGGACTGCGTAAAAAGGTGCTTTAGTTGGGCCTGACGAATCCAAACAAACTAGCACAAAATCAATAGTTAGTGGCAGAACAAAAGTCATAACAAAATAGACTAGAGACAACTAGTAGGAATACAAGTAGCAAAAAAAAAAAGTTTTACATATTCGAACGAAGTGCGCGCTTTCGAAGCTCAATATTTTTTATATTTTATTCTCATGATGTTTCCTTATTTTGTAGGGGAGGAGGGGGGGGGGACAGGACGTGTCGTCTTATCTCCGATGGAGAGATAAGTCAAATATTTTTGACCTTGGAATACCCCTTTCTGCTCTTCGGATTAATCAGATGTGATGGAGTCGATAGGACTTGACCTATAACCCCGGGACCTACAAATGTTTGCAGAAAGATGTGCACGTGTTGCGCAAACCAGCTCTCTCTATTCTTAACCTGTCAGCAAGGCGTGTCGCCAAGATCTTATTTGTAACATTTTTTGTTTTTAATTTTGAGTCTTGCAGACATCAGCAGGCCCGTGGCGCAGTAGTTACGACACTGTCTATTGCAACATGGAGAATTAAAAAGAAATCTTCAAAGTAGGAGGAACCCCGCTGTTGGCCCGCTACGCAAATGCAAAGCGCTTCGACTGCTAAGCAGTCTTTGTTAATAAGCGCCCACTTAGTGAGTGGCTACGCCCTAAATAAGCTACCAAATCAAAACTACATGCGCTGTCGTATTACCTCCAAAATAAGCACCGGGGTTCAGAAAGGCACAAAATACGGACGAGTGAGTGATTATCGCGTAGAGTTAAAAATTACAGGAATAGGAATTTAGTATGCCAGTGAAAATTGTATGTTGATAGAATCAATAAGGGCTAATACAGATTAAAATGCAAAAGAAAAGATGAAGGAGGGGGGGAATTCAATCTTAGTTATGACAATTTTCAACCGATTCGAGCGAATTTCGTAGAAAACACTTATAATATCGAAGTAATTGTACGTTTACAAAATTTTCATCTTATTTTTAAAATCCACGAAATTTTAAAATTGCAAATATTATAGCATTCCGTAGCAAAAAATCTTCGTCGGAGCAAAATAATAAAATAGATCTCGATGTATTTTGTCCATCTTTAAAAATATGTGTATTTTCACTTTCCCTGTAGTACATGGTAATGTATAGGGAAAGTATTGGAATCGTGGCGAAAATCTCAACTCGAGTTTTCGACGGATCTACACGTTTTGACACCTCTAGAACACGAAAAAACTACTTCTAGTGTGACGTGTGAGTGTGTGTGTGTGTCTGCGCAATGTATGTATCCACTCTAACTCAAAAACTAACGGACCGAATTTCATAAAATTTGGTAGGTAAGTCACTTGGGTGTGACCCTGGTGCCGATTAGATTTTGGTACGATTCGGAATAAAAGAACCTGCCTGTTTTTGTGAAATGACCCGCAAAAATTGCCTGTAGCTCAAAAACTAATGAACCGAATTTCACAAAATATGGTAGATAAGTCACTTGCAAGATACCCCCCTGGTGCTGATTAGATTTTGGTACCATTCGGAAGAAAAGAATTAGCTTTTTTTGCGAAATGGTTTACAAAAATCGTCAAAATCTGAAATAAAAGACTACGTATGCTAAAATGCATTAATTAAATGCTTGTTTTACATGTACATTTTGACGATGAAAAGAATAAGATCAACTCCATTACTCTAGGACTAGCCGTTCTCAAGATATTTTAGTTTTTTCACATTTTTACTATGCCGGTTTGGAGAATAAGTCCAATTACCAAATGAAAACGAATGCTGAATTAAAAGTGTAAATTTAGAGTAATTTCAAATAATTATGCGTGTTATTTAGAGCAATGAAACTCAATTTAAGGAATTGTTACACCACCTTTGAAAACAGTTACCTTACACCTTTCTGGCAGGTCGGACGGTCTGGGTCTCAACAACAACAACCACCTTTGAAAAAGTGCCCTGCTACCGAATAAAAATAAAAATTGAATTAAATTAATTCAGTGTTATTTTGTGCAATTAAATTTAATTTAATGAATTATTAAAAAAATAAAGAGAAAATGAATTTGAGTCTGCAAAGAAAGTCATGAGCTGCTCTCATCAGATTTTTTAATTTTCGATTGTGACCTATCAATTTCCACACATTTAGCTTTCTTTAAAAGGCAAGAAAGAGCGAGACTATAGTGCAAAAATTGCAGGAGAACATACGGTTTTAGGAAGTGCCTATTTGGGGCTTTTTTTTTGGGGGGGGGGAGGGGGGAGGTTTTATTATTCCCTATATACACAGTATAATACATTGGGAAAGTATTGTGAGGGGTTCGAAAATTCGAATTCAAGTTTTAGATGTAAGAGAACATTTCAAGCATTCCTGAACTTGAGTCGAACGTTTTTAAGGTGATGTCTGCATGTGTGTGTTTGTGTGAGTATGAGTGTGTGTGCGTGCGTGAGTCTGTGGAAGCCATATCTTACGAACAAATGGAGCGTTTCGAAAGAAATTTAATACAAATATTGCAATCGATGAACACCAGAAGCCTATTGATTATAAACGCAATCGAATGTTCAGAAGATCCCGCCCCTCAAATTTTTGAATGGAATTAAAAAAAAATATTAAAAAATCAGAACTTTCAATAATGTTACTTAAATGATCATTTCTTATGTAATTTTTCATTAAAAAGCAAATGGCACAAACTTTAGAAGGCAAGCATGAACCGTTCTCAAGAAATTGAACGTTTTTAAAATAAATTTATTAAAAATATTAGATAAAATTAAAAATATTATTAACTATCGTGATATATGATCACTTTCATGCAATATTGTGCGGCAAATTTGTTAACATCATTCTCGTGGATCTAGTTCATTCCTTTCACGAGAGAAGATAGATGAGCAATAGTTTTGTATTTTTACAACCAACAATTCGCCAATAGTCATTTATGTATAAGAAAAGCTCTTCTCTCCACCTGTGTGTGTGCTTGGTGATACATTTGATTAACTTGGCGACTTATTTAGCGAAATATCACCAACTTGGCGGTATGTCGTCCCAATATGATCAACATTGCAAACATAACGCCTAATTAACGGAAATAACGTCAAATTGGTGAATTAATTATTAAAATATTTTAATATATGGACTATATTGCTTATTACGGATGCTATCAATATTGATAATTATCAATTTAGAGTTGTGCAAAATATAAGTTAATTGCGTACTTTGAAATAATTTTGCATGTAGTCATCCGCAAAAGCGCCAAATGTATATCAACGTTAAAAACATCGTGCCTTGGATCTTATGCATCATTTTTTCACAGTAAAAAAAGTAAACTAATTGCATTATATAGCGAAAATCATATGATGCCCACATCAGATTTTTTTAATAATTACTTTTATTTTATTTATTTATTTATTTATATTTTATATTTCCTGCAACTTCTGGAATCATCAACTAAATTAAAAATCGGATGCGGGCCGCATATGACTTTCCCTGCAGACTTATATCCACGTTCTCTTTATGTTAATTAAATTTAATTCACTTTTAATTCAATTTTCGTTCTCATTTGGTAACTGGACTTATTTTCAAAGGTGGCGCAGAGAAAATAAGAAAAAACTAAAATATATCGAGAAAAGTTTGTCCTAATGTAATGGGGTTGATCTTATTCTTTTCTTCGTTAAAAATTACGTATAAAACAAGCATTTAATGCATATATTTAAGCATACGTAGTTTTTTATTTTAGATTTTGACGATTTTTGCGGGCCATTTTGCAAAAAAAGGCGGGTTCTTTTATCCCGAATCGTACTAAAAATTAATCAGCACCAGAGTCACACCCAAGTGACTTACCTACCAAATTTTGTGAAATTCGGTCCATTAGTTTTTGAGTTAGAGTGGATAAATACATTGCACAGACATACACACATACATACAGACACACGCACAGACGTCACGCTAAAAATAGTCTTTACGTATTCTAGAGGTCTCGAAATGTGTAGATCCGTCGAAAACTCGAGTTGCGATTTTCGTCATGATTCCAATACTTTCCCTATACATTATCATGTATTGCAGGGAAAGTGAAAAGGGAAAAAAATGCTCCATTTGGCCAAGTATTATCTTTGCAACAAGCGGGACTTTCCCAGAAACATAAGGACATAGTCGTACGGAAATTAACACGGTAATTTAATCTTAAATAATACAGATTCTTCTGAAAATCACTATCGATATTTGGCTTATCTTTATGAGTAAATACAACTGCATATATACGTATAACTTAAGATCAAAAAATCTGATGTGGGCAGCACAGGACTTTTCCTACAGACTCAGATTCATTTTTTCTTTATTTCTTTAAGACCTCATTAAATTGAGTTTAATTGTACAAAATGACACTAAATTTGCATTTTTAATTCAATTTCTGCTTTTATTTGGTAATTGGTCATTTTTCCAAAGGAGGCATAAAAAAACGCGAAAATTCTCAAATATCTCGAGAACGGTTAGTCCTAGAGTAATAGATTTGTTCTTATTCTTTTCCTTGTCAAAAATTACGTATAAAACAAGCATTTAATTAATACATTTGAACATACGTAGTCTTTTTTTAGATATTGGTAATTTTTGCGGGCCATTTCGTAAAAAAAGACAGGTTGTTCTTTTCCGAATCGTACCAAAATCTAATCAGCACCAGAATATCCCACATGTGATTTATCTACCAAATTTTGTGAAATTTGGTTAATTTGTATTTCAGCTAGAGTGAATACATGAGATTTTTTTGGCCATTTCGCAAAAAAAGGCGGGTTTTTTTTTTCCGAATTGTACCAAAAACTAATCAGCACCAGGGTCACACCCAAGGGTCTTACCTACCAAATTTTATGAAATTCGGTCCATTAGTTTTTGAGTTAGAGTCGATACATACATTGCACAGACACACAGACAAACAGACACACACACAGATTGCACGTTAAAAATAGTTTTTTTCGTATTCTAGAGGTCTCGAAATGTGTAGATTCGTCGAAAACTCGAGTTGCGATTTTCGACATGATTCCAATACTTTCCCTATACAATACCATGTGTGTATTGCAGGGAAAGTAATAATTAAACTAAATACTTTGGTGTCGCCCATGTCGCGACATTTCTACAGAAATTACTCTGTATTTATGCATCTGAAAGAAAAATGATCTAAAATACTAAAATAAATATGAACACATTCAAGATATTAAACCTTTAAATTATGCTTTATATATTTTCAAATATGCATCAGAACCAGAAAAACATTGTCACAATGCAAGTGATGATAAATTTGTTGTGATAAAAAGAATATTTTCATACATTTAAATAATAACATTAATGTTTAAAAAAAAAAACATGTTTAACGTTATTCAAATACAAGTACATTTGTATGATAAAGTTGCCCCCCAGGAGACTTTACAATGCGTTTTTGATTAAATACACCCAGAAAAAAATATTCAGAATATTTACAATATTAAAACAAATATCGCTATCAAACTTGGATTTTTAATCTTCATGCTTCGTCAGGCATAAATAGGAACACAAGTTCTAAACTGAAAGAATAATTTTCAGCAGCCTAATATTTTATTCCTTAAGATACGAGCGTGAACATTTTTGCAAATATCGAAAAAAGATTTTAGCTTATTGTAGATTGCGTTCACGCTAAAAGGTTATTAAAGGAAAAACATAATTACCTACCAGACCCTTTCTGCGTAACAGAGGGAAAATTGGTATGCTTACGATTTTATACTCAAACTTTAAAATACGTTGGAATATCTCGTATATACAGGGTGTATCTGAATTCATCATTAATATTTGGTGGGGAGGTAGGGAATAGGATAAGAAGACTATTTCACATAGGAAAGCATAGGCGCAAACGAACACATGACGGTGTAGAGGGCGCTTTGTGTCCACAACTCTCATTCACGCGCAAAGCTGTCTGACGTGTGGTTTCAGCATGACGGCGCTCCAGTACATTTTGCAAATGATGTGCGTGGTTACCTGACCAGAAAATTTGAAGCTCAATGGATTGGTCGCGGTGGACCGGTTTGTTGGCTACCACGGTCACCGTATTTATCTCCAATCGACTTCTTTGTATGGGGTGTGATAAAAAACATGGTGTACGAGACCCCTGTTAGCAGTACTATGATCTTGTAGCACGCATATCGATTGCCGCCGCAAACATCAGGGAAATGCCGGGCATATTCCAGAAAGTCCGGTTGTCCATGCAACGTCGTTGTGAGGCATATACTCTAGCAAATAAATGGTCGGCATTTCGAGCATTTCTTGTAAGTCTGTACAAACGATGCACAAATAAACGTTTTTTTCCTTACAACTTTCTTGTTATGTTTTCTTTCCATTATTTAACCGGGCTCATGTTGCCCTACTACATGACGTCTGCGCCCATGCTTTCCTATGTAAAATAGACTTCTTTTCCTACACCCTACCTCCCCATCAAATATTGATGATGAATTCAGATATACCCTGTATATTTATTTCAATATCTAGACGTTATCACATATACGCAAATGCGTAAATGTATACTAATAAAGGAAGGTGTGTGTGTGTCTATTTGTGCTTCTGTATCGTCTGTAGCGAAAAATCTAAGCGTCGTATAGCCATGATATATGGTACACATTGCTTTAGGATCCGAAATGATGCACCTCGGCGAGAGACTTTTTTAAAATTCTGATTAATTTTTTAGTTATTTTATGTTTTAGCAGATTTAGGAGACTTTTGAGCGATTATCATGCAAATAAGTTCCTTAAGGGGGGGCAACAGCCCAGTAGATAGAGCCCAGAAATTGCACTTGGACGACTCGGGTTCGATTCCCGCCACTTCCCAAACTGTCGCCGTGTTCACGCGGAGTACGATCACGTTAAACATGTGGGTCCGTAAGTCCTTCCGAGAGGTTGGTGGTAGGGAAAGGAGGGTACGGTCCTTGTGGATGCCTCCCTCACTGGGTTTCGGTCTGTTGTTGTTGTTGTTTCTAATGACCTCCTGTTTCGGTACAGCCGATACAGGACCAGTGACGCAGGAAAGAACGAAGAAAGACACACAAGACAAGAGAACAAAGTTTATAACAAACAAGCATCACTGTCGAAGGGGGTGCAGCTTCACATTTAGACGAGGACCCAGAAGGCGGAAGACTGACTTGCCTCAATAAACATCCATGCCTTACTCGGGATTCGAACCCGAGCCCATCAGACAGCAGCCGAAGACGCTATCCACTTCACCACCTGGGCGGCTGGGTTTCGGTCTAAATTGGGTGGCACTTCCCGACTGTCCAAACATATAACTTACACCTTCGGGTAGGTCAGACGGCCTGGGTCAAAAGAAAGAAATCAGTTCCTTAGCTATCGAAAATATTATTACAGAGTTTTCATTTTAACACCATTTTAAAGGTAGGAGAATCAATCCTCCTTTCAAACAAACTTTGAACAGAATCAGTACTATCAATAAACAAATTTTCGTGAATTAAAAAGAAAAAATCCGTTCATTAATTATATTTTTTATAAAATATAAATGCTATGCTAATTTTCAACATAAAGAACCAGCTCAAAAAACATCCCGTTCGAGCAGCCTCAATAACGTCTATAGGCAGGACTTGCGATGTGACGACTCCATTTCTTGTAGAGCTCCTATAATCTAGGATATATAGGAGCCTTACTTTCTTGGAATTCGATCGAAAACGTCAGATGACGTCACTCGCATTATCAGACACAGAGACTAAGGCTCCTATATGCAGGAGCCTTAACACAGACCTTGGAATGCTGTATGCAGCACCCGTATGGGGATATGCCTGTAAAACTACCATAGACTTATTAGAGATAAGACAAAACAAAACCCTAAGGATTATAAGGAAAGCCCCTAGATACTTAAGAAACTCGGTAATTAGGAAAGACTTCAAAATAAAAACTGTTAGAGCCCAAATCAAAAAGCTAGCGCTTAAATTCTACAAAAATCTGCCATCTGTCCCAAATGAACTATTATTTAATCTGCATGACTATGATCATCGCAAGGCTAAATCTCGTAAGAGACCCCGCTCGGTACTTAACTTTGATATTCGGTACTAGGAACGTCCCACCTTAATTAGTTGATATTAACGAAAACTCGCGATCTTTGGTTTTCTACAAAATGTTTAAAATCCTAAACTGCTAAAATGCTAGGTTACCCTCAGATCTGCATCAACCCCCCAAACTGCTTAAACTCTTAATGTGCAACAAACTGCCACACTAGGAGCTAGGACAAATAATAAAAACAGTAAATCAAAAACCTCGAACCTCCAACTATGGACCAATGAAATAATGTCACAGTATGAAGATAAGAACCACACCTAGAGATTGGAGATTAAAGGCGCTTCGCGCCTGGTGCTCTGTTCTGGACGAAACTCTATGAAGAACACAGACCTTCCAGGAGCACTCATGCTTTCACACAGCCCCGAAGTTCTTAAAGCTGGCTTACATTGCGAAACAAAATGCGGAGAATAATGCGGTCCATAACTCAGACACCTAACCGAACCTTTGTATCGATTTTCAAGTTCCTTTCTTAACAGTTTCCAAGCCTGTTTGGTGTGCCCCCCCCCCCCCAAACATGGAAATATTTAAAAATCACTATTTTACTCGTAAAAAATATCTTGTTTAGTCTTAAGTCTCAATCACGCTTAATAGAGAAATTTTTATATATATATTGATAAATCAGCATTCTAGAATAATATTGGAAAGTTTCCCCGTTCTTTATATCCAGTAATCTACCAAATGAAAAATTTTAAATTAAGTAATTTTCAAATGAAAAATTTGATTTCTTCCGGAAAGGGGTGGGTGGGTGGGTGAGTATTTTCAAACGGTCCACTCGACGTTCCAAGTCTCTAGCTTTTGGGAAAGTTGCTTAAAAAGTCGAACTAGGAACCTGACTAACGCAGGGGCATGCGGAGCAGCTGCCCCCAGGCCCCCGTATTAAAGGGGAACTAAATTTAACAATTGTATCATCAAAAAATTAACGACTACGTCCTGGAAAAAATTGTTTCATCGGAATAGGATTGCCCAGTAAAAAGATTCATTTTAAGGCACCAATGCAAGATCTCACCAATACAAGTTCTAGAGTATGTTAACTTTTTGGCTATGATAAAAAGTTACCAACAACTTAAATTCCATTAAATATATGTAAGAACTTTACTGTTTATACCTTTCCAGAATGTAATTACGTTTTTTATAATATATTTTTGTTGATTTCATATGTGTCGAAAGGTGGAGGAGGCCCCAGAAGAGTGTCTGCACCGTTAGGCTAAGTCGGGCCTTGAAACAGACAGACGAAATATTGTATAGTAACCATGAGTAACCCCGTTGATCAACCTTGTTACAGTGGTTACTTACTGTAAAACCTTTACTTGATATTTCTTTACTGAAATCGAAACGTTCAGAAAAGTCAGTTTTTTTTTTCTTTTTGCGTTTTGGAAATACAATGATTTCCGATCCAAAGAGATTTTAAAAACTGCCAAAGTAGTCCTGGTGTGCATAATAAGAACCGTAGATACAAGTTAAAGCAATCGTATTAAATGTGAAAGTTTAGAATCAACAAAAGGAAAACGTTTTCTTGTCAAATTAATTATACAAGAAAACTTTCTATTTCCTACAGGAAAGCTGGATTTCTGCTTCTTACAGGACAGTTGGGTGCATAATTTTCACAGTATATAACTACTTTTGGTGTATATCTCACTATTCTTTTCTCACTTATTTGGGCAATTTCGGAATTTTTGACATCGTGCTTTTTGCACAAATATCCGTTAATCCGACATCCAATGGTCCGGTACGGCTTTCAAAGTCCGTTCGTCTTTGATCGGAAATGTTCATTATACAGGTTTCTGTTGATTGAAGTTTACCTTATAATGTTTAAATAAATTTAAATGATTTTTTTATATACTGTACAGAGCAATCCAGTCTGTATAACATTTAAGGCAAATAAGTATCATAATTCATTTATTGCATATCATATTTATAAATATCATAACTCATATAATCATATCATCATTTTTTGCTCATTATTATGTTTTAAATTATTTTTCCTATCCCACCTCCATTTTATTCTAGCATCCGATAATTCGGCAAATTTAGTAATCCGGCACCGCTGAAGTCCCATACGTGCCGGATTATCGGAAGTGATATGAAATATGAAATGTTTCATATCATGTATATGAAATATTATTTTTCCTTCCTATTTTAAGTCCCATAAAAAATCGTTAATCATATTAAAAACACAGTCTTCTTGCTAGTATTTACCTTAATATATCCCTTATTACAGCGGCTTTTTGTCAAAAGATCATTAGCATACACATCTCCATAGAAATAACTCATGGCTACATAAGTTGGTAGTGTGTGTCTAGACTACATCGTGGGATATAAATGACCGTCTGGCCTTTGGAGAAAGAAAATGATGATGGTCGTTAAGGTCGCCAAGCCATAATCGAATCTTGGTGCAAAATATGTATTTCATTTTCTTTCAAACCTTTTTGCATGCGTTTCAAAAATGTTCTATATACTTACAAATATAGTGCAAATATACCCGTACAAAGGTGATTATCGTTACAGTAGCATCCCGCCCCCCAAAGGGGGGTGTTATTTCCCATTTCTCCGAATTTTAATAGTTTTCTATGGATTCCTAGGGGGGGGGGGACACCCCCACATCCTTGGCGCCGCCACTGTATCATTATGTTATTGAATATTGTTAATAAACGATGCCTTCGCAATTAACTATCCTCTGAGTATGAAATAAAATATAATTTTCGAAATAGCGAAGTTTAACATTTATTAAGGATGGAAAATTAATTGCCCACTTGACAGGCTTAACATTGATCATATCTAGAAAATCCTCCAGGTAACAGTTCATTGCAGTATGGCCAACTCTAACCCTTATCAAATTATATATATATATATATATATATATATATATATAAAAATTGAAGGATTTTAATCGAAAATTATGCATAAACTACTGTATGTACAAAAAAACCCATCTCTAACATATCTGTTACAAATGAGTAACTATAAGCCAAGACTAAGGATAACGATAGAAAGTAACATATCACTACAATGGAAAGGGGGATGAGAAGAATATTAGGATTAAAAATTAACAATTAAAAGTATATAAGTAAATAAAATTAAAATTCGGCATAAATGAGAATAGGCAATAATAATCAGCTCAAGATTAGAGATTAAGAATAGAGAACAATCAATTGAAACTACACAAAAAATGGCGGTTAGTTCGAAATTGCATTCTCATCAGGACAGCCATACAATTCGAATTAAAACCGATAGAATAGCCAGTTTCTGACAATGGCGATAGTATTTAACTATAGACACCATTGGAACTGTCTACTGGCTAGTGGAAGGAGAAAAAGAAAAATAAAACAATTGATTTTTACAAAGCTGAAATACAATACCTCCTCGAACTGTAATGTGAAATTACAAGAATAGCACCACGTGTAAGTGTAAGATAAACTAGTGACTGTGCATTTCACCTCACTTCGTCAAAGCGAGTGGGAGAGCATTTCACCTCACTTCGTCAATGCGAGTGGGAATGTATACAATTGAACGATACATAATATGTATGGAGACTTTCGAAAATAGTAAACAGTATAGGACTCAGGACAAGCGGAAAATAGTCATTCGAAAATAGTAAACAGTATTAGACTCAGGCCAAGTGGCAAGTGAGGTGATAAGAATGGGTGAATTTTCAAAAATGAGTTAACCAATCAAAGATAAATAATGCATGTGTAAAATTATTACGTGGTATATTTGAAATTATTAATAATATTATTTACAAATACTTCCGGATATTGGTAGTTTTGACAAATGCGTTTAAGATTATTGATGTGGAGAAAGTGAAACTGAGGATCAGAAAGTCGGTGTATTCGAAATAGCTGGTTTAAAATGATGTTTCTAAACAATTGAATAGAATTACAAGAATGATATGATAGCAGCTTTATGATAGTGAAGTTGTAAGAATCTTTTTTATCATATAGATTGGTAATTACATGATTATTGAGGGTATCTAAATTTAGGTCTAAAAAATTAACAGTTTGACTAACGCAAGGCTCATTAGGAATTAATTCTAGGTTAGACGGGTAAAAATCAATATTAATGGAATAGGAATCATCAATGATAATACAAATTAAGTCGTCAACATATCTATATACAATACATGAATTAGAGTTAAAATGACATTCATAATAATAAAGATACAAGTTAGCGAGTATACTACTACTACAGCCACCTTGTGGTACACCAGATGTTTGTAAATAAATGTTATCACCTTGGACAATATAATTGTTGTATAACACAAAGTGCAAGAGCATAGGAAAATTTTTGACTTTAAAAGCATCATGATTGGAAGATATATAGTCATGATAAAGAGAGATAATAACTTTATGTAGATCTTTAATGACAATATTATTAAATAGGTCTTTAAAATCAAAGGTTTGGAAACCAAGAATGTGTGGTAACTTGCTAAGGTGATTAACTAAATCAAAACTATTGTTCAAAATGAAATATCCTGAATTCTTGAATTTAAGAGATTCATTAATTCGATTTAAACAGTTAAGCAAGTACTTACTAGCTGTAGTGGTAAAGGTATTATGTCCACAAGTGACTGTTCTAAAACTGAGAGGTGATTTATGGAATTTAGGAACCAAAGTAACATAAGGAAATTTAAAAAACTTACAATTAATATTTAATTGTGTATATAATTTTAGCATTTTAGTTTTGATTTGGATAGACTGATTATGAATGGGTTTAAAAATTTGATTATCTTTTAAGTAATTCTGTAACAGAGAAACATAATATTTTTTACAAATGATGGCATAATTATTAGAAGCTTTATCTACATAAGTTATTACAAAATGTTGTTGTAGTTCTTTGATAGCAGATAGGAGTTTTTTATAAGGATACCTAGGCTTCGTTAATTTAGTGTTTATAATAACATTTTTAAGTAGATGTAAGGTCGTATACTTCCATAGATTGAATGCTTCAATAGGAATTGAATGTGAACAAGCAAGTTGATATATGAATTTATCAAAATCAAATGATAGAGACTGAAGAAGTTGTTTAGGGTGATGGCAGAATGGAATGCGAAATTTAGACCCTATATTCATAATATCCCTAAGTATATCATCCTGAACTATACTGAGATCCCCAGTAATAATGTGACCATGAGTGGAGTTGACAAAAGGGGCAAGATTTTGATTGCTGCATACACATGATGTAAGATCATCGGAGTTTAATGTCCTAGAAACTTCATTGTAATTGTAAATAGTTCTACCAATTGGTAAATTATATTTGAATGATTTTTGTATTTTGATATCATTTACTGGTAACAAGTGCTGATGTTTTGCAAATAAATTATTGAAGTTAAGAGAATTTAGAATAGGGTGTTTAAAAGAAATTACACAGTAAGCTATTTTAGTATGTGGATTTGGTGAATGGAGTAGGTGGTAATTTAAGAAAATTGTACGTGAAAGAAGCAAATCAAAAAATAAATGTTTAAAATGCTCATGAGTTAATTTTAATTTTAAAAAATTAGTATAAACAATACTTAATTTGCTTTTTCTGACTTTATATAACCATGTTCTAACAGGTAGAAAATTGAAAGTTTGAGAATAATTATATTGTAATTTTAAAATGTCTGCTTTGTAATCAATAGTTTTACTTAAGTTACTTTTTCCTTTGCCACGCTTATATCGCTTTTTACTAGGAGATGATGACTTTGAATAATGAAAAAGATGTTTATATACTGAAGATTTATGAGAATTGTATTCAAAACTATTGTTAACAACATTATTATTATTATAAATTTGATTTAAGCCATAGGGGAAGAGAGTTTTATATTTTTTAATGTAATAATTTTCAAATACTAATCTATCCGTGAGTGAAATTTTAATATCTAAAATATGAAGGGATACATTTTTAAATCCGTGTGTAGCAAAGTGCTGATATTCAAATTGATTTTTGGTAGGGAGGTCATTAAAGACTTTATGGTCAAATTTTTTAATATGATCCCTGTGGACATTCATTCTCAGATGTAAAGGGTTGCTGGTTTGGCCAATATAGGTTAAGTTACAAATAGTACAATTAAGTTTGTATATGCAATTAAAAACTTTGCAGATATATATATATATATATTATAAGGAAAGGTCCATGAGTGTACAATTTAAGTCTATTGTACTCGGTGGAATAAACGTGATGGGACCATGCCCGATGGAATAAAAGGGATTTCAACGTCCTTCGCGGAGAATTAAAAAAATTAGGATTCCGAACTTGGCAGCAAAGCGAAATAGACGAAAAACGCCAATTACAAAGTTATAGAGCATTATCTGATTAGTATGAATCGAGAATCGACAACAAAATTGTTACAAAAGGTCTTTATTTTACACAATAAAGGTATAAGCGAAATGTCGTTATATTCAGAAATGATACAACTAACAGCATTTAACATGAATGGGAATTTAGTATAGAGCTTGACATTTATCACCCAGATGGGTACTAATACCAGATGGGTACTAATCACCCAGATGGGTACTAATCGCTCGGTAACGTTTGACAGTATTGTGGCGTGTCTGTGCATATCGGCGAGCTGGTATTTATCGCCATCCGCATATGCTTTTTGTTCGTTCCTGGTGCTAATTTCTACTAATTCAATGCTCTACAACAGCGGTAATGGAATATAACACCCTGATTGGCCTGTCTATGTATTTCTACTCAATATTTTTCAATGGACACCCCAAGTTTTACAATTTTATGAATATTGAAATTGCTATAAATAAAAATGCGTTTCACAAGTTTTAGAAATAATATAAAGATTTTATAAGTTTTAAGGAACAAAATATACAGTGTACTTTAAATCTTTACCTTGAAATTTTTGGAACAGATACAATAAATGTAAAACTTTAAAAATAATAATAAAGTACATATATGTATACACGGAACTGGAGAATACATCTATAAAGGAAAATATATTATTACAAATGGCCCCAGAAAATGTTGAAAATTACAGTCGATTTCTAAAGCATAATATAAAGCTATAAACTCTTCGTCAGGAACGGGGAAGTAACCTACTATTGCTGAAGTAGCAAGCGGACGTTTTAGCTAGCTGTATTTAAAAGACTTCAAAGCGGGGCCTGATCAAGACAAAGTGGGGCCCAGGGCTTGGTATTAATTCGGGTGCCCCAAACCATCACGGCATATGAAACACCTGCAAAACATCAACGCATGACAAATTTGAGGGCCCAGGATCATAGCCCCGAAGACATTTTTGTAGAAAAACTCCCAAAGTTTTATTTCAAAGTAATATACGTATAATATTTAAAACTATTAACATATATTATAATTTAAAATAACAAATAATATTACCAGTTTTAAATCGATTAAAAGTGATTTCTGCTTAATTTTTTTTTCACATACAAAATGTAGGGGGCCCCTTAAAATTTAGGGACCCAGAGCTGCAGCTCCGTAGGCTCCGTAGGCTCCGTAGGCCCAGACTCTGCTTCGAAGGGACACATATTTCTTTAGATTCGGCAAATTTTAGCAAAGTGAGATACTTGATACCAGGGCTGCATTGCGCCACACACTGCTACGAAAGTCATCCCCGATTATACCATCGGGCCTGAAGAATTCTTTTGGTTCAATGGTATAGCGGAGGATCAGCATACTAAAGGTTCCGAGTTGGAATCTATCCCTCACTATCGGGATCTGCGGTCCGCCATACCAGAATAAGGAACAAATGACAGAATCATTTGTATTTGGTTTTATATTTAAAATATGTATTTGGTTTCGTATAAATAGAATTTTCAATTTATTTTCAGTCCGAAGTATCAAATAAAATAATCTGGTTTAAAAAACCACCAATTTGCTCAAGTTCGCTAAGAAAAATAGCTGAAATTTTTTCGAGTATCCCTAACTATTCTTTCCCGTTCTGCAGAGCGGGAAACGCTGCTCTGCAACATTGTAATTGGCTTTTTCCGTATATCTCACTTTGTTGCCTAATTCATTTTTCTAACTTTTTTGATTATCCGCTAGGGGCACAGCAATTACTTTTATTCATTTAGGCATGGTGACTTTACCATGGACAGAACTAAGGTATAAACTCGTGAAACCTTTTCTTAAAGTTACTGGGGTACTTAAAGTCTTCTTAGGAACCCTGTATAGAAATTTTGCAGATAAAATCTCTCTATATTACAATAAGTAACCGCCACCGCCGCTGTTTGACAAATCTCTCATTTCTCGAGATTCTTTGCTTCATACCGCAAAAACTATTGCATATAAAAATATCAAATTTTGTACACTTGTAGAAAAAGCTTTGGGGGATACGCTGAAATAAACAGTTTTTTGATATATATTGTATCTCTATATTAAAAAAAAGTAGCTGACGCCGTCGCAGCCGCTGTTTGACAAATTTCTCGTTTCTCGAGATTCTTTGCTTCGTACTGCAAAAACTATTACATACAAAAATGTGAAATTTGGTACACTTGTAGAAAAAGCTTTGGGAACTACGCTGAAATAAACAGTTTTTTGATGTATATTGTAGTTTAAGAAATATTTAATGTTAAAATTAAAGACAAAATATTTGAGTTGCGAGTTTGCGTCCGGGACTAGACTAATAGCAAGACCACGAATTTTTGCAGGCAGGTACCTACATGGGTGAATTTTTGCAGGACGGAGCCCCCCCCCCCCCTTTTTTTTTTAATTTCGATGTAGTTTTTGAGATATTTTACTTTTTATGCGCTTCTGAAGTGAACTTTTTTTTCGTACCGGCACGTCTAGCGATTTCTCTGTCTCGTACCGTAAAAACTATTGCATACAAAAATATGAAATTTGGTACATTTATAGAGAAATAATAGGGTAACACGATGAAATAAACCGTTTATCGATTTAAACTTTAGTTTGGCATGAAATAGCTCGCGAAGCGAGCTCATGATCAAGGAATTCAATTTTTGGATTCCCTGGGCTAAGAAAAATCCTTGCTCTTCCCTCCTGCGGAAAATAGGCAAGGATAGAAAATAGATTTTTGAAAGTAGAATTTTTAGGAAAGATACATATGAAGCGAGCTCTGCGATCGCAGCGAGTAGGAGGAAAAGCCTCGCGAAGGGGGTTGCGCTAGCGAAGCGAGCAGGGGGCAGAGCCCCTTAATTAAAAATAAAATTAAAGCTTCAGAGCAAATTTCAAATTTAAGAACAAAATCTTTGACATTCTTAACTTTTCTTCATAAACAAAGTTTAGTAACTGTGTAATGACTAAATGGCCGCTGTAAAACTACCCTTCCAATAAAATATTCTTTTATACCTTCCTCATTTAATGTCAAAATCAAAGATAAAATATTTGAGCTGCGAGTCCGCGTCCTGGATAGACTAACAACAGCAAGACCACAAATTCTTGCAGGCAGGTACCTACATGGGTGAATTTTTGCAGGACGGAGCCCGTTTTTTAATTTCGATGTCATTTTTGAGATATTTTACTTTTTATGAACTTCGGAAGTGAACTTTTTTTTTTCGTATCGGCACGTCTAGCGATTTTTCTGTCTCGTACTGTAAAAACTATAGCATACAAAAATATGAAATTTGGTACATTTATAGAGAAATAATAGGGTAACACGATGAAATAAACCGTCTATCGATTTAAGCTTTAGTTTGACATGAAATAGCTCGCGAAGCAAGCTCATGATCAAGGAATTCAGTTTTTGGATTCTCTGGGCTAAGAAAAATCCTTACTTTTCCCTCCTGCGGAAAATAGGCAGGAATAGAAAAGAGATTTTTGAAAGACATTTTTTGAAGTAGAATATTTAGGAAAGATAGATATGAAGGCGAGCTCAGCGAGTAGGAGACGAAGCCTCCCGAAGGGGGTTGAACGAGCGGAACACTAGGGGCAGAGCCCCCTAGTGTTTCTATATTGTAGTCAAAAATTTTTCCAAAGTTAAAATTTTTATATTACAATACTTTACTGTACCACTTTTCTTGAAACATACTTTTCCCTAAAGCTTTATTAATTGTACTAAAAACGCTAATTTTTTACATGTAAATCATTTTCATTATATGTAAAAATACTAATGTATTTCATGTAAAAATGCTTTAGCATTTTTACATATAATGAAATGCTAATTGATTGTATGTGTGATTACATTTTTGAATATACGTAAAAATGCTAATATTACTTTCATTACATACATATTTTAATGTATATTACTTTCCTTATATACATATTATAATGCATAATACTTTCCTTATATACATATTGTAATGGATCAGAAAAGTACTGTGACGGGATCGAAAATTCGAATTCGAGTTTTCGACGGGAGAGCTCGTTTCAAGCATCCCTGAACACAAATCAAAAATTTTTGAGTGGATGTTTGTGTGTGCGTGCGCGTGCGTGTGTGTGTGTGCGGGCGTGTGCGCGCGTGTGCGCGCGTGTGTGTCAGTGAGTCCGTGGAGATGATATCTCACGAACGAATGAAGCGATTCGAACAAATTTGGTACAAAAATTACAATTAATAAATACTGGGAGCCTATTGTTTTTAAACGCAATCAAATGTTTAGAACCCCCCAAATTTTGAAAAAATCATCAAACATTAAAAACCTTCAATAAAGTTACGTAAATAATTATTTTGTTATGTAATTTTTCATTAGAAAACGATTGACATAAACTGTAGAATGCTAGTACAAACCGTTCTCAAGATATTGCACATTTTTCAAATAAATTTATCAAAACATCACATTAAAAAGAAGTATTAACTTTTGTGAAATATGTTCAATTTTCATATGTAATATTATGCGATAAATTTGTTATCATCATTCTCATGGATGTAGCTTGTTCCATTCACGAGAGAAGATACTTTGGGTAATAGTTATGTATTTAAAAGCCATTAGTTGTTTATCTACTATAAGAAAAACCTATTTCTCCATCTATAACACATGGCTAAATTATGACGACGAATTTAGCGAAAATCGCTAACTTGACAGATCTTTTTAAATGTTGCCAAATTAACGAAAATATCCGCAAATTGATAAAAGTGTCACCAAATTGATAAAAATGTCCCCAAATTCATAACATTGACGCTAGATCAATGAAAATAACGACTAATTGAAGAAAATTTAATATCTTGGAAAGAATATAAGAATCTACCATATGAGAAGATACTTTGGGTAGTAGTCTTGTTTTTGGACGCCATTAGTTATCTACTATTTCTCCGTCCATAACGCTTGGCGAAATTTCGACGTAAAATTTGGCGGAATATCGCCAACTTGGCAAATATTTTAAATGTTACTAAACTGACGAAAATGTCGCCAAATTGATAAAAATGACGCCAAATTGATAAAAATGATGCTAAATCAATGAAAATGACGAAACTAATTGATAAAAATTCAAAATCTTGGAAAGAACATGACAAACGGCTATAACAATAACCCACTTCTCCGTCCGTTCGTTCGTCCTTAGTGCGGATGCTACAATCTTGGCAATATGATAGATAAAAATATATAAATATTGCCAGATTGACGAAAATGTCGCCAAATTGATCAAAATGCCACTAAATTGATAAAAATGTCGCTAAATAGGAGGCAATGCTTTGCAAATTTTTAATTCCTTCATATGATGGGCATACCTTCTAGTATATGAGAAATGCGTTTCTCTCCATTTGTTTGTAACACTTAACGATAGACATGTCGAACTTGGCGAATTATCTAGCGAAATATCACTATTTCGGCGATATTTAGTCCCAGATTGACGAACATATCGTCAAAATTGCAAAAATGACGACAAGTTAATGAAAATGACGCCTAATTGGTGAATTTGTTATTAAAATATTTTAATATGTGGACTATATTACTTATTGAGGATGCTATCAATATTAAGTTGTGAGTTGCGTAAAATTATTATATGAGTTGCATGAAATATAAGTTAATTGGGGACGAAATAGCTTTACATGTTGTCATCCGGAAAAGCGCCAAATGTACAATTCGACGTTACAAGCTCACTTTGCCGTGAATCTTTTCATCATATTTTATCTGTGAAAGAAGTAAATTCATTACATTATATAAGG
This sequence comes from Amaurobius ferox, assembly GCA_951213105.1. Taxonomy (NCBI): domain Eukaryota; kingdom Metazoa; phylum Arthropoda; class Arachnida; order Araneae; family Amaurobiidae; genus Amaurobius; species Amaurobius ferox. The sequence goes on along the minus strand of OX578141.1, from coordinate 98,014,069 downwards.
AAAGTCATGTGCTGCCCACATCAGATTTTTTTATATGTAAAACATATCTGAATACGACTAACATTATATGTAACAAAAAAGATCAATCATGCTTAAAGCATTGATTATGAAACACTTTCAACTTCAATGCAATTTTATTTAAACATGTCTAAAATGCAATACATTCCTCGGTAATATTTTAAAACTTATCACAATACTACATTAATTTATTATATTTGAAAACTTAAACCTTCATCGAAAAAAATGAACTTCATTCAAATGACAGCATTGAAATATTAATTGCCTGGTTTAAACATCTCTAAAATGTGATACATTCCCCGGTAATAATTTTAGAATTATTATAATACTACGATAATTTATTATATTTGAAAACTTCATCGAAAACAACTGAAATTCATTCAAATGACGTCATAGAAAAAATAACACGCCTGGCTCTCTCTATAACAGCAGCATTTCATTCATAAATAATTTCCCCTTCATGTCATTCATCACAATACTATAATAATTTATTTTATTTAAAAATTAAGACCATGGAGCTACAAGTAATTAAACTCTATGAGTAAAACTTCATCGAAAAAAATCGTCCTTCTCTTTGTAAAATCAATGAATATTTCATTCATATCAGCTACGCAGACTCCGTGAACTAAATGAATTTGTGTTAAAGAAATACAGCAATTCTAATACAACTCATTCTACATATTCTGCTGTTTACATTTTACATAGGTGAAAAATAGGCTTCGTTGTAGAAATAATCAAATTTGGGTGAGCATTTAAACTCAAATATATTGTAATTGCGCTGTTTCAGTATGTAGATGCACAGAATTTAAGCAAAAATAAAGTGGTTTTAGGACGGATACAACACTTAATATGAATGAAAAAGAATGCTTGTAAACTGAAGGTTTTTGCAAATCAGAAGCCTAGTGTAGCACGATGAGCTATGCAAGAAGTTTGGAAATTGAATAAATGGAATCTAGTGAATATATATATATATATATATATATATATATATATATATATATATATATATATATATATATATATATATATATATATATATATATATATATATATATATATATATAATAATAGAAGTTTGAAAACGAAATGATATGACGAACCAATGAACGAAAAGTAAGAAGATGTAACACGATAAACCTAACTTTTTAAAACACCCACAGAATAAAATATAATACAGGAAATTATCAATCAAATGGATAAAAAATACAAAACACGAGCTATCAAGTTACAGAAAATCAACAAAATTCAAAGGTATGGAAACAAAAAAAGAATATATATATATATATATATATATATATATATATATATATATATATACCGGATGGTCAGAATTAAAACACCCCTACTCTGAGCTCTCTATAGATCGAACTACTCAGTGTAAAGGATCTAAAATTGTTGAACATACTATTCAAGACATGGGGAAAGGGATTACGCGAAAAAAAATTAGTTCCAGAAACACCGATAGGTGGCGCTGCACAACAGAAAATATGCTGAAAAGACACAAAATACACATTTGTAACACATTTTATTCGAACGTACCAAACATTCATATCACAAGGACCGTGTCGATGCAGGGAATGCTGTTCAACATGGTTCCCTTCTTCAAGATGTAAAATCTGCAGTCTGTGGACAGCTTGTTCAACTGCGGATCGTAATTGGTCGATTGAGATGTTTCTCACATGCAGAGTGATACCGTCTTTCAAATCTGCCAAGGTTACCAGACGTCCTCGATAAACAAGACTTTTTAAGTATCCCCATAGCCAAAAATCACAGGGATTAAGATCTGGAGAACGAGATGACCAGGTTGTCGGAAACGCACGACTAATTACTCTACCATTAGTAAAATGTTGCCGAAGAAACTGCTGTACACAGAGTCCAATGTATGGAGGCACTCCATCTTGCATAAAGGTAATTGAATCAAGACATTGGTACTGTTGCAGTTGGGGTACAACAAAATTTTCGAGCATGTTTTTGTACTTCTTGGCCATCACGGTATATGTCACAGGGCCATTGGGAGTAGCCTCTTCGAAAAAGAAAGGTCCAAGAATAAATGTGGCTGTGAATACACACCAGACTGTAACTTTCGGTGAGTGAAGTGGAATCTCTTGGAAGGTACGAGGGTTTTCCGTGTCCCAAATGCGACAGTTATGGGTGTTGACTGTTCCACTTAGATGGAAATACGCTTCATCGCTCCATAGAATCTGCCATGGCCACGATGCATCCACTTCAAATCTAGCCAGAAATGTCAATACAATGGTCAGTCGCTTCTCCTTGTCGATGGTCAGCAAGTGGTGATTGTGACTAATTTTCTACGGGAAAAAATGCACTATGTTTCTCAGTACGTTCCGCACTGTGCTGTAGAGAACACCCAAGTGTCGTGACACTCCACGTGCACTACTACAGCCTATAACGTTATCCATTGATTGCTCAACAATAGTGGTGGCAACATCGTCAACGACATCTGAACGAGTCGATTTGCGTCCTCGACCCGGCTGAACTGCAAGATGTCCAGTTTTCTCGAATCGAGCGATCATTCTCCTGAGAGCTTGTGGAAGTAATGGTCCTTTGCGCAAATTCTTAAGTCGACGAAACTCTCGAAGTGCAGCTGCAGCATGTCCTTTGTTTTCATAAAACAGCTTCACAAGCAAAGCGCGTTCTAGCAGTGTGACAGCCATCGCTGATAAGAATGAAAATTTCCCAGTTTTATCCCCTTTTATGCCCAGAACATAGTAGCTGCAAACCGAGGGCTTATGCAAATATTTGTGCTTGCAGTGCGAAATTGCAGTTACAATGACAGTTTAAGTTTCTTCACTTTTTTATCTTCTTTTTTTTCATATCAGCAAAAGAAATTAAAAAGGAAAAATTCCATATCGCATGTGTTTGTTTTTTTGTGATTATTTTGTGTCTTTTCAGCATATTTTCTGTTGTACAGCGCCACCTATTGGTGTTTCTGGAACTTTTTTTTTTTCGCGTAATCCCTTTCCCCATGTCTTGAATAGTAGGTTCAACAATTTTGGAGCCTTTACACTGAGTAGTTCGATGTATAGAGAGCTCAGAGTAGGGGTGTTTTAATTCTGACCATCCGATATATATATATAATGCAGCAATCTACGTGTGAGATTACGTAGCCTTAAGAAAGAGAGAGAGAGAGAGAGACAGCTGGTGGGAAAAGGCACTTAAGTCAAAAACAATTAATTTGAAATGTCGAGGAATGAAAATTTTTATACTTTTAGGAGAACTTCTTTTAAATTTTAAATTTTCGTTTTCAGAATACAGATTAAATTTTTATAGAGTTTATTATATATTTTTAAGCTCAATAAATAATAATTTTTCTTAATTTATATTTTATTACCCCACTGATATCCCTGTAAACTCTAATAGGTGTTTAAGAGGTTTTTCTTTTTTTAATTTCTTAAAAGTACAACTGACTTACGTACTTTCCACAATAAAGGTCATACATTTCTTAAACCAAATATGTATGTTATAAAAATTGGAATTTTTGACTTATATATATATATATATATATATATATATATATATATATATATCTGTATTATTGTGTAATACGGTATGGAAGATTTACTTCATCTTGTATGATACGGTATGCAAGATGTACATCTACATGTACGATACTATTAACTGTCATTGAGGTAAATGGTTTTGGAGATAGACTTTGTTATTACTGTCCTATTAATTGTCAATATTTAGAGTCTTCTTTAAGTGGAAGCTATGTAATTTTGCTCATTTATACTTGTGAACCTATTTCATACATTTACTGTTAGTGATTTTTGATATTGCTGGATCTCGTCAATTCTCTCTTATATTTGTTTGTGTATAATGTCTGGTTTTCATCTTAAAACTTGATACATTCGTATTCTATTTTGCAATGTACCGGCTCTCCGGGAGTGTTGTCGCGACGCAAAGTATGCTTAACCGAGGTGAAGGGGTCACACCCCCCCCCCCGGCCATCTTTTGGTACATTGCTTCCATCCATACCTCTTTTCATTTTGAAAATATTTTTAATCCTCTTTTTAGTGCAGCTTTGCGCCTTTTAAGTGTGATTTCTGATAAATTTAGAATATTATATTTCACGGTATTTTCATATTATATATATATATATATATATATATATATATATATATATATATTCTAAAAATATCTCTTTTGTCTATAGTCAATTGTGTTATTTTCATGTATTTCTGAGAGTCACAGTTATATCAATATCAGTTTTGATAATTAACTAGCCGAATACCCGTTGAAAATCAATGGTCTCGCAATCAGCAATCCCTGAATAATGTAAATTTTTGAATAATTCGCGTTTCACATTTATTCGGTAAATCGAATATTTTGGTATGCAGAATCCCCTAAAGAAGAAAATATTGGAAAACTTAAATTGCGCACTTCTTCCATTTGAACTATCTACCCGCACATCAAATTTAAGTCTCTATCTCGTCCCGAAGCATACTATTTTATCATTTCTCCTTTCGAACGTTTTTCTGTGGAACACACTCCTAAATGAACATTTTGAAAAACTCTATTCGTCTTGGGTTTTTTATCAGATGATTGACCCATATACTAAATTCCAAGCCTCTATCAAATTGTAAAGGAGGCGTTTTTCATTTGTTCGCCAAATCGAATATTTTAGAGAGCGGCATGCCCTATAATAGCAAATGTTGGAAAACTGAAATTGCACACATTCTTCCTTTCCAACTATTTACCCGTACCCCAAATTTGAAGTCTCTATATCGTCGCGAAGCATGCTTTTTTATCATTTCACCTTTCGAATGTTTTTGTGTGGAGTACCACCCCCCTTTAATAGACATTTTTGAAAAGCTCTGTGTGTCTTTGGTTTTTTATCAGATGATTGGCCCATATACCAAATATCAAATCTCTATCACATCTAAAAGGAGGCGTGTCTCATTTGTTTTGAAAATCGAACATATTGGTGTGCGACACCCCCTAAACTAGCAAATATTGGAAATCTGAAATTGCACATTTTCTTCCTTTTAAACTATCTACCCATATACCAAATTTGAAGTCTCTATCCTATCGCGAAGCATGTTTTTCTATCACTTCACCTTACGAAAGTTTTTCTGTGTAGCACTCCCTTAAATGAACTTTTTTGAAAAACCGTATTCATCTTGGGTCTTTGTATCAACTGATTAGCCCATATACAAAATTTCAAGCCTCTATCACATTGCGTTTCTTGAGGCGTTTTTCATTTGTGCGTCAAATCGAATATTTTAGTGAACGGCACCCCCTACGATGGCAAATGTGGGAAAACTGACTTTCTTCCTTTCCAACTATTTACCCGTACACCAAATTTGAAGTCTCTATCTCATCGACAAGCATGTTTTTTCTATCATTTCACCTTTCGGATGTTTTCGTGGGGATTACCCACCCCCTTAAGTATGCATTTTTGAAAAACTTCATTCTTTTTGGGTTTTTTGACAGATGATTCTCTCATATACCAAATATCAAGCTTCTATCACGTTTTAAAAGGGGCGATTCTCCTTTATTCCTAAATTCGAACATTTGATGTGCGGCACCCCTAAAGTACAAAATATTGAAAAACTGATATTGTACACGTTCTACCTTCCAAACTATCTACCCGTACACCAAATTTGAAATCTGTATCTCATCCCAGAGCATGTTTTTTTTAACAATTCACCTTTCGAACATTTTTCTCTGGAGCACCCCCTTAAACGAACATTTTTGAAAAGCTATATTCATCTTGGGTGTTTTCATCTAATACCACATGCCCATATGCCATATTTCAAGCCTCTATAAAATTTTAAAGGAGTCGTTTCCCACTTACTCAGCAAATCGAACATTTTGGTGTGCGACACCTCCTTACGTAGAAAATATTGGAAATCTGAAATTGCACATTTTCTTCCTTTCGAACGATTTACTCATACATCAAATTTGAAGTCTCTATCTAATCGCAAACCATGCTTTTCTACCATTTAACTTTTCGAACATTTTGGTGGTGTTGTTGTTGTTGAGACCCAGACCGTCCGACCTACCAGAAAGGTGTAGGGTAACTATTTGGACGGCTGGGAAGTGGAGCATTTTGGTGTGGAGCACCCTCTCTTCAGAACATTTTCAGAAAATACGATTTTTCCAAGGGGTTTTATCGAACGATCGACCCGTGTACCAAATTGCAAGACTCTATCTATTCGGGAAGTAGCTAAAAAGCGTGACAGACAGACAGACAGGCGGCCAGACAGATAGACGGACACTTGGCAATTAGTCTTGGCAATTAGACAGAATAGATGCTTCGCATCTGGTCCTGTTTGATCCCGATGAACAATCTTCTTCCGGAATCAAAATATCATTTTGCTTTACTATTATAATTGTTATTTTTTATCTCTTTAGTATTCTATCTGATTCCCTTGATTCTCTATCTGATTCCCTTGAGTAGAATTTTCAGGTTCAATAACACTTCAATAGTAATTCTGGGGGAAATAAGTACCTATACTATGATATAAATAACTATTACAAATATTATAAGTACTTAATGCGATTGTGTTTTTCTCATATGCATTAGTTTATCTTGCAATTTTATTAATGTATAAATGAATGAAGGTACATTTATTTCATAATAAACTGCTGCACTTTTTACTTTTTAGCTATGTTATTCTTAAGGATAAAGAGTGTAAAGACCTGAATTAAACCGATTACTGCCACTAATATTTTCTAATATAAAATATCTGATGTGGCCAATACAAGACTTTCTGTACAGATTAACAGATTTCGATGTTGGGGGAAACATTAACATAAATTGGAGCTTTCTTATTACTAGATCTCCCTGAAACTCAAAAATATTTTTCTTGTTACCGATCAAAGTAAGCATAACAAATTTCGTGTAATTCACCCGATTATTTCGCGATATATTGTGCCCCATCGAATATTCCCCATCGAAAAATAACATTTCTAATACCCTGCTAATGTTCCGGGATAATTATAAATCAACGATTATTTATTTCTTATTAATAGTGCTTTAAAGGCATTTCCTTCTTTGATAATAGTGAACGTATTTAATTTTTAAATGTTTTTTTTATTTTTTTCATTTTAAATCAGAAACGTGCACTACTTCCAGAACTGCACATGTTACCATTAATTTCATTCGCTTCTAAATGAATTAAAAATACATTACATATAAAATGGATATTCATGCAACAACTTTTAATGCAGTCCTTTTCCTCAATTTTTGTGATTAAAAACATATTCTGATAATAAAAGCCCACCTCTTGACCAGTGATTTCCAACTTTTTTATTATGCAGAACCCTTGAAATGTTTAGTAAAATCCCGCGAACACCCCTCTTCCCCTATATTTAGCTGACATCATTACGTATTTGGCTCGACAGAGTTAAATTACACAAGAAAGATCAATCACGCATAAAGCATTGATCATGAAACACTTTCCAACTCTATTTCTATTTAAACATCTCTAAAATGAGATACATTCAGTGGTAACATTTTTAAAATCATCACAATACTGTAATAATTAATTATATTTGAAAATTTAAAACTTCATCGAAAAAAACGAAGAGCTTGATTCAAATGACGTCATCGAAATATAAATCGCCTGGCTCTTTGTTGTTGGGACCCAGACCGTCCGACCTACCAGAAAGGTGTAAGGTAACTGTTTGGACGGCCGGGAAGTGCCACCGAATTTAGACCGGAACCCAGCGGGGGAGCCATCCACAGGGATAGTACCCTCCTTTCCTTACCATCAACCTCTCGGAAGGACTACGGACCCACATGTTTAACGTGATCGTACTCCGCGTGAACACGGCGGCAGTTTTGACAGTGGCGCGAATCGAACCCGGGCCTACCAAGTGCAACTCCCCCCGCTAACCACTGCGCCTGCCTGGGTCTCTGTTGTTGTTCTTATTGAGACCCAGACCGTCCGACCAACCAGAAAGGTGTAAGGCAACTGTTTGGACGGCCGGAAAATGCCACCCAATTTAGACCGGAACCCAGTGGGGGAGGCATCCACAGGGACCGTACCCTCCTTCCCCTACCACCAACCTCTCGGAAGGACTTACGGACCCACATGTTTAACGTGATCGTACTCCGCATGAACACGGCGGCAGTTGTCACAGCGTGCAAATCCAGCGCGCAAACCACCGAGCTACCACGTCCGAAATGTGCCAACAGCACGCGGTGTTCCCAGGTGGTCACCCACCCAAGTACTAACCGCGCCCGATGCTGCCTGACTTCGGTGATCTAACGAGAACCGGTGTTTTCAACACGATACGGCCGTTGGCCCGCCTGGCTCTCTGTGTAAAAGCAGTAAAGATTTCATTCATACATTTTTATTTCCTTCATCACAGTACTACAATAATTTATTCTACTTAAAAACTTAAAAACATGGAGGTGAAAGTAATTTAAATCTATGCATAAAACTTCATCGAAAAAGTCTTCCATTAAATCGTCTGTTTCTCTATATAAAATCAATGAAAGTTTCATTCATATCATCTATATTGCAGACTCCAGAACAAAATAATTTTGCGTTAAAGAAATTCAGCAATTCTTATACAACTCATCTTACAGCCTTATCTGTTTACAATCTCCATAAGTGAAAATTAGGCTTCGTTGTAAAAATAATCAAAGTTTGATGATCATTTAAACTCAAATATATTGTAATTGAGTTGTTTCAGAACATTGATGCACAGGAATAAAGCAAAAATAAAGCGGTTTTAGGACGGATACAACACCAAATACAAATTAAAAAGAACATCAAAAATCACGATTTTGACTCAAGATGGATGCCATATTTTATTTTGAAATGGGTCACGTGATCTCTTCATATAATGGTCACGTGATCTGTCGTATATCACAATAACTGTCGTAAAAATGATTTTATCAAAATGAAATTTCAGTATGTTGTTCAGACGATCTGTGGGACCTATGGGAATATAAATGAATAATATCACCCAATTAGTTTTCAATTGAACCCGGATTGAAAAAATGAAATACATTGAAATGGGACCTAATTTTTCAAACATTTTTTAAGCGAATTTAAAATTCACAAATTGCTTCGGAAAGTTTTAGAAAATATTCAAATTATCCCATAAAATATATAAAAAAAATTTCAGCAAAATATATTCAGTAGTTTTTTAAATAAAAATTAAAATAATAATTACACTCTTTATATGAAGAGATCACGTGACCATTATATGAAGATATCACGTGACCATTATATGAAGAGATCACGTGACCCATTTCAAAATAAATTATGGCATCCATCTTGTGTCAAAATCGTGATTTTTAAAGTTCTTTTAATTCATATTTAGTGCTGTATCCGTCCTAAAACTGCTTTATTTTTCCTTAAATTCTGTGCATCTATACACTGAAACTTGCAATTACATAATATTTGAGTTTAAATGATCATCACACTTATTTCTACAACGAAGTCTAATTTTCACTTAAGGAGAATGTGAACATCAAAAGATGTAGAATGAGCTGCATAAGAATTGCAGCATCTCTTTAACGCAAAATTGTTTAGCTCATGGAGTCTACAATATAGCTGATATGAATGAAACATTCATTGATTTTACACAGAGAAGAAGACGATTTTTTCAATGAAGTTTTAAGCATAGAGTTAAATTACTTGTACCTCCATGGTTTTAAGTTTTTAAATAAAATAAATTATTATAATATTGTGATGAATGAAATGAATGGAAAAAAGTTTGTGAATGAAATGTTGCTTTTATAGCGAGAGCCAGGCGCTTTATATTTCGATGACGTCATTTGAATAAAGTTCATTTTTTTCGATGAAGTTTTACATTTTCAAATATAATAAATTAATGTAGTACTGTGATAATTTTAAAATTATTACCGAGGAATGTATCGCAATGTGATGTTTAAATAAAATAATGAAAATGTTTAAATAAAATTGCATTGACGTTGGAAAGTGTTTCATAATCAATGCTTTATGCATGATTGATCTTTCTTGTTATCTTCAAACCCTATGAGTAGTTGCCGAGAGTACTGGTAATGAATGATCATTACTACCAGCTGAATCTCCTCTACAAAAATTCCCTGCTTTGACGAAATTTCTCTTTACAATTTAATCTTTCTAATATCTGTCTGATATCTAAATAAATTAAATTTTCAACATGCTTCATTGGTTTATTAATATATTACCTTAATCATTTTAATTCTTTTACTCAATTACATAAATATGGGCAAGTTGTGCTTTTTCGTAAGCTTTTCCAAATTCTTGTGGAACCCCTTGCATGGGCTCGGAAGTCGGAACCCAGGTTGAGAATCCCTGCCCTAGTCCGTGCCTCTCAGGACTGGGATAGCTCAGTGATTAAGGCCGGAGCATCGCACGCAATAGTCCCGTGTTTGATACTCAACTGCGTCCAAAACTATTCAGGTGTTTACGCGGAGTATGGGTACAATATATTTGTAAGTCCGAAAGTCCTTCCGAAAGGGATGGGTTAGGAGAAGGATGAAACGGTCCCTGTGATTGCAAATCTCATTTGATTCCGGTCTAAATATAGTGGTATTTTTCCAGTAGTCTAAACAGATACCTTATACCTTCTGGCAGGTTGGACGATCTGGACAAAAAGAAAAAAGAAACATGCCTTTCGAAAATAAATAGGCTACTGATGCTTATTGATTGTAATAATCAGAGCAAACGAATCGCTAATTGTAAAAAGGGCCAAGGCAGGTTTTCTAAATTTTACAGCGTTTTCTCATATGAGAAAACGTTTCAGAATCACATTAAAATTCACATAATGAAAGAACTGTTACAATCATTACCAGAATATCTTATTCATACGTAAAGCATCTAATAGTATTTCCTTTAGTATTTCTAGCAACGAATAGTATTTCTTTTAATTCCCTTAAATTTTGGTCAAATTTGAAATTGACATCCAGCGCCGCACCGGACGCTGTGTAGATATAAAGATGCCGTGGACCCTAAAATCAGTATTGAGGTTCTTAACACCAACAACGAGGTAAAAAGGTGCAGTCCAAATTATTTCACACCAAGCGTCAAATAGAGTTGCTGCAGCACTGTTGGCATGTTCCCTTTTTCCATTTAATTCACAAATTTTTGTTGTTTTAAAATTTAAATTTTGAATGACAAGAATTAGCTCATTTGACTATTTTATTGTACAATAAGATAAATATAATAATTTTTAAATATACTAGTACAGGAATATAAATAAAAAGGAGAAGATTTTAAATTTATATCGATGAGAAAACAAACTACTCGTTCTCTCTTTCAGCATCTGCGGCAGAAAAAGAAAAACATTTTGTGTTGTCCCGTGAGCCTGCGCCCAAGTCACCGAAGGTAGCTCATTTTAACAGATATTTAAATGTATAATTATATTTATACTAGAAGGTATACCGGTCATATGACGGAATTAAAAATTTGCAAAGCATTGCCTCCCATTTAGCGTTACTTTTATCAATTTAGTGACATTTTTATCAATTTAGCAGCATTTACAAGGACTCGCCAAGTTAGCGATATGCCGTCAAAATTCGTCGCCAGAATTTCGCCAAGCGTTACAGACGGGGAAATAGGTCATTCTTATAGTAGATTCCTATATTTTTCCGATATATTGAATTTTCATCAATTAGTCGTCATTTTTACCAATTTGGCTACATTTTTATCAATTTGGCGTCATTTTCGTCAATTTGGCAGCGTTTAAAATCTCGCCAAGTTGGCGATATTCGGCCAATTTCTACACAAAATTTCGCCAAGTGTTATCCAGAGATAGATAAACAGCCAGATAAATCAAGGTGTTTATATTATAAATTGAAAAAGGTGCATTATACTTATGTTGGCATCAAAGAGGGCTTCGAAAAATGTTAGGGCCTGGAACCCCAAAATTGTAAACATGGCACTAAGCAACCACATTACAACGGTGACCTGCAATGACATCCTAATATCTCTTTAGAAAACAGGCAACATAAACTGTTCCTTCCACGATATTTAAACAAGTTTACCTTGCTAAAGTTATTCGTGAAATTCTGCTGCCTTTATGATGAGGGTCTTAAAATGAGAAAGTGTAATAAAATAGAAATGGAAGAAGAGAAAATTGCCATTTCGCATTGTGTTAAACATTCTTTATTCAAGTTTCGAAACTTCAAGTGAATAAAGAGAAAGCCTTTTAGTGCAGTCTGAAGTTTAGTACACTTCATTGTCGGAGTGAAGAGCCAACTATTGTTTTACAAAGGTGAATGATAAGAAAATTTAATATGCGGAGTAAACGATCGTTGAAATCATGAGGCAAAAGTGTATTGCAACTGTTAGTGTATGTTTTAAATAGTAGTTAAATTCTGTACTCTTTGCAAAAAAAGTAAGTATAATAATAAAATTATGAAGGCGCCTTTATGTTGTGGCGAATGACGTGTACACTTCATTTTTAACGGAATTATTAAGTTTTTTTTTCTCTTTTGCATACTTATTTTGTACAGTCATACGAATTTCTGGAAAAACCGGAAATGATATCTCTAGAATGGGAGATGAAAATCCTTCGTGGACCCCCTACTCCTCTGAAATTCGATGCTGAATCCATATCAGCCACCATCTAAACCATATCTAGAGACAGTCCGCAGAAATAGATGTTAAAAGGAAATTACAGAAAATAGCCAAAAATGGAAATCTTTAATGGCCCACCCACCCATCCACCTTCTCTAGAATTTAATGCTGAATTCATATCAGTTATTATCTAATCTCAATTTACAATCTTGAGAAATAGATTTTTCATGGGAAAAATCCTTGAACCCCCTATTCACCTTTGGAATTTGATGTTGAATCCATGTGTCAATACCTAAGTTACATCTGTAGAACATTCCGAGAAACGGATATTTCAAAGAAAATGCAAATTTTTGAATCGGAAGTGACATATCCAGAAGCGGAAATGGAAACCCTCGAGGAATACCTTATCAACCTAAGAAATTTGATCCTGAGATCCTGAATCCATATTAGTCACTATCTAAGCTCTATCTCTATCCAATCCTAAGAAATAGATGTTTTAAGGAAAAATTCTGAACCGGAAGTGGAAAAAACCCCGGAAGTGAAAGCTTTTAATGAACTATCTCCTCCAGAATTTGATGCTGAATCTATGTTATCATCTAAGCCTTGTGTAAGCAGGAGAAATAAATGTTTCAAATAAAATAAAAGTTTTTGAACTGAAAATAACAAAAGAACCTGAAATGGAAAATCCTAGTGACATGGAAATCCTAGTGATCTGTGTTATGTACTTCTTTTCCCCTTGCATTTTATTGGATTGATCTTTTGCCTTGAGAAGGGGTTTAATATATGCCTTTAAATAATTGTAGTCACCTCACCGACATCTGTTTTGTTTAAGGAAATTCTGTAAGTGCCTCCTTCACTGACTGGCTGATCCATCAGGGAATCTCAGAAACTACTGAAGTTAGAAGCCTTAAATTTGCAGGAATGTTTTTCTACAGGATAGGCGCGCTCTAAGAAAGTATTTTGTACTGCGGCAATTTTAAGTGGGCTAAAATTTGGTCTAAAATATGACATTTAACATTAAATTTCTCTCTATATATAATTGTTTTCAAAAAATGTTTTTAATAATGTAAAACGTGTAATGTAGAACGTCTATTAGAAATACGAAATTAAATGTAGAAACCACGTTATAAGAAAGTAATAAATCCAAAATGAAATCTTAAATGAACTTTCAAAATTAAAAACAAAAGTTTATGTTCGAAATATTACCGATGGCAACACAATTTCAAAAATATTTGTTTACACTCTTCAGTGCACAGGGTAAATTTCAATACACGCATATAGTTTAAATATCCCCTGAAATAAGCGATGGAATGATTTTTTCCCAGGTAAATGATGCTGAGCTCAAGGAATATTCTGGAGTATATTCTGGTATTCTGGATCATACTCAGTGAGGTGCGAAATGGCTAGAATTAAAAACCCTTTCCGTCCGTCTGTTATGACCGTTTATACCACGAGAACAGCCCAACAGATTTTCATATATTTTCTCACTAGTTTGTTAAGACAGCTGGAGCAATAAAGAGCAATGGTTAAACATGTTTGAGATTTTATACGGATTTGAGAAGTGAAAGTGAAAATTAAAGAATATGCTTCCAAGCTAAATATCTCCTGAAATACACAATCTAATGTGGGAAAACTTTCAAAAGCAATAAGACTGGATACAGAGAATGCTTTACTATAAGTTTTATCCTCCTCTATACCACCGGAAAACCACGGGAGTTAAGATGCCTGTTTTGTCGTTCTGTAATAACCACTTATATTTCAAAATCGGCACCATTTATTTATAACCTTTTCTTTTCTTTCGACCCATACAATCCGACCTACCCGAAAGTGCAAGATATCTGTTCGGACGGCCGGAACAGTGCCACCCAATTTATAACAGAACCCTGTGGGGGGGGGGGGGGAGGGGGCGGCATCCACAGGGACTGTACCCGCCTTCTCCTATCACCAACATCTGGGAACGACTTACAGACCCACAAAGTACCCGTACTACACGTGAACACGGGGACAGTTTGGCCATGAATCAAACTCGGGTCCTCCGAGTGCAATCGCCATGTTTTAGCCACTGGGCTGCCCCTGAGGCGTAGCAAGGTCAGGTGGTACCCGGTGCGGAAAATTTCTTGTCACCCCCCTCCCCCCCATTGAAATTATTAAAAGAAGGAAAAATAAGATACAGTTGCAAATGTTATTTTCTGGTTTATTTACTGTGAGCACTTTGTGCTTGATTGCATGTGTGTGAATTTTTACCCTGTGAGCATAAGCACTTAAAATATTTTTTTCCTAACTTTACTCTCTGCAAATTTTGAAATCACGTCATCAAAATCAATTCCCTTCGCTACATTGTTTTCAATTGACAAGATAGCTAAGCCAAAGAGCCGAGCTTGACTCATGGTGGACCTAAGATAACTCTTCATTAATTTTAGTTTTGAAAAACTCCTCTCACATGATGCTACTGAAACACATAACGTTAACAAGAATCTTAAGGCTAAAGTCAGATTTGGTACAGAATCTGAAAGTTCATATTCAACAACAAACTCTAAAAATCTTATAGAAGACCATTCCAGAGAATTTTCTTTTGAAACTTCGGCAGCTTGTAGATGTCTTCTTAGTCGTGGAATATCTCTAAGAATTCCATCTTCAGAAAGTTCATAATAGTTTACGACTAAGTTTTGTATTAACTGCGGAAGTTCGTCTTCTGAAGTTGTGATCAGATTCTTGGGCTCGAGAACTGCAAACCGAGCTGATATAATGCTTTCCATGTCTTTGCAGCGATTTTCGATTTCTTGTAAAACCTGCCAAGGCACTCCAACATTGATCTTTTCAATTCTTCATTCAACGTGAGTGGTTCATCTTCAGCCTTTTCTCCAGGCATCATTTTCTTCTTCCTGACGGTTCTTCTTTTCAGTAAAGGAATGCCCATCTCTTCACAAGTGTTCGTTGCAAACTGCAGTGCTATCTTCACGATCTCATTTCTTTTGTCTTTCGAAAAGGTGTTCACACTTCTCATATTGATAATACACTTCTCAAAACTGATTCCAACGATCTGTAGGTATTTTTGAGTGTGGTTTACTTCTTCTAAGACATTACTCCAGAAATACAAAAACATAAAGGAAAATTACATATTGCTGGCAAAAGCGTTTGAACTGCTTCTCTGGGATCACATAGTTCTTCTATAGCATCAACAATTTTCTTGAAATTAACATATATAGTTTTTACAGCTTCGTAGTGGGCACTCCATCTTGTATCTGAAAGTCTCTTGACTGTAACTCCAACATTAGTTACAAGTATCGTTCATCTGTGTGCGGATACCGAGAAAAAGCAGTACAGGCTTTCTAAGGTCCCAAAAAAAGGTTACACGTTCTGAAACGGTTGCAAAAGAATGCACTCCACACAGATTAAGAGAGTGATTTGTACAAGGAACAAATAATGCTTTAGGATTAAGTTTACGAATCCTCGCTTGGACACTTCAGAGTGCACTCCAGCCATTCTAAAAGCATTTCCATACACCTGACCTCGACACAATGTGGTATCCAGCCCGTCCTGTTCAATTGCCTTTATAATGTTTTCTGTTATGTCAAGGGCTTTCTTTCCAGTTAGCTGAAAATAGCCTAAAAATGTCTCCTTTATTTTTCTACTTTTTTATTCACGATATGAACATATCGAATTATTTCACACATCTGATCAATGTGCGAAATGTCTGGTATGCTGTCAAAGATAATGCTATAATATTTTACTTTCTTAATATTAAATAAAATCTTTTTCTTAACACTCTCGCTTAGAAGTGTGATAAACTCATTTTGTGTGGTAGGAGACAGATAGCTTGTAAGTATTTTGCCTGTTTGTGACTGACCTGCCAGCTCTAGTTTGATAAAGTGTTCTCTTAGTATTGAACTCTTGCAATTATGAAACAAAAAATAAATGAAGCCAAAAGTCAGGCTTGGAATGACTTGCTACAGGGGATGGATTATAGAACAGATGGAACAAGGGCTTATCGTCTAATGAGCACTTTAAACAACAAAAAAGTAGAGAGGACTAGCCACCTCATGATAATCAAAAATAAAGAAAAGGTTGAACCAAGGGAAATTGCAGAGGAGTTGAATAAATTTTATCTGAATCAATATATAGTGAGCAAGGTTCATAGGAAAAGAGAGAGAAAATTGCAAAGGATAAGGTACCCAATGAAAAACTATACGGATAAATTATTTATTGAGGATTTCTCCATGGAGGAACTTCAAAAGGCAATTAAAGACATAAAAGAGAAAAAAATGCCAGGAGCTGATAACATATTCCCGTAATTTTTAAAACATATGGGATATCTGGCCAAGAAAACACTTTTGAAAATGTATAATGACTTCTGGAATCAGAATCTGAGTCTGCCTACTGAATGGGTAAAGGCCACAGTAATTCCTATTCTCAAACAGGGAAAACCAAAAGATACGGACCGATATCTCTTACGTCCATTATAGTCAAGACCTTTGAAAAAATGTTGATGACAAGATTAAAATACTTTCTGGAAAGTCAAGATATTATAGCCGAGGAACAGGCGGGCTTTAGAGAGAACATGTCTACTTCTAACTCATTATTGAAGGTGATGCATAAAATTAAAACAGGCTTTAACGACAAAAGAAGCACTCTGGCGGTTTTTGTTGACTTCCAGGGTGCTTATGATACTGTTTGGCGAGCTGGATTGATCAACAAATTAAAGAATAATGGAATTGGTGGTAACATGTTGAGCTGGCTTAATAGGCTCTTGGCGCAAAGATGGGTGAGGCCAGGATGGAACCAGGCGGAGTCAAAATATGGTCAAAGCAAGGTGGGACTACCGCAAGGTGCAGTTAGCAGCTGCACACTTTTCAATATCTATATAAATGACTTAATAAAATTCTACAAAATATCAAAGACATAAATGTTAGTATGTTTGCAGATGATCCAATAATATGGACAGATGCAAAAAATTCTCTAAGGAGCCAGAGACAAATTTTGGAGAATATTATGAATAAAGCACTTGAGGTGCTCCAAATTTGGGCAAAGGAGAATAATATGACTGTAAACAGCTTAAAGACTGTGTATCAATTCATTTCATTGAGACATGTGGACCCTGATTTCAACTTAAAAATAGACAATTGTAACCTAGTTAATAATAAAAACTCCAAATACCTGGGAGTTGTGGTGGATAAGAAATTAAGTTTTAACGAACATGTGAAAGATATCGGGACAAAGACAGAGAAAAGATTCAGAATCTTGAGAAGATTGGCAGGCGTCAAATGGAAGTGCACCCAAAATACATTAAATAAAACTTACAATACATATATAAAACCTATTCTAAGATACGGAAGTGAGGTTTTGCTGACTGCTGCGCAGGATAAAATTGACGCTTTGGAACGTATACAGAATAGAGCTCTATGGGTAATAACAAGGGCTGTCAAGACTACCCCCATAGCTGCAATGCAGCTATATACTATGAACCCACCTTTGCATGAGGAAATAAAGAGGCAGGCTGTTAAAACATACATCAGAATAAAATCCTCACAAAGAGCAACGTGGATTGAAGAAAATTATAGAGGATGCCTCAAAACACAAATATCCCCTATCGAAAAATGTCAGAGGATACTGAATGACATTGATAGAGATGTTTCCATGGGACTATTGAAAAAACTAGTAAACCCATTGGAGTACATCATTACATACATAGTAGATCATTATTTAACACTGGATGATCTTACCAAGAAAGATAATATTGATGTGAGATACTGAAAGATGCTGCGATGTCCTTGATGGAAGAAAAATACCCTGAACCCCAATGGACAAGAGTTTTTACTGATGGGTCCCAAATAAATGAAACAGCTGGGGCGGGTGTTTATTGTGAATTGTTTTCTCAATATGCTCCTGTAGAAAAATATATGACCAATTTTGAGGCTGAAATTTATGCTATTCATTTGGCAATTAACAATTTGATATTCAGAGTTAATAACGACTGTTATTCTTAGGTTGTAATATGTGTGGACTCCAGTGCAGATATCCAGGACGTATCGACAAACTATCACTCAGAAATGCCGATAATAACTCAAATAAAGAAAGATATAAAATACTTGAGAAGTAGAGATAAACAGATTGTTTTTCAATGGATACCTTCCCATGTGGGAATCAACGGAAATGAAGCAGCTGATCTGCTTTCCAAGAAGGGAAATAATGTAAATATTAATCAAATACTTGTCTCACCGGAATCCTTTAAAAAGTTTGTGCATAGAGACATGATAAACACTTATAAAGATAACCTTATGACTAAATTTAGGGGTAAAATGTGGCTTGATATCCAAGATAATTGGAAAATTTTCAACGCTAGACCACGTAAAGAAGCAGTTGCCAATTTTAGATTGAAAACCGGACATGATTGTTTAGCAGAGCACCTAAATAGAATAGGTGTTCTCCCCACGAACATTTGCCCAATATGTAATGTTGGCAGAATGAACTCAGAACATCTTCTTGGGTGTCCAGGACTGGATAGGGATGTCCAGTGCAAGAGAGATGTCATTAAACTTTATTGGGATGCTAGGAATCTTATGGAATGATAAAGAATAACTGCCACCTCTTCGCCGTCTGCTTCCTTGGACTCTTTTCTTTTGCATTGACGGTGTTCTCTGTGTTCCCCTGTTTGCTGCTTTGCTTGTTCTTGTTCTTTTGTATGTGATGAGATCTCTATTTGTATGGATTAGATTTCAATAAAGCCATATGTTACAACAACAGTGTTCTCTTAGTACCGGATCATACTTTGATACCAGCTCAATTAGCTGTAGAAAATTTCCTCCTCTGTTTATTGCTAACGTATGCTCTCTGTGGCCACGGAATGGTAAATTTTGTCGAGCCAAAAATAATGTTACATCTAAGAGCCTTTTCAAAATATCCCTCCATTTCCTTTTTTCTGTTTCTGCAACAGTCTGGCTAAATTGATCAATCGTTTTGTTAGCAATTAGACTTTCTGGTAACGTTTTCCATTTCTCAAAACAAGTTCTCTTATATAAGTCAAATAACTCTTTCATAAGTGCGCATTCTGCAGAGGCAGACTTCGGCGGAAAGAAACACCCCCTCCCTTTACTTATCCATACGCTCTCCACTACACAGCATCGAATGCAGCCGTGTTTTGTTGCATTTGTTGACTGAACTAAAAAATTCCAAACTTTCAATACGTATTATGTTGACTTGTTAAGGTTAATTAATTGTTGGTCGAAGTTATTAAATTCGTTTTAAATAATATTACTTTTTCAAGAAAAAAGTATTGTGAGCCTCTCAATTTTTTTTAATTTTAAAAACACATATTTTTGCCATTTTGTCACCCCCTCAGTGATGACACCCCGGGCGGTCCGCACCCACCGCACCCCCCTTCCTACGCCACTGGGCTGCCCAGCCCTACATCATTTTCTCACTGATTTAAGTTTAATAAGGAAGGAGTACCTAAAATATTGAAGATTTTATACCACAGTTAAGTAGTATTTATTCAAAGTATTTTAAAATTATTCAAAGCATAAATTTTTTAATAGTATTCAAGATATCTTAGCATAATTTTATCAATTCATCTATTATAGTAATTCAGTTAATATTATCGCGGTCAAGGAACAAGTTTTCAACTAGTTTGTTTCTAATATTGACCGCAACTTGTTCATTAAAATTGATGAGTCTTGGTTGAAAGTTTTTTCATGTCAATCAAGCCCTTCTATTTACTGAAACGGGCACAATACTTTTCGTGCGTATGAAATAATGACTCATCTCCAACAAGAAACAAGTAAATTCGCGCAAAAGCTTTTATTCATATGAGCAGGCAAATCATAAGAAATATCTGAAAAATGGGAAATCTAAATAATTAGTTCGATTGCAAAGCACAATTTTCGAAATTTAAATTCTATAATCAGGCGATTACCGGCTACCTATTGCAAGTGTTGTTATATGTTATATGTTAACAACTTAGCAGTGTTTAAATTTCAATTATCACCTGTTAAAAATTTTCTCTTTTATATATTATATAGAAGGGAAGCTGAATATTGGACTCTTTTTACTTTCCTTATACAGGGTGTCCCAAAAAGATTGAAACGCGCTTTAATTCTTTACCTGTTGGAGATAAGTCGGCAATATAAATTGCAAAAATGGTGAAAGTAAGGTAGGAAAGACTGCGCTAATGAAATAGTCCTCCCATAAATTTTCAAAAAGTTACACTTTTTAAATTTTTATACGACCCCCTTAGATAAATTTGGTCAATTAGAAAATTTTTACGTTTAATGCAACAAGATCATTAAAAAAACCCGCATATCTGTATCTTTAAAATTGAGCGAGTTATATTTAATTGAAAATTGAACATTGTGAATGGGGACCATATATCAAATTAGAAATATAAATTTGTGACATATCACAAAAAAAAAAAAAAAAACTGGATGATAATACATAGGAGACATTTTTGGGAATTCCGCGTAGGCTCACGATGCAATCACGGATTCTTAAGTACTTTTCAATAACTAAGTACTTTTTCAATAATTAAGTAATTTTAAGTACTTTTTTTTTATCTAGACAATTTCCATCGTCAATTTGTTTATGATCCCTATTTTCACTAATAAAACAGCCTTTCACATGGTACGGAAAAGTGGCATAAGTCAGCCTTTATCATAATTTAGTTGATTTTAAAGACACAGATATGCGGGGTTTTTTAACGATCTTGTTGCATTAAAATTAAAAATTTTCTGATTGACGAAATTTGTCTAAGGGGGTCGTAATAAAATTTAAAAAGTGTAACTTTTTGAAAATTAATTGGAGAACTATTTCATTAACGTAGTCTTATTTCCTACTTTACTTTCAACAGTTTTGCAATTTACATTGCCCACTTATCTCCAACGGGTAAAGAATTAAAGCGAGTTTCAATCTTTTTGGGACACCCTGTATGCATAGCATAATGTATAAGGAAAGTATTGTGACGGGGTCGAAAATTCTAATTAAAGTTTTCGACGGGAAAGCACATTTCAAGTATCCATAAAAACGAATTGATTGTTTTTGAAGTGATGTCTGTGTGTGTGTCAGTGAGTCTGTGGAGACGATATCTCACGAGCGAATAGAGTGATTTAAACGAAATTTGGTACAAAAATTATAATCCGTGAATACTGGAAGCCTATTGATGTTAAATGCAATCCAAGTTTTCGAACGAAATTAATGAAAAAATCATCAGAAATCAAAACCTTTAATAAAGTTACGTAAATAATCATTTTCTATGTAATTTTTCAATAGAAAACGATTGACGCAAACTTTAGAACTATAGCATAAACCGTTCTCGAGATATTGCACATTTTTCAAATAAATTTATTAAAAACTCACATAAAATTAAAAAAAGATATTAACTATTGTGAAGTATGTTCACTTTTCATATGTAATATTATGCGATAAATTTGTTAACGTCACTCTTGGTGATATAGCTCGTTGCATTCACGAGAGAAGATACTTTGGGCAATAGTTTTGTATTTGGACATCATTAGTCATTTATCTACTATAAGAAAATTATTTCCATAATATTAAGTCCATAACGCTTGGCGAAATCTAGGCGACAAAGTTGGCGGAAGACAACTTTATAAATGTTGCAAAATTAACAAAAATGTTGCCAAATTGATAAAAAAAAATTATGCTAAATCAATGAAAATGACGTCTAAATTGAAGAAAATTCAATATCCTGGAAAGAATATAAGAATCTACTATAGGAATAACCTATTTTTCTGTTCATAACGCTTAGCAAAATTTGGGCGGAATTTCGCCAACTTAGCAGCTTTTTTTAAATGTTGATAAATTGACGAAAACGTCGTCAAATTGATAAAAATGACACCAAATCAATGAAAATGACGAGTAATTGATGAAAATTCAATATCTTGGAAAGAACATAAGAGTCGGCTATAAGAATAACCCATTTCTCCGCCCATCCGTAGTGCTTGGCGAACATATTGGCAGGATGTCGCCAACTTGGCGATTTTTTTAAGTATTGCCAAATTGGCGAAAATGTCGCCAAATTGATAAAAATGACTCTAAATGAGAGGTAATGTTTTGCAAATTTTAATTCCGTCATATGACGGACATACCTTCTAGTATAAAACAAATGCTCGTCTCTCCGTTTGTTTCAGATTTCAGGACCCAGACAGGGAGGCTCACCCAAATTTTTAGGGCAACTGTTTCCACAGCTGGGGAAAATCTCCCTTTGTTTGTAACACTTGGCGAATAATCTAGCGAAATATCGCTAACTTGACGATATTTATCTCCAGATTAACATCGTCAAAATTGCAAAAATAACACAAAGGTTATGAAAATGACGCCTGATTGAAGAATTAATTATTAAAACATTTTAAATATATGGACTATATCGCTTATTGAGGATGCTATCAATATTGATAATGGTCAATTTAGGTTTTCGTGAAATATAAGTTAATTGGGTGCTTCGAAATAGTTTTAAATGAAGTATTACGGAAAAGCGCCAAATGCACGTTATAACACTGTGCTGAGGATCTTATACATCATTTTTTCACTATGAAAGAAGTAAATTCATTGCAATATATAAGGAAAGTCATGTGCTGCCCACATTAGATTTTTTTCTCTGGTCGTCAAGTAATATATATATATACATATATATATATATATATATATATATCTATACATATATATATATATATATATATATATATATATATATATATATATATATATATATATATATATATAAATAAAAATAAAAAAATCAACAACGTTGCAAGTGTTTTTTGCCTCATAACTAAAGCCCGCTAAACTAAAATAGCAGGCGAATAAGCAAAATAAAAATCAAAATAGGCAGCAAAAATAGGCATTTATTAATTGCATATATATAGTTTGAAAAAAAATATTAAATTATATAGATATATTTAGCTAATTTTGAAAAATTACCTATCCGATGACTTACTTATTTTCACGGTTACACATAATTCAAAATTTAAACTTTGCCTTTTCTCGCTTAGAATGTGTTTTAGAATCGAAAATGGTTTTCGATTTCCACGCAGGTATGTAAGACTGGTGACATTCGTGAGGATCCATTGCAATAAAAGCTGAATTATCAGTATCACCTTCGAGTATTTTAACGATGTTTTCTACTTTTTCCCAAGTCATTATTTTCTGAAAGATTTGGCGTGCATTTTGTACTCAGGATGTGAAACTTTCGTCTGGATACAGATTCAATTTCGGTAGCTGCATTATTTAATAACTTCACAGCATCCACTAACATCTCGTTTATTTATTTTTTTTTCGAGAGTAATAATATCAGACAACTTTGAAAAGCACTTTGGTTTTGTAGGAAAAAGGAATGACAATATAAAACATAAAATGGGGCAAATATGAGAAAAAAAATCTGATATGGGCAGTACATGACTTTCCCTACAGACTCATACTCACGTTCTCTTCATTTCTTCAATAATTCATTAGAGTTTAATTACACAAAATAACACCCATAATTATGTAAACTGACACTGAATATGCACTTTTGGCACAGTGTTCGTTCTCATTTGGTAACTCGACTTATTTTCAAAGGTGGTGCAGTGAAAACGACAAAAAACTAAAATATCTCGAAAACGGCTAATCCTAGTGTAATGGGGTTGCTCTTATTCTTCTCATCGTTAAAAATTACGTATAAAACAAGCATTTAATTGAGCATACGTAGTTTTTATTTTAGATTTTGACGATTTTCATGGACCATTTAAAAAAAAAGATAGGTTACTTTTTTTCCGAATCGTACCAAAATCTAATCAGCACCAGGGTGACCCACAAGTGGCTTATCTACCAAATTCTGTAAAATTTGATCTATTAATCTTTCCGCTAGAATAGAAACGGCAATTTTTGAATGGGCCATTTTGAAAAAAAAAAAAAAAGTGGGTTCTTTTATTCGGAATCGTATCAAAAACTAATCAGCCCCAAGGTCAGAAACAAGTGGCTTACCTACCAAATTTTATGAAATTCGATCTATTAGTTTTTGAGTTAGAGTGGATAAATACTTTGCACGAACAGACACATACACACACACACAGACGCCAAGCTAAAAATAGTTTTTTCGTATTCTAAAGGTCCCAAAATGTGTAGATTCGTCGAAAACTTGAGTTGTGATTTTCGGTATGATTCCAATACTTTCCTATACTTTAACACATATTGCTAGGAAAGTAAAAAAAAAGCATTTTCTTCAAATATGAGACAAAAGGGCAAGGGAAAAAAAAATCTCTTTATAACAAGGAATCGAATAGTTTTGAAAATTTCCAATGCTAATTAAAATGCTGAAAATTATTTTTCTTGATTATGCGAGTCTACATTTGTTAAAATAGCCGCAAATTTTCGCCATCAACATCATCAAAGTCCAGCAGAATTTCGTAAAAAATCCATTACCCGTGTAAATATTTTTTTCCACGTAACGCCTTTCAACTTTGCACTGGTGTTTTTGAAAACCGAAGAGAAAAGAAAAATTGTGTGTCGCCCAGCGATAATTAATTTTGTCCCGGGCATCATAAAAGTTTACACTTAATCCCAGACCGTCGTTATCGCGGAGATAAGTATAAGCATCAAGCTGCTTTGCGTTAAGGTTTACAACTTTTAGACGTTTATTTGCAAAGATGTATAATATAAAGTTATTTTTATTGGGATGCAACAGCTCTAGTATTATAAAAATAAGCACTTTTAAGATTTGAAGTCTTGTATAAATTATAAAACGAGCCACCGCCTACTGTAACCAATACTAGACATGCGCATACTTCTCTGACGGGGTTTCCATCCTAGAAAAATCCTCACTCCAACAACTTTGCAAGGAAAAGGCCATGAGTGTACACGTTAGATCTATAGTAAAAGGGCAATGGCCGGGCGAATAAAAGTGTTTGCAGAATAGCGGAGAAGTTAAAATATAAAGACGAAAAATGCCAATTTCAAAATTGTAAAGCATTGTCGTATAAGTGGGACTCAACACCAGAAGCGAACGAAACGCGTATATCGAAGGCAATAAATAGCTGTCAAAAATAGTATCACCAGGGCTTCTAACACGGTGACACCTACAATACTTGTCAATGTACGCGGTATATTCTTCCTGAAATCCTAATGTACATTGTTTCTGACGGAGAGCATTTTAAACAGGCTCCACACTAGATTTCTGTTCATGTAACTGTTATTTATTATATCATTCCTGAGTTATACAGCCTTTCATCAATAACCCTGTCGTTTCAACTGTCTTCTGAAACAGTTTTGCTGTTTATTCCTACCGATTAGACAATGCTGTACAACTTTGTAATTGGCATTTTTTGTTTATTTCGCTTTATTGCCGAATTCGTAATCTGAACTTCTTAAATTATCCGTTAAGTGCGTTGCAATCATTTTTATTCGATCTGGCATGGTCACTTTACTATAGATGGACCTAACGAGTACACTCATGGACCTATCCTTACAAAGCTATTGGGGTGCTTGGCTTTTCTAAGAACCCTGAATTTTGTAGGGCAAAAGTGTTTCGTAGTTTTGGCCATCAGTTGCGTCTAAGACCCCACCAGTACAGTAAATGCAGTAAAACTTCAAATCCGACAATTTATGTTGATTTACATGATTAAATACGGATTTATCAAGCGAATCTTCTCACTTTGTGTTCTAGCATAGAATGTTCAACATGAGGAAAGTTAGGGAAAATGGCGGGAGACTTCCAAGAAAGATGCGATTTAAAATCAAACTCTGTTAGGTCATAGCATGAAAATTTGAAATTCTAAACAAAATCTATTAAGTCATCCGTATGTTCACTACTATAAAAACAGCAAAACTGTTACTGCTTTATATAAAACTAATTAGTCCAGATGACTTATTTTTGAAATGGTCGATTTTTAACATGGACCAGTTAACCAATTCATTGAAAATTAAAAATTTAGATGCAATTTACACTCAATCGCAGACAGTATTGGAAATTTGAGATGCTAGGTAAAACATATGGAGTCATCCATTTATTAATTACTATAAAGAAAGCAAAACTGTGATTACTTTTTAGAATATAAAGCAAGCAATTGCAGATTTTTTGAAATGGTCGGTTTTTAACATGGACCAGTTTACCAATTCATTAAAAGTTGAAAATGTAGAAACAGTTTACCATTAATCATAGTCAGTATTGGAAATTTGAAATTCTACGCGAATCTTCTCACAAAGTGAGATTTTTAACTTTTTCTAATTAACCAATTCATTAAAAGTTGAAAATTTAGAAGCAATTTACACTTAATCATACTCAATACTGAGAGTTTGATATTCTAGGCAAAATATAAGAAGTCATCCTTATGTTCATTACTAAAGAGAGGAAAACTATTATTAATTTTTAACACTTTACAACAAAGTTGAAAAGTGTTTATGACTTTGTTCATTCTGTCTGTCTGTCTGTCCGTTAGCTCGATAACTGCCGTAAAAATGACTTAATCAAAATGAAATTTTAGTATGTTTTTCAGAGGGTCTGTAGAACCTATGGGAATATAAATTAATAATATCTCCCAATTAGTTTTGGATTGAACCCGGGTCGAAAAAATGAAATACATTGAGCCCTATGGGAGCTAATTTTTCAAACATTTTTTAAGCGGATTTAAAATTCACAAATTGCTTCGAAAATTTTAGGTAATATTCAAATTGTTCCATAAAATATATAAAAAAAAATTCAGCGAAATATATTCAGTAGTTTTTTAAATAAAAATTAAAATAATAATTACACCTCTTATATGAAACGATTACGTGACCATGATATGAAACGATCACATAACCCACTTCAAAATGATATATGGCATCCATCTTGTTTCAAAATCGTGATTTTTTAAAGTTCTTTTTAATTCATATTGAGTGTTGTATCCGTCCTAAAACTACTTTATTTTTGCTTAAATACTGTGCATCTACATACTGAAACAACGCAATGACAATATATTTGAGTTTAAATGCTCATCTAAATTTGATTATTTCTACAACTAAGCCTATTTTTCACCTATGTAAAATGTAAACAGCAAAATATATAGAATGAGTTGTATTAGAATTCCTGTATTTTTTTAACACAAAATAATTTAGTCCATGAAGTCTACATGGCTGATATAAATGAAATATTAATTGATTTCATAAACAGAAGAACGATTTTTTTTCGATGAAGTTTCAAGCATAGAGTTTAATTTTTTGTAGCTCCATGGTCTTAAACAAAATGTTTAAATAAAATAAATTATTATAGTATTGTGATGAATGAAATGAATGGGAGAAAGTTATGAATGAAATCCTGTTTATATAGAGAGATCCAGGCGTGTTATTTTTTCTATGACGTCATTTGAATCAATTTCAGTTGTTTTCGATGAAGTTTTCAAATATAATAAATTATCGTAGTATTATGATAATTCTAAAACTATTACCGAGGAATGTATAACATTTTAGAGATGTTTAAACCAGGCAATTTATATTTCAGTGCCGTCATTTGAATGAAGTTCATTTTTTTCGATGAAGGTTTAAGTTTTCAAATATAATAAATTAATGCAGTATTGTGATAAGTTTCAAAATATTACCGAGGAATGTATTATTGCATTTTAGACTTGTTTAAATAAAATTGCATTGAAGTTGGAAAGTGTTTCATAATCAATGCTTTAAGCATGATTGATCTTTCTTGTTATTTCATACATCACAGTACTACAATAATTTATTTTACTTAAAAACTTGAAACCATGGAGGTAAAAGCAATTTAACTCTATGCTTAAAACTTCATCGAAAAAGTCTTCTATAAAATCGTCTACTTCTCTATGTAAAATCAGTGAATGTTTCATTCATATCAACTATATTGCAGACTCCAGAGCTAAATAATTTTGTGTTAAAGAAATTCAGCAATTCTTATACAACTCATCCTATATCTTGATGTGTTTACATTCTGCATTCGTTAAAATTAGGTTTCGTTGTAGAAATGATCAAAGTTTGATGATCATTTAAACTCAAATATACTGTAATTGAGTTGTTTCAAAATATAGAAGCACAGAAATTAAGCAAAAATAAAGCGGTTATAGGACGGATACAACACTAAATATAAATTAAAAAGAACTTTAAAAATCAGTATTTGACAAGATGGATGGCATTGATCATTTAAACTAAAATATATTGTAATTGCTTTGTTTCAGAATATAAATACACAGAAAATAAGCAAAAATAAAGCGGCTTTAGGACGGATACAACACTAAATATAAATTAAAAAGAACTTTAAATAGCACGATTTTGACACAAGATGGATGCCATATATTTTTTTTAAGTGGGTCACGTGATCTTTTCATATAATATGGATGTAATTATTATTTTAATTTTTATTTAAAAAACTACCGAATATATTTTGCTCAAATTTGTTTCATATTTTTTATGGGGTAATTCGAATATTTCTTAAAACTTTCGAAGTAATTTGTGAATTTTAAATTCGCTTAAAAAATGTTTGAAAAATTAGGTCCCATAGGGCTCAATGTAGTATTTCATTTATTCAACCCGGGTTCAGTCCAAAACTAATTGGGTGATATTATTCATTTATATTCCCATATGTCCCACAGACCGTCTGAGCAACATACTAATGGCTATTTAATTAATGGCTATTTAATGGCTATTTAATGGCTACAATGGCTATTTAATTTCGCATTTTATGAGGAAGATTCTATCTTATATCATGTTTCTCGGCAACGGAATGAAATTAAATGTGTTGTTAATATCTATTATTACTGTTTTCATTTAGTATTTATTTGTATAATAAATAAATGGGTGTGAAAATATATTTTATAAATGAACGGTTTGATTGTTCTTTTAATTATATATACTGCGGACTGCGTACATCACTTTCATTTATTTTAGCAAAGAGGTTTCAAGCTCATATATTGTGTTTCGCTAATAAACTCATATATTGTGTTTACCCAATAAATTCATTTAGCCGATTGTTGAAGCAGAAAAAGAGTAGAACGGGTGTATGTATCTTCTAATACAATTTTACTGTTTTCATTTAGTATATATACAAACGGGATCAGGATATTTTATTCTTCAGATCTGCAAATTCAGAGCTACTAATTTAGAGGAATATCTCTAAATAACTTGGTAACTTTTCTAAAACTTTACCAAATTAGTGGAAATGTCTCCAAATTGATAAAAATGACCCAAATCAAAGAAATTAAATTTGTTTTTTTAGAATAAAGTACTGAAATGAAGTTTCTGTAGCATTTGTCGGTCAGTCCATCCATCCTACTTAGTAACACATTTAAGGAATTTTTTTTAATATCACCAAATTGGTAAAAATATTTCTAAACCCATAAAAATATTAAGAAATTGATAAAATTGCGCTTAATAAATGAAATTAATTGTGTTTTGTTAGGGGATAATATTATGATGATGTTTCGTCAATTTGTCGCAAAATGAGACTATCAGTTTTATAGTCCCACTTGGCGATTTTTTAAGTTATCGCTAAATTGAAGAAAATATCGCCAAACTTTTCATGGAGATAGCATTATTCAGACGATATGATTTCCATCAATTTATTTGAAGCAACTGATATCATGTCGTTTAGCAATGGATGTAAATCCAATGTGTTATGTGGCATACGATTTTAATTAAATCTTTTCCGATTTGAATAATAAAGATATGTATATAAAATAAATTTCATTGGCATTGCATTTTTGACTGGAAAATATCGATTACGGTCTTCAGGTTACACATTATTATTATTGATATTTTCGGGGATTATTGATTCAGGGATTATTGATATTTTCAAATTATTATACCATTGTTTTATTATGACAAAAATTGTTGAAACTCACATATTGTACGTTGTGCGAGTAATCTTCTATAAATGCACGTGTTATCTTCTAATCTACGAGAATATAAGTAGTACAGGTATATAGGCATACATTTTGATATATATTGGCATATATTGGAATCAATTACGACCTTCTGGTATAAAGATTACGGGGATAATTGAAATTTTCAATTTATAATGTCATCTGTTTTATTTCGGCAAAGATTTTTTAGACTCATATTGTAATAAGGGTAATCTTCTACTAACATACAGGCATATTTTCTAATCTGCGACAATATAAGTAGTATGGGTATATATATATATATATATTCCCATATAATTTTAGTGCTTTCATTCTGGCATATATTGGAATCAATTACGGGTTTACTGATATTTTCAATTTATACATGTAATCTACTAATACAGGTTATATCTTCTAATATTCGCGTATATAAGTAGTACGGGTCCTATACAATTTTAATGCTTTCATTTTGCATATATTGATTCAATTCCTTTTTTTTTGTAAATTTGCTTTCGAAAGGGGCCAGGATGTTTTATTCTGCAGATCTGCCCGTGACGAAAATTTTGCATGATGAGAACGGATATTCATAAACTTCTCTTTAGGAGCAATAAATTTAATATTTTAACATAATTTGCATATGAATCTGAATTATAAGTTTCTTTATATTTTATACTCCGTACGAAGAACGGGTATGCTGCTAGTCTATATAAATAAAAATGAAAATCTGTCTGTCTGTCTGTTTGTCACACCATCACGGGAGAACGGCTGAACCGAATTTGATGAAATTTTGTGGGTAGCCCAGAAATAGCCCCACTTAAAATTATATCTGTGTTTTGAGTTTCTACGACCAGTGGTTCTCGAGATATTAGTAAAAAACGAAATTTTCGTTTGTCTCATCATCACGGAAAAACGGCTGAACTGAATTTAATGAAATTTGGTGAATAGCCTTGAAATATCCCCCCATAACTTTTGTCCAAGTTTCGAGTTTCTAAGACCTGGGGTTGTCGAGATATTAATGAAAAACGGAACTTTTTCCTAAGAGTTCTACTCCCTAACTCCGTGGTTTATCCAAACGAAAAGCTTGAAAATCGTTTGAAAGTGAATTAAAATTTGATCTCTGAGTTTGATGGGAGATTTTTTGCGTTAATTAGTCACTTTCTGAAAACATGAATTGTTTGAAACATGATTTAAAGGGGAAATCTATCTCCATGGTTCATGGTTTATTTAAAACAAGCTTTTACGGAACAATGAGAAGTATAGAGAAATCAAAATCGTTATTTAATTTCGCAGTTTATGTTATAAGACATGACATATTTAACATGTTATAAGATTCTATCTTATATCATGTTACTCAGAAACGCAATTAAATTAAATCTGTCTGTTAATTTTAATAATTATTCTTTCGATTTGAATAATAAATAAATGGATATAAAAATATATTTTAGAAAAGAACGATTTGATTTTTCTTATAGCATTTTTGACTGGATAATATCAATTACGGTCTTCAGGTTTAAAAATTATTATTATTTATATTTTCGGGGATTATTGATTCAAGGATTATTGATATTTTCAAGTTATTATGCAATTATTTTATTATGACAAAAATTGTTTAAACTCATATATTGTATGTTGTACGAATCTTCTACAAATACAGGTGTATATCTTTTAATCTACGAGAATATAAGTAGTACAGGTATATTGACATATGTTTTGATATATATTGGCATATATTGGAATCAATTACGACCTTCTGGTATAAAGAGTACGGATATTATTGATGTTTTCAATTTATTACGTCATCTCTTTTATTTTGGCAAATATTTTTGAGACGCATATTGTAATACGGGTAATCTTCTACTAACACATTGGCATATTTTCTGATCTGCGACAATATAATTAGTACGGGGTTGCATATATTCATTCAATTCCTATTTTTTCTTCTGTAAATTTGCTTACAAAAGGGGGCAGGATGTTTTATTCTTCAGATCTGATCGTGAAGATAATTTTGCATAGTGAGAACATATATTCTTAAACTTCTCTTTAGGAGCAATAAATTTAATATTTTAACAGAATTTGCACATGATTGCGAACTTTAAGTTTCTTTAAATTATACACTCCGTACGAATAACGGGTGTGCTGTTAGTGGTTAATAAATTTTAACATTTTAGGAGGATATATCATGTTGCTCGGCATCGCAATTAAATTAAATGTGTTTGTTAATGTTTTTATTATTTTTTTTCGATTTAAATAATAAATAAATGGATAAATGGAT
This sequence comes from Amaurobius ferox, assembly GCA_951213105.1. NCBI lineage: Eukaryota > Metazoa > Arthropoda > Arachnida > Araneae > Amaurobiidae > Amaurobius > Amaurobius ferox. The sequence goes on along the minus strand of OX578141.1, from coordinate 97,981,451 downwards.
ATAAAAGTATATCTTATGAATGGACGGTTTGATTTTTCTTTTAATTATATTAATTGCTGACTGCGTACATCAATTTCATTTATTTTGGCAAAGAGTTTTCAAGTTTATATCGTATTTAGCTACTAAACTCATATATTGTGTTTAGCCAATAAATTCATATAGCCGATTGTTGAAACAGAAAAAGAGTAGAGCGGGTATATCTTCTAATACAATTGTAGTGTTTTCATTTAGTATATTGAAACGGGATAAGAATGTTTCATTCAGATCTGCAAATTCAAAGCTACGAATTTGGAGGGATATCGCTAATTTGACAACTTTTCTTAAACTTTGCCAAATTGACGGAAATGTCGCCAAATTGATATAAACGACACACAAACAGCTGCCATAAACCTTCGGGTTGGTCGTGTGGCTTGGGTCTTCTACATATCAATGAAATTTTTTTTTGTTTTGTTAGAAGAGAGTACTGAAATGATGTTTGGTTAGCATTTATCTGTCAGACCAACCATCCTACTTAGTAATACATTTAGCGAATTTTTAAAATGTCACCAAATTGATAAAAATGTTTTCAAATCTATAAAAATATCTTGAAATTGATAAAATTGCGCTACATAAATGATATTAATTGTTTTTTGTTAGGGGATAGTATTGTGATGATATTTCGTCAATTTGTCGCAAAGTGGAACTGTCAGTTCTACAGTCCCACTTGGCGATAAATTTGGCGATTTTTTAAAATGTCGCTAATTTGACGAAACTGTCGCCAAATGTTCCATAGAAATATAACTATTTAGACGATATTTTTTCTACCAATTTATTTGAAGCAAATGATATCATGTCGCTTAGCAACGGATTTAAATCCAATGTGTTTATGCGGCAGACGATTTTTATTAAATCCTTTCCGATTTGAATAATGAAGATATGTATATAAAATAAATTTCATTGCCATTTCATTTTGGACTGGATAATATCAATTATACTCTTCAGGTTTAAACATTATTATTATTGATATTTTCCGGAATTATTGATTCAGGGATTATTGATATTTTTAAGTTATTACGCCATTGTTTTATTGCGGTAAAAATTGCTGACACACGCATATTGTACGTTGTACGAGTAATCTTCTAGGAATGCACGGGTATATCTTCTAACCTACGAGAATATAAGTAGTACAGGTATATTGGCATATATTTTGACATATATATTGGAATCAAGTACAGTCTTCTGGTATGAAGATTAAGGGGATTAATTATATATTCAATTTATTACGTCGTCTGTTGTATTTTACCAAAAAACATTTGTGACTCATATTGCAAAACGGGTAATCTTCTACTAATAATCGGACATTATAAGTAGTACGTGTATATCTTCCCATATAATTTTAGCACTTTAATTTTGACATATATTGGAATAAATGACTGTCTTCAGATTTAAAGATTACGGGTTTATTGGTATTTTCAATTTATACATGTAATCTACTAATACAGGTTATATTTTCTAATATTCGCGTATATAATTAGTACGGGTCCCATACAATTTTAACGCTTTTATTTTGCATATATTGATTCAATTCCATATTTTTTTTATATTTGCTTACATAAGGGGTCCAAGATGTTTTATTCTTCAGATATGTCCATGAAGATAATTTTATATAGCGAGAACAGAGATTCTTAAACTTCTTTTTAGGAGCATTATATTAAATATTTTAACAGAATATTTTGATTAAACATGTCATTTAGTATACTATAAGAATTTGGGCATGATTATGAATTTCAAGTTTCTTTATATTATATACTCCGTACGAAGAACGGGTATGCTGCTAGTCTATATAAATAAAAATGAAAATCTGTCTGTCTGTCTGTCTGTCTGTCTGTCTGTCTGTCTGTCTGTCTGTCTGTCTGTCTGTCTGTCTGTCTGTCCGTCTGTCTGTCACACCATCACGGGAGAACGGCTGAACCGAATTTGATGAAATTTTGTGGGTAGCCCAGAAATAGCCCCACTTAAAATTATATCCGTGTTTTGAGTTTCTACGACCAGTGGTTCTCGAGATATTAGTAAAAAACGAAATTTTCGTTTGTCTCATCATCACGGAAAAACGGCTGAACCGAATTTAATGAAATTTGGTGGATAGCCTTGAAATATCCCCCCATAAATTTTGTCCAAGTTTCGAGTTTCTAAGACCTGGGGTTGTCGAGATATTAATGAAAAACGGAACTTTTTCCTTGGAGTTCTACTCCCTAACTCCGTGGTTTATCCAAACGAAAAGCTTGAAAATCGTTTGAAAGTGAATTAAAATTTAATCTCTGAGTTTGATGGGAGATTTTTTGCGTTAATTAGTCACTTTCTGAAAACATGAATTGTTTGAAACATGATTTAAAGGGGGAAATCTATCTCCATGGTTCATGGTTTATTTAAAACAAGCTTTTACGGAACAATGAGAAGTATAGAGAAATCAAAATCGTTATTTAATTTCGCAGTTTATGTTATAAGACATGACATATTTAACATGTTATAAGATTCTATCTTATATCATGTTATTCAGAAAGGCAATTAAATTAAGTCTGTCTGTTAATTTTAATAATTATTTTTTCGATTTGAATAATAAATAAATGGATATAAAAATATATTTTAGAAAAGAACGATTTGATTTTTCTTATAGCATTTTTGACTGGATAATATCAATTACGGTCTTCAGGTTTAAAAATTATTATTATTTATATTTTCGGGGATTATTGATTCAAGGATTATTGATATTTTCAAGTTATTATGCAATTATTTTATTATGACAAAAATTGTTTAAACTCATATATTGTATGTTGTACGAATCTTCTACAAATACAGGTGTATATCTTTTAATCTACGAGAATATAAGTAGTACAGGTATATTGACATATGTTTTGATATATATTGGCATATATTGGAATCAATTACGACCTTCTGGTATAAAGAGTACGGATATTATTGATGTTTTCAATTTATTACGTCATCTCTTTTATTTTGGCAAATATTTTTGAGACGCATATTGTAATACGGGTAATCTTCTACTAACACATTTGCATATTTTCTGATCTGCGACAATATAATTAGTACGGGGTTGCATATATTCATTCAATTCCTATTTTTTCTTCTGTAAATTTGCTTACAAAAGGGGGCAGGATGTTTTATTCTTCAGATCTGATCGTGAAGATAATTTTGCATAGTGAGAACATATATTCTTAAACTTCTCTTTAGGAGCAATAAATTTAATATTTTAACAGAATTTGCACATGATTGCGAACTTTAAGTTTCTTTAAATTATACACTCCGTACGAATAACGGGTGTGCTGTTAGTGGTTAATAAATTTTAACATTTTAGGAGGATATATCATGTTGCTCGGCATCGCAATTAAATTAAATGTGTTTGTTAATGTTTTTATTATTTTTTTTCGATTTAAATAATAAATAAATGGATAAATGGATATAAAAGTATATCTTATGAATGGACGGTTTGATTTTTCTTTTAATTATATTAATTGCTGACTGCGTACATCAATTTCATTTATTTTGGCAAAGAGTTTTCAAGTTTATATCGTATTTAGCTACTAAACTCATATATTGTGTTTAGCCAATAAATTCATATAGCCGATTGTTGAAACAGAAAAAGAGTAGAGCGGATATCTTCTAATACAATTGTAGTGTTTTCATTTAGTATATTGAAACGGGATAAGAATGTTTCATTCAGATCTGCAAATTCAAAGCTACGAATTTGGAGGGATATCGCTAATTTGACAACTTTTCTTAAACTTTGCCAAATTGACGGAAATGTCGCCAAATTGATATAAACGACACACAAACAGCTGCCATAAACCTTCGGGTTGGTCGTGTGGCTTGGGTCTTCTACATATCAATGAAATTTTTTTTTGTTTTGTTAGAAGAGAGTACTGAAATGATGTTTGGTTAGCATTTATCTGTCAGACCAACCATCCTACTTAGTAATACATTTAGCGAATTTTTAAAATGTCACCAAATTGATAAAAATGTTTTCAAATCTATAAAAATATCTTGAAATTGATAAAATTGCGCTACATAAATGATATTAATTGTTTTTTGTTAGGGGATAGTATTGTGATGATATTTCGTCAATTTGTCGCAAAGTGGAACTGTCAGTTCTACAGTCCCACTTGGCGATAAATTTGGCGATTTTTTAAAATGTCGCTAATTTGACGAAACTGTCGCCAAATGTTCCATAGAAATATAACTATTTAGACGATATTTTTTCTACCAATTTATTTGAAGCAAATGATATCATGTCGCTTAGCAACGGATTTAAATCCAATGTGTTTATGCGGCAGACGATTTTTATTAAATCCTTTCCGATTTGAATAATGAAGATATGTATATAAAATAAATTTCATTGCCATTTCATTTTGGACTGGATAATATCAATTATACTCTTCAGGTTTAAACATTATTATTATTGATATTTTCCGGAATTATTGATTCAGGGATTATTGATATTTTTAAGTTATTACGCCATTGTTTTATTGCGGTAAAAATTGCTGACACACGCATATTGTACGTTGTACGAGTAATCTTCTAGGAATGCACGGGTATATCTTCTAACCTACGAGAATATAAGTAGTACAGGTATATTGGCATATATTTTGACATATATATTGGAATCAAGTACAGTCTTCTGGTATGAAGATTAAGGGGATTAATTATATATTCAATTTATTACGTCGTCTGTTGTATTTTACCAAAAAACATTTGTGACTCATATTGCAAAACGGGTAATCTTCTACTAATAATCGGACATTATAAGTAGTACGTGTATATCTTCCCATATAATTTTAGCACTTTAATTTTGACATATATTGGAATAAATGACTGTCTTCAGATTTAAAGATTACGGGTTTATTGGTATTTTCAATTTATACATGTAATCTACTAATACAGGTTATATTTTCTAATATTCGCGTATATAATTAGTACGGGTCCCATACAATTTTAACGCTTTTATTTTGCATATATTGATTCAATTCCATATTTTTTTTATATTTGCTTACATAAGGGGTCCAAGATGTTTTATTCTTCAGATATGTCCATGAAGATAATTTTATATAGCGAGAACAGAGATTCTTAAACTTCTTTTTAGGAGCATTATATTAAATATTTTAACAGAATATTTTGATTAAACATGTCATTTAGTATACTATAAGAATTTGGGCATGATTATGAATTTCAAGTTTCTTTATATTATATACTCCGTACGAAGAACGGGTATGCTGCTAGTCTATATAAATAAAAATGAAAATCTGTCTGTCTGTCTGTCTGTCTGTCTGTCTGTCTGTCTGTCTGTCCGTCTGTCTGTCACACCATCACGGGAGAACGGCTGAACCGAATTTGATGAAATTTTGTGGGTAGCCCAGAAATAGCCCCACTTAAAATTATATCCGTGTTTTGAGTTTCTACGACCAGTGGTTCTCGAGATATTAGTAAAAAACGAAATTTTCGTTTGTCTCATCATCACGGAAAAACGGCTGAACCGAATTTAATGAAATTTGGTGGATAGCCTTGAAATATCCCCCCATAAATTTTGTCCAAGTTTCGAGTTTCTAAGACCTGGGGTTGTCGAGATATTAATGAAAAACGGAACTTTTTCCTTGGAGTTCTACTCCCTAACTCCGTGGTTTATCCAAACGAAAAGCTTGAAAATCGTTTGAAAGTGAATTAAAATTTAATCTCTGAGTTTGATGGGAGATTTTTTGCGTTAATTAGTCACTTTCTGAAAACATGAATTGTTTGAAACATGATTTAAAGGGGGAAATCTATCTCCATGGTTCATGGTTTATTTAAAACAAGCTTTTACGGAACAATGAGAAGTATAGAGAAATCAAAATCGTTATTTAATTTCGCAGTTTATGTTATAAGACATGACATATTTAACATGTTATAAGATTCTATCTTATATCATGTTATTCAGAAAGGCAATTAAATTAAGTCTGTCTGTTAATTTTAATAATTATTTTTTCGATTTGAATAATAAATAAATGGATATAAAAATATATTTTAGAAAAGAACGATTTGATTTTTCTTATAGCATTTTTGACTGGATAATATCAATTACGGTCTTCAGGTTTAAAAATTATTATTATTTATATTTTCGGGGATTATTGATTCAAGGATTATTGATATTTTCAAGTTATTATGCAATTATTTTATTATGACAAAAATTGTTTAAACTCATATATTGTATGTTGTACGAATCTTCTACAAATACAGGTGTATATCTTTTAATCTACGAGAATATAAGTAGTACAGGTATATTGACATATGTTTTGATATATATTGGCATATATTGGAATCAATTACGACCTTCTGGTATAAAGAGTACGGATATTATTGATGTTTTCAATTTATTACGTCATCTCTTTTATTTTGGCAAATATTTTTGAGACGCATATTGTAATACGGGTAATCTTCTACTAACACATTTGCATATTTTCTGATCTGCGACAATATAATTAGTACGGGGTTGCATATATTCATTCAATTCCTATTTTTTCTTCTGTAAATTTGCTTACAAAAGGGGGCAGGATGTTTTATTCTTCAGATCTGATCGTGAAGATAATTTTGCATAGTGAGAACATATATTCTTAAACTTCTCTTTAGGAGCAATAAATTTAATATTTTAACAGAATTTGCACATGATTGCGAACTTTAAGTTTCTTTAAATTATACACTCCGTACGAATAACGGGTGTGCTGTTAGTGGTTAATAAATTTTAACATTTTAGGAGGATATATCATGTTGCTCGGCATCGCAATTAAATTAAATGTGTTTGTTAATGTTTTTATTATTTTTTTTCGATTTAAATAATAAATAAATGGATAAATGGATATAAAAGTATATCTTATGAATGGACGGTTTGATTTTTCTTTTAATTATATTAATTGCTGACTGCGTACATCAATTTCATTTATTTTGGCAAAGAGTTTTCAAGTTTATATCGTATTTAGCTACTAAACTCATATATTGTGTTTAGCCAATAAATTCATATAGCCGATTGTTGAAACAGAAAAAGAGTAGAGCGGGTATATCTTCTAATACAATTGTAGTGTTTTCATTTAGTATATTGAAACGGGATAAGAATGTTTCATTCAGATCTGCAAATTCAAAGCTACGAATTTGGAGGGATATCGCTAATTTGACAACTTTTCTTAAACTTTGCCAAATTGACGGAAATGTCGCCAAATTGATATAAACGACACACAAACAGCTGCCATAAACCTTCGGGTTGGTCGTGTGGCTTGGGTCTTCTACATATCAATGAAATTTTTTTTTGTTTTGTTAGAAGAGAGTACTGAAATGATGTTTGGTTAGCATTTATCTGTCAGACCAACCATCCTACTTAGTAATACATTTAGCGAATTTTTAAAATGTCACCAAATTGATAAAAATGTTTTCAAATCTATAAAAATATCTTGAAATTGATAAAATTGCGCTACATAAATGATATTAATTGTTTTTTGTTAGGGGATAGTATTGTGATGATATTTCGTCAATTTGTCGCAAAGTGGAACTGTCAGTTCTACAGTCCCACTTGGCGATAAATTTGGCGATTTTTTAAAATGTCGCTAATTTGACGAAACTGTCGCCAAATGTTCCATAGAAATATAACTATTTAGACGATATTTTTTCTACCAATTTATTTGAAGCAAATGATATCATGTCGCTTAGCAACGGATTTAAATCCAATGTGTTTATGCGGCAGACGATTTTTATTAAATCCTTTCCGATTTGAATAATGAAGATATGTATATAAAATAAATTTCATTGCCATTTCATTTTGGACTGGATAATATCAATTATACTCTTCAGGTTTAAACATTATTATTATTGATATTTTCCGGAATTATTGATTCAGGGATTATTGATATTTTTAAGTTATTACGCCATTGTTTTATTGCGGTAAAAATTGCTGACACACGCATATTGTACGTTGTACGAGTAATCTTCTAGGAATGCACGGGTATATCTTCTAACCTACGAGAATATAAGTAGTACAGGTATATTGGCATATATTTTGACATATATATTGGAATCAAGTACAGTCTTCTGGTATGAAGATTAAGGGGATTAATTATATATTCAATTTATTACGTCGTCTGTTGTATTTTACCAAAAAACATTTGTGACTCATATTGCAAAACGGGTAATCTTCTACTAATAATCGGACATTATAAGTAGTACGTGTATATCTTCCCATATAATTTTAGCACTTTAATTTTGACATATATTGGAATAAATGACTGTCTTCAGATTTAAAGATTACGGGTTTATTGGTATTTTCAATTTATACATGTAATCTACTAATACAGGTTATATTTTCTAATATTCGCGTATATAATTAGTACGGGTCCCATACAATTTTAACGCTTTTATTTTGCATATATTGATTCAATTCCATATTTTTTTTATATTTGCTTACATAAGGGGTCCAAGATGTTTTATTCTTCAGATATGTCCATGAAGATAATTTTATATAGCGAGAACAGAGATTCTTAAACTTCTTTTTAGGAGCATTATATTAAATATTTTAACAGAATATTTTGATTAAACATGTCATTTAGTATACTATAAGAATTTGGGCATGATTATGAATTTCAAGTTTCTTTATATTATATACTCCGTACGAAGAACGGGTATGCTGCTAGTCTATATAAATAAAAATGAAAATCTGTCTGTCTGTCTGTCTGTCTGTCTGTCTGTATGTCTGTCTGTCTGTCTGTCTGTCTGTCTGTCTGTCTGTCTGTCTGTCCGTCTGTCTGTCACACCATCACGGGAGAACGGCTGAACCGAATTTGATGAAATTTTGTGGGTAGCCCAGAAATAGCCCCACTTAAAATTATATCCGTGTTTTGAGTTTCTACGACCAGTGGTTCTCGAGATATTAGTAAAAAACGAAATTTTCGTTTGTCTCATCATCACGGAAAAACGGCTGAACCGAATTTAATGAAATTTGGTGGATAGCCTTGAAATATCCCCCCATAAATTTTGTCCAAGTTTCGAGTTTCTAAGACCTGGGGTTGTCGAGATATTAATGAAAAACGGAACTTTTTCCTTGGAGTTCTACTCCCTAACTCCGTGGTTTATCCAAACGAAAAGCTTGAAAATCGTTTGAAAGTGAATTAAAATTTAATCTCTGAGTTTGATGGGAGATTTTTTGCGTTAATTAGTCACTTTCTGAAAACATGAATTGTTTGAAACATGATTTAAAGGGGGAAATCTATCTCCATGGTTCATGGTTTATTTAAAACAAGCTTTTACGGAACAATGAGAAGTATAGAGAAATCAAAATCGTTATTTAATTTCGCAGTTTATGTTATAAGACATGACATATTTAACATGTTATAAGATTCTATCTTATATCATGTTATTCAGAAAGGCAATTAAATTAAGTCTGTCTGTTAATTTTAATAATTATTTTTTCGATTTGAATAATAAATAAATGGATATAAAAATATATTTTAGAAAAGAACGATTTGATTTTTCTTATAGCATTTTTGACTGGATAATATCAATTACGGTCTTCAGGTTTAAAAATTATTATTATTTATATTTTCGGGGATTATTGATTCAAGGATTATTGATATTTTCAAGTTATTATGCAATTATTTTATTATGACAAAAATTGTTTAAACTCATATATTGTATGTTGTACGAATCTTCTACAAATACAGGTGTATATCTTTTAATCTACGAGAATATAAGTAGTACAGGTATATTGACATATGTTTTGATATATATTGGCATATATTGGAATCAATTACGACCTTCTGGTATAAAGAGTACGGATATTATTGATGTTTTCAATTTATTACGTCATCTCTTTTATTTTGGCAAATATTTTTGAGACGCATATTGTAATACGGGTAATCTTCTACTAACACATTTGCATATTTTCTGATCTGCGACAATATAATTAGTACGGGGTTGCATATATTCATTCAATTCCTATTTTTTCTTCTGTAAATTTGCTTACAAAAGGGGGCAGGATGTTTTATTCTTCAGATCTGATCGTGAAGATAATTTTGCATAGTGAGAACATATATTCTTAAACTTCTCTTTAGGAGCAATAAATTTAATATTTTAACAGAATTTGCACATGATTGCGAACTTTAAGTTTCTTTAAATTATACACTCCGTACGAATAACGGGTGTGCTGTTAGTGGTTAATAAATTTTAACATTTTAGGAGGATATATCATGTTGCTCGGCATCGCAATTAAATTAAATGTGTTTGTTAATGTTTTTATTATTTTTTTTTCGATTTAAATAATAAATAAATGGATAAATGGATATAAAAGTATATCTTATGAATGGACGGTTTGATTTTTCTTTTAATTATATTAATTGCTGACTGCGTACATCAATTTCATTTATTTTGGCAAAGAGTTTTCAAGTTTATATCGTATTTAGCTACTAAACTCATATATTGTGTTTAGCCAATAAATTCATATAGCCGATTGTTGAAACAGAAAAAGAGTAGAGCGGGTATATCTTCTAATACAATTGTAGTGTTTTCATTTAGTATATTGAAACGGGATAAGAATGTTTCATTCAGATCTGCAAATTCAAAGCTACGAATTTGGAGGGATATCGCTAATTTGACAACTTTTCTTAAACTTTGCCAAATTGACGGAAATGTCGCCAAATTGATATAAACGACACACAAACAGCTGCCATAAACCTTCGGGTTGGTCGTGTGGCTTGGGTCTTCTACATATCAATGAAATTTTTTTTTGTTTTGTTAGAAGAGAGTACTGAAATGATGTTTGGTTAGCATTTATCTGTCAGACCAACCATCCTACTTAGTAATACATTTAGCGAATTTTTAAAATGTCACCAAATTGATAAAAATGTTTTCAAATCTATAAAAATATCTTGAAATTGATAAAATTGCGCTACATAAATGATATTAATTGTTTTTTGTTAGGGGATAGTATTGTGATGATATTTCGTCAATTTGTCGCAAAGTGGAACTGTCAGTTCTACAGTCCCACTTGGCGATAAATTTGGCGATTTTTTAAAATGTCGCTAATTTGACGAAACTGTCGCCAAATGTTCCATAGAAATATAACTATTTAGACGATATTTTTTCTACCAATTTATTTGAAGCAAATGATATCATGTCGCTTAGCAACGGATTTAAATCCAATGTGTTTATGCGGCAGACGATTTTTATTAAATCCTTTCCGATTTGAATAATGAAGATATGTATATAAAATAAATTTCATTGCCATTTCATTTTGGACTGGATAATATCAATTATACTCTTCAGGTTTAAACATTATTATTATTGATATTTTCCGGAATTATTGATTCAGGGATTATTGATATTTTTAAGTTATTACGCCATTGTTTTATTGCGGTAAAAATTGCTGACACACGCATATTGTACGTTGTACGAGTAATCTTCTAGGAATGCACGGGTATATCTTCTAACCTACGAGAATATAAGTAGTACAGGTATATTGGCATATATTTTGACATATATATTGGAATCAAGTACAGTCTTCTGGTATGAAGATTAAGGGGATTAATTATATATTCAATTTATTACGTCGTCTGTTGTATTTTACCAAAAAACATTTGTGACTCATATTGCAAAACGGGTAATCTTCTACTAATAATCGGACATTATAAGTAGTACGTGTATATCTTCCCATATAATTTTAGCACTTTAATTTTGACATATATTGGAATAAATGACTGTCTTCAGATTTAAAGATTACGGGTTTATTGGTATTTTCAATTTATACATGTAATCTACTAATACAGGTTATATTTTCTAATATTCGCGTATATAATTAGTACGGGTCCCATACAATTTTAACGCTTTTATTTTGCATATATTGATTCAATTCCATATTTTTTTTATATTTGCTTACATAAGGGGTCCAAGATGTTTTATTCTTCAGATATGTCCATGAAGATAATTTTATATAGCGAGAACAGAGATTCTTAAACTTCTTTTTAGGAGCATTATATTAAATATTTTAACAGAATATTTTGATTAAACATGTCATTTAGTATACTATAAGAATTTGGGCATGATTATGAATTTCAAGTTTCTTTATATTATATACTCCGTACGAAGAACGGGTATGCTGCTAGTCTATATAAATAAAAATGAAAATCTGTCTGTCTGTCTGTCTGTCTGTCTGTCTGTCTGTCTGTCTGTCTGTCTGTCTGTCTGTCTGTCTGTCTGTCTGTCCGTCTGTCTGTCACACCATCACGGGAGAACGGCTGAACCGAATTTGATGAAATTTTGTGGGTAGCCCAGAAATAGCCCCACTTAAAATTATATCCGTGTTTTGAGTTTCTACGACCAGTGGTTCTCGAGATATTAGTAAAAAACGAAATTTTCGTTTGTCTCATCATCACGGAAAAACGGCTGAACCGAATTTAATGAAATTTGGTGGATAGCCTTGAAATATCCCCCCATAAATTTTGTCCAAGTTTCGAGTTTCTAAGACCTGGGGTTGTCGAGATATTAATGAAAAACGGAACTTTTTCCTTGGAGTTCTACTCCCTAACTCCGTGGTTTATCCAAACGAAAAGCTTGAAAATCGTTTGAAAGTGAATTAAAATTTAATCTCTGAGTTTGATGGGAGATTTTTTGCGTTAATTAGTCACTTTCTGAAAACATGAATTGTTTGAAACATGATTTAAAGGGGGAAATCTATCTCCATGGTTCATGGTTTATTTAAAACAAGCTTTTACGGAACAATGAGAAGTATAGAGAAATCAAAATCGTTATTTAATTTCGCAGTTTATGTTATAAGACATGACATATTTAACATGTTATAAGATTCTATCTTATATCATGTTATTCAGAAAGGCAATTAAATTAAGTCTGTCTGTTAATTTTAATAATTATTTTTTCGATTTGAATAATAAATAAATGGATATAAAAATATATTTTAGAAAAGAACGATTTGATTTTTCTTATAGCATTTTTGACTGGATAATATCAATTACGGTCTTCAGGTTTAAAAATTATTATTATTTATATTTTCGGGGATTATTGATTCAAGGATTATTGATATTTTCAAGTTATTATGCAATTATTTTATTATGACAAAAATTGTTTAAACTCATATATTGTATGTTGTACGAATCTTCTACAAATACAGGTGTATATCTTTTAATCTACGAGAATATAAGTAGTACAGGTATATTGACATATGTTTTGATATATATTGGCATATATTGGAATCAATTACGACCTTCTGGTATAAAGAGTACGGATATTATTGATGTTTTCAATTTATTACGTCATCTCTTTTATTTTGGCAAATATTTTTGAGACGCATATTGTAATACGGGTAATCTTCTACTAACACATTTGCATATTTTCTGATCTGCGACAATATAATTAGTACGGGGTTGCATATATTCATTCAATTCCTATTTTTTCTTCTGTAAATTTGCTTACAAAAGGGGGCAGGATGTTTTATTCTTCAGATCTGATCGTGAAGATAATTTTGCATAGTGAGAACATATATTCTTAAACTTCTCTTTAGGAGCAATAAATTTAATATTTTAACAGAATTTGCACATGATTGCGAACTTTAAGTTTCTTTAAATTATACACTCCGTACGAATAACGGGTGTGCTGTTAGTGGTTAATAAATTTTAACATTTTAGGAGGATATATCATGTTGCTCGGCATCGCAATTAAATTAAATGTGTTTGTTAATGTTTTTATTATTTTTTTTCGATTTAAATAATAAATAAATGGATAAATGGATATAAAAGTATATCTTATGAATGGACGGTTTGATTTTTCTTTTAATTATATTAATTGCTGACTGCGTACATCAATTTCATTTATTTTGGCAAAGAGTTTTCAAGTTTATATCGTATTTAGCTACTAAACTCATATATTGTGTTTAGCCAATAAATTCATATAGCCGATTGTTGAAACAGAAAAAGAGTAGAGCGGGTATATCTTCTAATACAATTGTAGTGTTTTCATTTAGTATATTGAAACGGGATAAGAATGTTTCATTCAGATCTGCAAATTCAAAGCTACGAATTTGGAGGGATATCGCTAATTTGACAACTTTTCTTAAACTTTGCCAAATTGACGGAAATGTCGCCAAATTGATATAAACGACACACAAACAGCTGCCATAAACCTTCGGGTTGGTCGTGTGGCTTGGGTCTTCTACATATCAATGAAATTTTTTTTTGTTTTGTTAGAAGAGAGTACTGAAATGATGTTTGGTTAGCATTTATCTGTCAGACCAACCATCCTACTTAGTAATACATTTAGCGAATTTTTAAAATGTCACCAAATTGATAAAAATGTTTTCAAATCTATAAAAATATCTTGAAATTGATAAAATTGCGCTACATAAATGATATTAATTGTTTTTTGTTAGGGGATAGTATTGTGATGATATTTCGTCAATTTGTCGCAAAGTGGAACTGTCAGTTCTACAGTCCCACTTGGCGATAAATTTGGCGATTTTTTAAAATGTCGCTAATTTGACGAAACTGTCGCCAAATGTTCCATAGAAATATAACTATTTAGACGATATTTTTTCTACCAATTTATTTGAAGCAAATGATATCATGTCGCTTAGCAACGGATTTAAATCCAATGTGTTTATGCGGCAGACGATTTTTATTAAATCCTTTCCGATTTGAATAATGAAGATATGTATATAAAATAAATTTCATTGCCATTTCATTTTGGACTGGATAATATCAATTATACTCTTCAGGTTTAAACATTATTATTATTGATATTTTCCGGAATTATTGATTCAGGGATTATTGATATTTTTAAGTTATTACGCCATTGTTTTATTGCGGTAAAAATTGCTGACACACGCATATTGTACGTTGTACGAGTAATCTTCTAGGAATGCACGGGTATATCTTCTAACCTACGAGAATATAAGTAGTACAGGTATATTGGCATATATTTTGACATATATATTGGAATCAAGTACAGTCTTCTGGTATGAAGATTAAGGGGATTAATTATATATTCAATTTATTACGTCGTCTGTTGTATTTTACCAAAAAACATTTGTGACTCATATTGCAAAACGGGTAATCTTCTACTAATAATCGGACATTATAAGTAGTACGTGTATATCTTCCCATATAATTTTAGCACTTTAATTTTGACATATATTGGAATAAATGACTGTCTTCAGATTTAAAGATTACGGGTTTATTGGTATTTTCAATTTATACATGTAATCTACTAATACAGGTTATATTTTCTAATATTCGCGTATATAATTAGTACGGGTCCCATACAATTTTAACGCTTTTATTTTGCATATATTGATTCAATTCCATATTTTTTTTATATTTGCTTACATAAGGGGTCCAAGATGTTTTATTCTTCAGATATGTCCATGAAGATAATTTTATATAGCGAGAACAGAGATTCTTAAACTTCTTTTTAGGAGCATTATATTAAATATTTTAACAGAATATTTTGATTAAACATGTCATTTAGTATACTATAAGAATTTGGGCATGATTATGAATTTCAAGTTTCTTTATATTATATACTCCGTACGAAGAACGGGTATGCTGCTAGTCTATATAAATAAAAATGAAAATCTGTCTGTCTGTCTGTCTGTCTGTCTGTCTGTCTGTCTGTCTGTCTGTCTGTCTGTCTGTCTGTCTGTCTGTCTGTCTGTCTGTCCGTCTGTCTGTCACACCATCACGGGAGAACGGCTGAACCGAATTTGATGAAATTTTGTGGGTAGCCCAGAAATAGCCCCACTTAAAATTATATCCGTGTTTTGAGTTTCTACGACCAGTGGTTCTCGAGATATTAGTAAAAAACGAAATTTTCGTTTGTCTCATCATCACGGAAAAACGGCTGAACCGAATTTAATGAAATTTGGTGGATAGCCTTGAAATATCCCCCCATAAATTTTGTCCAAGTTTCGAGTTTCTAAGACCTGGGGTTGTCGAGATATTAATGAAAAACGGAACTTTTTCCTTGGAGTTCTACTCCCTAACTCCGTGGTTTATCCAAACGAAAAGCTTGAAAATCGTTTGAAAGTGAATTAAAATTTAATCTCTGAGTTTGATGGGAGATTTTTTGCGTTAATTAGTCACTTTCTGAAAACATGAATTGTTTGAAACATGATTTAAAGGGGGAAATCTATCTCCATGGTTCATGGTTTATTTAAAACAAGCTTTTACGGAACAATGAGAAGTATAGAGAAATCAAAATCGTTATTTAATTTCGCAGTTTATGTTATAAGACATGACATATTTAACATGTTATAAGATTCTATCTTATATCATGTTATTCAGAAAGGCAATTAAATTAAGTCTGTCTGTTAATTTTAATAATTATTTTTTCGATTTGAATAATAAATAAATGGATATAAAAATATATTTTAGAAAAGAACGATTTGATTTTTCTTATAGCATTTTTGACTGGATAATATCAATTACGGTCTTCAGGTTTAAAAATTATTATTATTTATATTTTCGGGGATTATTGATTCAAGGATTATTGATATTTTCAAGTTATTATGCAATTATTTTATTATGACAAAAATTGTTTAAACTCATATATTGTATGTTGTACGAATCTTCTACAAATACAGGTGTATATCTTTTAATCTACGAGAATATAAGTAGTACAGGTATATTGACATATGTTTTGATATATATTGGCATATATTGGAATCAATTACGACCTTCTGGTATAAAGAGTACGGATATTATTGATGTTTTCAATTTATTACGTCATCTCTTTTATTTTGGCAAATATTTTTGAGACGCATATTGTAATACGGGTAATCTTCTACTAACACATTTGCATATTTTCTGATCTGCGACAATATAATTAGTACGGGGTTGCATATATTCATTCAATTCCTATTTTTTCTTCTGTAAATTTGCTTACAAAAGGGGGCAGGATGTTTTATTCTTCAGATCTGATCGTGAAGATAATTTTGCATAGTGAGAACATATATTCTTAAACTTCTCTTTAGGAGCAATAAATTTAATATTTTAACAGAATTTGCACATGATTGCGAACTTTAAGTTTCTTTAAATTATACACTCCGTACGAATAACGGGTGTGCTGTTAGTGGTTAATAAATTTTAACATTTTAGGAGGATATATCATGTTGCTCGACATCGCAATTAAATTAAATGTGTTTGTTAATGTTTTTATTATTTTTTTTCGATTTAAATAATAAATAAATGGATAAATGGATATAAAAGTATATCTTATGAATGGACGGTTTGATTTTTCTTTTAATTATATTAATTGCTGACTGCGTACATCAATTTCATTTATTTTGGCAAAGAGTTTTCAAGTTTATATCGTATTTAGCTACTAAACTCATATATTGTGTTTAGCCAATAAATTCATATAGCCGATTGTTGAAACAGAAAAAGAGTAGAGCGGGTATATCTTCTAATACAATTGTAGTGTTTTCATTTAGTATATTGAAACGGGATAAGAATGTTTCATTCAGATCTGCAAATTCAAAGCTACGAATTTGGAGGGATATCGCTAATTTGACAACTTTTCTTAAACTTTGCCAAATTGACGGAAATGTCGCCAAATTGATATAAACGACACACAAACAGCTGCCATAAACCTTCGGGTTGGTCGTGTGGCTTGGGTCTTCTACATATCAATGAAATTTTTTTTTGTTTTGTTAGAAGAGAGTACTGAAATGATGTTTGGTTAGCATTTATCTGTCAGACCAACCATCCTACTTAGTAATACATTTAGCGAATTTTTAAAATGTCACCAAATTGATAAAAATGTTTTCAAATCTATAAAAATATCTTGAAATTGATAAAATTGCGCTACATAAATGATATTAATTGTTTTTTGTTAGGGGATAGTATTGTGATGATATTTCGTCAATTTGTCGCAAAGTGGAACTGTCAGTTCTACAGTCCCACTTGGCGATAAATTTGGCGATTTTTTAAAATGTCGCTAATTTGACGAAACTGTCGCCAAATGTTCCATAGAAATATAACTATTTAGACGATATTTTTTCTACCAATTTATTTGAAGCAAATGATATCATGTCGCTTAGCAACGGATTTAAATCCAATGTGTTTATGCGGCAGACGATTTTTATTAAATCCTTTCCGATTTGAATAATGAAGATATGTATATAAAATAAATTTCATTGCCATTTCATTTTGGACTGGATAATATCAATTATACTCTTCAGGTTTAAACATTATTATTATTGATATTTTCCGGAATTATTGATTCAGGGATTATTGATATTTTTAAGTTATTACGCCACTGTTTTATTGCGGTAAAAATTGCTGACACACGCATATTGTACGTTGTACGAGTAATCTTCTAGGAATGCACGGGTATATCTTCTAACCTACGAGAATATAAGTAGTACAGGTATATTGGCATATATTTTGACATATATATTGGAATCAAGTACAGTCTTCTGGTATGAAGATTAAGGGGATTAATTATATATTCAATTTATTACGTCGTCTGTTGTATTTTACCAAAAAACATTTGTGACTCATATTGCAAAACGGGTAATCTTCTACTAATAATCGGACATTATAAGTAGTACGTGTATATCTTCCCATATAATTTTAGCACTTTAATTTTGACATATATTGGAATAAATGACTGTCTTCAGATTTAAAGATTACGGGTTTATTGGTATTTTCAATTTATACATGTAATCTACTAATACAGGTTATATTTTCTAATATTCGCGTATATAATTAGTACGGGTCCCATACAATTTTAACGCTTTTATTTTGCATATATTGATTCAATTCCATATTTTTTTTATATTTGCTTACATAAGGGGTCCAAGATGTTTTATTCTTCAGATATGTCCATGAAGATAATTTTATATAGCGAGAACAGAGATTCTTAAACTTCTTTTTAGGAGCATTATATTAAATATTTTAACAGAATATTTTGATTAAACATGTCATTTAGTATACTATAAGAATTTGGGCATGATTATGAATTTCAAGTTTCTTTATATTATATACTCCGTACGAAGAACGGGTATGCTGCTAGTCTATATAAATAAAAATGAAAATCTGTCTGTCTGTCTGTCTGTCTGTCTGTCTGTCTGTCTGTCTGTCTGTCTGTCTGTCTGTCTGTCTGTCTGTCCGTCTGTCTGTCACACCATCACGGGAGAACGGCTGAACCGAATTTGATGAAATTTTGTGGGTAGCCCAGAAATAGCCCCACTTAAAATTATATCCGTGTTTTGAGTTTCTACGACCAGTGGTTCTCGAGATATTAGTAAAAAACGAAATTTTCGTTTGTCTCATCATCACGGAAAAACGGCTGAACCGAATTTAATGAAATTTGGTGGATAGCCTTGAAATATCCCCCCATAAATTTTGTCCAAGTTTCGAGTTTCTAAGACCTGGGGTTGTCGAGATATTAATGAAAAACGGAACTTTTTCCTTGGAGTTCTACTCCCTAACTCCGTGGTTTATCCAAACGAAAAGCTTGAAAATCGTTTGAAAGTGAATTAAAATTTAATCTCTGAGTTTGATGGGAGATTTTTTGCGTTAATTAGTCACTTTCTGAAAACATGAATTGTTTGAAACATGATTTAAAGGGGGAAATCTATCTCCATGGTTCATGGTTTATTTAAAACAAGCTTTTACGGAACAATGAGAAGTATAGAGAAATCAAAATCGTTATTTAATTTCGCAGTTTATGTTATAAGACATGACATATTTAACATGTTATAAGATTCTATCTTATATCATGTTATTCAGAAAGGCAATTAAATTAAGTCTGTCTGTTAATTTTAATAATTATTTTTTCGATTTGAATAATAAATAAATGGATATAAAAATATATTTTAGAAAAGAACGATTTGATTTTTCTTATAGCATTTTTGACTGGATAATATCAATTACGGTCTTCAGGTTTAAAAATTATTATTATTTATATTTTCGGGGATTATTGATTCAAGGATTATTGATATTTTCAAGTTATTATGCAATTATTTTATTATGACAAAAATTGTTTAAACTCATATATTGTATGTTGTACGAATCTTCTACAAATACAGGTGTATATCTTTTAATCTACGAGAATATAAGTAGTACAGGTATATTGACATATGTTTTGATATATATTGGCATATATTGGAATCAATTACGACCTTCTGGTATAAAGAGTACGGATATTATTGATGTTTTCAATTTATTACGTCATCTCTTTTATTTTGGCAAATATTTTTGAGACGCATATTGTAATACGGGTAATCTTCTACTAACACATTTGCATATTTTCTGATCTGCGACAATATAATTAGTACGGGGTTGCATATATTCATTCAATTCCTATTTTTTCTTCTGTAAATTTGCTTACAAAAGGGGGCAGGATGTTTTATTCTTCAGATCTGATCGTGAAGATAATTTTGCATAGTGAGAACATATATTCTTAAACTTCTCTTTAGGAGCAATAAATTTAATATTTTAACAGAATTTGCACATGATTGCGAACTTTAAGTTTCTTTAAATTATACACTCCGTACGAATAACGGGTGTGCTGTTAGTGGTTAATAAATTTTAACATTTTAGGAGGATATATCATGTTGCTCGGCATCGCAATTAAATTAAATGTGTTTGTTAATGTTTTTATTATTTTTTTTCGATTTAAATAATAAATAAATGGATAAATGGATATAAAAGTATATCTTATGAATGGACGGTTTGATTTTTCTTTTAATTATATTAATTGCTGACTGCGTACATCAATTTCATTTATTTTGGCAAAGAGTTTTCAAGTTTATATCGTATTTAGCTACTAAACTCATATATTGTGTTTAGCCAATAAATTCATATAGCCGATTGTTGAAACAGAAAAAGAGTAGAGCGGGTATATCTTCTAATACAATTGTAGTGTTTTCATTTAGTATATTGAAACGGGATAAGAATGTTTCATTCAGATCTGCAAATTCAAAGCTACGAATTTGGAGGGATATCGCTAATTTGACAACTTTTCTTAAACTTTGCCAAATTGACGGAAATGTCGCCAAATTGATATAAACGACACACAAACAGCTGCCATAAACCTTCGGGTTGGTCGTGTGGCTTGGGTCTTCTACATATCAATGAAATTTTTTTTTGTTTTGTTAGAAGAGAGTACTGAAATGATGTTTGGTTAGCATTTATCTGTCAGACCAACCATCCTACTTAGTAATACATTTAGCGAATTTTTAAAATGTCACCAAATTGATAAAAATGTTTTCAAATCTATAAAAATATCTTGAAATTGATAAAATTGCGCTACATAAATGATATTAATTGTTTTTTGTTAGGGGATAGTATTGTGATGATATTTCGTCAATTTGTCGCAAAGTGGAACTGTCAGTTCTACAGTCCCACTTGGCGATAAATTTGGCGATTTTTTAAAATGTCGCTAATTTGACGAAACTGTCGCCAAATGTTCCATAGAAATATAACTATTTAGACGATATTTTTTCTACCAATTTATTTGAAGCAAATGATATCATGTCGCTTAGCAACGGATTTAAATCCAATGTGTTTATGCGGCAGACGATTTTTATTAAATCCTTTCCGATTTGAATAATGAAGATATGTATATAAAATAAATTTCATTGCCATTTCATTTTGGACTGGATAATATCAATTATACTCTTCAGGTTTAAACATTATTATTATTGATATTTTCCGGAATTATTGATTCAGGGATTATTGATATTTTTAAGTTATTACGCCATTGTTTTATTGCGGTAAAAATTGCTGACACACGCATATTGTACGTTGTACGAGTAATCTTCTAGGAATGCACGGGTATATCTTCTAACCTACGAGAATATAAGTAGTACAGGTATATTGGCATATATTTTGACATATATATTGGAATCAAGTACAGTCTTCTGGTATGAAGATTAAGGGGATTAATTATATATTCAATTTATTACGTCGTCTGTTGTATTTTACCAAAAAACATTTGTGACTCATATTGCAAAACGGGTAATCTTCTACTAATAATCGGACATTATAAGTAGTACGTGTATATCTTCCCATATAATTTTAGCACTTTAATTTTGACATATATTGGAATAAATGACTGTCTTCAGATTTAAAGATTACGGGTTTATTGGTATTTTCAATTTATACATGTAATCTACTAATACAGGTTATATTTTCTAATATTCGCGTATATAATTAGTACGGGTCCCATACAATTTTAACGCTTTTATTTTGCATATATTGATTCAATTCCATATTTTTTTTATATTTGCTTACATAAGGGGTCCAAGATGTTTTATTCTTCAGATATGTCCATGAAGATAATTTTATATAGCGAGAACAGAGATTCTTAAACTTCTTTTTAGGAGCATTATATTAAATATTTTAACAGAATATTTTGATTAAACATGTCATTTAGTATACTATAAGAATTTGGGCATGATTATGAATTTCAAGTTTCTTTATATTATATACTCCGTACGAAGAACGGGTATGCTGCTAGTCTATATAAATAAAAATGAAAATCTGTCTGTCTGTCTGTCTGTCTGTCTGTCTGTCTGTCTGTCTGTCTGTCTGTCTGTCTGTCTGTCTGTCTGTCTGTCTGTCTGTCCGTCTGTCTGTCACACCATCACGGGAGAACGGCTGAACCGAATTTGATGAAATTTTGTGGGTAGCCCAGAAATAGCCCCACTTAAAATTATATCCGTGTTTTGAGTTTCTACGACCAGTGGTTCTCGAGATATTAGTAAAAAACGAAATTTTCGTTTGTCTCATCATCACGGAAAAACGGCTGAACCGAATTTAATGAAATTTGGTGGATAGCCTTGAAATATCCCCCCATAAATTTTGTCCAAGTTTCGAGTTTCTAAGACCTGGGGTTGTCGAGATATTAATGAAAAACGGAACTTTTTCCTTGGAGTTCTACTCCCTAACTCCGTGGTTTATCCAAACGAAAAGCTTGAAAATCGTTTGAAAGTGAATTAAAATTTAATCTCTGAGTTTGATGGGAGATTTTTTGCGTTAATTAGTCACTTTCTGAAAACATGAATTGTTTGAAACATGATTTAAAGGGGGAAATCTATCTCCATGGTTCATGGTTTATTTAAAACAAGCTTTTACGGAACAATGAGAAGTATAGAGAAATCAAAATCGTTATTTAATTTCGCAGTTTATGTTATAAGACATGACATATTTAACATGTTATAAGATTCTATCTTATATCATGTTATTCAGAAAGGCAATTAAATTAAGTCTGTCTGTTAATTTTAATAATTATTTTTTCGATTTGAATAATAAATAAATGGATATAAAAATATATTTTAGAAAAGAACGATTTGATTTTTCTTATAGCATTTTTGACTGGATAATATCAATTACGGTCTTCAGGTTTAAAAATTATTATTATTTATATTTTCGGGGATTATTGATTCAAGGATTATTGATATTTTCAAGTTATTATGCAATTATTTTATTATGACAAAAATTGTTTAAACTCATATATTGTATGTTGTACGAATCTTCTACAAATACAGGTGTATATCTTTTAATCTACGAGAATATAAGTAGTACAGGTATATTGACATATGTTTTGATATATATTGGCATATATTGGAATCAATTACGACCTTCTGGTATAAAGAGTACGGATATTATTGATGTTTTCAATTTATTACGTCATCTTATTTATTTTGGCAAATATTTTTGAGACGCATATTGTAATACGGGTAATCTTCTACTAACACATTTGCATATTTTCTGATCTGCGACAATATAATTAGTACGGGGTTGCATATATTCATTCAATTCCTATTTTTTCTTCTGTAAATTTGCTTACAAAAGGGGGCAGGATGTTTTATTCTTCAGATCTGATCGTGAAGATAATTTTGCATAGTGAGAACATATATTCTTAAACTTCTCTTTAGGAGCAATAAATTTAATATTTTAACAGAATTTGCACATGATTGCGAACTTTAAGTTTCTTTAAATTATACACTCCGTACGAATAACGGGTGTGCTGTTAGTGGTTAATAAATTTTAACATTTTAGGAGGATATATCATGTTGCTCGGCATCGCAATTAAATTAAATGTGTTTGTTAATGTTTTTATTATTTTTTTTCGATTTAAATAATAAATAAATGGATAAATGGATATAAAAGTATATCTTATGAATGGACGGTTTGATTTTTCTTTTAATTATATTAATTGCTGACTGCGTACATCAATTTCATTTATTTTGGCAAAGAGTTTTCAAGTTTATATCGTATTTAGCTACTAAACTCATATATTGTGTTTAGCCAATAAATTCATATAGCCGATTGTTGAAACAGAAAAAGAGTAGAGCGGGTATATCTTCTAATACAATTGTAGTGTTTTCATTTAGTATATTGAAACGGGATAAGAATGTTTCATTCAGATCTGCAAATTCAAAGCTACGAATTTGGAGGGATATCGCTAATTTGACAACTTTTCTTAAACTTTGCCAAATTGACGGAAATGTCGCCAAATTGATATAAACGACACACAAACAGCTGCCATAAACCTTCGGGTTGGTCGTGTGGCTTGGGTCTTCTACATATCAATGAAATTTTTTTTTGTTTTGTTAGAAGAGAGTACTGAAATGATGTTTGGTTAGCATTTATCTGTCAGACCAACCATCCTACTTAGTAATACATTTAGCGAATTTTTAAAATGTCACCAAATTGATAAAAATGTTTTCAAATCTATAAAAATATCTTGAAATTGATAAAATTGCGCTACATAAATGATATTAATTGTTTTTTGTTAGGGGATAGTATTGTGATGATATTTCGTCAATTTGTCGCAAAGTGGAACTGTCAGTTCTACAGTCCCACTTGGCGATAAATTTGGCGATTTTTTAAAATGTCGCTAATTTGACGAAACTGTCGCCAAATGTTCCATAGAAATATAACTATTTAGACGATATTTTTTCTACCAATTTATTTGAAGCAAATGATATCATGTCGCTTAGCAACGGATTTAAATCCAATGTGTTTATGCGGCAGACGATTTTTATTAAATCCTTTCCGATTTGAATAATGAAGATATGTATATAAAATAAATTTCATTGCCATTTCATTTTGGACTGGATAATATCAATTATACTCTTCAGGTTTAAACATTATTATTATTGATATTTTCCGGAATTATTGATTCAGGGATTATTGATATTTTTAAGTTATTACGCCATTGTTTTATTGCGGTAAAAATTGCTGACACACGCATATTGTACGTTGTACGAGTAATCTTCTAGGAATGCACGGGTATATCTTCTAACCTACGAGAATATAAGTAGTACAGGTATATTGGCATATATTTTGACATATATATTGGAATCAAGTACAGTCTTCTGGTATGAAGATTAAGGGGATTAATTATATATTCAATTTATTACGTCGTCTGTTGTATTTTACCAAAAAACATTTGTGACTCATATTGCAAAACGGGTAATCTTCTACTAATAATCGGACATTATAAGTAGTACGTGTATATCTTCCCATATAATTTTAGCACTTTAATTTTGACATATATTGGAATAAATGACTGTCTTCAGATTTAAAGATTACGGGTTTATTGGTATTTTCAATTTATACATGTAATCTACTAATACAGGTTATATTTTCTAATATTCGCGTATATAATTAGTACGGGTCCCATACAATTTTAACGCTTTTATTTTGCATATATTGATTCAATTCCATATTTTTTTTATATTTGCTTACATAAGGGGTCCAAGATGTTTTATTCTTCAGATATGTCCATGAAGATAATTTTATATAGCGAGAACAGAGATTCTTAAACTTCTTTTTAGGAGCATTATATTAAATATTTTAACAGAATATTTTGATTAAACATGTCATTTAGTATACTATAAGAATTTGGGCATGATTATGAATTTCAAGTTTCTTTATATTATATACTCCGTACGAAGAACGGGTATGCTGCTAGTCTATATAAATAAAAATGAAAATCTGTCTGTCTGTCTGTCTGTCTGTCTGTCTGTCTGTCTGTCTGTCTGTCTGTCTGTCTGTCTGTCTGTCTGTCTGTCTGTCTGTCCGTCTGTCTGTCACACCATCACGGGAGAACGGCTGAACCGAATTTGATGAAATTTTGTGGGTAGCCCAGAAATAGCCCCACTTAAAATTATATCCGTGTTTTGAGTTTCTACGACCAGTGGTTCTCGAGATATTAGTAAAAAACGAAATTTTCGTTTGTCTCATCATCACGGAAAAACGGCTGAACCGAATTTAATGAAATTTGGTGGATAGCCTTGAAATATCCCCCCATAAATTTTGTCCAAGTTTCGAGTTTCTAAGACCTGGGGTTGTCGAGATATTAATGAAAAACGGAACTTTTTCCTTGGAGTTCTACTCCCTAACTCCGTGGTTTATCCAAACGAAAAGCTTGAAAATCGTTTGAAAGTGAATTAAAATTTAATCTCTGAGTTTGATGGGAGATTTTTTGCGTTAATTAGTCACTTTCTGAAAACATGAATTGTTTGAAACATGATTTAAAGGGGGAAATCTATCTCCATGGTTCATGGTTTATTTAAAACAAGCTTTTACGGAACAATGAGAAGTATAGAGAAATCAAAATCGTTATTTAATTTCGCAGTTTATGTTATAAGACATGACATATTTAACATGTTATAAGATTCTATCTTATATCATGTTATTCAGAAAGGCAATTAAATTAAGTCTGTCTGTTAATTTTAATAATTATTTTTTCGATTTGAATAATAAATAAATGGATATAAAAATATATTTTAGAAAAGAACGATTTGATTTTTCTTATAGCATTTTTGACTGGATAATATCAATTACGGTCTTCAGGTTTAAAAATTATTATTATTTATATTTTCGGGGATTATTGATTCAAGGATTATTGATATTTTCAAGTTATTATGCAATTATTTTATTATGACAAAAATTGTTTAAACTCATATATTGTATGTTGTACGAATCTTCTACAAATACAGGTGTATATCTTTTAATCTACGAGAATATAAGTAGTACAGGTATATTGACATATGTTTTGATATATATTGGCATATATTGGAATCAATTACGACCTTCTGGTATAAAGAGTACGGATATTATTGATGTTTTCAATTTATTACGTCATCTCTTTTATTTTGGCAAATATTTTTGAGACGCATATTGTAATACGGGTAATCTTCTACTAACACATTTGCATATTTTCTGATCTGCGACAATATAATTAGTACGGGGTTGCATATATTCATTCAATTCCTATTTTTTCTTCTGTAAATTTGCTTACAAAAGGGGGCAGGATGTTTTATTCTTCAGATCTGATCGTGAAGATAATTTTGCATAGTGAGAACATATATTCTTAAACTTCTCTTTAGGAGCAATAAATTTAATATTTTAACAGAATTTGCACATGATTGCGAACTTTAAGTTTCTTTAAATTATACACTGCGTACGAATAACGGGTGTGCTGTTAGTGGTTAATAAATTTTAACATTTTAGGAGGATATATCATGTTGCTCGGCATCGCAATTAAATTAAATGTGTTTGTTAATGTTTTTATTATTTTTTTTCGATTTAAATAATAAATAAATGGATAAATGGATATAAAAGTATATCTTATGAATGGACGGTTTGATTTTTCTTTTAATTATATTAATTGCTGACTGCGTACATCAATTTCATTTATTTTGGCAAAGAGTTTTCAAGTTTATATCGTATTTAGCTACTAAACTCATATATTGTGTTTAGCCAATAAATTCATATAGCCGATTGTTGAAACAGAAAAAGAGTAGAGCGGGTATATCTTCTAATACAATTGTAGTGTTTTCCTTTAGTATATTGAAACGGGATAAGAATGTTTCATTCAGATCTGCAAATTCAAAGCTACGAATTTGGAGGGATATCGCTAATTTGACAACTTTTCTTAAACTTTGCCAAATTGACGGAAATGTCGCCAAATTGATATAAACGACACACAAACAGCTGCCATAAACCTTCGGGTTGGTCGTGTGGCTTGGGTCTTCTACATATCAATGAAATTTTTTTTTGTTTTGTTAGAAGAGAGTACTGAAATGATGTTTGGTTAGCATTTATCTGTCAGACCAACCATCCTACTTAGTAATACATTTAGCGAATTTTTAAAATGTCACCAAATTGATAAAAATGTTTTCAAATCTATAAAAATATCTTGAAATTGATAAAATTGCGCTACATAAATGATATTAATTGTTTTTTGTTAGGGGATAGTATTGTGATGATATTTCGTCAATTTGTCGCAAAGTGGAACTGTCAGTTCTACAGTCCCACTTGGCGATAAATTTGGCGATTTTTTAAAATGTCGCTAATTTGACGAAACTGTCGCCAAATGTTCCATAGAAATATAACTATTTAGACGATATTTTTTCTACCAATTTATTTGAAGCAAATGATATCATGTCGCTTAGCAACGGATTTAAATCCAATGTGTTTATGCGGCAGACGATTTTTATTAAATCCTTTCCGATTTGAATAATGAAGATATGTATATAAAATAAATTTCATTGCCATTTCATTTTGGACTGGATAATATCAATTATACTCTTCAGGTTTAAACATTATTATTATTGATATTTTCCGGAATTATTGATTCAGGGATTATTGATATTTTTAAGTTATTACGCCATTGTTTTATTGCGGTAAAAATTGCTGACACACGCATATTGTACGTTGTACGAGTAATCTTCTAGGAATGCACGGGTATATCTTCTAACCTACGAGAATATAAGTAGTACAGGTATATTGGCATATATTTTGACATATATATTGGAATCAAGTACAGTCTTCTGGTATGAAGATTAAGGGGATTAATTATATATTCAATTTATTACGTCGTCTGTTGTATTTTACCAAAAAACATTTGTGACTCATATTGCAAAACGGGTAATCTTCTACTAATAATCGGACATTATAAGTAGTACGTGTATATCTTCCCATATAATTTTAGCACTTTAATTTTGACATATATTGGAATAAATGACTGTCTTCAGATTTAAAGATTACGGGTTTATTGGTATTTTCAATTTATACATGTAATCTACTAATACAGGTTATATTTTCTAATATTCGCGTATATAATTAGTACGGGTCCCATACAATTTTAACGCTTTTATTTTGCATATATTGATTCAATTCCATATTTTTTTTATATTTGCTTACATAAGGGGTCCAAGATGTTTTATTCTTCAGATATGTCCATGAAGATAATTTTATATAGCGAGAACAGAGATTCTTAAACTTCTTTTTAGGAGCATTATATTAAATATTTTAACAGAATATTTTGATTAAACATGTCATTTAGTATACTATAAGAATTTGGGCATGATTATGAATTTCAAGTTTCTTTATATTATATACTCCGTACGAAGAACGGGTATGCTGCTAGTCTATATAAATAAAAATGAAAATCTGTCTGTCTGTCTGTCTGTCTGTCTGTCTGTCTGTCTGTCTGTCTGTCTGTCTGTCTGTCTGTCTGTCTGTCTGTCTGTCCGTCTGTCTGTCACACCATCACGGGAGAACGGCTGAACCGAATTTGATGAAATTTTGTGGGTAGCCCAGAAATAGCCCCACTTAAAATTATATCCGTGTTTTGAGTTTCTACGACCAGTGGTTCTCGAGATATTAGTAAAAAACGAAATTTTCGTTTGTCTCATCATCACGGAAAAACGGCTGAACCGAATTTAATGAAATTTGGTGGATAGCCTTGAAATATCCCCCCATAAATTTTGTCCAAGTTTCGAGTTTCTAAGACCTGGGGTTGTCGAGATATTAATGAAAAACGGAACTTTTTCCTTGGAGTTCTACTCCCTAACTCCGTGGTTTATCCAAACGAAAAGCTTGAAAATCGTTTGAAAGTGAATTAAAATTTAATCTCTGAGTTTGATGGGAGATTTTTTGCGTTAATTAGTCACTTTCTGAAAACATGAATTGTTTGAAACATGATTTAAAGGGGGAAATCTATCTCCATGGTTCATGGTTTATTTAAAACAAGCTTTTACGGAACAATGAGAAGTATAGAGAAATCAAAATCGTTATTTAATTTCGCAGTTTATGTTATAAGACATGACATATTTAACATGTTATAAGATTCTATCTTATATCATGTTATTCAGAAAGGCAATTAAATTAAGTCTGTCTGTTAATTTTAATAATTATTTTTTCGATTTGAATAATAAATAAATGGATATAAAAATATATTTTAGAAAAGAACGATTTGATTTTTCTTATAGCATTTTTGACTGGATAATATCAATTACGGTCTTCAGGTTTAAAAATTATTATTATTTATATTTTCGGGGATTATTGATTCAAGGATTATTGATATTTTCAAGTTATTATGCAATTATTTTATTATGACAAAAATTGTTTAAACTCATATATTGTATGTTGTACGAATCTTCTACAAATACAGGTGTATATCTTTTAATCTACGAGAATATAAGTAGTACAGGTATATTGACATATGTTTTGATATATATTGGCATATATTGGAATCAATTACGACCTTCTGGTATAAAGAGTACGGATATTATTGATGTTTTCAATTTATTACGTCATCTCTTTTATTTTGGCAAATATTTTTGAGACGCATATTGTAATACGGGTAATCTTCTACTAACACATTTGCATATTTTCTGATCTGCGACAATATAATTAGTACGGGGTTGCATATATTCATTCAATTCCTATTTTTTCTTCTGTAAATTTGCTTACAAAAGGGGGCAGGATGTTTTATTCTTCAGATCTGATCGTGAAGATAATTTTGCATAGTGAGAACATATATTCTTAAACTTCTCTTTAGGAGCAATAAATTTAATATTTTAACAGAATTTGCACATGATTGCGAACTTTAAGTTTCTTTAAATTATACACTCCGTACGAATAACGGGTGTGCTGTTAGTGGTTAATAAATTTTAACATTTTAGGAGGATATATCATGTTGCTCGGCATCGCAATTAAATTAAATGTGTTTGTTAATGTTTTTATTATTTTTTTTCGATTTAAATAATAAATAAATGGATAAATGGATATAAAAGTATATCTTATGAATGGACGGTTTGATTTTTCTTTTAATTATATTAATTGCTGACTGCGTACATCAATTTCATTTATTTTGGCAAAGAGTTTTCAAGTTTATATCGTATTTAGCTACTAAACTCATATATTGTGTTTAGCCAATAAATTCATATAGCCGATTGTTGAAACAGAAAAAGAGTAGAGCGGATATCTTCTAATACAATTGTAGTGTTTTCATTTAGTATATTGAAACGGGATAAGAATGTTTCATTCAGATCTGCAAATTCAAAGCTACGAATTTGGAGGGATATCGCTAATTTGACAACTTTTCTTAAACTTTGCCAAATTGACGGAAATGTCGCCAAATTGATATAAACGACACACAAACAGCTGCCATAAACCTTCGGGTTGGTCGTGTGGCTTGGGTCTTCTACATATCAATGAAATTTTTTTTTGTTTTGTTAGAAGAGAGTACTGAAATGATGTTTGGTTAGCATTTATCTGTCAGACCAACCATCCTACTTAGTAATACATTTAGCGAATTTTTAAAATGTCACCAAATTGATAAAAATGTTTTCAAATCTATAAAAATATCTTGAAATTGATAAAATTGCGCTACATAAATGATATTAATTGTTTTTTGTTAGGGGATAGTATTGTGATGATATTTCGTCAATTTGTCGCAAAGTGGAACTGTCAGTTCTACAGTCCCACTTGGCGATAAATTTGGCGATTTTTTAAAATGTCGCTAATTTGACGAAACTGTCGCCAAATGTTCCATAGAAATATAACTATTTAGACGATATTTTTTCTACCAATTTATTTGAAGCAAATGATATCATGTCGCTTAGCAACGGATTTAAATCCAATGTGTTTATGCGGCAGACGATTTTTATTAAATCCTTTCCGATTTGAATAATGAAGATATGTATATAAAATAAATTTCATTGCCATTTCATTTTGGACTGGATAATATCAATTATACTCTTCAGGTTTAAACATTATTATTATTGATATTTTCCGGAATTATTGATTCAGGGATTATTGATATTTTTAAGTTATTACGCCATTGTTTTATTGCGGTAAAAATTGCTGACACACGCATATTGTACGTTGTACGAGTAATCTTCTAGGAATGCACGGGTATATCTTCTAACCTACGAGAATATAAGTAGTACAGGTATATTGGCATATATTTTGACATATATATTGGAATCAAGTACAGTCTTCTGGTATGAAGATTAAGGGGATTAATTATATATTCAATTTATTACGTCGTCTGTTGTATTTTACCAAAAAACATTTGTGACTCATATTGCAAAACGGGTAATCTTCTACTAATAATCGGACATTATAAGTAGTACGTGTATATCTTCCCATATAATTTTAGCACTTTAATTTTGACATATATTGGAATAAATGACTGTCTTCAGATTTAAAGATTACGGGTTTATTGGTATTTTCAATTTATACATGTAATCTACTAATACAGGTTATATTTTCTAATATTCGCGTATATAATTAGTACGGGTCCCATACAATTTTAACGCTTTTATTTTGCATATATTGATTCAATTCCATATTTTTTTTATATTTGCTTACATAAGGGGTCCAAGATGTTTTATTCTTCAGATATGTCCATGAAGATAATTTTATATAGCGAGAACAGAGATTCTTAAACTTCTTTTTAGGAGCATTATATTAAATATTTTAACAGAATATTTTGATTAAACATGTCATTTAGTATACTATAAGAATTTGGGCATGATTATGAATTTCAAGTTTCTTTATATTATATACTCCGTACGAAGAACGGGTATGCTGCTAGTCTATATAAATAAAAATGAAAATCTGTCTGTCTGTCTGTCTGTCTGTCTGTCTGTCTGTCTGTCTGTCTGTCTGTCTGTCTGTCTGTCTGTCTGTCTGTCTGTCTGTCCGTCTGTCTGTCACACCATCACGGGAGAACGGCTGAACCGAATTTGATGAAATTTTGTGGGTAGCCCAGAAATAGCCCCACTTAAAATTATATCCGTGTTTTGAGTTTCTACGACCAGTGGTTCTCGAGATATTAGTAAAAAACGAAATTTTCGTTTGTCTCATCATCACGGAAAAACGGCTGAACCGAATTTAATGAAATTTGGTGGATAGCCTTGAAATATCCCCCCATAAATTTTGTCCAAGTTTCGAGTTTCTAAGACCTGGGGTTGTCGAGATATTAATGAAAAACGGAACTTTTTCCTTGGAGTTCTACTCCCTAACTCCGTGGTTTATCCAAACGAAAAGCTTGAAAATCGTTTGAAAGTGAATTAAAATTTAATCTCTGAGTTTGATGGGAGATTTTTTGCGTTAATTAGTCACTTTCTGAAAACATGAATTGTTTGAAACATGATTTAAAGGGGGAAATCTATCTCCATGGTTCATGGTTTATTTAAAACAAGCTTTTACGGAACAATGAGAAGTATAGAGAAATCAAAATCGTTATTTAATTTCGCAGTTTATGTTATAAGACATGACATATTTAACATGTTATAAGATTCTATCTTATATCATGTTATTCAGAAAGGCAATTAAATTAAGTCTGTCTGTTAATTTTAATAATTATTTTTTCGATTTGAATAATAAATAAATGGATATAAAAATATATTTTAGAAAAGAACGATTTGATTTTTCTTATAGCATTTTTGACTGGATAATATCAATTACGGTCTTCAGGTTTAAAAATTATTATTATTTATATTTTCGGGGATTATTGATTCAAGGATTATTGATATTTTCAAGTTATTATGCAATTATTTTATTATGACAAAAATTGTTTAAACTCATATATTGTATGTTGTACGAATCTTCTACAAATACAGGTGTATATCTTTTAATCTACGAGAATATAAGTAGTACAGGTATATTGACATATGTTTTGATATATATTGGCATATATTGGAATCAATTACGACCTTCTGGTATAAAGAGTACGGATATTATTGATGTTTTCAATTTATTACGTCATCTCTTTTATTTTGGCAAATATTTTTGAGACGCATATTGTAATACGGGTAATCTTCTACTAACACATTTGCATATTTTCTGATCTGCGACAATATAATTAGTACGGGGTTGCATATATTCATTCAATTCCTATTTTTTCTTCTGTAAATTTGCTTACAAAAGGGGGCAGGATGTTTTATTCTTCAGATCTGATCGTGAAGATAATTTTGCATAGTGAGAACATATATTCTTAAACTTCTCTTTAGGAGCAATAAATTTAATATTTTAACAGAATTTGCACATGATTGCGAACTTTAAGTTTCTTTAAATTATACACTCCGTACGAATAACGGGTGTGCTGTTAGTGGTTAATAAATTTTAACATTTTAGGAGGATATATCATGTTGCTCGGCATCGCAATTAAATTAAATGTGTTTGTTAATGTTTTTATTATTTTTTTTCGATTTAAATAATAAATAAATGGATAAATGGATATAAAAGTATATCTTATGAATGGACGGTTTGATTTTTCTTTTAATTATATTAATTGCTGACTGCGTACATCAATTTCATTTATTTTGGCAAAGAGTTTTCAAGTTTATATCGTATTTAGCTACTAAACTCATATATTGTGTTTAGCCAATAAATTCATATAGCCGATTGTTGAAACAGAAAAAGAGTAGAGCGGGTATATCTTCTAATACAATTGTAGTGTTTTCATTTAGTATATTGAAACGGGATAAGAATGTTTCATTCAGATCTGCAAATTCAAAGCTACGAATTTGGAGGGATATCGCTAATTTGACAACTTTTCTTAAACTTTGCCAAATTGACGGAAATGTCGCCAAATTGATATAAACGACACACAAACAGCTGCCATAAACCTTCGGGTTGGTCGTGTGGCTTGGGTCTTCTACATATCAATGAAATTTTTTTTTGTTTTGTTAGAAGAGAGTACTGAAATGATGTTTGGTTAGCATTTATCTGTCAGACCAACCATCCTACTTAGTAATACATTTAGCGAATTTTTAAAATGTCACCAAATTGATAAAAATGTTTTCAAATCTATAAAAATATCTTGAAATTGATAAAATTGCGCTACATAAATGATATTAATTGTTTTTTGTTAGGGGATAGTATTGTGATGATATTTCGTCAATTTGTCGCAAAGTGGAACTGTCAGTTCTACAGTCCCACTTGGCGATAAATTTGGCGATTTTTTAAAATGTCGCTAATTTGACGAAACTGTCGCCAAATGTTCCATAGAAATATAACTATTTAGACGATATTTTTTCTACCAATTTATTTGAAGCAAATGATATCATGTCGCTTAGCAACGGATTTAAATCCAATGTGTTTATGCGGCAGACGATTTTTATTAAATCCTTTCCGATTTGAATAATGAAGATATGTATATAAAATAAATTTCATTGCCATTTCATTTTGGACTGGATAATATCAATTATACTCTTCAGGTTTAAACATTATTATTATTGATATTTTCCGGAATTATTGATTCAGGGATTATTGATATTTTTAAGTTATTACGCCATTGTTTTATTGCGGTAAAAATTGCTGACACACGCATATTGTACGTTGTACGAGTAATCTTCTAGGAATGCACGGGTATATCTTCTAACCTACGAGAATATAAGTAGTACAGGTATATTGGCATATATTTTGACATATATATTGGAATCAAGTACAGTCTTCTGGTATGAAGATTAAGGGGATTAATTATATATTCAATTTATTACGTCGTCTGTTGTATTTTACCAAAAAACATTTGTGACTCATATTGCAAAACGGGTAATCTTCTACTAATAATCGGACATTATAAGTAGTACGTGTATATCTTCCCATATAATTTTAGCACTTTAATTTTGACATATATTGGAATAAATGACTGTCTTCAGATTTAAAGATTACGGGTTTATTGGTATTTTCAATTTATACATGTAATCTACTAATACAGGTTATATTTTCTAATATTCGCGTATATAATTAGTACGGGTCCCATACAATTTTAACGCTTTTATTTTGCATATATTGATTCAATTCCATATTTTTTTTATATTTGCTTACATAAGGGGTCCAAGATGTTTTATTCTTCAGATATGTCCATGAAGATAATTTTATATAGCGAGAACAGAGATTCTTAAACTTCTTTTTAGGAGCATTATATTAAATATTTTAACAGAATATTTTGATTAAACATGTCATTTAGTATACTATAAGAATTTGGGCATGATTATGAATTTCAAGTTTCTTTATATTATATACTCCGTACGAAGAACGGGTATGCTGCTAGTCTATATAAATAAAAATGAAAATCTGTCTGTCTGTCTGTCTGTCTGTCTGTCTGTCTGTCTGTCTGTCTGTCTGTCTGTCTGTCTGTCTGTCTGTCCGTCTGTCTGTCACACCATCACGGGAGAACGGCTGAACCGAATTTGATGAAATTTTGTGGGTAGCCCAGAAATAGCCCCACTTAAAATTATATCCGTGTTTTGAGTTTCTACGACCAGTGGTTCTCGAGATATTAGTAAAAAACGAAATTTTCGTTTGTCTCATCATCACGGAAAAACGGCTGAACCGAATTTAATGAAATTTGGTGGATAGCCTTGAAATATCCCCCCATAAATTTTGTCCAAGTTTCGAGTTTCTAAGACCTGGGGTTGTCGAGATATTAATGAAAAACGGAACTTTTTCCTTGGAGTTCTACTCCCTAACTCCGTGGTTTATCCAAACGAAAAGCTTGAAAATCGTTTGAAAGTGAATTAAAATTTAATCTCTGAGTTTGATGGGAGATTTTTTGCGTTAATTAGTCACTTTCTGAAAACATGAATTGTTTGAAACATGATTTAAAGGGGGAAATCTATCTCCATGGTTCATGGTTTATTTAAAACAAGCTTTTACGGAACAATGAGAAGTATAGAGAAATCAAAATCGTTATTTAATTTCGCAGTTTATGTTATAAGACATGACATATTTAACATGTTATAAGATTCTATCTTATATCATGTTATTCAGAAAGGCAATTAAATTAAGTCTGTCTGTTAATTTTAATAATTATTTTTTCGATTTGAATAATAAATAAATGGATATAAAAATATATTTTAGAAAAGAACGATTTGATTTTTCTTATAGCATTTTTGACTGGATAATATCAATTACGGTCTTCAGGTTTAAAAATTATTATTATTTATATTTTCGGGGATTATTGATTCAAGGATTATTGATATTTTCAAGTTATTATGCAATTATTTTATTATGACAAAAATTGTTTAAACTCATATATTGTATGTTGTACGAATCTTCTACAAATACAGGTGTATATCTTTTAATCTACGAGAATATAAGTAGTACAGGTATATTGACATATGTTTTGATATATATTGGCATATATTGGAATCAATTACGACCTTCTGGTATAAAGAGTACGGATATTATTGATGTTTTCAATTTATTACGTCATCTCTTTTATTTTGGCAAATATTTTTGAGACGCATATTGTAATACGGGTAATCTTCTACTAACACATTTGCATATTTTCTGATCTGCGACAATATAATTAGTACGGGGTTGCATATATTCATTCAATTCCTATTTTTTCTTCTGTAAATTTGCTTACAAAAGGGGGCAGGATGTTTTATTCTTCAGATCTGATCGTGAAGATAATTTTGCATAGTGAGAACATATATTCTTAAACTTCTCTTTAGGAGCAATAAATTTAATATTTTAACAGAATTTGCACATGATTGCGAACTTTAAGTTTCTTTAAATTATACACTCCGTACGAATAACGGGTGTGCTGTTAGTGGTTAATAAATTTTAACATTTTAGGAGGATATATCATGTTGCTCGACATCGCAATTAAATTAAATGTGTTTGTTAATGTTTTTATTATTTTTTTTCGATTTAAATAATAAATAAATGGATAAATGGATATAAAAGTATATCTTATGAATGGACGGTTTGATTTTTCTTTTAATTATATTAATTGCTGACTGCGTACATCAATTTCATTTATTTTGGCAAAGAGTTTTCAAGTTTATATCGTATTTAGCTACTAAACTCATATATTGTGTTTAGCCAATAAATTCATATAGCCGATTGTTGAAACAGAAAAAGAGTAGAGCGGGTATATCTTCTAATACAATTGTAGTGTTTTCATTTAGTATATTGAAACGGGATAAGAATGTTTCATTCAGATCTGCAAATTCAAAGCTACGAATTTGGAGGGATATCGCTAATTTGACAACTTTTCTTAAACTTTGCCAAATTGACGGAAATGTCGCCAAATTGATATAAACGACACACAAACAGCTGCCATAAACCTTCGGGTTGGTCGTGTGGCTTGGGTCTTCTACATATCAATGAAATTTTTTTTTGTTTTGTTAGAAGAGAGTACTGAAATGATGTTTGGTTAGCATTTATCTGTCAGACCAACCATCCTACTTAGTAATACATTTAGCGAATTTTTAAAATGTCACCAAATTGATAAAAATGTTTTCAAATCTATAAAAATATCTTGAAATTGATAAAATTGCGCTACATAAATGATATTAATTGTTTTTTGTTAGGGGATAGTATTGTGATGATATTTCGTCAATTTGTCGCAAAGTGGAACTGTCAGTTCTACAGTCCCACTTGGCGATAAATTTGGCGATTTTTTAAAATGTCGCTAATTTGACGAAACTGTCGCCAAATGTTCCATAGAAATATAACTATTTAGACGATATTTTTTCTACCAATTTATTTGAAGCAAATGATATCATGTCGCTTAGCAACGGATTTAAATCCAATGTGTTTATGCGGCAGACGATTTTTATTAAATCCTTTCCGATTTGAATAATGAAGATATGTATATAAAATAAATTTCATTGCCATTTCATTTTGGACTGGATAATATCAATTATACTCTTCAGGTTTAAACATTATTATTATTGATATTTTCCGGAATTATTGATTCAGGGATTATTGATATTTTTAAGTTATTACGCCATTGTTTTATTGCGGTAAAAATTGCTGACACACGCATATTGTACGTTGTACGAGTAATCTTCTAGGAATGCACGGGTATATCTTCTAACCTACGAGAATATAAGTAGTACAGGTATATTGGCATATATTTTGACATATATATTGGAATCAAGTACAGTCTTCTGGTATGAAGATTAAGGGGATTAATTATATATTCAATTTATTACGTCGTCTGTTGTATTTTACCAAAAAACATTTGTGACTCATATTGCAAAACGGGTAATCTTCTACTAATAATCGGACATTATAAGTAGTACGTGTATATCTTCCCATATAATTTTAGCACTTTAATTTTGACATATATTGGAATAAATGACTGTCTTCAGATTTAAAGATTACGGGTTTATTGGTATTTTCAATTTATACATGTAATCTACTAATACAGGTTATATTTTCTAATATTCGCGTATATAATTAGTACGGGTCCCATACAATTTTAACGCTTTTATTTTGCATATATTGATTCAATTCCATATTTTTTTTATATTTGCTTACATAAGGGGTCCAAGATGTTTTATTCTTCAGATATGTCCATGAAGATAATTTTATATAGCGAGAACAGAGATTCTTAAACTTCTTTTTAGGAGCATTATATTAAATATTTTAACAGAATATTTTGATTAAACATGTCATTTAGTATACTATAAGAATTTGGGCATGATTATGAATTTCAAGTTTCTTTATATTATATACTCCGTACGAAGAACGGGTATGCTGCTAGTCTATATAAATAAAAATGAAAATCTGTCTGTCTGTCTGTCTGTCTGTCTGTCTGTCTGTCTGTCTGTCTGTCTGTCTGTCTGTCTGTCTGTCTGTCCGTCTGTCTGTCACACCATCACGGGAGAACGGCTGAACCGAATTTGATGAAATTTTGTGGGTAGCCCAGAAATAGCCCCACTTAAAATTATATCCGTGTTTTGAGTTTCTACGACCAGTGGTTCTCGAGATATTAGTAAAAAACGAAATTTTCGTTTGTCTCATCATCACGGAAAAACGGCTGAACCGAATTTAATGAAATTTGGTGGATAGCCTTGAAATATCCCCCCATAAATTTTGTCCAAGTTTCGAGTTTCTAAGACCTGGGGTTGTCGAGATATTAATGAAAAACGGAACTTTTTCCTTGGAGTTCTACTCCCTAACTCCGTGGTTTATCCAAACGAAAAGCTTGAAAATCGTTTGAAAGTGAATTAAAATTTAATCTCTGAGTTTGATGGGAGATTTTTTGCGTTAATTAGTCACTTTCTGAAAACATGAATTGTTTGAAACATGATTTAAAGGGGGAAATCTATCTCCATGGTTCATGGTTTATTTAAAACAAGCTTTTACGGAACAATGAGAAGTATAGAGAAATCAAAATCGTTATTTAATTTCGCAGTTTATGTTATAAGACATGACATATTTAACATGTTATAAGATTCTATCTTATATCATGTTATTCAGAAAGGCAATTAAATTAAGTCTGTCTGTTAATTTTAATAATTATTTTTTCGATTTGAATAATAAATAAATGGATATAAAAATATATTTTAGAAAAGAACGATTTGATTTTTCTTATAGCATTTTTGACTGGATAATATCAATTACGGTCTTCAGGTTTAAAAATTATTATTATTTATATTTTCGGGGATTATTGATTCAAGGATTATTGATATTTTCAAGTTATTATGCAATTATTTTATTATGACAAAAATTGTTTAAACTCATATATTGTATGTTGTACGAATCTTCTACAAATACAGGTGTATATCTTTTAATCTACGAGAATATAAGTAGTACAGGTATATTGACATATGTTTTGATATATATTGGCATATATTGGAATCAATTACGACCTTCTGGTATAAAGAGTACGGATATTATTGATGTTTTCAATTTATTACGTCATCTCTTTTATTTTGGCAAATATTTTTGAGACGCATATTGTAATACGGGTAATCTTCTACTAACACATTTGCATATTTTCTGATCTGCGACAATATAATTAGTACGGGGTTGCATATATTCATTCAATTCCTATTTTTTCTTCTGTAAATTTGCTTACAAAAGGGGGCAGGATGTTTTATTCTTCAGATCTGATCGTGAAGATAATTTTGCATAGTGAGAACATATATTCTTAAACTTCTCTTTAGGAGCAATAAATTTAATATTTTAACAGAATTTGCACATGATTGCGAACTTTAAGTTTCTTTAAATTATACACTCCGTACGAATAACGGGTGTGCTGTTAGTGGTTAATAAATTTTAACATTTTAGGAGGATATATCATGTTGCTCGGCATCGCAATTAAATTAAATGTGTTTGTTAATGTTTTTATTATTTTTTTTCGATTTAAATAATAAATAAATGGATAAATGGATATAAAAGTATATCTTATGAATGGACGGTTTGATTTTTCTTTTAATTATATTAATTGCTGACTGCGTACATCAATTTCATTTATTTTGGCAAAGAGTTTTCAAGTTTATATCGTATTTAGCTACTAAACTCATATATTGTGTTTAGCCAATAAATTCATATAGCCGATTGTTGAAACAGAAAAAGAGTAGAGCGGGTATATCTTCTAATACAATTGTAGTGTTTTCATTTAGTATATTGAAACGGGATAAGAATGTTTCATTCAGATCTGCAAATTCAAAGCTACGAATTTGGAGGGATATCGCTAATTTGACAACTTTTCTTAAACTTTGCCAAATTGACGGAAATGTCGCCAAATTGATATAAACGACACACAAACAGCTGCCATAAACCTTCGGGTTGGTCGTGTGGCTTGGGTCTTCTACATATCAATGAAATTTTTTTTTGTTTTGTTAGAAGAGAGTACTGAAATGATGTTTGGTTAGCATTTATCTGTCAGACCAACCATCCTACTTAGTAATACATTTAGCGAATTTTTAAAATGTCACCAAATTGATAAAAATGTTTTCAAATCTATAAAAATATCTTGAAATTGATAAAATTGCGCTACATAAATGATATTAATTGTTTTTTGTTAGGGGATAGTATTGTGATGATATTTCGTCAATTTGTCGCAAAGTGGAACTGTCAGTTCTACAGTCCCACTTGGCGATAAATTTGGCGATTTTTTAAAATGTCGCTAATTTGACGAAACTGTCGCCAAATGTTCCATAGAAATATAACTATTTAGACGATATTTTTTCTACCAATTTATTTGAAGCAAATGATATCATGTCGCTTAGCAACGGATTTAAATCCAATGTGTTTATGCGGCAGACGATTTTTATTAAATCCTTTCCGATTTGAATAATGAAGATATGTATATAAAATAAATTTCATTGCCATTTCATTTTGGACTGGATAATATCAATTATACTCTTCAGGTTTAAACATTATTATTATTGATATTTTCCGGAATTATTGATTCAGGGATTATTGATATTTTTAAGTTATTACGCCATTGTTTTATTGCGGTAAAAATTGCTGACACACGCATATTGTACGTTGTACGAGTAATCTTCTAGGAATGCACGGGTATATCTTCTAACCTACGAGAATATAAGTAGTACAGGTATATTGGCATATATTTTGACATATATATTGGAATCAAGTACAGTCTTCTGGTATGAAGATTAAGGGGATTAATTATATATTCAATTTATTACGTCGTCTGTTGTATTTTACCAAAAAACATTTGTGACTCATATTGCAAAACGGGTAATCTTCTACTAATAATCGGACATTATAAGTAGTACGTGTATATCTTCCCATATAATTTTAGCACTTTAATTTTGACATATATTGGAATAAATGACTGTCTTCAGATTTAAAGATTACGGGTTTATTGGTATTTTCAATTTATACATGTAATCTACTAATACAGGTTATATTTTCTAATATTCGCGTATATAATTAGTACGGGTCCCATACAATTTTAACGCTTTTATTTTGCATATATTGATTCAATTCCATATTTTTTTTATATTTGCTTACATAAGGGGTCCAAGATGTTTTATTCTTCAGATATGTCCATGAAGATAATTTTATATAGCGAGAACAGAGATTCTTAAACTTCTTTTTAGGAGCATTATATTAAATATTTTAACAGAATATTTTGATTAAACATGTCATTTAGTATACTATAAGAATTTGGGCATGATTATGAATTTCAAGTTTCTTTATATTATATACTCCGTACGAAGAACGGGTATGCTGCTAGTCTATATAAATAAAAATGAAAATCTGTCTGTCTGTCTGTCTGTCTGTCTGTCTGTCTGTCTGTCTGTCTGTCTGTCTGTCTGTCTGTCTGTCTGTCTGTCTGTCTGTCCGTCTGTCTGTCACACCATCACGGGAGAACGGCTGAACCGAATTTGATGAAATTTTGTGGGTAGCCCAGAAATAGCCCCACTTAAAATTATATCCGTGTTTTGAGTTTCTACGACCAGTGGTTCTCGAGATATTAGTAAAAAACGAAATTTTCGTTTGTCTCATCATCACGGAAAAACGGCTGAACCGAATTTAATGAAATTTGGTGGATAGCCTTGAAATATCCCCCCATAAATTTTGTCCAAGTTTCGAGTTTCTAAGACCTGGGGTTGTCGAGATATTAATGAAAAACGGAACTTTTTCCTTGGAGTTCTACTCCCTAACTCCGTGGTTTATCCAAACGAAAAGCTTGAAAATCGTTTGAAAGTGAATTAAAATTTAATCTCTGAGTTTGATGGGAGATTTTTTGCGTTAATTAGTCACTTTCTGAAAACATGAATTGTTTGAAACATGATTTAAAGGGGGAAATCTATCTCCATGGTTCATGGTTTATTTAAAACAAGCTTTTACGGAACAATGAGAAGTATAGAGAAATCAAAATCGTTATTTAATTTCGCAGTTTATGTTATAAGACATGACATATTTAACATGTTATAAGATTCTATCTTATATCATGTTATTCAGAAAGGCAATTAAATTAAGTCTGTCTGTTAATTTTAATAATTATTTTTTCGATTTGAATAATAAATAAATGGATATAAAAATATATTTTAGAAAAGAACGATTTGATTTTTCTTATAGCATTTTTGACTGGATAATATCAATTACGGTCTTCAGGTTTAAAAATTATTATTATTTATATTTTCGGGGATTATTGATTCAAGGATTATTGATATTTTCAAGTTATTATGCAATTATTTTATTATGACAAAAATTGTTTAAACTCATATATTGTATGTTGTACGAATCTTCTACAAATACAGGTGTATATCTTTTAATCTACGAGAATATAAGTAGTACAGGTATATTGACATATGTTTTGATATATATTGGCATATATTGGAATCAATTACGACCTTCTGGTATAAAGAGTACGGATATTATTGATGTTTTCAATTTATTACGTCATCTCTT
Organism: Amaurobius ferox; assembly: GCA_951213105.1. NCBI lineage: Eukaryota > Metazoa > Arthropoda > Arachnida > Araneae > Amaurobiidae > Amaurobius > Amaurobius ferox. The sequence goes on along the minus strand of OX578141.1, from coordinate 97,936,980 downwards.
TTATTTTGGCAAATATTTTTGAGACGCATATTGTAATACGGGTAATCTTCTACTAACACATTTGCATATTTTCTGATCTGCGACAATATAATTAGTACGGGGTTGCATATATTCATTCAATTCCTATTTTTTCTTCTGTAAATTTGCTTACAAAAGGGGGCAGGATGTTTTATTCTTCAGATCTGATCGTGAAGATAATTTTGCATAGTGAGAACATATATTCTTAAACTTCTCTTTAGGAGCAATAAATTTAATATTTTAACAGAATTTGCACATGATTGCGAACTTTAAGTTTCTTTAAATTATACACTCCGTACGAATAACGGGTGTGCTGTTAGTGGTTAATAAATTTTAACATTTTAGGAGGATATATCATGTTGCTCGGCATCGCAATTAAATTAAATGTGTTTGTTAATGTTTTTATTATTTTTTTTCGATTTAAATAATAAATAAATGGATAAATGGATATAAAAGTATATCTTATGAATGGACGGTTTGATTTTTCTTTTAATTATATTAATTGCTGACTGCGTACATCAATTTCATTTATTTTGGCAAAGAGTTTTCAAGTTTATATCGTATTTAGCTACTAAACTCATATATTGTGTTTAGCCAATAAATTCATATAGCCGATTGTTGAAACAGAAAAAGAGTAGAGCGGGTATATCTTCTAATACAATTGTAGTGTTTTCATTTAGTATATTGAAACGGGATAAGAATGTTTCATTCAGATCTGCAAATTCAAAGCTACGAATTTGGAGGGATATCGCTAATTTGACAACTTTTCTTAAACTTTGCCAAATTGACGGAAATGTCGCCAAATTGATATAAACGACACACAAACAGCTGCCATAAACCTTCGGGTTGGTCGTGTGGCTTGGGTCTTCTACATATCAATGAAATTTTTTTTTGTTTTGTTAGAAGAGAGTACTGAAATGATGTTTGGTTAGCATTTATCTGTCAGACCAACCATCCTACTTAGTAATACATTTAGCGAATTTTTAAAATGTCACCAAATTGATAAAAATGTTTTCAAATCTATAAAAATATCTTGAAATTGATAAAATTGCGCTACATAAATGATATTAATTGTTTTTTGTTAGGGGATAGTATTGTGATGATATTTCGTCAATTTGTCGCAAAGTGGAACTGTCAGTTCTACAGTCCCACTTGGCGATAAATTTGGCGATTTTTTAAAATGTCGCTAATTTGACGAAACTGTCGCCAAATGTTCCATAGAAATATAACTATTTAGACGATATTTTTTCTACCAATTTATTTGAAGCAAATGATATCATGTCGCTTAGCAACGGATTTAAATCCAATGTGTTTATGCGGCAGACGATTTTTATTAAATCCTTTCCGATTTGAATAATGAAGATATGTATATAAAATAAATTTCATTGCCATTTCATTTTGGACTGGATAATATCAATTATACTCTTCAGGTTTAAACATTATTATTATTGATATTTTCCGGAATTATTGATTCAGGGATTATTGATATTTTTAAGTTATTACGCCATTGTTTTATTGCGGTAAAAATTGCTGACACACGCATATTGTACGTTGTACGAGTAATCTTCTAGGAATGCACGGGTATATCTTCTGACCTACGAGAATATAAGTAGTACAGGTATATTGGCATATATTTTGACATATATATTGGAATCAAGTACAGTCTTCTGGTATGAAGATTAAGGGGATTAATTATATATTCAATTTATTACGTCGTCTGTTGTATTTTACCAAAAAACATTTGTGACTCATATTGCAAAACGGGTAATCTTCTACTAATAATCGGACATTATAAGTAGTACGTGTATATCTTCCCATATAATTTTAGCACTTTAATTTTGACATATATTGGAATAAATGACTGTCTTCAGATTTAAAGATTACGGGTTTATTGGTATTTTCAATTTATACATGTAATCTACTAATACAGGTTATATTTTCTAATATTCGCGTATATAATTAGTACGGGTCCCATACAATTTTAACGCTTTTATTTTGCATATATTGATTCAATTCCATATTTTTTTTATATTTGCTTACATAAGGGGTCCAAGATGTTTTATTCTTCAGATATGTCCATGAAGATAATTTTATATAGCGAGAACAGAGATTCTTAAACTTCTTTTTAGGAGCATTATATTAAATATTTTAACAGAATATTTTGATTAAACATGTCATTTAGTATACTATAAGAATTTGGGCATGATTATGAATTTCAAGTTTCTTTATATTATATACTCCGTACGAAGAACGGGTATGCTGCTAGTCTATATAAATAAAAATGAAAATCTGTCTGTCTGTCTGTCTGTCTGTCTGTCTGTCTGTCTGTCTGTCTGTCTGTCTGTCTGTCTGTCTGTCTGTCTGTCTGTCTGTCCGTCTGTCTGTCACACCATCACGGGAGAACGGCTGAACCGAATTTGATGAAATTTTGTGGGTAGCCCAGAAATAGCCCCACTTAAAATTATATCCGTGTTTTGAGTTTCTACGACCAGTGGTTCTCGAGATATTAGTAAAAAACGAAATTTTCGTTTGTCTCATCATCACGGAAAAACGGCTGAACCGAATTTAATGAAATTTGGTGGATAGCCTTGAAATATCCCCCCATAAATTTTGTCCAAGTTTCGAGTTTCTAAGACCTGGGGTTGTCGAGATATTAATGAAAAACGGAACTTTTTCCTTGGAGTTCTACTCCCTAACTCCGTGGTTTATCCAAACGAAAAGCTTGAAAATCGTTTGAAAGTGAATTAAAATTTAATCTCTGAGTTTGATGGGAGATTTTTTGCGTTAATTAGTCACTTTCTGAAAACATGAATTGTTTGAAACATGATTTAAAGGGGGAAATCTATCTCCATGGTTCATGGTTTATTTAAAACAAGCTTTTACGGAACAATGAGAAGTATAGAGAAATCAAAATCGTTATTTAATTTCGCAGTTTATGTTATAAGACATGACATATTTAACATGTTATAAGATTCTATCTTATATCATGTTATTCAGAAAGGCAATTAAATTAAGTCTGTCTGTTAATTTTAATAATTATTTTTTCGATTTGAATAATAAATAAATGGATATAAAAATATATTTTAGAAAAGAACGATTTGATTTTTCTTATAGCATTTTTGACTGGATAATATCAATTACGGTCTTCAGGTTTAAAAATTATTATTATTTATATTTTCGGGGATTATTGATTCAAGGATTATTGATATTTTCAAGTTATTATGCAATTATTTTATTATGACAAAAATTGTTTAAACTCATATATTGTATGTTGTACGAATCTTCTACAAATACAGGTGTATATCTTTTAATCTACGAGAATATAAGTAGTACAGGTATATTGACATATGTTTTGATATATATTGGCATATATTGGAATCAATTACGACCTTCTGGTATAAAGAGTACGGATATTATTGATGTTTTCAATTTATTACGTCATCTCTTTTATTTTGGCAAATATTTTTGAGACGCATATTGTAATACGGGTAATCTTCTACTAACACATTTGCATATTTTCTGATCTGCGACAATATAATTAGTACGGGGTTGCATATATTCATTCAATTCCTATTTTTTCTTCTGTAAATTTGCTTACAAAAGGGGGCAGGATGTTTTATTCTTCAGATCTGATCGTGAAGATAATTTTGCATAGTGAGAACATATATTCTTAAACTTCTCTTTAGGAGCAATAAATTTAATATTTTAACAGAATTTGCACATGATTGCGAACTTTAAGTTTCTTTAAATTATACACTGCGTACGAATAACGGGTGTGCTGTTAGTGGTTAATAAATTTTAACATTTTAGGAGGATATATCATGTTGCTCGGCATCGCAATTAAATTAAATGTGTTTGTTAATGTTTTTATTATTTTTTTTCGATTTAAATAATAAATAAATGGATAAATGGATATAAAAGTATATCTTATGAATGGACGGTTTGATTTTTCTTTTAATTATATTAATTGCTGACTGCGTACATCAATTTCATTTATTTTGGCAAAGAGTTTTCAAGTTTATATCGTATTTAGCTACTAAACTCATATATTGTGTTTAGCCAATAAATTCATATAGCCGATTGTTGAAACAGAAAAAGAGTAGAGCGGGTATATCTTCTAATACAATTGTAGTGTTTTCATTTAGTATATTGAAACGGGATAAGAATGTTTCATTCAGATCTGCAAATTCAAAGCTACGAATTTGGAGGGATATCGCTAATTTGACAACTTTTCTTAAACTTTGCCAAATTGACGGAAATGTCGCCAAATTGATATAAACGACACACAAACAGCTGCCATAAACCTTCGGGTTGGTCGTGTGGCTTGGGTCTTCTACATATCAATGAAATTTTTTTTTGTTTTGTTAGAAGAGAGTACTGAAATGATGTTTGGTTAGCATTTATCTGTCAGACCAACCATCCTACTTAGTAATACATTTAGCGAATTTTTAAAATGTCACCAAATTGATAAAAATGTTTTCAAATCTATAAAAATATCTTGAAATTGATAAAATTGCGCTACATAAATGATATTAATTGTTTTTTGTTAGGGGATAGTATTGTGATGATATTTCGTCAATTTGTCGCAAAGTGGAACTGTCAGTTCTACAGTCCCACTTGGCGATAAATTTGGCGATTTTTTAAAATGTCGCTAATTTGACGAAACTGTCGCCAAATGTTCCATAGAAATATAACTATTTAGACGATATTTTTTCTACCAATTTATTTGAAGCAAATGATATCATGTCGCTTAGCAACGGATTTAAATCCAATGTGTTTATGCGGCAGACGATTTTTATTAAATCCTTTCCGATTTGAATAATGAAGATATGTATATAAAATAAATTTCATTGCCATTTCATTTTGGACTGGATAATATCAATTATACTCTTCAGGTTTAAACATTATTATTATTGATATTTTCCGGAATTATTGATTCAGGGATTATTGATATTTTTAAGTTATTACGCCATTGTTTTATTGCGGTAAAAATTGCTGACACACGCATATTGTACGTTGTACGAGTAATCTTCTAGGAATGCACGGGTATATCTTCTAACCTACGAGAATATAAGTAGTACAGGTATATTGGCATATATTTTGACATATATATTGGAATCAAGTACAGTCTTCTGGTATGAAGATTAAGGGGATTAATTATATATTCAATTTATTACGTCGTCTGTTGTATTTTACCAAAAAACATTTGTGACTCATATTGCAAAACGGGTAATCTTCTACTAATAATCGGACATTATAAGTAGTACGTGTATATCTTCCCATATAATTTTAGCACTTTAATTTTGACATATATTGGAATAAATGACTGTCTTCAGATTTAAAGATTACGGGTTTATTGGTATTTTCAATTTATACATGTAATCTACTAATACAGGTTATATTTTCTAATATTCGCGTATATAATTAGTACGGGTCCCATACAATTTTAACGCTTTTATTTTGCATATATTGATTCAATTCCATATTTTTTTTATATTTGCTTACATAAGGGGTCCAAGATGTTTTATTCTTCAGATATGTCCATGAAGATAATTTTATATAGCGAGAACAGAGATTCTTAAACTTCTTTTTAGGAGCATTATATTAAATATTTTAACAGAATATTTTGATTAAACATGTCATTTAGTATACTATAAGAATTTGGGCATGATTATGAATTTCAAGTTTCTTTATATTATATACTCCGTACGAAGAACGGGTATGCTGCTAGTCTATATAAATAAAAATGAAAATCTGTCTGTCTGTCTGTCTGTCTGTCTGTCTGTCTGTCTGTCTGTCTGTCTGTCTGTCTGTCTGTCTGTCTGTCTGTCTGTCCGTCTGTCTGTCACACCATCACGGGAGAACGGCTGAACCGAATTTGATGAAATTTTGTGGGTAGCCCAGAAATAGCCCCACTTAAAATTATATCCGTGTTTTGAGTTTCTACGACCAGTGGTTCTCGAGATATTAGTAAAAAACGAAATTTTCGTTTGTCTCATCATCACGGAAAAACGGCTGAACCGAATTTAATGAAATTTGGTGGATAGCCTTGAAATATCCCCCCATAAATTTTGTCCAAGTTTCGAGTTTCTAAGACCTGGGGTTGTCGAGATATTAATGAAAAACGGAACTTTTTCCTTGGAGTTCTACTCCCTAACTCCGTGGTTTATCCAAACGAAAAGCTTGAAAATCGTTTGAAAGTGAATTAAAATTTAATCTCTGAGTTTGATGGGAGATTTTTTGCGTTAATTAGTCACTTTCTGAAAACATGAATTGTTTGAAACATGATTTAAAGGGGGAAATCTATCTCCATGGTTCATGGTTTATTTAAAACAAGCTTTTACGGAACAATGAGAAGTATAGAGAAATCAAAATCGTTATTTAATTTCGCAGTTTATGTTATAAGACATGACATATTTAACATGTTATAAGATTCTATCTTATATCATGTTATTCAGAAAGGCAATTAAATTAAGTCTGTCTGTTAATTTTAATAATTATTTTTTCGATTTGAATAATAAATAAATGGATATAAAAATATATTTTAGAAAAGAACGATTTGATTTTTCTTATAGCATTTTTGACTGGATAATATCAATTACGGTCTTCAGGTTTAAAAATTATTATTATTTATATTTTCGGGGATTATTGATTCAAGGATTATTGATATTTTCAAGTTATTATGCAATTATTTTATTATGACAAAAATTGTTTAAACTCATATATTGTATGTTGTACGAATCTTCTACAAATACAGGTGTATATCTTTTAATCTACGAGAATATAAGTAGTACAGGTATATTGACATATGTTTTGATATATATTGGCATATATTGGAATCAATTACGACCTTCTGGTATAAAGAGTACGGATATTATTGATGTTTTCAATTTATTACGTCATCTCTTTTATTTTGGCAAATATTTTTGAGACGCATATTGTAATACGGGTAATCTTCTACTAACACATTTGCATATTTTCTGATCTGCGACAATATAATTAGTACGGGGTTGCATATATTCATTCAATTCCTATTTTTTCTTCTGTAAATTTGCTTACAAAAGGGGGCAGGATGTTTTATTCTTCAGATCTGATCGTGAAGATAATTTTGCATAGTGAGAACATATATTCTTAAACTTCTCTTTAGGAGCAATAAATTTAATATTTTAACAGAATTTGCACATGATTGCGAACTTTAAGTTTCTTTAAATTATACACTCCGTACGAATAACGGGTGTGCTGTTAGTGGTTAATAAATTTTAACATTTTAGGAGGATATATCATGTTGCTCGGCATCGCAATTAAATTAAATGTGTTTGTTAATGTTTTTATTATTTTTTTTCGATTTAAATAATAAATAAATGGATAAATGGATATAAAAGTATATCTTATGAATGGACGGTTTGATTTTTCTTTTAATTATATTAATTGCTGACTGCGTACATCAATTTCATTTATTTTGGCAAAGAGTTTTCAAGTTTATATCGTATTTAGCTACTAAACTCATATATTGTGTTTAGCCAATAAATTCATATAGCCGATTGTTGAAACAGAAAAAGAGTAGAGCGGATATCTTCTAATACAATTGTAGTGTTTTCATTTAGTATATTGAAACGGGATAAGAATGTTTCATTCAGATCTGCAAATTCAAAGCTACGAATTTGGAGGGATATCGCTAATTTGACAACTTTTCTTAAACTTTGCCAAATTGACGGAAATGTCGCCAAATTGATATAAACGACACACAAACAGCTGCCATAAACCTTCGGGTTGGTCGTGTGGCTTGGGTCTTCTACATATCAATGAAATTTTTTTTTGTTTTGTTAGAAGAGAGTACTGAAATGATGTTTGGTTAGCATTTATCTGTCAGACCAACCATCCTACTTAGTAATACATTTAGCGAATTTTTAAAATGTCACCAAATTGATAAAAATGTTTTCAAATCTATAAAAATATCTTGAAATTGATAAAATTGCGCTACATAAATGATATTAATTGTTTTTTGTTAGGGGATAGTATTGTGATGATATTTCGTCAATTTGTCGCAAAGTGGAACTGTCAGTTCTACAGTCCCACTTGGCGATAAATTTGGCGATTTTTTAAAATGTCGCTAATTTGACGAAACTGTCGCCAAATGTTCCATAGAAATATAACTATTTAGACGATATTTTTTCTACCAATTTATTTGAAGCAAATGATATCATGTCGCTTAGCAACGGATTTAAATCCAATGTGTTTATGCGGCAGACGATTTTTATTAAATCCTTTCCGATTTGAATAATGAAGATATGTATATAAAATAAATTTCATTGCCATTTCATTTTGGACTGGATAATATCAATTATACTCTTCAGGTTTAAACATTATTATTATTGATATTTTCCGGAATTATTGATTCAGGGATTATTGATATTTTTAAGTTATTACGCCATTGTTTTATTGCGGTAAAAATTGCTGACACACGCATATTGTACGTTGTACGAGTAATCTTCTAGGAATGCACGGGTATATCTTCTAACCTACGAGAATATAAGTAGTACAGGTATATTGGCATATATTTTGACATATATATTGGAATCAAGTACAGTCTTCTGGTATGAAGATTAAGGGGATTAATTATATATTCAATTTATTACGTCGTCTGTTGTATTTTACCAAAAAACATTTGTGACTCATATTGCAAAACGGGTAATCTTCTACTAATAATCGGACATTATAAGTAGTACGTGTATATCTTCCCATATAATTTTAGCACTTTAATTTTGACATATATTGGAATAAATGACTGTCTTCAGATTTAAAGATTACGGGTTTATTGGTATTTTCAATTTATACATGTAATCTACTAATACAGGTTATATTTTCTAATATTCGCGTATATAATTAGTACGGGTCCCATACAATTTTAACGCTTTTATTTTGCATATATTGATTCAATTCCATATTTTTTTTATATTTGCTTACATAAGGGGTCCAAGATGTTTTATTCTTCAGATATGTCCATGAAGATAATTTTATATAGCGAGAACAGAGATTCTTAAACTTCTTTTTAGGAGCATTATATTAAATATTTTAACAGAATATTTTGATTAAACATGTCATTTAGTATACTATAAGAATTTGGGCATGATTATGAATTTCAAGTTTCTTTATATTATATACTCCGTACGAAGAACGGGTATGCTGCTAGTCTATATAAATAAAAATGAAAATCTGTCTGTCTGTCTGTCTGTCTGTCTGTCTGTCTGTCTGTCTGTCTGTCTGTCTGTCTGTCTGTCTGTCTGTCTGTCTGTCTGTCTGTCTGTCACACCATCACGGGAGAACGGCTGAACCGAATTTGATGAAATTTTGTGGGTAGCCCAGAAATAGCCCCACTTAAAATTATATCCGTGTTTTGAGTTTCTACGACCAGTGGTTCTCGAGATATTAGTAAAAAACGAAATTTTCGTTTGTCTCATCATCACGGAAAAACGGCTGAACCGAATTTAATGAAATTTGGTGAATAGCCTTGAAATATCCCCCCATAAATTTTGTCCAAGTTTCGAGTTTCTAAGACCTGGGGTTGTCGAGATATTAATGAAAAACGGAACTTTTTCCTTGGAGTTCTACTCCCTAACTCCGTGGTTTATCCAAACGAAAAGCTTGAAAATCGTTTGAAAGTGAATTAAAATTTAATCTCTGAGTTTGATGGGACATTTTTTGCGTTAATTAGTCACTTTCTGAAAACATGAATTGTTTGAAACATGATTTAAAGGGGGAAATCTATCTCCATGGTTCATGGTTTATTTAAAACAAGCTTTTACGGAACAATGAGAAGTATAGAGAAATCAAAATCGTTATTTAATTTCGCAGTTTATGTTATAAGACATGACATATTTAACATGTTATAAGATTCTATCTTATATCATGTTATTCAGAAAGGCAATTAAATTAAGTCTGTCTGTTAATTTTAATAATTATTTTTTCGATTTGAATAATAAATAAATGGATATAAAAATATATTTTAGAAAAGAACGATTTGATTTTTCTTATAGCATTTTTGACTGGATAATATCAATTACGGTCTTCAGGTTTAAAAATTATTATTATTTATATTTTCGGGGATTATTGATTCAAGGATTATTGATATTTTCAAGTTATTATGCAATTATTTTATTATGACAAAAATTGTTTAAACTCATATATTGTATGTTGTACGAATCTTCTACAAATACAGGTGTATATCTTTTAATCTACGAGAATATAAGTAGTACAGGTATATTGACATATGTTTTGATATATATTGGCATATATTGGAATCAATTACGACCTTCTGGTATAAAGAGTACGGATATTATTGATGTTTTCAATTTATTACGTCATCTCTTTTATTTTGGCAAATATTTTTGAGACGCATATTGTAATACGGGTAATCTTCTACTAACACATTTGCATATTTTCTGATCTGCGACAATATAATTAGTACGGGGTTGCATATATTCATTCAATTCCTATTTTTTCTTCTGTAAATTTGCTTACAAAAGGGGGCAGGATGTTTTATTCTTCAGATCTGATCGTGAAGATAATTTTGCATAGTGAGAACATATATTCTTAAACTTCTCTTTAGGAGCAATAAATTTAATATTTTAACAGAATTTGCACATGATTGCGAACTTTAAGTTTCTTTAAATTATACACTCCGTACGAATAACGGGTGTGCTGTTAGTGGTTAATAAATTTTAACATTTTAGGAGGATATATCATGTTGCTCGGCATCGCAATTAAATTAAATGTGTTTGTTAATGTTTTTATTATTTTTTTTCGATTTAAATAATAAATAAATGGATAAATGGATATAAAAGTATATCTTATGAATGGACGGTTTGATTTTTCTTTTAATTATATTAATTGCTGACTGCGTACATCAATTTCATTTATTTTGGCAAAGAGTTTTCAAGTTTATATCGTATTTAGCTACTAAACTCATATATTGTGTTTAGCCAATAAATTCATATAGCCGATTGTTGAAACAGAAAAAGAGTAGAGCGGGTATATCTTCTAATACAATTGTAGTGTTTTCATTTAGTATATTGAAACGGGATAAGAATGTTTCATTCAGATCTGCAAATTCAAAGCTACGAATTTGGAGGGATATCGCTAATTTGACAACTTTTCTTAAACTTTGCCAAATTGACGGAAATGTCGCCAAATTGATATAAACGACACACAAACAGCTGCCATAAACCTTCGGGTTGGTCGTGTGGCTTGGGTCTTCTACATATCAATGAAATTTTTTTTTGTTTTGTTAGAAGAGAGTACTGAAATGATGTTTGGTTAGCATTTATCTGTCAGACCAACCATCCTACTTAGTAATACATTTAGCGAATTTTTAAAATGTCACCAAATTGATAAAAATGTTTTCAAATCTATAAAAATATCTTGAAATTGATAAAATTGCGCTACATAAATGATATTAATTGTTTTTTGTTAGGGGATAGTATTGTGATGATATTTCGTCAATTTGTCGCAAAGTGGAACTGTCAGTTCTACAGTCCCACTTGGCGATAAATTTGGCGATTTTTTAAAATGTCGCTAATTTGACGAAACTGTCGCCAAATGTTCCATAGAAATATAACTATTTAGACGATATTTTTTCTACCAATTTATTTGAAGCAAATGATATCATGTCGCTTAGCAACGGATTTAAATCCAATGTGTTTATGCGGCAGACGATTTTTATTAAATCCTTTCCGATTTGAATAATGAAGATATGTATATAAAATAAATTTCATTGCCATTTCATTTTGGACTGGATAATATCAATTATACTCTTCAGGTTTAAACATTATTATTATTGATATTTTCCGGAATTATTGATTCAGGGATTATTGATATTTTTAAGTTATTACGCCATTGTTTTATTGCGGTAAAAATTGCTGACACACGCATATTGTACGTTGTACGAGTAATCTTCTAGGAATGCACGGGTATATCTTCTAACCTACGAGAATATAAGTAGTACAGGTATATTGGCATATATTTTGACATATATATTGGAATCAAGTACAGTCTTCTGGTATGAAGATTAAGGGGATTAATTATATATTCAATTTATTACGTCGTCTGTTGTATTTTACCAAAAAACATTTGTGACTCATATTGCAAAACGGGTAATCTTCTACTAATAATCGGACATTATAAGTAGTACGTGTATATCTTCCCATATAATTTTAGCACTTTAATTTTGACATATATTGGAATAAATGACTGTCTTCAGATTTAAAGATTACGGGTTTATTGGTATTTTCAATTTATACATGTAATCTACTAATACAGGTTATATTTTCTAATATTCGCGTATATAATTAGTACGGGTCCCATACAATTTTAACGCTTTTATTTTGCATATATTGATTCAATTCCATATTTTTTTTATATTTGCTTACATAAGGGGTCCAAGATGTTTTATTCTTCAGATATGTCCATGAAGATAATTTTATATAGCGAGAACAGAGATTCTTAAACTTCTTTTTAGGAGCATTATATTAAATATTTTAACAGAATATTTTGATTAAACATGTCATTTAGTATACTATAAGAATTTGGGCATGATTATGAATTTCAAGTTTCTTTATATTATATACTCCGTACGAAGAACGGGTATGCTGCTAGTCTATATAAATAAAAATGAAAATCTGTCTGTCTGTCTGTCTGTCTGTCTGTCTGTCTGTCTGTCTGTCTGTCTGTCTGTCTGTCTGTCTGTCTGTCTGTCCGTCTGTCTGTCACACCATCACGGGAGAACGGCTGAACCGAATTTGATGAAATTTTGTGGGTAGCCCAGAAATAGCCCCACTTAAAATTATATCCGTGTTTTGAGTTTCTACGACCAATGGTTCTCGAGATATTAGTAAAAAACGAAATTTTCGTTTGTCTCATCATCACGGAAAAACGGCTGAACCGAATTTAATGAAATTTGGTGGATAGCCTTGAAATATCCCCCCATAAATTTTGTCCAAGTTTCGAGTTTCTAAGACCTGGGGTTGTCGAGATATTAATGAAAAACGGAACTTTTTCCTTGGAGTTCTACTCCCTAACTCCGTGGTTTATCCAAACGAAAAGCTTGAAAATCGTTTGAAAGTGAATTAAAATTTAATCTCTGAGTTTGATGGGAGATTTTTTGCGTTAATTAGTCACTTTCTGAAAACATGAATTGTTTGAAACATGATTTAAAGGGGGAAATCTATCTCCATGGTTCATGGTTTATTTAAAACAAGCTTTTACGGAACAATGAGAAGTATAGAGAAATCAAAATCGTTATTTAATTTCGCAGTTTATGTTATAAGACATGACATATTTAACATGTTATAAGATTCTATCTTATATCATGTTATTCAGAAAGGCAATTAAATTAAGTCTGTCTGTTAATTTTAATAATTATTTTTTCGATTTGAATAATAAATAAATGGATATAAAAATATATTTTAGAAAAGAACGATTTGATTTTTCTTATAGCATTTTTGACTGGATAATATCAATTACGGTCTTCAGGTTTAAAAATTATTATTATTTATATTTTCGGGGATTATTGATTCAAGGATTATTGATATTTTCAAGTTATTATGCAATTATTTTATTATGACAAAAATTGTTTAAACTCATATATTGTATGTTGTACGAATCTTCTACAAATACAGGTGTATATCTTTTAATCTACGAGAATATAAGTAGTACAGGTATATTGACATATGTTTTGATATATATTGGCATATATTGGAATCAATTACGACCTTCTGGTATAAAGAGTACGGATATTATTGATGTTTTCAATTTATTACGTCATCTCTTTTATTTTGGCAAATATTTTTGAGACGCATATTGTAATACGGGTAATCTTCTACTAACACATTTGCATATTTTCTGATCTGCGACAATATAATTAGTACGGGGTTGCATATATTCATTCAATTCCTATTTTTTCTTCTGTAAATTTGCTTACAAAAGGGGGCAGGATGTTTTATTCTTCAGATCTGATCGTGAAGATAATTTTGCATAGTGAGAACATATATTCTTAAACTTCTCTTTAGGAGCAATAAATTTAATATTTTAACAGAATTTGCACATGATTGCGAACTTTAAGTTTCTTTAAATTATACACTCCGTACGAATAACGGGTGTGCTGTTAGTGGTTAATAAATTTTAACATTTTAGGAGGATATATCATGTTGCTCGGCATCGCAATTAAATTAAATGTGTTTGTTAATGTTTTTATTATTTTTTTTCGATTTAAATAATAAATAAATGGATAAATGGATATAAAAGTATATCTTATGAATGGACGGTTTGATTTTTCTTTTAATTATATTAATTGCTGACTGCGTACATCAATTTCATTTATTTTGGCAAAGAGTTTTCAAGTTTATATCGTATTTAGCTACTAAACTCATATATTGTGTTTAGCCAATAAATTCATATAGCCGATTGTTGAAACAGAAAAAGAGTAGAGCGGGTATATCTTCTAATACAATTGTAGTGTTTTCATTTAGTATATTGAAACGGGATAAGAATGTTTCATTCAGATCTGCAAATTCAAAGCTACGAATTTGGAGGGATATCGCTAATTTGACAACTTTTCTTAAACTTTGCCAAATTGACGAAAATGTCGCCAAATTGATATAAACGACACACAAACAGCTGCCATAAACCTTCGGGTTGGTCGTGTGGCTTGGGTCTTCTACATATCAATGAAATTTTTTTTTGTTTTGTTAGAAGAGAGTACTGAAATGATGTTTGGTTAGCATTTATCTGTCAGACCAACCATCCTACTTAGTAATACATTTAGCGAATTTTTAAAATGTCACCAAATTGATAAAAATGTTTTCAAATCTATAAAAATATCTTGAAATTGATAAAATTGCGCTACATAAATGATATTAATTGTTTTTTGTTAGGGGATAGTATTGTGATGATATTTCGTCAATTTGTCGCAAAGTGGAACTGTCAGTTCTACAGTCCCACTTGGCGATAAATTTGGCGATTTTTTAAAATGTCGCTAATTTGACGAAACTGTCGCCAAATGTTCCATAGAAATATAACTATTTAGACGATATTTTTTCTACCAATTTATTTGAAGCAAATGATATCATGTCGCTTAGCAACGGATTTAAATCCAATGTGTTTATGCGGCAGACGATTTTTATTAAATCCTTTCCGATTTGAATAATGAAGATATGTATATAAAATAAATTTCATTGCCATTTCATTTTGGACTGGATAATATCAATTATACTCTTCAGGTTTAAACATTATTATTATTGATATTTTCCGGAATTATTGATTCAGGGATTATTGATATTTTTAAGTTATTACGCCATTGTTTTATTGCGGTAAAAATTGCTGACACACGCATATTGTACGTTGTACGAGTAATCTTCTAGGAATGCACGGGTATATCTTCTAACCTACGAGAATATAAGTAGTACAGGTATATTGGCATATATTTTGACATATATATTGGAATCAAGTACAGTCTTCTGGTATGAAGATTAAGGGGATTAATTATATATTCAATTTATTACGTCGTCTGTTGTATTTTACCAAAAAACATTTGTGACTCATATTGCAAAACGGGTAATCTTCTACTAATAATCGGACATTATAAGTAGTACGTGTACTTCCCATATAATTTTAGCACTTTAATTTTGACATATATTGGAATAAATGACTGTCTTCAGATTTAAAGATTACGGGTTTATTGGTATTTTCAATTTATACATGTAATCTACTAATACAGGTTATATTTTCTAATATTCGCGTATATAATTAGTACGGGTCCCATACAATTTTAACGCTTTTATTTTGCATATATTGATTCAATTCCATATTTTTTTTATATTTGCTTACATAAGGGGTCCAAGATGTTTTATTCTTCAGATATGTCCATGAAGATAATTTTATATAGCGAGAACAGAGATTCTTAAACTTCTTTTTAGGAGCATTATATTAAATATTTTAACAGAATATTTTGATTAAACATGTCATTTAGTATACTATAAGAATTTGGGCATGATTATGAATTTCAAGTTTCTTTATATTATATACTCCGTACGAAGAACGGGTATGCTGCTAGTCTATATAAATAAAAATGAAAATCTGTCTGTCTGTCTGTCTGTCTGTCTGTCTGTCTGTCTGTCTGTCTGTCTGTCTGTCTGTCTGTCTGTCTGTCTGTCTGTCCGTCTGTCTGTCACACCATCACGGGAGAACGGCTGAACCGAATTTGATGAAATTTTGTGGGTAGCCCAGAAATAGCCCCACTTAAAATTATATCCGTGTTTTGAGTTTCTACGACCAGTGGTTCTCGAGATATTAGTAAAAAACGAAATTTTCGTTTGTCTCATCATCACGGAAAAACGGCTGAACCGAATTTAATGAAATTTGGTGGATAGCCTTGAAATATCCCCCCATAAATTTTGTCCAAGTTTCGAGTTTCTAAGACCTGGGGTTGTCGAGATATTAATGAAAAACGGAACTTTTTCCTTGGAGTTCTACTCCCTAACTCCGTGGTTTATCCAAACGAAAAGCTTGAAAATCGTTTGAAAGTGAATTAAAATTTAATCTCTGAGTTTGATGGGAGATTTTTTGCGTTAATTAGTCACTTTCTGAAAACATGAATTGTTTGAAACATGATTTAAAGGGGGAAATCTATCTCCATGGTTCATGGTTTATTTAAAACAAGCTTTTACGGAACAATGAGAAGTATAGAGAAATCAAAATCGTTATTTAATTTCGCAGTTTATGTTATAAGACATGACATATTTAACATGTTATAAGATTCTATCTTATATCATGTTATTCAGAAAGGCAATTAAATTAAGTCTGTCTGTTAATTTTAATAATTATTTTTTCGATTTGAATAATAAATAAATGGATATAAAAATATATTTTAGAAAAGAACGATTTGATTTTTCTTATAGCATTTTTGACTGGATAATATCAATTACGGTCTTCAGGTTTAAAAATTATTATTATTTATATTTTCGGGGATTATTGATTCAAGGATTATTGATATTTTCAAGTTATTATGCAATTATTTTATTATGACAAAAATTGTTTAAACTCATATATTGTATGTTGTACGAATCTTCTACAAATACAGGTGTATATCTTTTAATCTACGAGAATATAAGTAGTACAGGTATATTGACATATGTTTTGATATATATTGGCATATATTGGAATCAATTACGACCTTCTGGTATAAAGAGTACGGATATTATTGATGTTTTCAATTTATTACGTCATCTCTTTTATTTTGGCAAATATTTTTGAGACGCATATTGTAATACGGGTAATCTTCTACTAACACATTTGCATATTTTCTGATCTGCGACAATATAATTAGTACGGGGTTGCATATATTCATTCAATTCCTATTTTTTCTTCTGTAAATTTGCTTACAAAAGGGGGCAGGATGTTTTATTCTTCAGATCTGATCGTGAAGATAATTTTGCATAGTGAGAACATATATTCTTAAACTTCTCTTTAGGAGCAATAAATTTAATATTTTAACAGAATTTGCACATGATTGCGAACTTTAAGTTTCTTTAAATTATACACTCCGTACGAATAACGGGTGTGCTGTTAGTGGTTAATAAATTTTAACATTTTAGGAGGATATATCATGTTGCTCGGCATCGCAATTAAATTAAATGTGTTTGTTAATGTTTTTATTATTTTTTTTCGATTTAAATAATAAATAAATGGATAAATGGATATAAAAGTATATCTTATGAATGGACGGTTTGATTTTTCTTTTAATTATATTAATTGCTGACTGCGTACATCAATTTCATTTATTTTGGCAAAGAGTTTTCAAGTTTATATCGTATTTAGCTACTAAACTCATATATTGTGTTTAGCCAATAAATTCATATAGCCGATTGTTGAAACAGAAAAAGAGTAGAGCGGGTATATCTTCTAATACAATTGTAGTGTTTTCATTTAGTATATTGAAACGGGATAAGAATGTTTCATTCAGATCTGCAAATTCAAAGCTACGAATTTGGAGGGATATCGCTAATTTGACAACTTTTCTTAAACTTTGCCAAATTGACGGAAATGTCGCCAAATTGATATAAACGACACACAAACAGCTGCCATAAACCTTCGGGTTGGTCGTGTGGCTTGGGTCTTCTACATATCAATGAAATTTTTTTTTGTTTTGTTAGAAGAGAGTACTGAAATGATGTTTGGTTAGCATTTATCTGTCAGACCAACCATCCTACTTAGTAATACATTTAGCGAATTTTTAAAATGTCACCAAATTGATAAAAATGTTTTCAAATCTATAAAAATATCTTGAAATTGATAAAATTGCGCTACATAAATGATATTAATTGTTTTTTGTTAGGGGATAGTATTGTGATGATATTTCGTCAATTTGTCGCAAAGTGGAACTGTCAGTTCTACAGTCCCACTTGGCGATAAATTTGGCGATTTTTTAAAATGTCGCTAATTTGACGAAACTGTCGCCAAATGTTCCATAGAAATATAACTATTTAGACGATATTTTTTCTACCAATTTATTTGAAGCAAATGATATCATGTCGCTTAGCAACGGATTTAAATCCAATGTGTTTATGCGGCAGACGATTTTTATTAAATCCTTTCCGATTTGAATAATGAAGATATGTATATAAAATAAATTTCATTGCCATTTCATTTTGGACTGGATAATATCAATTATACTCTTCAGGTTTAAACATTATTATTATTGATATTTTCCGGAATTATTGATTCAGGGATTATTGATATTTTTAAGTTATTACGCCATTGTTTTATTGCGGTAAAAATTGCTGACACACGCATATTGTACGTTGTACGAGTAATCTTCTAGGAATGCACGGGTATATCTTCTAACCTACGAGAATATAAGTAGTACAGGTATATTGGCATATATTTTGACATATATATTGGAATCAAGTACAGTCTTCTGGTATGAAGATTAAGGGGATTAATTATATATTCAATTTATTACGTCGTCTGTTGTATTTTACCAAAAAACATTTGTGACTCATATTGCAAAACGGGTAATCTTCTACTAATAATCGGACATTATAAGTAGTACGTGTATATCTTCCCATATAATTTTAGCACTTTAATTTTGACATATATTGGAATAAATGACTGTCTTCAGATTTAAAGATTACGGGTTTATTGGTATTTTCAATTTATACATGTAATCTACTAATACAGGTTATATTTTCTAATATTCGCGTATATAATTAGTACGGGTCCCATACAATTTTAACGCTTTTATTTTGCATATATTGATTCAATTCCATATTTTTTTTATATTTGCTTACATAAGGGGTCCAAGATGTTTTATTCTTCAGATATGTCCATGAAGATAATTTTATATAGCGAGAACAGAGATTCTTAAACTTCTTTTTAGGAGCATTATATTAAATATTTTAACAGAATATTTTGATTAAACATGTCATTTAGTATACTATAAGAATTTGGGCATGATTATGAATTTCAAGTTTCTTTATATTATATACTCCGTACGAAGAACGGGTATGCTGCTAGTCTATATAAATAAAAATGAAAATCTGTCTGTCTGTCTGTCTGTCTGTCTGTCTGTCTGTCTGTCTGTCTGTCTGTCTGTCTGTCTGTCTGTCTGTCTGTCTGTCTGTCTGTCTGTCTGTCTGTCACACCATCACGGGAGAACGGCTGAACCGAATTTGATGAAATTTTGTGGGTAGCCCAGAAATAGCCCCACTTAAAATTATATCCGTGTTTTGAGTTTCTACGACCAGTGGTTCTCGAGATATTAGTAAAAAACGAAATTTTCGTTTGTCTCATCATCACGGAAAAACGGCTGAACCGAATTTAATGAAATTTGGTGAATAGCCTTGAAATATCCCCCCATAAATTTTGTCCAAGTTTCGAGTTTCTAAGACCTGGGGTTGTCGAGATATTAATGAAAAACGGAACTTTTTCCTTGGAGTTCTACTCCCTAACTCCGTGGTTTATCCAAACGAAAAGCTTGAAAATCGTTTGAAAGTGAATTAAAATTTAATCTCTGAGTTTGATGGGAGATTTTTTGCGTTAATTAGTCACTTTCTGAAAACATGAATTGTTTGAAACATGATTTAAAGGGGGAAATCTATCTCCATGGTTCATGGTTTATTTAAAACAAGCTTTTACGGAACAATGAGAAGTATAGAGAAATCAAAATCGTTATTTAATTTCGCAGTTTATGTTATAAGACATGACATATTTAACATGTTATAAGATTCTATCTTATATCATGTTATTCAGAAAGGCAATTAAATTAAGTCTGTCTGTTAATTTTAATAATTATTTTTTCGATTTGAATAATAAATAAATGGATATAAAAATATATTTTAGAAAAGAACGATTTGATTTTTCTTATAGCATTTTTGACTGGATAATATCAATTACGGTCTTCAGGTTTAAAAATTATTATTATTTATATTTTCGGGGATTATTGATTCAAGGATTATTGATATTTTCAAGTTATTATGCAATTATTTTATTATGACAAAAATTGTTTAAACTCATATATTGTATGTTGTACGAATCTTCTACAAATACAGGTGTATATCTTTTAATCTACGAGAATATAAGTAGTACAGGTATATTGACATATGTTTTGATATATATTGGCATATATTGGAATCAATTACGACCTTCTGGTATAAAGAGTACGGATATTATTGATGTTTTCAATTTATTACGTCATCTCTTTTATTTTGGCAAATATTTTTGAGACGCATATTGTAATACGGGTAATCTTCTACTAACACATTTGCATATTTTCTGATCTGCGACAATATAATTAGTACGGGGTTGCATATATTCATTCAATTCCTATTTTTTCTTCTGTAAATTTGCTTACAAAAGGGGGCAGGATGTTTTATTCTTCAGATCTGATCGTGAAGATAATTTTGCATAGTGAGAACATATATTCTTAAACTTCTCTTTAGGAGCAATAAATTTAATATTTTAACAGAATTTGCACATGATTGCGAACTTTAAGTTTCTTTAAATTATACACTCCGTACGAATAACGGGTGTGCTGTTAGTGGTTAATAAATTTTAACATTTTAGGAGGATATATCATGTTGCTCGGCATCGCAATTAAATTAAATGTGTTTGTTAATGTTTTTATTATTTTTTTTCGATTTAAATAATAAATAAATGGATAAATGGATATAAAAGTATATCTTATGAATGGACGGTTTGATTTTTCTTTTAATTATATTAATTGCTGACTGCGTACATCAATTTCATTTATTTTGGCAAAGAGTTTTCAAGTTTATATCGTATTTAGCTACTAAACTCATATATTGTGTTTAGCCAATAAATTCATATAGCCGATTGTTGAAACAGAAAAAGAGTAGAGCGGGTATATCTTCTAATACAATTGTAGTGTTTTCATTTAGTATATTGAAACGGGATAAGAATGTTTCATTCAGATCTGCAAATTCAAAGCTACGAATTTGGAGGGATATCGCTAATTTGACAACTTTTCTTAAACTTTGCCAAATTGACGGAAATGTCGCCAAATTGATATAAACGACACACAAACAGCTGCCATAAACCTTCGGGTTGGTCGTGTGGCTTGGGTCTTCTACATATCAATGAAATTTTTTTTTGTTTTGTTAGAAGAGAGTACTGAAATGATGTTTGGTTAGCATTTATCTGTCAGACCAACCATCCTACTTAGTAATACATTTAGCGAATTTTTAAAATGTCACCAAATTGATAAAAATGTTTTCAAATCTATAAAAATATCTTGAAATTGATAAAATTGCGCTACATAAATGATATTAATTGTTTTTTGTTAGGGGATAGTATTGTGATGATATTTCGTCAATTTGTCGCAAAGTGGAACTGTCAGTTCTACAGTCCCACTTGGCGATAAATTTGGCGATTTTTTAAAATGTCGCTAATTTGACGAAACTGTCGCCAAATGTTCCATAGAAATATAACTATTTAGACGATATTTTTTCTACCAATTTATTTGAAGCAAATGATATCATGTCGCTTAGCAACGGATTTAAATCCAATGTGTTTATGCGGCAGACGATTTTTATTAAATCCTTTCCGATTTGAATAATGAAGATATGTATATAAAATAAATTTCATTGCCATTTCATTTTGGACTGGATAATATCAATTATACTCTTCAGGTTTAAACATTATTATTATTGATATTTTCCGGAATTATTGATTCAGGGATTATTGATATTTTTAAGTTATTACGCCATTGTTTTATTGCGGTAAAAATTGCTGACACACGCATATTGTACGTTGTACGAGTAATCTTCTAGGAATGCACGGGTATATCTTCTAACCTACGAGAATATAAGTAGTACAGGTATATTGGCATATATTTTGACATATATATTGGAATCAAGTACAGTCTTCTGGTATGAAGATTAAGGGGATTAATTATATATTCAATTTATTACGTCGTCTGTTGTATTTTACCAAAAAACATTTGTGACTCATATTGCAAAACGGGTAATCTTCTACTAATAATCGGACATTATAAGTAGTACGTGTATATCTTCCCATATAATTTTAGCACTTTAATTTTGACATATATTGGAATAAATGACTGTCTTCAGATTTAAAGATTACGGGTTTATTGGTATTTTCAATTTATACATGTAATCTACTAATACAGGTTATATTTTCTAATATTCGCGTATATAATTAGTACGGGTCCCATACAATTTTAACGCTTTTATTTTGCATATATTGATTCAATTCCATATTTTTTTTATATTTGCTTACATAAGGGGTCCAAGATGTTTTATTCTTCAGATATGTCCATGAAGATAATTTTATATAGCGAGAACAGAGATTCTTAAACTTCTTTTTAGGAGCATTATATTAAATATTTTAACAGAATATTTTGATTAAACATGTCATTTAGTATACTATAAGAATTTGGGCATGATTATGAATTTCAAGTTTCTTTATATTATATACTCCGTACGAAGAACGGGTATGCTGCTAGTCTATATAAATAAAAATGAAAATCTGTCTGTCTGTCTGTCTGTCTGTCTGTCTGTCTGTCTGTCTGTCTGTCTGTCTGTCTGTCTGTCTGTCTGTCTGTCTGTCTGTCTGTCTGTCCGTCTGTCTGTCACACCATCACGGGAGAACGGCTGAACCGAATTTGATGAAATTTTGTGGGTAGCCCAGAAATAGCCCCACTTAAAATTATATCCGTGTTTTGAGTTTCTACGACCAGTGGTTCTCGAGATATTAGTAAAAAACGAAATTTTCGTTTGTCTCATCATCACGGAAAAACGGCTGAACCGAATTTAATGAAATTTGGTGGATAGCCTTGAAATATCCCCCCATAAATTTTGTCCAAGTTTCGAGTTTCTAAGACCTGGGGTTGTCGAGATATTAATGAAAAACGGAACTTTTTCCTTGGAGTTCTACTCCCTAACTCCGTGGTTTATCCAAACGAAAAGCTTGAAAATCGTTTGAAAGTGAATTAAAATTTAATCTCTGAGTTTGATGGGAGATTTTTTGCGTTAATTAGTCACTTTCTGAAAACATGAATTGTTTGAAACATGATTTAAAGGGGGAAATCTATCTCCATGGTTCATGGTTTATTTAAAACAAGCTTTTACGGAACAATGAGAAGTATAGAGAAATCAAAATCGTTATTTAATTTCGCAGTTTATGTTATAAGACATGACATATTTAACATGTTATAAGATTCTATCTTATATCATGTTATTCAGAAAGGCAATTAAATTAAGTCTGTCTGTTAATTTTAATAATTATTTTTTCGATTTGAATAATAAATAAATGGATATAAAAATATATTTTAGAAAAGAACGATTTGATTTTTCTTATAGCATTTTTGACTGGATAATATCAATTACGGTCTTCAGGTTTAAAAATTATTATTATTTATATTTTCGGGGATTATTGATTCAAGGATTATTGATATTTTCAAGTTATTATGCAATTATTTTATTATGACAAAAATTGTTTAAACTCATATATTGTATGTTGTACGAATCTTCTACAAATACAGGTGTATATCTTTTAATCTACGAGAATATAAGTAGTACAGGTATATTGACATATGTTTTGATATATATTGGCATATATTGGAATCAATTACGACCTTCTGGTATAAAGAGTACGGATATTATTGATGTTTTCAATTTATTACGTCATCTCTTTTATTTTGGCAAATATTTTTGAGACGCATATTGTAATACGGGTAATCTTCTACTAACACATTTGCATATTTTCTGATCTGCGACAATATAATTAGTACGGGGTTGCATATATTCATTCAATTCCTATTTTTTCTTCTGTAAATTTGCTTACAAAAGGGGGCAGGATGTTTTATTCTTCAGATCTGATCGTGAAGATAATTTTGCATAGTGAGAACATATATTCTTAAACTTCTCTTTAGGAGCAATAAATTTAATATTTTAACAGAATTTGCACATGATTGCGAACTTTAAGTTTCTTTAAATTATACACTCCGTACGAATAACGGGTGTGCTGTTAGTGGTTAATAAATTTTAACATTTTAGGAGGATATATCATGTTGCTCGGCATCGCAATTAAATTAAATGTGTTTGTTAATGTTTTTATTATTTTTTTTCGATTTAAATAATAAATAAATGGATAAATGGATATAAAAGTATATCTTATGAATGGACGGTTTGATTTTTCTTTTAATTATATTAATTGCTGACTGCGTACATCAATTTCATTTATTTTGGCAAAGAGTTTTCAAGTTTATATCGTATTTAGCTACTAAACTCATATATTGTGTTTAGCCAATAAATTCATATAGCCGATTGTTGAAACAGAAAAAGAGTAGAGCGGGTATATCTTCTAATACAATTGTAGTGTTTTCATTTAGTATATTGAAACGGGATAAGAATGTTTCATTCAGATCTGCAAATTCAAAGCTACGAATTTGGAGGGATATCGCTAATTTGACAACTTTTCTTAAACTTTGCCAAATTGACGGAAATGTCGCCAAATTGATATAAACGACACACAAACAGCTGCCATAAACCTTCGGGTTGGTCGTGTGGCTTGGGTCTTCTACATATCAATGAAATTTTTTTTTGTTTTGTTAGAAGAGAGTACTGAAATGATGTTTGGTTAGCATTTATCTGTCAGACCAACCATCCTACTTAGTAATACATTTAGCGAATTTTTAAAATGTCACCAAATTGATAAAAATGTTTTCAAATCTATAAAAATATCTTGAAATTGATAAAATTGCGCTACATAAATGATATTAATTGTTTTTTGTTAGGGGATAGTATTGTGATGATATTTCGTCAATTTGTCGCAAAGTGGAACTGTCAGTTCTACAGTCCCACTTGGCGATAAATTTGGCGATTTTTTAAAATGTCGCTAATTTGACGAAACTGTCGCCAAATGTTCCATAGAAATATAACTATTTAGACGATATTTTTTCTACCAATTTATTTGAAGCAAATGATATCATGTCGCTTAGCAACGGATTTAAATCCAATGTGTTTATGCGGCAGACGATTTTTATTAAATCCTTTCCGATTTGAATAATGAAGATATGTATATAAAATAAATTTCATTGCCATTTCATTTTGGACTGGATAATATCAATTATACTCTTCAGGTTTAAACATTATTATTATTGATATTTTCCGGAATTATTGATTCAGGGATTATTGATATTTTTAAGTTATTACGCCATTGTTTTATTGCGGTAAAAATTGCTGACACACGCATATTGTACGTTGTACGAGTAATCTTCTAGGAATGCACGGGTATATCTTCTAACCTACGAGAATATAAGTAGTACAGGTATATTGGCATATATTTTGACATATATATTGGAATCAAGTACAGTCTTCTGGTATGAAGATTAAGGGGATTAATTATATATTCAATTTATTACGTCGTCTGTTGTATTTTACCAAAAAACATTTGTGACTCATATTGCAAAACGGGTAATCTTCTACTAATAATCGGACATTATAAGTAGTACGTGTATATCTTCCCATATAATTTTAGCACTTTAATTTTGACATATATTGGAATAAATGACTGTCTTCAGATTTAAAGATTACGGGTTTATTGGTATTTTCAATTTATACATGTAATCTACTAATACAGGTTATATTTTCTAATATTCGCGTATATAATTAGTACGGGTCCCATACAATTTTAACGCTTTTATTTTGCATATATTGATTCAATTCCATATTTTTTTTATATTTGCTTACATAAGGGGTCCAAGATGTTTTATTCTTCAGATATGTCCATGAAGATAATTTTATATAGCGAGAACAGAGATTCTTAAACTTCTTTTTAGGAGCATTATATTAAATATTTTAACAGAATATTTTGATTAAACATGTCATTTAGTATACTATAAGAATTTGGGCATGATTATGAATTTCAAGTTTCTTTATATTATATACTCCGTACGAAGAACGGGTATGCTGCTAGTCTATATAAATAAAAATGAAAATCTGTCTGTCTGTCTGTCTGTCTGTCTGTCTGTCTGTCTGTCTGTCTGTCTGTCTGTCTGTCTGTCTGTCTGTCTGTCTGTCTGTCTGTCCGTCTGTCTGTCACACCATCACGGGAGAACGGCTGAACCGAATTTGATGAAATTTTGTGGGTAGCCCAGAAATAGCCCCACTTAAAATTATATCCGTGTTTTGAGTTTCTACGACCAGTGGTTCTCGAGATATTAGTAAAAAACGAAATTTTCGTTTGTCTCATCATCACGGAAAAACGGCTGAACCGAATTTAATGAAATTTGGTGGATAGCCTTGAAATATCCCCCCATAAATTTTGTCCAAGTTTCGAGTTTCTAAGACCTGGGGTTGTCGAGATATTAATGAAAAACGGAACTTTTTCCTTGGAGTTCTACTCCCTAACTCCGTGGTTTATCCAAACGAAAAGCTTGAAAATCGTTTGAAAGTGAATTAAAATTTAATCTCTGAGTTTGATGGGAGATTTTTTGCGTTAATTAGTCACTTTCTGAAAACATGAATTGTTTGAAACATGATTTAAAGGGGGAAATCTATCTCCATGGTTCATGGTTTATTTAAAACAAGCTTTTACGGAACAATGAGAAGTATAGAGAAATCAAAATCGTTATTTAATTTCGCAGTTTATGTTATAAGACATGACATATTTAACATGTTATAAGATTCTATCTTATATCATGTTATTCAGAAAGGCAATTAAATTAAGTCTGTCTGTTAATTTTAATAATTATTTTTTCGATTTGAATAATAAATAAATGGATATAAAAATATATTTTAGAAAAGAACGATTTGATTTTTCTTATAGCATTTTTGACTGGATAATATCAATTACGGTCTTCAGGTTTAAAAATTATTATTATTTATATTTTCGGGGATTATTGATTCAAGGATTATTGATATTTTCAAGTTATTATGCAATTATTTTATTATGACAAAAATTGTTTAAACTCATATATTGTATGTTGTACGAATCTTCTACAAATACAGGTGTATATCTTTTAATCTACGAGAATATAAGTAGTACAGGTATATTGACATATGTTTTGATATATATTGGCATATATTGGAATCAATTACGACCTTCTGGTATAAAGAGTACGGATATTATTGATGTTTTCAATTTATTACGTCATCTCTTTTATTTTGGCAAATATTTTTGAGACGCATATTGTAATACGGGTAATCTTCTACTAACACATTTGCATATTTTCTGATCTGCGACAATATAATTAGTACGGGGTTGCATATATTCATTCAATTCCTATTTTTTCTTCTGTAAATTTGCTTACAAAAGGGGGCAGGATGTTTTATTCTTCAGATCTGATCGTGAAGATAATTTTGCATAGTGAGAACATATATTCTTAAACTTCTCTTTAGGAGCAATAAATTTAATATTTTAACAGAATTTGCACAT
This sequence comes from Amaurobius ferox, assembly GCA_951213105.1. Lineage (NCBI taxonomy): Eukaryota > Metazoa > Arthropoda > Arachnida > Araneae > Amaurobiidae > Amaurobius > Amaurobius ferox. The sequence goes on along the minus strand of OX578141.1, from coordinate 97,908,993 downwards.
GATTGCGAACTTTAAGTTTCTTTAAATTATACACTGCGTACGAATAACGGGTGTGCTGTTAGTGGTTAATAAATTTTAACATTTTAGGAGGATATATCATGTTGCTCGGCATCGCAATTAAATTAAATGTGTTTGTTAATGTTTTTATTATTTTTTTTCGATTTAAATAATAAATAAATGGATAAATGGATATAAAAGTATATCTTATGAATGGACGGTTTGATTTTTCTTTTAATTATATTAATTGCTGACTGCGTACATCAATTTCATTTATTTTGGCAAAGAGTTTTCAAGTTTATATCGTATTTAGCTACTAAACTCATATATTGTGTTTAGCCAATAAATTCATATAGCCGATTGTTGAAACAGAAAAAGAGTAGAGCGGGTATATCTTCTAATACAATTGTAGTGTTTTCATTTAGTATATTGAAACGGGATAAGAATGTTTCATTCAGATCTGCAAATTCAAAGCTACGAATTTGGAGGGATATCGCTAATTTGACAACTTTTCTTAAACTTTGCCAAATTGACGGAAATGTCGCCAAATTGATATAAACGACACACAAACAGCTGCCATAAACCTTCGGGTTGGTCGTGTGGCTTGGGTCTTCTACATATCAATGAAATTTTTTTTTGTTTTGTTAGAAGAGAGTACTGAAATGATGTTTGGTTAGCATTTATCTGTCAGACCAACCATCCTACTTAGTAATACATTTAGCGAATTTTTAAAATGTCACCAAATTGATAAAAATGTTTTCAAATCTATAAAAATATCTTGAAATTGATAAAATTGCGCTACATAAATGATATTAATTGTTTTTTGTTAGGGGATAGTATTGTGATGATATTTCGTCAATTTGTCGCAAAGTGGAACTGTCAGTTCTACAGTCCCACTTGGCGATAAATTTGGCGATTTTTTAAAATGTCGCTAATTTGACGAAACTGTCGCCAAATGTTCCATAGAAATATAACTATTTAGACGATATTTTTTCTACCAATTTATTTGAAGCAAATGATATCATGTCGCTTAGCAACGGATTTAAATCCAATGTGTTTATGCGGCAGACGATTTTTATTAAATCCTTTCCGATTTGAATAATGAAGATATGTATATAAAATAAATTTCATTGCCATTTCATTTTGGACTGGATAATATCAATTATACTCTTCAGGTTTAAACATTATTATTATTGATATTTTCCGGAATTATTGATTCAGGGATTATTGATATTTTTAAGTTATTACGCCATTGTTTTATTGCGGTAAAAATTGCTGACACACGCATATTGTACGTTGTACGAGTAATCTTCTAGGAATGCACGGGTATATCTTCTAACCTACGAGAATATAAGTAGTACAGGTATATTGGCATATATTTTGACATATATATTGGAATCAAGTACAGTCTTCTGGTATGAAGATTAAGGGGATTAATTATATATTCAATTTATTACGTCGTCTGTTGTATTTTACCAAAAAACATTTGTGACTCATATTGCAAAACGGGTAATCTTCTACTAATAATCGGACATTATAAGTAGTACGTGTATATCTTCCCATATAATTTTAGCACTTTAATTTTGACATATATTGGAATAAATGACTGTCTTCAGATTTAAAGATTACGGGTTTATTGGTATTTTCAATTTATACATGTAATCTACTAATACAGGTTATATTTTCTAATATTCGCGTATATAATTAGTACGGGTCCCATACAATTTTAACGCTTTTATTTTGCATATATTGATTCAATTCCATATTTTTTTTATATTTGCTTACATAAGGGGTCCAAGATGTTTTATTCTTCAGATATGTCCATGAAGATAATTTTATATAGCGAGAACAGAGATTCTTAAACTTCTTTTTAGGAGCATTATATTAAATATTTTAACAGAATATTTTGATTAAACATGTCATTTAGTATACTATAAGAATTTGGGCATGATTATGAATTTCAAGTTTCTTTATATTATATACTCCGTACGAAGAACGGGTATGCTGCTAGTCTATATAAATAAAAATGAAAATCTGTCTGTCTGTCTGTCTGTCTGTCTGTCTGTCTGTCTGTCTGTCTGTCTGTCTGTCTGTCTGTCTGTCTGTCCGTCTGTCTGTCACACCATCACGGGAGAACGGCTGAACCGAATTTGATGAAATTTTGTGGGTAGCCCAGAAATAGCCCCACTTAAAATTATATCCGTGTTTTGAGTTTCTACGACCAGTGGTTCTCGAGATATTAGTAAAAAACGAAATTTTCGTTTGTCTCATCATCACGGAAAAACGGCTGAACCGAATTTAATGAAATTTGGTGAATAGCCTTGAAATATCCCCCCATAAATTTTGTCCAAGTTTCGAGTTTCTAAGACCTGGGGTTGTCGAGATATTAATGAAAAACGGAACTTTTTCCTTGGAGTTCTACTCCCTAACTCCGTGGTTTATCCAAACGAAAAGCTTGAAAATCGTTTGAAAGTGAATTAAAATTTAATCTCTGAGTTTGATGGGAGATTTTTTGCGTTAATTAGTCACTTTCTGAAAACATGAATTGTTTGAAACATGATTTAAAGGGGGAAATCTATCTCCATGGTTCATGGTTTATTTAAAACAAGCTTTTACGGAACAATGAGAAGTATAGAGAAATCAAAATCGTTATTTAATTTCGCAGTTTATGTTATAAGACATGACATATTTAACATGTTATAAGATTCTATCTTATATCATGTTATTCAGAAAGGCAATTAAATTAAGTCTGTCTGTTAATTTTAATAATTATTTTTTCGATTTGAATAATAAATAAATGGATATAAAAATATATTTTAGAAAAGAACGATTTGATTTTTCTTATAGCATTTTTGACTGGATAATATCAATTACGGTCTTCAGGTTTAAAAATTATTATTATTTATATTTTCGGGGATTATTGATTCAAGGATTATTGATATTTTCAAGTTATTATGCAATTATTTTATTATGACAAAAATTGTTTAAACTCATATATTGTATGTTGTACGAATCTTCTACAAATACAGGTGTATATCTTTTAATCTACGAGAATATAAGTAGTACAGGTATATTGACATATGTTTTGATATATATTGGCATATATTGGAATCAATTACGACCTTCTGGTATAAAGAGTACGGATATTATTGATGTTTTCAATTTATTACGTCATCTCTTTTATTTTGGCAAATATTTTTGAGACGCATATTGTAATACGGGTAATCTTCTACTAACACATTTGCATATTTTCTGATCTGCGACAATATAATTAGTACGGGGTTGCATATATTCATTCAATTCCTATTTTTTCTTCTGTAAATTTGCTTACAAAAGGGGGCAGGATGTTTTATTCTTCAGATCTGATCGTGAAGATAATTTTGCATAGTGAGAACATATATTCTTAAACTTCTCTTTAGGAGCAATAAATTTAATATTTTAACAGAATTTGCACATGATTGCGAACTTTAAGTTTCTTTAAATTATACACTCCGTACGAATAACGGGTGTGCTGTTAGTGGTTAATAAATTTTAACATTTTAGGAGGATATATCATGTTGCTCGGCATCGCAATTAAATTAAATGTGTTTGTTAATGTTTTTATTATTTTTTTTCGATTTAAATAATAAATAAATGGATAAATGGATATAAAAGTATATCTTATGAATGGACGGTTTGATTTTTCTTTTAATTATATTAATTGCTGACTGCGTACATCAATTTCATTTATTTTGGCAAAGAGTTTTCAAGTTTATATCGTATTTAGCTACTAAACTCATATATTGTGTTTAGCCAATAAATTCATATAGCCGATTGTTGAAACAGAAAAAGAGTAGAGCGGGTATATCTTCTAATACAATTGTAGTGTTTTCATTTAGTATATTGAAACGGGATAAGAATGTTTCATTCAGATCTGCAAATTCAAAGCTACGAATTTGGAGGGATATCGCTAATTTGACAACTTTTCTTAAACTTTGCCAAATTGACGGAAATGTCGCCAAATTGATATAAACGACACACAAACAGCTGCCATAAACCTTCGGGTTGGTCGTGTGGCTTGGGTCTTCTACATATCAATGAAATTTTTTTTTGTTTTGTTAGAAGAGAGTACTGAAATGATGTTTGGTTAGCATTTATCTGTCAGACCAACCATCCTACTTAGTAATACATTTAGCGAATTTTTAAAATGTCACCAAATTGATAAAAATGTTTTCAAATCTATAAAAATATCTTGAAATTGATAAAATTGCGCTACATAAATGATATTAATTGTTTTTTGTTAGGGGATAGTATTGTGATGATATTTCGTCAATTTGTCGCAAAGTGGAACTGTCAGTTCTACAGTCCCACTTGGCGATAAATTTGGCGATTTTTTAAAATGTCGCTAATTTGACGAAACTGTCGCCAAATGTTCCATAGAAATATAACTATTTAGACGATATTTTTTCTACCAATTTATTTGAAGCAAATGATATCATGTCGCTTAGCAACGGATTTAAATCCAATGTGTTTATGCGGCAGACGATTTTTATTAAATCCTTTCCGATTTGAATAATGAAGATATGTATATAAAATAAATTTCATTGCCATTTCATTTTGGACTGGATAATATCAATTATACTCTTCAGGTTTAAACATTATTATTATTGATATTTTCCGGAATTATTGATTCAGGGATTATTGATATTTTTAAGTTATTACGCCATTGTTTTATTGCGGTAAAAATTGCTGACACACGCATATTGTACGTTGTACGAGTAATCTTCTAGGAATGCACGGGTATATCTTCTAACCTACGAGAATATAAGTAGTACAGGTATATTGGCATATATTTTGACATATATATTGGAATCAAGTACAGTCTTCTGGTATGAAGATTAAGGGGATTAATTATATATTCAATTTATTACGTCGTCTGTTGTATTTTACCAAAAAACATTTGTGACTCATATTGCAAAACGGGTAATCTTCTACTAATAATCGGACATTATAAGTAGTACGTGTATATCTTCCCATATAATTTTAGCACTTTAATTTTGACATATATTGGAATAAATGACTGTCTTCAGATTTAAAGATTACGGGTTTATTGGTATTTTCAATTTATACATGTAATCTACTAATACAGGTTATATTTTCTAATATTCGCGTATATAATTAGTACGGGTCCCATACAATTTTAACGCTTTTATTTTGCATATATTGATTCAATTCCATATTTTTTTTATATTTGCTTACATAAGGGGTCCAAGATGTTTTATTCTTCAGATATGTCCATGAAGATAATTTTATATAGCGAGAACAGAGATTCTTAAACTTCTTTTTAGGAGCATTATATTAAATATTTTAACAGAATATTTTGATTAAACATGTCATTTAGTATACTATAAGAATTTGGGCATGATTATGAATTTCAAGTTTCTTTATATTATATACTCCGTACGAAGAACGGGTATGCTGCTAGTCTATATAAATAAAAATGAAAATCTGTCTGTCTGTCTGTCTGTCTGTCTGTCTGTCTGTCTGTCTGTCTGTCTGTCTGTCTGTCTGTCTGTCTGTCTGTCCGTCTGTCTGTCACACCATCACGGGAGAACGGCTGAACCGAATTTGATGAAATTTTGTGGGTAGCCCAGAAATAGCCCCACTTAAAATTATATCCGTGTTTTGAGTTTCTACGACCAGTGGTTCTCGAGATATTAGTAAAAAACGAAATTTTCGTTTGTCTCATCATCACGGAAAAACGGCTGAACCGAATTTAATGAAATTTGGTGGATAGCCTTGAAATATCCCCCCATAAATTTTGTCCAAGTTTCGAGTTTCTAAGACCTGGGGTTGTCGAGATATTAATGAAAAACGGAACTTTTTCCTTGGAGTTCTACTCCCTAACTCCGTGGTTTATCCAAACGAAAAGCTTGAAAATCGTTTGAAAGTGAATTAAAATTTAATCTCTGAGTTTGATGGGAGATTTTTTGCGTTAATTAGTCACTTTCTGAAAACATGAATTGTTTGAAACATGATTTAAAGGGGGAAATCTATCTCCATGGTTCATGGTTTATTTAAAACAAGCTTTTACGGAACAATGAGAAGTATAGAGAAATCAAAATCGTTATTTAATTTCGCAGTTTATGTTATAAGACATGACATATTTAACATGTTATAAGATTCTATCTTATATCATGTTATTCAGAAAGGCAATTAAATTAAGTCTGTCTGTTAATTTTAATAATTATTTTTTCGATTTGAATAATAAATAAATGGATATAAAAATATATTTTAGAAAAGAACGATTTGATTTTTCTTATAGCATTTTTGACTGGATAATATCAATTACGGTCTTCAGGTTTAAAAATTATTATTATTTATATTTTCGGGGATTATTGATTCAAGGATTATTGATATTTTCAAGTTATTATGCAATTATTTTATTATGACAAAAATTGTTTAAACTCATATATTGTATGTTGTACGAATCTTCTACAAATACAGGTGTATATCTTTTAATCTACGAGAATATAAGTAGTACAGGTATATTGACATATGTTTTGATATATATTGGCATATATTGGAATCAATTACGACCTTCTGGTATAAAGAGTACGGATATTATTGATGTTTTCAATTTATTACGTCATCTCTTTTATTTTGGCAAATATTTTTGAGACGCATATTGTAATACGGGTAATCTTCTACTAACACATTTGCATATTTTCTGATCTGCGACAATATAATTAGTACGGGGTTGCATATATTCATTCAATTCCTATTTTTTCTTCTGTAAATTTGCTTACAAAAGGGGGCAGGATGTTTTATTCTTCAGATCTGATCGTGAAGATAATTTTGCATAGTGAGAACATATATTCTTAAACTTCTCTTTAGGAGCAATAAATTTAATATTTTAACAGAATTTGCACATGATTGCGAACTTTAAGTTTCTTTAAATTATACACTCCGTACGAATAACGGGTGTGCTGTTAGTGGTTAATAAATTTTAACATTTTAGGAGGATATATCATGTTGCTCGGCATCGCAATTAAATTAAATGTGTTTGTTAATGTTTTTATTATTTTTTTTCGATTTAAATAATAAATAAATGGATAAATGGATATAAAAGTATATCTTATGAATGGACGGTTTGATTTTTCTTTTAATTATATTAATTGCTGACTGCGTACATCAATTTCATTTATTTTGGCAAAGAGTTTTCAAGTTTATATCGTATTTAGCTACTAAACTCATATATTGTGTTTAGCCAATAAATTCATATAGCCGATTGTTGAAACAGAAAAAGAGTAGAGCGGATATCTTCTAATACAATTGTAGTGTTTTCATTTAGTATATTGAAACGGGATAAGAATGTTTCATTCAGATCTGCAAATTCAAAGCTACGAATTTGGAGGGATATCGCTAATTTGACAACTTTTCTTAAACTTTGCCAAATTGACGGAAATGTCGCCAAATTGATATAAACGACACACAAACAGCTGCCATAAACCTTCGGGTTGGTCGTGTGGCTTGGGTCTTCTACATATCAATGAAATTTTTTTTTGTTTTGTTAGAAGAGAGTACTGAAATGATGTTTGGTTAGCATTTATCTGTCAGACCAACCATCCTACTTAGTAATACATTTAGCGAATTTTTAAAATGTCACCAAATTGATAAAAATGTTTTCAAATCTATAAAAATATCTTGAAATTGATAAAATTGCGCTACATAAATGATATTAATTGTTTTTTGTTAGGGGATAGTATTGTGATGATATTTCGTCAATTTGTCGCAAAGTGGAACTGTCAGTTCTACAGTCCCACTTGGCGATAAATTTGGCGATTTTTTAAAATGTCGCTAATTTGACGAAACTGTCGCCAAATGTTCCATAGAAATATAACTATTTAGACGATATTTTTTCTACCAATTTATTTGAAGCAAATGATATCATGTCGCTTAGCAACGGATTTAAATCCAATGTGTTTATGCGGCAGACGATTTTTATTAAATCCTTTCCGATTTGAATAATGAAGATATGTATATAAAATAAATTTCATTGCCATTTCATTTTGGACTGGATAATATCAATTATACTCTTCAGGTTTAAACATTATTATTATTGATATTTTCCGGAATTATTGATTCAGGGATTATTGATATTTTTAAGTTATTACGCCATTGTTTTATTGCGGTAAAAATTGCTGACACACGCATATTGTACGTTGTACGAGTAATCTTCTAGGAATGCACGGGTATATCTTCTAACCTACGAGAATATAAGTAGTACAGGTATATTGGCATATATTTTGACATATATATTGGAATCAAGTACAGTCTTCTGGTATGAAGATTAAGGGGATTAATTATATATTCAATTTATTACGTCGTCTGTTGTATTTTACCAAAAAACATTTGTGACTCATATTGCAAAACGGGTAATCTTCTACTAATAATCGGACATTATAAGTAGTACGTGTATATCTTCCCATATAATTTTAGCACTTTAATTTTGACATATATTGGAATAAATGACTGTCTTCAGATTTAAAGATTACGGGTTTATTGGTATTTTCAATTTATACATGTAATCTACTAATACAGGTTATATTTTCTAATATTCGCGTATATAATTAGTACGGGTCCCATACAATTTTAACGCTTTTATTTTGCATATATTGATTCAATTCCATATTTTTTTTATATTTGCTTACATAAGGGGTCCAAGATGTTTTATTCTTCAGATATGTCCATGAAGATAATTTTATATAGCGAGAACAGAGATTCTTAAACTTCTTTTTAGGAGCATTATATTAAATATTTTAACAGAATATTTTGATTAAACATGTCATTTAGTATACTATAAGAATTTGGGCATGATTATGAATTTCAAGTTTCTTTATATTATATACTCCGTACGAAGAACGGGTATGCTGCTAGTCTATATAAATAAAAATGAAAATCTGTCTGTCTGTCTGTCTGTCTGTCTGTCTGTCTGTCTGTCTGTCTGTCTGTCTGTCTGTCTGTCTGTCTGTCTGTCTGTCTGTCTGTCCGTCTGTCTGTCACACCATCACGGGAGAACGGCTGAACCGAATTTGATGAAATTTTGTGGGTAGCCCAGAAATAGCCCCACTTAAAATTATATCCGTGTTTTGAGTTTCTACGACCAGTGGTTCTCGAGATATTAGTAAAAAACGAAATTTTCGTTTGTCTCATCATCACGGAAAAACGGCTGAACCGAATTTAATGAAATTTGGTGAATAGCCTTGAAATATCCCCCCATAAATTTTGTCCAAGTTTCGAGTTTCTAAGACCTGGGGTTGTCGAGATATTAATGAAAAACGGAACTTTTTCCTTGGAGTTCTACTCCCTAACTCCGTGGTTTATCCAAACGAAAAGCTTGAAAATCGTTTGAAAGTGAATTAAAATTTAATCTCTGAGTTTGATGGGAGATTTTTTGCGTTAATTAGTCACTTTCTGAAAACATGAATTGTTTGAAACATGATTTAAAGGGGGAAATCTATCTCCATGGTTCATGGTTTATTTAAAACAAGCTTTTACGGAACAATGAGAAGTATAGAGAAATCAAAATCGTTATTTAATTTCGCAGTTTATGTTATAAGACATGACATATTTAACATGTTATAAGATTCTATCTTATATCATGTTATTCAGAAAGGCAATTAAATTAAGTCTGTCTGTTAATTTTAATAATTATTTTTTCGATTTGAATAATAAATAAATGGATATAAAAATATATTTTAGAAAAGAACGATTTGATTTTTCTTATAGCATTTTTGACTGGATAATATCAATTACGGTCTTCAGGTTTAAAAATTATTATTATTTATATTTTCGGGGATTATTGATTCAAGGATTATTGATATTTTCAAGTTATTATGCAATTATTTTATTATGACAAAAATTGTTTAAACTCATATATTGTATGTTGTACGAATCTTCTACAAATACAGGTGTATATCTTTTAATCTACGAGAATATAAGTAGTACAGGTATATTGACATATGTTTTGATATATATTGGCATATATTGGAATCAATTACGACCTTCTGGTATAAAGAGTACGGATATTATTGATGTTTTCAATTTATTACGTCATCTCTTTTATTTTGGCAAATATTTTTGAGACGCATATTGTAATACGGGTAATCTTCTACTAACACATTTGCATATTTTCTGATCTGCGACAATATAATTAGTACGGGGTTGCATATATTCATTCAATTCCTATTTTTTCTTCTGTAAATTTGCTTACAAAAGGGGGCAGGATGTTTTATTCTTCAGATCTGATCGTGAAGATAATTTTGCATAGTGAGAACATATATTCTTAAACTTCTCTTTAGGAGCAATAAATTTAATATTTTAACAGAATTTGCACATGATTGCGAACTTTAAGTTTCTTTAAATTATACACTCCGTACGAATAACGGGTGTGCTGTTAGTGGTTAATAAATTTTAACATTTTAGGAGGATATATCATGTTGCTCGGCATCGCAATTAAATTAAATGTGTTTGTTAATGTTTTTATTATTTTTTTTCGATTTAAATAATAAATAAATGGATAAATGGATATAAAAGTATATCTTATGAATGGACGGTTTGATTTTTCTTTTAATTATATTAATTGCTGACTGCGTACATCAATTTCATTTATTTTGGCAAAGAGTTTTCAAGTTTATATCGTATTTAGCTACTAAACTCATATATTGTGTTTAGCCAATAAATTCATATAGCCGATTGTTGAAACAGAAAAAGAGTAGAGCGGGTATATCTTCTAATACAATTGTAGTGTTTTCATTTAGTATATTGAAACGGGATAAGAATGTTTCATTCAGATCTGCAAATTCAAAGCTACGAATTTGGAGGGATATCGCTAATTTGACAACTTTTCTTAAACTTTGCCAAATTGACGGAAATGTCGCCAAATTGATATAAACGACACACAAACAGCTGCCATAAACCTTCGGGTTGGTCGTGTGGCTTGGGTCTTCTACATATCAATGAAATTTTTTTTTGTTTTGTTAGAAGAGAGTACTGAAATGATGTTTGGTTAGCATTTATCTGTCAGACCAACCATCCTACTTAGTAATACATTTAGCGAATTTTTAAAATGTCACCAAATTGATAAAAATGTTTTCAAATCTATAAAAATATCTTGAAATTGATAAAATTGCGCTACATAAATGATATTAATTGTTTTTTGTTAGGGGATAGTATTGTGATGATATTTCGTCAATTTGTCGCAAAGTGGAACTGTCAGTTCTACAGTCCCACTTGGCGATAAATTTGGCGATTTTTTAAAATGTCGCTAATTTGACGAAACTGTCGCCAAATGTTCCATAGAAATATAACTATTTAGACGATATTTTTTCTACCAATTTATTTGAAGCAAATGATATCATGTCGCTTAGCAACGGATTTAAATCCAATGTGTTTATGCGGCAGACGATTTTTATTAAATCCTTTCCGATTTGAATAATGAAGATATGTATATAAAATAAATTTCATTGCCATTTCATTTTGGACTGGATAATATCAATTATACTCTTCAGGTTTAAACATTATTATTATTGATATTTTCCGGAATTATTGATTCAGGGATTATTGATATTTTTAAGTTATTACGCCATTGTTTTATTGCGGTAAAAATTGCTGACACACGCATATTGTACGTTGTACGAGTAATCTTCTAGGAATGCACGGGTATATCTTCTAACCTACGAGAATATAAGTAGTACAGGTATATTGGCATATATTTTGACATATATATTGGAATCAAGTACAGTCTTCTGGTATGAAGATTAAGGGGATTAATTATATATTCAATTTATTACGTCGTCTGTTGTATTTTACCAAAAAACATTTGTGACTCATATTGCAAAACGGGTAATCTTCTACTAATAATCGGACATTATAAGTAGTACGTGTATATCTTCCCATATAATTTTAGCACTTTAATTTTGACATATATTGGAATAAATGACTGTCTTCAGATTTAAAGATTACGGGTTTATTGGTATTTTCAATTTATACATGTAATCTACTAATACAGGTTATATTTTCTAATATTCGCGTATATAATTAGTACGGGTCCCATACAATTTTAACGCTTTTATTTTGCATATATTGATTCAATTCCATATTTTTTTTATATTTGCTTACATAAGGGGTCCAAGATGTTTTATTCTTCAGATATGTCCATGAAGATAATTTTATATAGCGAGAACAGAGATTCTTAAACTTCTTTTTAGGAGCATTATATTAAATATTTTAACAGAATATTTTGATTAAACATGTCATTTAGTATACTATAAGAATTTGGGCATGATTATGAATTTCAAGTTTCTTTATATTATATACTCCGTACGAAGAACGGGTATGCTGCTAGTCTATATAAATAAAAATGAAAATCTGTCTGTCTGTCTGTCTGTCTGTCTGTCTGTCTGTCTGTCTGTCTGTCTGTCTGTCTGTCTGTCTGTCTGTCTGTCTGTCTGTCTGTCCGTCTGTCTGTCACACCATCACGGGAGAACGGCTGAACCGAATTTGATGAAATTTTGTGGGTAGCCCAGAAATAGCCCCACTTAAAATTATATCCGTGTTTTGAGTTTCTACGACCAGTGGTTCTCGAGATATTAGTAAAAAACGAAATTTTCGTTTGTCTCATCATCACGGAAAAACGGCTGAACCGAATTTAATGAAATTTGGTGGATAGCCTTGAAATATCCCCCCATAAATTTTGTCCAAGTTTCGAGTTTCTAAGACCTGGGGTTGTCGAGATATTAATGAAAAACGGAACTTTTTCCTTGGAGTTCTACTCCCTAACTCCGTGGTTTATCCAAACGAAAAGCTTGAAAATCGTTTGAAAGTGAATTAAAATTTAATCTCTGAGTTTGATGGGAGATTTTTTGCGTTAATTAGTCACTTTCTGAAAACATGAATTGTTTGAAACATGATTTAAAGGGGGAAATCTATCTCCATGGTTCATGGTTTATTTAAAACAAGCTTTTACGGAACAATGAGAAGTATAGAGAAATCAAAATCGTTATTTAATTTCGCAGTTTATGTTATAAGACATGACATATTTAACATGTTATAAGATTCTATCTTATATCATGTTATTCAGAAAGGCAATTAAATTAAGTCTGTCTGTTAATTTTAATAATTATTTTTTCGATTTGAATAATAAATAAATGGATATAAAAATATATTTTAGAAAAGAACGATTTGATTTTTCTTATAGCATTTTTGACTGGATAATATCAATTACGGTCTTCAGGTTTAAAAATTATTATTATTTATATTTTCGGGGATTATTGATTCAAGGATTATTGATATTTTCAAGTTATTATGCAATTATTTTATTATGACAAAAATTGTTTAAACTCATATATTGTATGTTGTACGAATCTTCTACAAATACAGGTGTATATCTTTTAATCTACGAGAATATAAGTAGTACAGGTATATTGACATATGTTTTGATATATATTGGCATATATTGGAATCAATTACGACCTTCTGGTATAAAGAGTACGGATATTATTGATGTTTTCAATTTATTACGTCATCTCTTTTATTTTGGCAAATATTTTTGAGACGCATATTGTAATACGGGTAATCTTCTACTAACACATTTGCATATTTTCTGATCTGCGACAATATAATTAGTACGGGGTTGCATATATTCATTCAATTCCTATTTTTTCTTCTGTAAATTTGCTTACAAAAGGGGGCAGGATGTTTTATTCTTCAGATCTGATCGTGAAGATAATTTTGCATAGTGAGAACATATATTCTTAAACTTCTCTTTAGGAGCAATAAATTTAATATTTTAACAGAATTTGCACATGATTGCGAACTTTAAGTTTCTTTAAATTATACACTCCGTACGAATAACGGGTGTGCTGTTAGTGGTTAATAAATTTTAACATTTTAGGAGGATATATCATGTTGCTCGGCATCGCAATTAAATTAAATGTGTTTGTTAATGTTTTTATTATTTTTTTTCGATTTAAATAATAAATAAATGGATAAATGGATATAAAAGTATATCTTATGAATGGACGGTTTGATTTTTCTTTTAATTATATTAATTGCTGACTGCGTACATCAATTTCATTTATTTTGGCAAAGAGTTTTCAAGTTTATATCGTATTTAGCTACTAAACTCATATATTGTGTTTAGCCAATAAATTCATATAGCCGATTGTTGAAACAGAAAAAGAGTAGAGCGGGTATATCTTCTAATACAATTGTAGTGTTTTCATTTAGTATATTGAAACGGGATAAGAATGTTTCATTCAGATCTGCAAATTCAAAGCTACGAATTTGGAGGGATATCGCTAATTTGACAACTTTTCTTAAACTTTGCCAAATTGACGAAAATGTCGCCAAATTGATATAAACGACACACAAACAGCTGCCATAAACCTTCGGGTTGGTCGTGTGGCTTGGGTCTTCTACATATCAATGAAATTTTTTTTTGTTTTGTTAGAAGAGAGTACTGAAATGATGTTTGGTTAGCATTTATCTGTCAGACCAACCATCCTACTTAGTAATACATTTAGCGAATTTTTAAAATGTCACCAAATTGATAAAAATGTTTTCAAATCTATAAAAATATCTTGAAATTGATAAAATTGCGCTACATAAATGATATTAATTGTTTTTTGTTAGGGGATAGTATTGTGATGATATTTCGTCAATTTGTCGCAAAGTGGAACTGTCAGTTCTACAGTCCCACTTGGCGATAAATTTGGCGATTTTTTAAAATGTCGCTAATTTGACGAAACTGTCGCCAAATGTTCCATAGAAATATAACTATTTAGACGATATTTTTTCTACCAATTTATTTGAAGCAAATGATATCATGTCGCTTAGCAACGGATTTAAATCCAATGTGTTTATGCGGCAGACGATTTTTATTAAATCCTTTCCGATTTGAATAATGAAGATATGTATATAAAATAAATTTCATTGCCATTTCATTTTGGACTGGATAATATCAATTATACTCTTCAGGTTTAAACATTATTATTATTGATATTTTCCGGAATTATTGATTCAGGGATTATTGATATTTTTAAGTTATTACGCCATTGTTTTATTGCGGTAAAAATTGCTGACACACGCATATTGTACGTTGTACGAGTAATCTTCTAGGAATGCACGGGTATATCTTCTAACCTACGAGAATATAAGTAGTACAGGTATATTGGCATATATTTTGACATATATATTGGAATCAAGTACAGTCTTCTGGTATGAAGATTAAGGGGATTAATTATATATTCAATTTATTACGTCGTCTGTTGTATTTTACCAAAAAACATTTGTGACTCATATTGCAAAACGGGTAATCTTCTACTAATAATCGGACATTATAAGTAGTACGTGTATATCTTCCCATATAATTTTAGCACTTTAATTTTGACATATATTGGAATAAATGACTGTCTTCAGATTTAAAGATTACGGGTTTATTGGTATTTTCAATTTATACATGTAATCTACTAATACAGGTTATATTTTCTAATATTCGCGTATATAATTAGTACGGGTCCCATACAATTTTAACGCTTTTATTTTGCATATATTGATTCAATTCCATATTTTTTTTATATTTGCTTACATAAGGGGTCCAAGATGTTTTATTCTTCAGATATGTCCATGAAGATAATTTTATATAGCGAGAACAGAGATTCTTAAACTTCTTTTTAGGAGCATTATATTAAATATTTTAACAGAATATTTTGATTAAACATGTCATTTAGTATACTATAAGAATTTGGGCATGATTATGAATTTCAAGTTTCTTTATATTATATACTCCGTACGAAGAACGGGTATGCTGCTAGTCTATATAAATAAAAATGAAAATCTGTCTGTCTGTCTGTCTGTCTGTCTGTCTGTCTGTCTGTCTGTCTGTCTGTCTGTCTGTCTGTCTGTCTGTCCGTCTGTCTGTCACACCATCACGGGAGAACGGCTGAACCGAATTTGATGAAATTTTGTGGGTAGCCCAGAAATAGCCCCACTTAAAATTATATCCGTGTTTTGAGTTTCTACGACCAGTGGTTCTCGAGATATTAGTAAAAAACGAAATTTTCGTTTGTCTCATCATCACGGAAAAACGGCTGAACCGAATTTAATGAAATTTGGTGGATAGCCTTGAAATATCCCCCCATAAATTTTGTCCAAGTTTCGAGTTTCTAAGACCTGGGGTTGTCGAGATATTAATGAAAAACGGAACTTTTTCCTTGGAGTTCTACTCCCTAACTCCGTGGTTTATCCAAACGAAAAGCTTGAAAATCGTTTGAAAGTGAATTAAAATTTAATCTCTGAGTTTGATGGGAGATTTTTTGCGTTAATTAGTCACTTTCTGAAAACATGAATTGTTTGAAACATGATTTAAAGGGGGAAATCTATCTCCATGGTTCATGGTTTATTTAAAACAAGCTTTTACGGAACAATGAGAAGTATAGAGAAATCAAAATCGTTATTTAATTTCGCAGTTTATGTTATAAGACATGACATATTTAACATGTTATAAGATTCTATCTTATATCATGTTATTCAGAAAGGCAATTAAATTAAGTCTGTCTGTTAATTTTAATAATTATTTTTTCGATTTGAATAATAAATAAATGGATATAAAAATATATTTTAGAAAAGAACGATTTGATTTTTCTTATAGCATTTTTGACTGGATAATATCAATTACGGTCTTCAGGTTTAAAAATTATTATTATTTATATTTTCGGGGATTATTGATTCAAGGATTATTGATATTTTCAAGTTATTATGCAATTATTTTATTATGACAAAAATTGTTTAAACTCATATATTGTATGTTGTACGAATCTTCTACAAATACAGGTGTATATCTTTTAATCTACGAGAATATAAGTAGTACAGGTATATTGACATATGTTTTGATATATATTGGCATATATTGGAATCAATTACGACCTTCTGGTATAAAGAGTACGGATATTATTGATGTTTTCAATTTATTACGTCATCTCTTTTATTTTGGCAAATATTTTTGAGACGCATATTGTAATACGGGTAATCTTCTACTAACACATTTGCATATTTTCTGATCTGCGACAATATAATTAGTACGGGGTTGCATATATTCATTCAATTCCTATTTTTTCTTCTGTAAATTTGCTTACAAAAGGGGGCAGGATGTTTTATTCTTCAGATCTGATCGTGAAGATAATTTTGCATAGTGAGAACATATATTCTTAAACTTCTCTTTAGGAGCAATAAATTTAATATTTTAACAGAATTTGCACATGATTGCGAACTTTAAGTTTCTTTAAATTATACACTCCGTACGAATAACGGGTGTGCTGTTAGTGGTTAATAAATTTTAACATTTTAGGAGGATATATCATGTTGCTCGGCATCGCAATTAAATTAAATGTGTTTGTTAATGTTTTTATTATTTTTTTTCGATTTAAATAATAAATAAATGGATAAATGGATATAAAAGTATATCTTATGAATGGACGGTTTGATTTTTCTTTTAATTATATTAATTGCTGACTGCGTACATCAATTTCATTTATTTTGGCAAAGAGTTTTCAAGTTTATATCGTATTTAGCTACTAAACTCATATATTGTGTTTAGCCAATAAATTCATATAGCCGATTGTTGAAACAGAAAAAGAGTAGAGCGGGTATATCTTCTAATACAATTGTAGTGTTTTCATTTAGTATATTGAAACGGGATAAGAATGTTTCATTCAGATCTGCAAATTCAAAGCTACGAATTTGGAGGGATATCGCTAATTTGACAACTTTTCTTAAACTTTGCCAAATTGACGGAAATGTCGCCAAATTGATATAAACGACACACAAACAGCTGCCATAAACCTTCGGGTTGGTCGTGTGGCTTGGGTCTTCTACATATCAATGAAATTTTTTTTTGTTTTGTTAGAAGAGAGTACTGAAATGATGTTTGGTTAGCATTTATCTGTCAGACCAACCATCCTACTTAATAATACATTTAGCGAATTTTTAAAATGTCACCAAATTGATAAAAATGTTTTCAAATCTATAAAAATATCTTGAAATTGATAAAATTGCGCTACATAAATGATATTAATTGTTTTTTGTTAGGGGATAGTATTGTGATGATATTTCGTCAATTTGTCGCAAAGTGGAACTGTCAGTTCTACAGTCCCACTTGGCGATAAATTTGGCGATTTTTTAAAATGTCGCTAATTTGACGAAACTGTCGCCAAATGTTCCATAGAAATATAACTATTTAGACGATATTTTTTCTACCAATTTATTTGAAGCAAATGATATCATGTCGCTTAGCAACGGATTTAAATCCAATGTGTTTATGCGGCAGACGATTTTTATTAAATCCTTTCCGATTTGAATAATGAAGATATGTATATAAAATAAATTTCATTGCCATTTCATTTTGGACTGGATAATATCAATTATACTCTTCAGGTTTAAACATTATTATTATTGATATTTTCCGGAATTATTGATTCAGGGATTATTGATATTTTTAAGTTATTACGCCATTGTTTTATTGCGGTAAAAATTGCTGACACACGCATATTGTACGTTGTACGAGTAATCTTCTAGGAATGCACGGGTATATCTTCTAACCTACGAGAATATAAGTAGTACAGGTATATTGGCATATATTTTGACATATATATTGGAATCAAGTACAGTCTTCTGGTATGAAGATTAAGGGGATTAATTATATATTCAATTTATTACGTCGTCTGTTGTATTTTACCAAAAAACATTTGTGACTCATATTGCAAAACGGGTAATCTTCTACTAATAATCGGACATTATAAGTAGTACGTGTATATCTTCCCATATAATTTTAGCACTTTAATTTTGACATATATTGGAATAAATGACTGTCTTCAGATTTAAAGATTACGGGTTTATTGGTATTTTCAATTTATACATGTAATCTACTAATACAGGTTATATTTTCTAATATTCGCGTATATAATTAGTACGGGTCCCATACAATTTTAACGCTTTTATTTTGCATATATTGATTCAATTCCATATTTTTTTTATATTTGCTTACATAAGGGGTCCAAGATGTTTTATTCTTCAGATATGTCCATGAAGATAATTTTATATAGCGAGAACAGAGATTCTTAAACTTCTTTTTAGGAGCATTATATTAAATATTTTAACAGAATATTTTGATTAAACATGTCATTTAGTATACTATAAGAATTTGGGCATGATTATGAATTTCAAGTTTCTTTATATTATATACTCCGTACGAAGAACGGGTATGCTGCTAGTCTATATAAATAAAAATGAAAATCTGTCTGTCTGTCTGTCTGTCTGTCTGTCTGTCTGTCTGTCTGTCTGTCTGTCTGTCTGTCTGTCCGTCTGTCTGTCACACCATCACGGGAGAACGGCTGAACCGAATTTGATGAAATTTTGTGGGTAGCCCAGAAATAGCCCCACTTAAAATTATATCCGTGTTTTGAGTTTCTACGACCAGTGGTTCTCGAGATATTAGTAAAAAACGAAATTTTCGTTTGTCTCATCATCACGGAAAAACGGCTGAACCGAATTTAATGAAATTTGGTGAATAGCCTTGAAATATCCCCCCATAAATTTTGTCCAAGTTTCGAGTTTCTAAGACCTGGGGTTGTCGAGATATTAATGAAAAACGGAACTTTTTCCTTGGAGTTCTACTCCCTAACTCCGTGGTTTATCCAAACGAAAAGCTTGAAAATCGTTTGAAAGTGAATTAAAATTTAATCTCTGAGTTTGATGGGAGATTTTTTGCGTTAATTAGTCACTTTCTGAAAACATGAATTGTTTGAAACATGATTTAAAGGGGGAAATCTATCTCCATGGTTCATGGTTTATTTAAAACAAGCTTTTACGGAACAATGAGAAGTATAGAGAAATCAAAATCGTTATTTAATTTCGCAGTTTATGTTATAAGACATGACATATTTAACATGTTATAAGATTCTATCTTATATCATGTTATTCAGAAAGGCAATTAAATTAAGTCTGTCTGTTAATTTTAATAATTATTTTTTCGATTTGAATAATAAATAAATGGATATAAAAATATATTTTAGAAAAGAACGATTTGATTTTTCTTATAGCATTTTTGACTGGATAATATCAATTACGGTCTTCAGGTTTAAAAATTATTATTATTTATATTTTCGGGGATTATTGATTCAAGGATTATTGATATTTTCAAGTTATTATGCAATTATTTTATTATGACAAAAATTGTTTAAACTCATATATTGTATGTTGTACGAATCTTCTACAAATACAGGTGTATATCTTTTAATCTACGAGAATATAAGTAGTACAGGTATATTGACATATGTTTTGATATATATTGGCATATATTGGAATCAATTACGACCTTCTGGTATAAAGAGTACGGATATTATTGATGTTTTCAATTTATTACGTCATCTCTTTTATTTTGGCAAATATTTTTGAGACGCATATTGTAATACGGGTAATCTTCTACTAACACATTTGCATATTTTCTGATCTGCGACAATATAATTAGTACGGGGTTGCATATATTCATTCAATTCCTATTTTTTCTTCTGTAAATTTGCTTACAAAAGGGGGCAGGATGTTTTATTCTTCAGATCTGATCGTGAAGATAATTTTGCATAGTGAGAACATATATTCTTAAACTTCTCTTTAGGAGCAATAAATTTAATATTTTAACAGAATTTGCACATGATTGCGAACTTTAAGTTTCTTTAAATTATACACTCCGTACGAATAACGGGTGTGCTGTTAGTGGTTAATAAATTTTAACATTTTAGGAGGATATATCATGTTGCTCGGCATCGCAATTAAATTAAATGTGTTTGTTAATGTTTTTATTATTTTTTTTCGATTTAAATAATAAATAAATGGATAAATGGATATAAAAGTATATCTTATGAATGGACGGTTTGATTTTTCTTTTAATTATATTAATTGCTGACTGCGTACATCAATTTCATTTATTTTGGCAAAGAGTTTTCAAGTTTATATCGTATTTAGCTACTAAACTCATATATTGTGTTTAGCCAATAAATTCATATAGCCGATTGTTGAAACAGAAAAAGAGTAGAGCGGGTATATCTTCTAATACAATTGTAGTGTTTTCATTTAGTATATTGAAACGGGATAAGAATGTTTCATTCAGATCTGCAAATTCAAAGCTACGAATTTGGAGGGATATCGCTAATTTGACAACTTTTCTTAAACTTTGCCAAATTGACGGAAATGTCGCCAAATTGATATAAACGACACACAAACAGCTGCCATAAACCTTCGGGTTGGTCGTGTGGCTTGGGTCTTCTACATATCAATGAAATTTTTTTTTGTTTTGTTAGAAGAGAGTACTGAAATGATGTTTGGTTAGCATTTATCTGTCAGACCAACCATCCTACTTAGTAATACATTTAGCGAATTTTTAAAATGTCACCAAATTGATAAAAATGTTTTCAAATCTATAAAAATATCTTGAAATTGATAAAATTGCGCTACATAAATGATATTAATTGTTTTTTGTTAGGGGATAGTATTGTGATGATATTTCGTCAATTTGTCGCAAAGTGGAACTGTCAGTTCTACAGTCCCACTTGGCGATAAATTTGGCGATTTTTTAAAATGTCGCTAATTTGACGAAACTGTCGCCAAATGTTCCATAGAAATATAACTATTTAGACGATATTTTTTCTACCAATTTATTTGAAGCAAATGATATCATGTCGCTTAGCAACGGATTTAAATCCAATGTGTTTATGCGGCAGACGATTTTTATTAAATCCTTTCCGATTTGAATAATGAAGATATGTATATAAAATAAATTTCATTGCCATTTCATTTTGGACTGGATAATATCAATTATACTCTTCAGGTTTAAACATTATTATTATTGATATTTTCCGGAATTATTGATTCAGGGATTATTGATATTTTTAAGTTATTACGCCATTGTTTTATTGCGGTAAAAATTGCTGACACACGCATATTGTACGTTGTACGAGTAATCTTCTAGGAATGCACGGGTATATCTTCTAACCTACGAGAATATAAGTAGTACAGGTATATTGGCATATATTTTGACATATATATTGGAATCAAGTACAGTCTTCTGGTATGAAGATTAAGGGGATTAATTATATATTCAATTTATTACGTCGTCTGTTGTATTTTACCAAAAAACATTTGTGACTCATATTGCAAAACGGGTAATCTTCTACTAATAATCGGACATTATAAGTAGTACGTGTATATCTTCCCATATAATTTTAGCACTTTAATTTTGACATATATTGGAATAAATGACTGTCTTCAGATTTAAAGATTACGGGTTTATTGGTATTTTCAATTTATACATGTAATCTACTAATACAGGTTATATTTTCTAATATTCGCGTATATAATTAGTACGGGTCCCATACAATTTTAACGCTTTTATTTTGCATATATTGATTCAATTCCATATTTTTTTTATATTTGCTTACATAAGGGGTCCAAGATGTTTTATTCTTCAGATATGTCCATGAAGATAATTTTATATAGCGAGAACAGAGATTCTTAAACTTCTTTTTAGGAGCATTATATTAAATATTTTAACAGAATATTTTGATTAAACATGTCATTTAGTATACTATAAGAATTTGGGCATGATTATGAATTTCAAGTTTCTTTATATTATATACTCCGTACGAAGAACGGGTATGCTGCTAGTCTATATAAATAAAAATGAAAATCTGTCTGTCTGTCTGTCTGTCTGTCTGTCTGTCTGTCTGTCTGTCTGTCTGTCTGTCTGTCTGTCTGTCTGTCTGTCTGTCTGTCTGTCTGTCTGTCTGTCCGTCTGTCTGTCACACCATCACGGGAGAACGGCTGAACCGAATTTGATGAAATTTTGTGGGTAGCCCAGAAATAGCCCCACTTAAAATTATATCCGTGTTTTGAGTTTCTACGACCAGTGGTTCTCGAGATATTAGTAAAAAACGAAATTTTCGTTTGTCTCATCATCACGGAAAAACGGCTGAACCGAATTTAATGAAATTTGGTGGATAGCCTTGAAATATCCCCCCATAAATTTTGTCCAAGTTTCGAGTTTCTAAGACCTGGGGTTGTCGAGATATTAATGAAAAACGGAACTTTTTCCTTGGAGTTCTACTCCCTAACTCCGTGGTTTATCCAAACGAAAAGCTTGAAAATCGTTTGAAAGTGAATTAAAATTTAATCTCTGAGTTTGATGGGAGATTTTTTGCGTTAATTAGTCACTTTCTGAAAACATGAATTGTTTGAAACATGATTTAAAGGGGGAAATCTATCTCCATGGTTCATGGTTTATTTAAAACAAGCTTTTACGGAACAATGAGAAGTATAGAGAAATCAAAATCGTTATTTAATTTCGCAGTTTATGTTATAAGACATGACATATTTAACATGTTATAAGATTCTATCTTATATCATGTTATTCAGAAAGGCAATTAAATTAAGTCTGTCTGTTAATTTTAATAATTATTTTTTCGATTTGAATAATAAATAAATGGATATAAAAATATATTTTAGAAAAGAACGATTTGATTTTTCTTATAGCATTTTTGACTGGATAATATCAATTACGGTCTTCAGGTTTAAAAATTATTATTATTTATATTTTCGGGGATTATTGATTCAAGGATTATTGATATTTTCAAGTTATTATGCAATTATTTTATTATGACAAAAATTGTTTAAACTCATATATTGTATGTTGTACGAATCTTCTACAAATACAGGTGTATATCTTTTAATCTACGAGAATATAAGTAGTACAGGTATATTGACATATGTTTTGATATATATTGGCATATATTGGAATCAATTACGACCTTCTGGTATAAAGAGTACGGATATTATTGATGTTTTCAATTTATTACGTCATCTCTTTTATTTTGGCAAATATTTTTGAGACGCATATTGTAATACGGGTAATCTTCTACTAACACATTTGCATATTTTCTGATCTGCGACAATATAATTAGTACGGGGTTGCATATATTCATTCAATTCCTATTTTTTCTTCTGTAAATTTGCTTACAAAAGGGGGCAGGATGTTTTATTCTTCAGATCTGATCGTGAAGATAATTTTGCATAGTGAGAACATATATTCTTAAACTTCTCTTTAGGAGCAATAAATTTAATATTTTAACAGAATTTGCACATGATTGCGAACTTTAAGTTTCTTTAAATTATACACTGCGTACGAATAACGGGTGTGCTGTTAGTGGTTAATAAATTTTAACATTTTAGGAGGATATATCATGTTGCTCGGCATCGCAATTAAATTAAATGTGTTTGTTAATGTTTTTATTATTTTTTTTCGATTTAAATAATAAATAAATGGATAAATGGATATAAAAGTATATCTTATGAATGGACGGTTTGATTTTTCTTTTAATTATATTAATTGCTGACTGCGTACATCAATTTCATTTATTTTGGCAAAGAGTTTTCAAGTTTATATCGTATTTAGCTACTAAACTCATATATTGTGTTTAGCCAATAAATTCATATAGCCGATTGTTGAAACAGAAAAAGAGTAGAGCGGGTATATCTTCTAATACAATTGTAGTGTTTTCATTTAGTATATTGAAACGGGATAAGAATGTTTCATTCAGATCTGCAAATTCAAAGCTACGAATTTGGAGGGATATCGCTAATTTGACAACTTTTCTTAAACTTTGCCAAATTGACGGAAATGTCGCCAAATTGATATAAACGACACACAAACAGCTGCCATAAACCTTCGGGTTGGTCGTGTGGCTTGGGTCTTCTACATATCAATGAAATTTTTTTTTGTTTTGTTAGAAGAGAGTACTGAAATGATGTTTGGTTAGCATTTATCTGTCAGACCAACCATCCTACTTAGTAATACATTTAGCGAATTTTTAAAATGTCACCAAATTGATAAAAATGTTTTCAAATCTATAAAAATATCTTGAAATTGATAAAATTGCGCTACATAAATGATATTAATTGTTTTTTGTTAGGGGATAGTATTGTGATGATATTTCGTCAATTTGTCGCAAAGTGGAACTGTCAGTTCTACAGTCCCACTTGGCGATAAATTTGGCGATTTTTTAAAATGTCGCTAATTTGACGAAACTGTCGCCAAATGTTCCATAGAAATATAACTATTTAGACGATATTTTTTCTACCAATTTATTTGAAGCAAATGATATCATGTCGCTTAGCAACGGATTTAAATCCAATGTGTTTATGCGGCAGACGATTTTTATTAAATCCTTTCCGATTTGAATAATGAAGATATGTATATAAAATAAATTTCATTGCCATTTCATTTTGGACTGGATAATATCAATTATACTCTTCAGGTTTAAACATTATTATTATTGATATTTTCCGGAATTATTGATTCAGGGATTATTGATATTTTTAAGTTATTACGCCATTGTTTTATTGCGGTAAAAATTGCTGACACACGCATATTGTACGTTGTACGAGTAATCTTCTAGGAATGCACGGGTATATCTTCTAACCTACGAGAATATA
Organism: Amaurobius ferox; assembly: GCA_951213105.1. Lineage (NCBI taxonomy): Eukaryota > Metazoa > Arthropoda > Arachnida > Araneae > Amaurobiidae > Amaurobius > Amaurobius ferox. Next base: position 97,883,418 of record OX578141.1, on the reverse strand, counting down.
AGTAGTACAGGTATATTGGCATATATTTTGACATATATATTGGAATCAAGTACAGTCTTCTGGTATGAAGATTAAGGGGATTAATTATATATTCAATTTATTACGTCGTCTGTTGTATTTTACCAAAAAACATTTGTGACTCATATTGCAAAACGGGTAATCTTCTACTAATAATCGGACATTATAAGTAGTACGTGTATATCTTCCCATATAATTTTAGCACTTTAATTTTGACATATATTGGAATAAATGACTGTCTTCAGATTTAAAGATTACGGGTTTATTGGTATTTTCAATTTATACATGTAATCTACTAATACAGGTTATATTTTCTAATATTCGCGTATATAATTAGTACGGGTCCCATACAATTTTAACGCTTTTATTTTGCATATATTGATTCAATTCCATATTTTTTTTATATTTGCTTACATAAGGGGTCCAAGATGTTTTATTCTTCAGATATGTCCATGAAGATAATTTTATATAGCGAGAACAGAGATTCTTAAACTTCTTTTTAGGAGCATTATATTAAATATTTTAACAGAATATTTTGATTAAACATGTCATTTAGTATACTATAAGAATTTGGGCATGATTATGAATTTCAAGTTTCTTTATATTATATACTCCGTACGAAGAACGGGTATGCTGCTAGTCTATATAAATAAAAATGAAAATCTGTCTGTCTGTCTGTCTGTCTGTCTGTCTGTCTGTCTGTCTGTCTGTCTGTCTGTCTGTCTGTCTGTCTGTCTGTCTGTCTGTCTGTCTGTCCGTCTGTCTGTCACACCATCACGGGAGAACGGCTGAACCGAATTTGATGAAATTTTGTGGGTAGCCCAGAAATAGCCCCACTTAAAATTATATCCGTGTTTTGAGTTTCTACGACCAGTGGTTCTCGAGATATTAGTAAAAAACGAAATTTTCGTTTGTCTCATCATCACGGAAAAACGGCTGAACCGAATTTAATGAAATTTGGTGGATAGCCTTGAAATATCCCCCCATAAATTTTGTCCAAGTTTCGAGTTTCTAAGACCTGGGGTTGTCGAGATATTAATGAAAAACGGAACTTTTTCCTTGGAGTTCTACTCCCTAACTCCGTGGTTTATCCAAACGAAAAGCTTGAAAATCGTTTGAAAGTGAATTAAAATTTAATCTCTGAGTTTGATGGGAGATTTTTTGCGTTAATTAGTCACTTTCTGAAAACATGAATTGTTTGAAACATGATTTAAAGGGGGAAATCTATCTCCATGGTTCATGGTTTATTTAAAACAAGCTTTTACGGAACAATGAGAAGTATAGAGAAATCAAAATCGTTATTTAATTTCGCAGTTTATGTTATAAGACATGACATATTTAACATGTTATAAGATTCTATCTTATATCATGTTATTCAGAAAGGCAATTAAATTAAGTCTGTCTGTTAATTTTAATAATTATTTTTTCGATTTGAATAATAAATAAATGGATATAAAAATATATTTTAGAAAAGAACGATTTGATTTTTCTTATAGCATTTTTGACTGGATAATATCAATTACGGTCTTCAGGTTTAAAAATTATTATTATTTATATTTTCGGGGATTATTGATTCAAGGATTATTGATATTTTCAAGTTATTATGCAATTATTTTATTATGACAAAAATTGTTTAAACTCATATATTGTATGTTGTACGAATCTTCTACAAATACAGGTGTATATCTTTTAATCTACGAGAATATAAGTAGTACAGGTATATTGACATATGTTTTGATATATATTGGCATATATTGGAATCAATTACGACCTTCTGGTATAAAGAGTACGGATATTATTGATGTTTTCAATTTATTACGTCATCTCTTTTATTTTGGCAAATATTTTTGAGACGCATATTGTAATACGGGTAATCTTCTACTAACACATTTGCATATTTTCTGATCTGCGACAATATAATTAGTACGGGGTTGCATATATTCATTCAATTCCTATTTTTTCTTCTGTAAATTTGCTTACAAAAGGGGGCAGGATGTTTTATTCTTCAGATCTGATCGTGAAGATAATTTTGCATAGTGAGAACATATATTCTTAAACTTCTCTTTAGGAGCAATAAATTTAATATTTTAACAGAATTTGCACATGATTGCGAACTTTAAGTTTCTTTAAATTATACACTCCGTACGAATAACGGGTGTGCTGTTAGTGGTTAATAAATTTTAACATTTTAGGAGGATATATCATGTTGCTCGGCATCGCAATTAAATTAAATGTGTTTGTTAATGTTTTTATTATTTTTTTTCGATTTAAATAATAAATAAATGGATAAATGGATATAAAAGTATATCTTATGAATGGACGGTTTGATTTTTCTTTTAATTATATTAATTGCTGACTGCGTACATCAATTTCATTTATTTTGGCAAAGAGTTTTCAAGTTTATATCGTATTTAGCTACTAAACTCATATATTGTGTTTAGCCAATAAATTCATATAGCCGATTGTTGAAACAGAAAAAGAGTAGAGCGGGTATATCTTCTAATACAATTGTAGTGTTTTCATTTAGTATATTGAAACGGGATAAGAATGTTTCATTCAGATCTGCAAATTCAAAGCTACGAATTTGGAGGGATATCGCTAATTTGACAACTTTTCTTAAACTTTGCCAAATTGACGGAAATGTCGCCAAATTGATATAAACGACACACAAACAGCTGCCATAAACCTTCGGGTTGGTCGTGTGGCTTGGGTCTTCTACATATCAATGAAATTTTTTTTTGTTTTGTTAGAAGAGAGTACTGAAATGATGTTTGGTTAGCATTTATCTGTCAGACCAACCATCCTACTTAGTAATACATTTAGCGAATTTTTAAAATGTCACCAAATTGATAAAAATGTTTTCAAATCTATAAAAATATCTTGAAATTGATAAAATTGCGCTACATAAATGATATTAATTGTTTTTTGTTAGGGGATAGTATTGTGATGATATTTCGTCAATTTGTCGCAAAGTGGAACTGTCAGTTCTACAGTCCCACTTGGCGATAAATTTGGCGATTTTTTAAAATGTCGCTAATTTGACGAAACTGTCGCCAAATGTTCCATAGAAATATAACTATTTAGACGATATTTTTTCTACCAATTTATTTGAAGCAAATGATATCATGTCGCTTAGCAACGGATTTAAATCCAATGTGTTTATGCGGCAGACGATTTTTATTAAATCCTTTCCGATTTGAATAATGAAGATATGTATATAAAATAAATTTCATTGCCATTTCATTTTGGACTGGATAATATCAATTATACTCTTCAGGTTTAAACATTATTATTATTGATATTTTCCGGAATTATTGATTCAGGGATTATTGATATTTTTAAGTTATTACGCCATTGTTTTATTGCGGTAAAAATTGCTGACACACGCATATTGTACGTTGTACGAGTAATCTTCTAGGAATGCACGGGTATATCTTCTAACCTACGAGAATATAAGTAGTACAGGTATATTGGCATATATTTTGACATATATATTGGAATCAAGTACAGTCTTCTGGTATGAAGATTAAGGGGATTAATTATATATTCAATTTATTACGTCGTCTGTTGTATTTTACCAAAAAACATTTGTGACTCATATTGCAAAACGGGTAATCTTCTACTAATAATCGGACATTATAAGTAGTACGTGTATATCTTCCCATATAATTTTAGCACTTTAATTTTGACATATATTGGAATAAATGACTGTCTTCAGATTTAAAGATTACGGGTTTATTGGTATTTTCAATTTATACATGTAATCTACTAATACAGGTTATATTTTCTAATATTCGCGTATATAATTAGTACGGGTCCCATACAATTTTAACGCTTTTATTTTGCATATATTGATTCAATTCCATATTTTTTTTATATTTGCTTACATAAGGGGTCCAAGATGTTTTATTCTTCAGATATGTCCATGAAGATAATTTTATATAGCGAGAACAGAGATTCTTAAACTTCTTTTTAGGAGCATTATATTAAATATTTTAACAGAATATTTTGATTAAACATGTCATTTAGTATACTATAAGAATTTGGGCATGATTATGAATTTCAAGTTTCTTTATATTATATACTCCGTACGAAGAACGGGTATGCTGCTAGTCTATATAAATAAAAATGAAAATCTGTCTGTCTGTCTGTCTGTCTGTCTGTCTGTCTGTCTGTCTGTCTGTCTGTCTGTCTGTCTGTCTGTCTGTCTGTCTGTCTGTCTGTCTGTCTGTCCGTCTGTCTGTCACACCATCACGGGAGAACGGCTGAACCGAATTTGATGAAATTTTGTGGGTAGCCCAGAAATAGCCCCACTTAAAATTATATCCGTGTTTTGAGTTTCTACGACCAGTGGTTCTCGAGATATTAGTAAAAAACGAAATTTTCGTTTGTCTCATCATCACGGAAAAACGGCTGAACCGAATTTAATGAAATTTGGTGGATAGCCTTGAAATATCCCCCCATAAATTTTGTCCAAGTTTCGAGTTTCTAAGACCTGGGGTTGTCGAGATATTAATGAAAAACGGAACTTTTTCCTTGGAGTTCTACTCCCTAACTCCGTGGTTTATCCAAACGAAAAGCTTGAAAATCGTTTGAAAGTGAATTGATGGGAGATTTTTTGCGTTAATTAGTCACTTTCTGAAAACATGAATTGTTTGAAACATGATTTAAAGGGGGAAATCTATCTCCATGGTTCATGGTTTATTTAAAACAAGCTTTTACGGAACAATGAGAAGTATAGAGAAATCAAAATCGTTATTTAATTTCGCAGTTTATGTTATAAGACATGACATATTTAACATGTTATAAGATTCTATCTTATATCATGTTATTCAGAAAGGCAATTAAATTAAGTCTGTCTGTTAATTTTAATAATTATTTTTTCGATTTGAATAATAAATAAATGGATATAAAAATATATTTTAGAAAAGAACGATTTGATTTTTCTTATAGCATTTTTGACTGGATAATATCAATTACGGTCTTCAGGTTTAAAAATTATTATTATTTATATTTTCGGGGATTATTGATTCAAGGATTATTGATATTTTCAAGTTATTATGCAATTATTTTATTATGACAAAAATTGTTTAAACTCATATATTGTATGTTGTACGAATCTTCTACAAATACAGGTGTATATCTTTTAATCTACGAGAATATAAGTAGTACAGGTATATTGACATATGTTTTGATATATATTGGCATATATTGGAATCAATTACGACCTTCTGGTATAAAGAGTACGGATATTATTGATGTTTTCAATTTATTACGTCATCTCTTTTATTTTGGCAAATATTTTTGAGACGCATATTGTAATACGGGTAATCTTCTACTAACACATTTGCATATTTTCTGATCTGCGACAATATAATTAGTACGGGGTTGCATATATTCATTCAATTCCTATTTTTTCTTCTGTAAATTTGCTTACAAAAGGGGGCAGGATGTTTTATTCTTCAGATCTGATCGTGAAGATAATTTTGCATAGTGAGAACATATATTCTTAAACTTCTCTTTAGGAGCAATAAATTTAATATTTTAACAGAATTTGCACATGATTGCGAACTTTAAGTTTCTTTAAATTATACACTCCGTACGAATAACGGGTGTGCTGTTAGTGGTTAATAAATTTTAACATTTTAGGAGGATATATCATGTTGCTCGGCATCGCAATTAAATTAAATGTGTTTGTTAATGTTTTTATTATTTTTTTTCGATTTAAATAATAAATAAATGGATAAATGGATATAAAAGTATATCTTATGAATGGACGGTTTGATTTTTCTTTTAATTATATTAATTGCTGACTGCGTACATCAATTTCATTTATTTTGGCAAAGAGTTTTCAAGTTTATATCGTATTTAGCTACTAAACTCATATATTGTGTTTAGCCAATAAATTCATATAGCCGATTGTTGAAACAGAAAAAGAGTAGAGCGGGTATATCTTCTAATACAATTGTAGTGTTTTCATTTAGTATATTGAAACGGGATAAGAATGTTTCATTCAGATCTGCAAATTCAAAGCTACGAATTTGGAGGGATATCGCTAATTTGACAACTTTTCTTAAACTTTGCCAAATTGACGGAAATGTCGCCAAATTGATATAAACGACACACAAACAGCTGCCATAAACCTTCGGGTTGGTCGTGTGGCTTGGGTCTTCTACATATCAATGAAATTTTTTTTTGTTTTGTTAGAAGAGAGTACTGAAATGATGTTTGGTTAGCATTTATCTGTCAGACCAACCATCCTACTTAGTAATACATTTAGCGAATTTTTAAAATGTCACCAAATTGATAAAAATGTTTTCAAATCTATAAAAATATCTTGAAATTGATAAAATTGCGCTACATAAATGATATTAATTGTTTTTTGTTAGGGGATAGTATTGTGATGATATTTCGTCAATTTGTCGCAAAGTGGAACTGTCAGTTCTACAGTCCCACTTGGCGATAAATTTGGCGATTTTTTAAAATGTCGCTAATTTGACGAAACTGTCGCCAAATGTTCCATAGAAATATAACTATTTAGACGATATTTTTTCTACCAATTTATTTGAAGCAAATGATATCATGTCGCTTAGCAACGGATTTAAATCCAATGTGTTTATGCGGCAGACGATTTTTATTAAATCCTTTCCGATTTGAATAATGAAGATATGTATATAAAATAAATTTCATTGCCATTTCATTTTGGACTGGATAATATCAATTATACTCTTCAGGTTTAAACATTATTATTATTGATATTTTCCGGAATTATTGATTCAGGGATTATTGATATTTTTAAGTTATTACGCCATTGTTTTATTGCGGTAAAAATTGCTGACACACGCATATTGTACGTTGTACGAGTAATCTTCTAGGAATGCACGGGTATATCTTCTAACCTACGAGAATATAAGTAGTACAGGTATATTGGCATATATTTTGACATATATATTGGAATCAAGTACAGTCTTCTGGTATGAAGATTAAGGGGATTAATTATATATTCAATTTATTACGTCGTCTGTTGTATTTTACCAAAAAACATTTGTGACTCATATTGCAAAACGGGTAATCTTCTACTAATAATCGGACATTATAAGTAGTACGTGTATATCTTCCCATATAATTTTAGCACTTTAATTTTGACATATATTGGAATAAATGACTGTCTTCAGATTTAAAGATTACGGGTTTATTGGTATTTTCAATTTATACATGTAATCTACTAATACAGGTTATATTTTCTAATATTCGCGTATATAATTAGTACGGGTCCCATACAATTTTAACGCTTTTATTTTGCATATATTGATTCAATTCCATATTTTTTTTATATTTGCTTACATAAGGGGTCCAAGATGTTTTATTCTTCAGATATGTCCATGAAGATAATTTTATATAGCGAGAACAGAGATTCTTAAACTTCTTTTTAGGAGCATTATATTAAATATTTTAACAGAATATTTTGATTAAACATGTCATTTAGTATACTATAAGAATTTGGGCATGATTATGAATTTCAAGTTTCTTTATATTATATACTCCGTACGAAGAACGGGTATGCTGCTAGTCTATATAAATAAAAATGAAAATCTGTCTGTCTGTCTGTCTGTCTGTCTGTCTGTCTGTCTGTCTGTCTGTCTGTCTGTCTGTCTGTCTGTCTGTCTGTCTGTCTGTCTGTCTGTCTGTCTGTCACACCATCACGGGAGAACGGCTGAACCGAATTTGATGAAATTTTGTGGGTAGCCCAGAAATAGCCCCACTTAAAATTATATCCGTGTTTTGAGTTTCTACGACCAGTGGTTCTCGAGATATTAGTAAAAAACGAAATTTTCGTTTGTCTCATCATTACGGAAAAACGGCTGAACCGAATTTAATGAAATTTGGTGAATAGCCTTGAAATATCCCCCCATAAATTTTGTCCAAGTTTCGAGTTTCTAAGACCTGGGGTTGTCGAGATATTAATGAAAAACGGAACTTCTTCCTTGGAGTTCTACTCCCTAACTCCGTGGTTTATCCAAACGAAAAGCTTGAAAATCGTTTGAAAGTGAATTAAAATTTAATCTCTGAGTTTGATGGGAGATTTTTTGCGTTAATTAGTCACTTTCTGAAAACATGAATTGTTTGAAACATGATTTAAAGGGGGAAATCTATCTCCATGGTTCATGGTTTATTTAAAACAAGCTTTTACGGAACAATGAGAAGTATAGAGAAATCAAAATCGTTATTTAATTTCGCAGTTTATGTTATAAGACATGACATATTTAACATGTTATAAGATTCTATCTTATATCATGTTATTCAGAAAGGCAATTAAATTAAGTCTGTCTGTTAATTTTAATAATTATTTTTTCGATTTGAATAATAAATAAATGGATATAAAAATATATTTTAGAAAAGAACGATTTGATTTTTCTTATAGCATTTTTGACTGGATAATATCAATTACGGTCTTCAGGTTTAAAAATTATTATTATTTATATTTTCGGGGATTATTGATTCAAGGATTATTGATATTTTCAAGTTATTATGCAATTATTTTATTATGACAAAAATTGTTTAAACTCATATATTGTATGTTGTACGAATCTTCTACAAATACAGGTGTATATCTTTTAATCTACGAGAATATAAGTAGTACAGGTATATTGACATATGTTTTGATATATATTGGCATATATTGGAATCAATTACGACCTTCTGGTATAAAGAGTACGGATATTATTGATGTTTTCAATTTATTACGTCATCTCTTTTATTTTGGCAAATATTTTTGAGACGCATATTGTAATACGGGTAATCTTCTACTAACACATTTGCATATTTTCTGATCTGCGACAATATAATTAGTACGGGGTTGCATATATTCATTCAATTCCTATTTTTTCTTCTGTAAATTTGCTTACAAAAGGGGGCAGGATGTTTTATTCTTCAGATCTGATCGTGAAGATAATTTTGCATAGTGAGAACATATATTCTTAAACTTCTCTTTAGGAGCAATAAATTTAATATTTTAACAGAATTTGCACATGATTGCGAACTTTAAGTTTCTTTAAATTATACACTCCGTACGAATAACGGGTGTGCTGTTAGTGGTTAATAAATTTTAACATTTTAGGAGGATATATCATGTTGCTCGGCATCGCAATTAAATTAAATGTGTTTGTTAATGTTTTTATTATTTTTTTTCGATTTAAATAATAAATAAATGGATAAATGGATATAAAAGTATATCTTATGAATGGACGGTTTGATTTTTCTTTTAATTATATTAATTGCTGACTGCGTACATCAATTTCATTTATTTTGGCAAAGAGTTTTCAAGTTTATATCGTATTTAGCTACTAAACTCATATATTGTGTTTAGCCAATAAATTCATATAGCCGATTGTTGAAACAGAAAAAGAGTAGAGCGGGTATATCTTCTAATACAATTGTAGTGTTTTCATTTAGTATATTGAAACGGGATAAGAATGTTTCATTCAGATCTGCAAATTCAAAGCTACGAATTTGGAGGGATATCGCTAATTTGACAACTTTTCTTAAACTTTGCCAAATTGACGGAAATGTCGCCAAATTGATATAAACGACACACAAACAGCTGCCATAAACCTTCGGGTTGGTCGTGTGGCTTGGGTCTTCTACATATCAATGAAATTTTTTTTTGTTTTGTTAGAAGAGAGTACTGAAATGATGTTTGGTTAGCATTTATCTGTCAGACCAACCATCCTACTTAGTAATACATTTAGCGAATTTTTAAAATGTCACCAAATTGATAAAAATGTTTTCAAATCTATAAAAATATCTTGAAATTGATAAAATTGCGCTACATAAATGATATTAATTGTTTTTTGTTAGGGGATAGTATTGTGATGATATTTCGTCAATTTGTCGCAAAGTGGAACTGTCAGTTCTACAGTCCCACTTGGCGATAAATTTGGCGATTTTTTAAAATGTCGCTAATTTGACGAAACTGTCGCCAAATGTTCCATAGAAATATAACTATTTAGACGATATTTTTTCTACCAATTTATTTGAAGCAAATGATATCATGTCGCTTAGCAACGGATTTAAATCCAATGTGTTTATGCGGCAGACGATTTTTATTAAATCCTTTCCGATTTGAATAATGAAGATATGTATATAAAATAAATTTCATTGCCATTTCATTTTGGACTGGATAATATCAATTATACTCTTCAGGTTTAAACATTATTATTATTGATATTTTCCGGAATTATTGATTCAGGGATTATTGATATTTTTAAGTTATTACGCCATTGTTTTATTGCGGTAAAAATTGCTGACACACGCATATTGTACGTTGTACGAGTAATCTTCTAGGAATGCACGGGTATATCTTCTAACCTACGAGAATATAAGTAGTACAGGTATATTGGCATATATTTTGACATATATATTGGAATCAAGTACAGTCTTCTGGTATGAAGATTAAGGGGATTAATTATATATTCAATTTATTACGTCGTCTGTTGTATTTTACCAAAAAACATTTGTGACTCATATTGCAAAACGGGTAATCTTCTACTAATAATCGGACATTATAAGTAGTACGTGTATATCTTCCCATATAATTTTAGCACTTTAATTTTGACATATATTGGAATAAATGACTGTCTTCAGATTTAAAGATTACGGGTTTATTGGTATTTTCAATTTATACATGTAATCTACTAATACAGGTTATATTTTCTAATATTCGCGTATATAATTAGTACGGGTCCCATACAATTTTAACGCTTTTATTTTGCATATATTGATTCAATTCCATATTTTTTTTATATTTGCTTACATAAGGGGTCCAAGATGTTTTATTCTTCAGATATGTCCATGAAGATAATTTTATATAGCGAGAACAGAGATTCTTAAACTTCTTTTTAGGAGCATTATATTAAATATTTTAACAGAATATTTTGATTAAACATGCCATTTAGTATACTATAAGAATTTGGGCATGATTATGAATTTCAAGTTTCTTTATATTATATACTCCGTACGAAGAACGGGTATGCTGCTAGTATATAAATAAAATTGAAAATCTGTCTGTCTGTTTGTCCCATCATCACGGTAGAACGGCTAAACCGATTTTGATGAAATTTTGTGGGTAACCTAGAAATAGCCCCACTTAAAATTTAGTCTGTGTTTTGAGTTTTTACGAACAGTGGTTCTCGAGATATTAGTAAAAAACGAAATTTTCGTTTGTCTCATCATCACGGGAAAACGGCTGAACCGAATTTAATGAAATTTTGTGGATAGACTTGAAATAGCCCCCCATAAATTTAGTCCAAGTTTCGAGTTTCTAAGCCCAGGGGTTGTCGAGATATTAATGAAAAACGGAACTTTTTCCTAAGAGTTCTACTCTCCAACTCCGTGGTTTATCCAAACGGAAAGGATGAAAATCGTTTGTTTAAAGCGGCAAAATGAAATAAAACTTTATTTCCGAGTTTGGTGCAGGATTTTTGCATTAATTAGTGACTATCGGAAAGCATGAATTGTTTAAAACACGAATTTAAATGGAAAAATCTACCTCCATGGGTTTTCTTTCATACGCTTTTACTCAACGATGAAAAGTATAAAGAAATCAAAATGGCTATTTAATTTCGCATTTTACGAGGAAGATTCTATCTTATATCATGTTGCTCGGCAACGGAATGAAATTAAATGTGTTGTTAATATTTATTATTATTTTTTCTATTTGAATAATAAATAAATGGATGTAAAAATATATTTTATAAATGAACTGTTTGATTGTTCTTTTAATTATATAAATTGCGGACTGCGTACATCACTTTCACTTATTTTAGCAAAGAGGTTTCAAGCTCATATATTGTGTTTAGCTGATAAACTCGTATATTGTGTTTACCCAATAAATTCTTTTAGCCGATTGTTGAAACAGAAAAAGAGTAGAACGGGTGTATCTTATACAATTGTAGTGTTTTCATTTAGTATATACAAACGGGATCAGGATATTTTATTCCTCAGATCTTCAAATTCAGAGCTACGAATTTGGCGGATATCGCTAACTTGGTAACTTTTCTTAAACTTTACCAAATTAGCGGAAATGTCTCCAAATTGACAAAAATCAATTAAAATGAATTTGTGTTTTTTAGAATAGAGTACTGAAATGATGTGTCGGTAGCATTTGTCGGTCAGTCCATCCATCCTACTTAGTAACACATTTAACGAATTTTTTTAATATCACCAAATTGATAAAAATATTTGTAAATCCATAAAAATATCATGGAATTGAAAAAATTATGCTTAATAAATGAAATTAATTGTGTTTTGTTAGGGGACAGCATTGTGATGATTATTTCGTCAATTTGTCGCAAAATGGGACTATCAGTTCTACAGTCTCACTTGGCGATAAATTTGGCGATTTTTTAAGTTATCGCTAAATTGACGAAAATGTCGCCAAACCTTCCATGGAAATAGCATTATTCAGACGATATGATTTCCATCAATTTATTTGAAGGAAATGATATCATGTCGCTTAGCAACGGATCCAATGTGTTATGTGCCATACGATTTTTATTATATCTTTTCCGATTTGAATAATAAAGATATGTATAAAAAATAAATTTCATTGACACTGCATTTTTGACTGGATAACATCAATTACGGTCTTCGGGTTTAAACATTATTATCATTGATATTTTCGGGGACTGTTGATTCAGGGATTATTGATATTTTCAAGTTATTATGCCATTGTTTATTTGTGACGAAAATTGTTGAAACTCATATATAGTACATTGTACGAGTAATCTTCTACAAATGCACGGATATATCTTCTAATCTACGAGAATATAAGTAGTACAGGTATATTGGCATATATTTTGATATATATTGGCATATATTGGAATCAATTACGACCTTCTGGTATAAAGATTACAGGGATTACTGATATTTTCAATTTATTACGTCATCTCTTTTATTTTGGCAAATATTTTTGAGACTCATATTGTAATACGGGTAATCTTCGACGAACACACTGGCATACTTTCTAATCTGCGACAATATAAGTAGTACGGGGTTGCATATATTGATTCAATTCCTATTTTTTTTGGAAATTTGCTTACAAAAGGGGCCAGGATGTTTTATTCTTCAGATCTGCCCGTGAAGATAATTTTGCATAGTGAGAACAGATATTCTTAAACTTCTCTTTAGGAGCAATAAATTTAATATTTTAACAGAATTTGCACATGATTGCGAATTATAAGTTTCTTTATATTATATACTCCGTACGAAGAACGGGTATGCTGCTAGTATATATATATATGAAATGCTTTTCACTTTTTTCAATTTATTCATATTCAAAAAATTTTTGGGGGAAAGCCAGAAAGGCATAGCTCTATGTGCAAAGAATGTTTTCAGCTTTGCAGCTTTTCATCTTATACACTATTCTTGCTTTACACCATGTATGTTTATGCAGGGAACAAGGGGATTAGTACCTGAAGTATCTGTATTACATATATGATTTATAACACAAAATAAAACACTTAATCTAATGGATACATTAACTAATCTTTACCACATGTAATTCTTTTTCAATTCCTTAATTTATATATAAAACAGAACAGGGCAGTGCTGGCCGGCCCTAGGCCATTTGCCGCCCTGATGCAAAAAAAAAAAAAAATTGTCGCCCCGACTACGAACTTATTTTTCTCAGGAACAAAGGAATTGAACACAGTTTATCGGAAACAAATGAAAAAAGATTTTTAATTATTTTTTATTACAGAAAACGATAAGAGAAAGAAATGTTTAACAAAATTTTATCTTTCTTGCTTTGACATTAGCAAAATTTTCTAGTACTTTTTCTTCTTCCAAATTATCACACATTTTCATGCTCAATTGATATTAAGGCTAAATCAGAAAGACTTTCTTGCCCCATTGTTGATCTTAAATAGTGTTTTATCAGTCTTAGTTTTGTGAAAAAAACCTTTCTCCAGTAGTAACTGATGTAGGAAGTGTTAATAAGATTCTTAATGCTATTGAAATGTTGGGAAAAGTCCCTGTCAATCCATGCTTATAAATGTATTGTTGGCATCTTTTGGCGAAGTTTCTATTTTAAAAAAACTGGTAATTATACTAAGTTTGTCTGCAAGTTCCGTACCATTTATGTTTTTTAGAGAAGTTTATCAGTTTTATCACTTAGTTTAGATTCAAGATCCAAAGCCAGTTTCTAAAGCTCTGATTTGTTCAAGTTCGATATCGTTTCAAAATTGAACAAAAAACAAAATACTGCATTATAATTTTGAAGTAAGTCAAATCTGTTTTCCACGGAATTTAAAGCTGTATCAATTATAGAAAAAAAGAAATTTATTCGGAAATCATCTTTAGGACCATTCACATTTTCATCTTCGTGTTCATAGTCAAAGATTTTTTTTTCTCCTGCGCCGAAATTGTTCAGAAGGAAAAACAGCTTCAATATCACAAGACATGGCAACTTCAGATGCGACGCTTGCAATCTCTTCAAAGTTGTCTCAGTAGCCTGTGAGAAATTTTTTAAGACAATCTACATGCTCAATGCAGGTTGATATATCTGTGTTCGGATTTTGCATAATTTGGAAGACAACGTTAACCTGCGATAACACTTCATACCATATAACAAAAGAAAATACGAAAGTGAAAGATTCTAATTTTTTCTAACAAACAGTGAGCCTCGTGCTTTGTAGGTAGATCAAATGTGCCATCATCAAGTATTTGTGATAAGCTATCACACACTTCCGATAAAGGGCGCGGTAGCCCATTGGTTGGCGCGCTGGAGTTGCACTCGGTAGGCCCGGGTTCGATTCCAGCCACTGCCAAAACTGCCGCCGTGTTCATGCGGAGTACGATCACGTTAAACATGTGGGTCCGAAAGTCCTTCCGAGAGGTTGGTGGTAGGGGAAGGAGGGTACGGTCCCTGTGGATGCCTCCCCCACTGGGTTCCGGTCAAAATTGGGTGGCACTTCCGGACCGTCCAAACAGTTACCTTACACCTTTCTGGTAGGTCGGACGGTCTGGGTTTCAACAACAACAACACTTCCGATAAACAACCGGCCGTCCAAATGGTTGCTCAAGTCTTCGGATGAGTTGGATGGTCTGGGTCTTCAACACTTCCGATAAACCAAATCGTAAAGGTTTTATTGCCTGAATCAGACTTTCCCATCTAGTATCTGAAATCGCTTTTAAGGTAAATCTTAATATATTGTGAGTTAATATTTCCCATATTTTAGTCGAAGAGGAGAAATAGGTAAATAAACGTTGTATTATATGTACTAAAAAAATCAAATACCTGATAACTCACTTTTGCAGCATCGTTAATCACCAGATTAAGCGAATGAGAGGAACATGAAAAGCCTTTTTGCAAAATCTGAGTTTGCAATCCAATGTTTTTCCCCTCATGTTCTCACCATTGTCGTAACTCTGTCCTTGAATATTTTCCATTTTGAGATCATTTTCCGCCAAATAATCAGTGATGAAAGAAGTTAGACCAGTACACGTTACATTTACAATTTTGCAAAAGCCAAGAAAATGCTCTTTTATTTCAACTTCGTTTTTTATATTGTTGAACATAACAAATCTAATGACTATGGTTATCTGCTTTTGACAACTAGAATCCAGAGTACAATCTAAAATTAAGGAATAATACTTGTCTTTTATTAGTTTTACGATAGTATATTATTTTAGAAGATAATAAATGTATTATCTCATTTTGGATTCTATGTCCCAGGTGGTAGTGTCCCAGGTAGGAATGTTTTTCATTTCTTTGAACACACTGGACGTGTTTGTTCAGCAATGAAAGGATCAAATTTTGCCAACATTTCAATTAGTTTTAAAAAATTGCCATTGTGTTCATGAAAAAGCTTTTCACTGCAACCTCTGAAAGCCAAATTTTGTTGCGCTAAAAATTTAATACTTTGCACTATTCTGAAAAGAACCTCCTGCCAACATGCCCTTTCTTGGTTAATCAATTTCTCCATATCAGAATCAACAGTCTACTCTTTCCTCAAACGCCTTTTGAAGTCAACGAACTTGTACAAATAATGTACTCAATATGATGGGTATTTTTTCATGTTGACAGATCCAGAATCAGTGGTGGCTCATGAGGTGAAGAAGGTGATGCAGGATAAGTGCTGCTTCACTTCAAGTTACCAGCTGAATGGGTTATTATTATTATTTAGCAAGTTTTTCAGACTCGTTTGGCTATTTTTAGATAATATTGATGACACTTATGCCAATAGAGTGATGTGTTTTAATGATGTTCATTGTTAAAGAGGAGAGTAATCCCAAGGCTAAATCTGCTTCACCTACTGAAGTCATGAGCTGCCACTGCTTAGCTGTTATAATAGAAAATTTTATAAATTAATTTCAGGTAAAGGTCCCTGATGAGAATCTTTGCTTATTTTTTCAAACTTAAAGATATGATTTTTAGAGCTTGGCAAATAATATGCAATTATAATATATCAATTTGATATAGGCAGCACAGTTCTTTCTCAACACTGATAAATTCTAAAAAAATTGAAAATCTCATTTATATTAATTCTTGTATACACAAAACTAGTAGTGGTTTGTCTCTGATAGACAATTAAACTTCAATGAAAAAGTTATTGATGAGTTCATTAGTCCATAAGATAGAATAATGTTCTTTGTGTATATATAAATGGAACATTTATTGCTATGTAGGATATTTTTATACTGTTGCGTTAAAAAATATAGCTTAGTTTAACATACAATTCATTAGCAGCACTACAACATTCCCAAGTTACGAGCCAATACTACTCAAAACCAAAATCATAAAATAAAATTTTTGCATTTTTAGCTTATTAGCCTTTTCAAAAATATATTTTACTTATATGCTAAATTAATATAAAAATGTCACTGACATTTAATTAAAACTAAATGAAATAAGTGAAACTAGGCTGATAAATAAATGCCAAAACATGAAACTATTATATGTATCTTTTTATGAATGGAAGATGCTAATTGCATGAGATTAA
Source organism: Amaurobius ferox (assembly GCA_951213105.1). Classification (NCBI taxonomy): domain Eukaryota; kingdom Metazoa; phylum Arthropoda; class Arachnida; order Araneae; family Amaurobiidae; genus Amaurobius; species Amaurobius ferox. The sequence continues at coordinate 97,866,397 of OX578141.1, read as the reverse complement.
TGTTAATAATTTTCTTGTGAATTTATTAAAAAAAATGTGCATTAATATTTCATGGCACATTTGCACTCCATATTTCCCAACTAGTGTATCCTGACAGACCAGTTGGAAAACTATGGAATAGCACATATGAGGTGGCATGCCAGTTGGGAAGCACTGATCTAAGTCATTTACTAACATCTTTAAAGAATGAATACCAGGGTGAGTACAAATTTACTTGAAAAATTTCAAGGACTTCAAGTAAAAATCATAGCAAAGTAACATTATTGTTTAATGTTGAAACTGTTGAGGAAATTTTCAGGAACATCATAACAGCTATGAAGATTTTCAGGGAAAGCAGAATTTCTAAGAAAAAACGCAGTTGCAGATCTGTGGAACATTTTCAACCATGTCCTTTTCAAGCACTTAACCAAGAAAATGGGGTTTTTCAAGTACTATCACGGCCTTGAAAATGCTAATTTAAACTGTACTTTCCTGTAATAATCTTCTGCACTTTCCCGATTTTCAAGCACCCGTATGCACCCTGGAGTACATGCAGAGATGCCAACCTCTGAAAGGGATCATCAGTAAAAAAAACAGGAGCTTTTAGTAAAACCACAACCTTCAGTAAGATGTTAAGTATATTAAAAAAATATATTTTATATATATTTTAAAATCTCAGAATAGGTTCTAATATGTAGTTTTATTTAAAAATTATATATATTTATTTTAGTTATCTCGAGCTTCAGCTAAAAACTAATAATAAAATTCATTATACAGAGAATCTTATATTATACAAAATTTATATTAAAAAATAAAAACATAAATTTTTGAAAATTATTGTTAAATTATTATCTTATTATTTTCTGAAATTAGTTGCTTTTTTAGCTCTGTTTAGTTCCTCTTTTGTAGACTTTTTTAATAGCAATGCTCTGATTTTGCAATATTTATGGGATTTTTAACTATCAAAGCACTTAATATTTCAGTAGATAAGTTGGGTTGACAATATAAGCATGGTAGTATTGCAATAAAAGAATACAACAAATCAAAATTCAAATTGATACTTTTGGAATGGTTGCATTCCTTCCAAATCATTATTATACTGTTTGTTATTCAGAAAATAGCCCTTCATTTCATTAATAATACATTTTAAAAAGTTTTTCTCTATAAAACACATATTACCAAAATTTTAAATTTTAGTTGATGCAAACAGATGGCATAAGTGAAAATTATTTTCCCAATTACACAAAGTATCCGAGATTCATGTACAAATGCAGATTTTTACAATAGTATTGCAAAACAGTCAATCATTTTATGTATAATATATTTGAAAAATAGCTTTTTTGTATACAACACTAAACAATTATCAAAATTTTAATAGGTATAAACAGATTGCATAAGTGGAAAATATCTTCACAATTAAATGAAATATACCAAAGATCATTTACAGATGCAGTTTTTCAAGATACTGTTTAAAAATAGTTCTTTATTTCATTAATAATATGTTTGGAAAAATCTTTTTTTTTTTGTATATAATAAGGAATAATTATGAAAATTTTAGTCGATGCAAATAGTTTGCTCAAGGGGTAGAAAGATAATCATTGGTCTTCTTTCTCATAATGCAGGGGGAATTGCCATTTAATAGCATTGATTTCACAATCAGGGGAAATGGATTTCCAGATGTAAGAACGAGAAAACTCTAATTTGCAAATTCATGACTCTGTTTCCATTTTGGGGACATTTGTTACCGATTTCATTTCATTTTTGTCTATGCAGCCATTAAATACTTTCAAATGATGATATGGAAAAAATAACAATGATAATGCAAGGTATCAGAGAGAGATGGCAAATTGAAAATTCTGGATTTTTAGAGGTGATTCAATTGAAAAGCAAATAAAATTCTGTGGGAAATCCAGTTCACAATCACCCCTACATTCTTTACTATACAAATCATCATATACTTGATGATAAATTTTATCGGACTTAGCTCTTTTCATTGTTTCATTGCTAGGCAGGAAATCACATCACATGATAAACAAGTATTAAGAGAAGAGAAGGGAAAGCACAGCTCTATCACCATTAGTAAAAAAAGTTAGATCCAAGTAAACATCAAAAGTGTCTAAAGCAGAGTGCTTGCAAATGTGATATTACTCTGCTCTTTCCATCTTCTCTTCCCCAAGTCCCCAGAAGGAGCATGTAAAAAGAAAAAAACAGGATTGCAAAGGCCCTGACTAAACACCATCTGTAAGTGTATTTTCTCAATAAAACACAGTGTAAACAAAATTTTTTAAAGGGGTCATGGGTTTTAAGAGATTTTCTATAGTTTTGAGGGTAATGTCTATAAAACCATAAAATGAAGCAAAAATCCATACAAACAATAGAAAATTCGTAAAAGTTGGCATTTCTGTACATGATCAGTTATTTTCAATTTTCAATGATGAAATTTCTTATTAATCAATACTTGTTACAATTCACAAAATATTACCATTTAATTAAGTATAATCAAATAAAATATAATCTAAATCTGTAAATCATAAGACAAGAAATATTTGATACCATGTTAGTTTGCTTAAAATATATAAAGTAATGATATAAAAGCAGAAAATATAAATATAAAATATGTTTTTATTTCTGCACAAAATATACAGTTTATCACAGATATCAAAATGAAAGACCAAATCCTAGTCGAAAAGCCAATTCCACTACATCATAAGCAGTCGAATCAAGACAGCAAACATAGACTTCACGTGGTTCAGGTGCAAAAAATAATCTTCTAAAAAATGAATAAAATGCAAAACTATTAAATATAAAGACCAAATAAGCACAAGATTAAAACTGTTTAAATATTCTTTAAAATGCCTTTTAGTTTTAAATATATAAATAATTCTTTCAAAAGGTTTATTTATGACATGTGCAGATAACTATAAAAATGAACCACAATAATAACATTGCAGATGTCTTACAAATTCTCTAAAAACAAAAAGTGGATTTGCCACATAAAAAATATATTGGGATGAAAGCATGAGAATCTGTTAAATGTTCCATAAGTAAAATACTAAGAAATGAAAAAGCTATAACATGTGTATTTTTCTTTTAGTCTTGCTGGTAGATTTCATTTAACATGCAACACAAATTTTTTTATATTTATTTAATTCCAACTGTTACACTTTATCACTACATCTTTTTCAAATCAAATTGAAGCAATTAGGAAATATTTGCTATATATTTTTGCTTGATGCATCTTTAAAAAATTTTTAAATGCTTTAGTTATATACTTTTCGCAAAACTAAGAGAAACTAATTCTGAACATATTTTACCACCTCCTATCCCCAGTGAATGCAAAAATTAAAAATTTTGTAGTTTCCTATTTGCCATGATATGCCTATTTTTTTTATATCCCACATAGATATTTTGTTCATTTAAATTCTTACTTCATATTTTTTTACTAACTAACTTGAAACATTTGGATTGGGTGGATATACCTTAAATGTTTCAGATGTTTAATTCCTTACTAAAGCCTGAAAGTTCAGGAAAAAAGCTGTATTGACTTATTTTGCCTATTATTATAAATTATTTTGTTAATTAAATTTTTCAGCATTTAGATTACAAAAATGTCTGATATTTTATTATATAAATATCAGACATTATATATATTAATTAGATTATTGAGAGAAAAATATATGTGCATGCAACAGAATAAACTAAGAATCTTACAAAAACCTTAATACAACATATGTGAAATGGAATTGATTCACTGTAATTAAATGAGACACATTGTTCAGAGTGATCTGCTTAAAGTAATCTAACAGAGTCAATTTTCGATTAAGACAACTATTTTTGATACTAAGTACCCTACACTTTTAAACAAAATAAAACATATTAAAAAAAAGTTGCAACTTAATATTTTTAGTAGTGTTAGTTTCTCTGTCTTTAACAGGCTTAATTATGTATGTATGCATGTATGTATATATATATATATATATATATATATATATATATATTAGAAAAATATAATAATAACAACCAATTCCAAGTAATCATGAAATATTAAAATCACAAAGGCAGTCAAACCAAGTCCACTATGCCCAAAGAAATGAAAAGCACCGACCCGAAATCGGATATTAACCAGAATTAAATTCATCTTCAGGTCTGAGCATCTAATTCTAATTAACACAAAGAAATACCTGTTTCAGATTTGGCAATAATAAGTTACTATAAATGCCAAAACTAAGACTACAGACACCAAAAGAGGAAGAATTGAAGAAAAGAAAAATAGGAAATCAAGCATTAACAGGTTCCATGCAGCATGAACTTTCATACACGCGTGAGATGAATATATATATACAGGGGTGCCCCAAAAACATTGATCTCAGCTTTTATTCCTTAAATATTGATTTTAAATATATATAATAAATTACAAAGTTGTGTAAAAAAAGTTACAGAATTTTATGAAATCGATTAAAATTTTCAACAGAATAAAATTTCAAGAAATGCAAAATTTAAATTTTTATACGGCCCCCCATACAAAACCATTTCCAATAAGTAAAATGTGCCCCATACACTAATAAGGTGATGTACAAAATTTCAGCATTTTATTATAAAAAGTCTCAGAGATATGAAAAGACAAAAATTCTCACTTAAACCACTTTTCGATGCATCGACATGAGTTCTCAGAGGGGAAAAAATCATGTCGGCAGATTGCGTTTCAGGGGTCATACACAAATTACAAAAGAAAACAATGATTACATAAATAAAAAATATTTTTGCTATTTATTGGTACAAAAGTATATACACTGTGTAGAAATAATAACTTTACACAAAGATTACAAGCTCGTTCAAAATGTTTTCTATCCATGCCAAAGATCCATTAAAGATAAGAGGAAAATATTATTTGCCTATGATGCATTTCTGCATTGCGTCATTTGCTCTCTTGCTGTAAACATTTACATTTTAATTTGTGATTAATCCCTCACCAAATTTGTTTGAACATATCGCTCTGGGACTTTTTAGGATAAAATGATGAAATTTTGTACATCACCTTATTAGTGTATGGAGCACATTTTACTCATTGGAAATGTTTTTGTATGGGGGCCATATAAAAATTAAAATTTATATTTCTTCAAATTTAATTCCCTGAAAATATTTATTGATTTCATAAAATTCTCTACCTTTTTTTTACGCAACTTTGTAATTTATTATATATGTCTAAAATCAATATTCAAGGAATAAAACCCGAAGTCAATGTCTTTGGGACACCCTGTATATATATATATATATATATATATATATATATATATATATATATATATATATATATATATATATATAATATTGCTTAAAACAGGATATATTTTTTTAAAGTTTATGAGAAAATTATGATTCAGATAAATGAGAATTGCAATTACAGTAACATAGATAAATAAGAATTGTAATTACAGTAACAATTGCAAGTAATAAATCAAAAAATCTTACCCAATAACCCAGAAATATGCTGGTTGAAGAGTATGCTTTTGTTTTGAAGTGTCTACTTTGTTGCACTTAAATAAAACACCTTGTTCATAAACATTTTGAAGAAAACCACTTACTCCATATTTTGTTTTAATATTTGCTTTTGTTATTTCCTTTGCAAAAAAAAAAAGAAAATATTTACATTTAGAACAATTTAATGATTAAATTAAAAATCAGGAACAATATAACTACATTGTTAACTTACTCCATTTCTTAAGGAACGTTCAAATACAGTTCTCAGATTCAAGCAGCTCCTGTAAAAATTATCTAAAATATTGCTTTGAACTGTTCCAGAAGCCATATCAGACACCACTGGGGCAATAAAAACACCTTCAACTGGATCCATATGTAAGTAGTAAAACAAATTGTTTCCAAAACTGGATACCATCCTACAAAGAAGTAAATTTCATAAAGAGAATGTTAGAGTCACAAATAAATTGTACAGATTAACAGTTATTTTACTTCTGATGATTATTAACACTAGAACGATGGAAGCAGTCATTTTGACCACATAACTACTTTGAGAAACGATCCCTCCAAAACAGCTAATCCCAGCTCATTGAAATTTTATGACTTTTCTTATTTTCTTAAAGTTATTGAAAACACAGAAGAAAATTATTCTAGGTTTTATAATAAGAGAACAAATCAATGATCTATTTTTTTATGGCGGTCAAATTGACCGCTGCGCATCATTAGTTGCCCATCAGTAGTTCAAAATATCCGTCATTCTAGTGTTAATTTTCAAACCATACTTCATTATAAATTTGTTTAATGAATCACACAGTTTAAAAGTTATATTAATAGAAAATTCTTTTTCTTATGAATTAAAATCTTGAAATTCTAATGAAAATAGAAAAACTGTGAATCAGGCCATGAAGCTGGCCAATAAAATTTAGACTAATTAGGATTCATTTTAGAAGGAAAAGTAGAAAATATTGATATGGCTAAAGGTTATCAAAAGCATTAAGGTATTTTTAAACAATTTCTAAGACAAGTAGAATAGATCTCCTAAAGAAACTTTTTTATTCTAGTACACTTGGTGCTTGGCAGCCATCTTTTCATATTTTAAATATATTCATTATGCCTCTGTACTACAAAACATTGTATACAATTTAATTGTACAATTTTTTCCCCAGACATTTCTGCAAAGTATGTCCTACTATTTATTCCTTTTTCTTTTATTGAATGTAGAAATTGGCAATTTAAGATGGTTATGGAGAATTATATATATACAGTAGAACCTCGATTATCTGACCCTCGTTTAACCAGAACGCTCTGTTAACCGACGTCGGTTTCCTGACTTTTTTTTTCTCCCTGTCCTTCCTTTGTCCCTGTTCTACACAAAAACACTCCCTCTGATTATAAGCAAGCGCAGAGAACAAAACCTCTTTTGTCATCTTTTCACAAACAGAAATTTTCACAGCTGTAGAATTTCAAAAGGGGGAGGAGAAATCAATCGCTATGCGCTCGCTTGGATGAATTCCCATTTGTTTTCAAAGTGGTTTTTTGATATTTTTATGCCCTCAGTGAAATCTTGGCAAGAAAAAGCAAATTTGAATGGAGCACTTTTATTATTGGACAACTGCCCGGCTCATCCGAGTGCTGACTTTCTAAAATCTGGAAACATCCGGTGTTTATTTTTGCCCCAAAATACAAAGTCTGTGTTGCAACCTATAGATCAGGGCATTTTGGAATCTTTAAAACGGCGTTTCCGAAAGAAATTAATAAGAAAATTACTTTTTGAAGGAGAATCTGCATCTACAGTTTCAATACTAGAGTTTTGGAAATCTGTCAACATTAAAGACTGCATTTATATGATCAGTGAAGCATGGGAATGTATGCCGCAATTGATACTAAGACGAAGTTGGAGAAAACTTTTGCCGAATTTTTCAACTGGCGCAGATGAAAATGTTACAGACATTGCAAAAGATGGTGTTACTGAATTTTTAAACATTTTTAGCACGATGCCAGGTTTTGAAAACTGTGGGATCAAAGAAATCACAGATTGGTTGATTTGTGACATGGAAGATGCAGGCTTCCAGTTGCTTAATGATGAGGAAATTATCGCAGAAGTCCGACATTCTCCAAAAGAAGATGATGATGAAGGCGAGAAAGATTTCAAAGTAAAGATTAGTAACAATGATGCTTTTGAGTGTTTTTCAAAAGGCCTTGCTTGGTTGGAACAACAAGAACAGTGTGATTCCTCTGAACTAATGCTTTTAAAAAAACTTTGTGACAGAGCTGCACAACAAAGGATGACCCATTTACGCCAGATGAAACTTCCATTTAAATCATTGTAATTTTTTTGTTTCAAAATAAATTTTCATGTACTACTATACTGTACTGTAATTTGAATTTAGATATTTATTTAGCAGTTTAAATAGTTATAATAGCAGTTCGATGACAATGTTACATATTAAACTAGACGATTATTGAAAAATTCTCTATTATCCAGAAATTTTGATTATCCGATGTAGGCTCGGTCCCAATTACATCGGATAATCGAGGTTCTACTGTATATACATTGTTAGCAAGAAATAAGTTTCCCACTTCAAAGGGCTCTAGAATGCGTTCTATTGGTCCAAATTAGATAAAATTTGAAATACAGTTAATTCAAATGACATTTATTAAATCAAAAATTTTAGTATCAACATTCGCCTATAGATGGCACTATAACACAATGGTACTTATTTGCATATATGGAAAATGTGAAACATTATTTGCATTACAGCGCATGCCTAGTAGCATTATTCTTTGGATAAAAAGAAGGCGGATTCTGCACGAGCATTAGTTACTTCTTAGCACATCATGCCAACATTGCAAGAAAAAGCGCTACTGGTGAAATTGTTCTACCAGAACCAGCAGAACTTTGTTGCGGCTGTAAAAGAATTCCATCGTATGAAGCAGATACTACAAAGAGGTCCAATGTCTCCATGTGCCCTACGCAAGATGATAAAGTAATTTGAAACAACAGGGCAACTTGGTATTCTTCCAGGTAGAGAACGAAAGCCAATCCAGTCTTTAAGCATAGAAAATGTGGCTACCGCGGTCGTTGAAGCCAGCAGTCATTCGCCATATGGTAGTGTGAGTGTGCCAGTTGTTTCCTGTGTATTGGATATGCCGTATTCCACTGTATGAAAAATCTTACAGCGGATTTTGAATTTTTATCCCTACAAAATCAAGTCTGTGCACCTATTGCAGGATGGAGACTCATAGGTACATAAAACTTTTGCACTTCAGTTCCTTGCTCGAATGGTGGTTGATGTCAGTTGGACATGGAACATCCTGTGGACTGACAAAGCCCACTTTTGCCTCAATGGGCAAGTTAACACCCACAATTGTTGAATTTGGGCAGTCAAAAACTCATGCTATCCAGACTGAAAACTCACGCTATCTCACGCTATCCAGGAACAACCCTTGCATCCTGAAAAAGTGACAGTATATGGTGTGGTTTTACGGCTACCTTTATCATTGAACCGTATTTTTTTGAAGAGGTAACTGCAACTGGAATCAAAACCTGTTCTGTCACAGGACTACGGTACCGTGATATGCTGAGGAATTTTGTAATCCCACAACTTCGACAGTGTAGATGCCTTCAGGACATCATTTTCATGCAGGATGGTGCACCTCCTCACATTGAGCGTAGTATAAAGCAATTGCTAACACAGTATTTCACAGCTGAACGGGTGATCAGCCGGCATTTTCCAACAGCATAGCCTCCTCATTCGCCGGATATCACCCACCCCCTGCGACTTTTGGTTGTGGGGTTTCCTCAAGGACAATATCTACCGTAAAAAGCCAGCATCTGTGCCAGATCTGAAGGACAGCATTTGGCACCATGTTCTTGATATTCCGGCAGACTCACTCCGGTCAGCTGTGGAAAATATGGTACTGCGATTAGAGCACATTGTTGAACATGAAGGGGGACATATTGAGCAGTTTTAATGCTACTTTTTTTAATATTATTTAACATTAAATGTTAACTTATTAAATGTTGTTATGTGTATTACAGTGCCACCTATCGGTGGATTTTTGTATTAAAATTTTTGATTTAATAAATGTCAAGCGCATCATATGAATTACCTGTATTTCAAATTTTATCTCATTTGGACCAATAGAATGCATTCTAGAGCCTTTTGAAGTGGGAAACTTATTTCTTGCTAACCCTGTACATATATATATATATATATATATATATATATAAAAGTTGGCCACCAAGTGCAAAGTGTACCAAAATTTTGAAAAGTAAAAGCTTGGCAATTTGATATCACGCCATTTTTTAGATACAACAGTCTATTTTTAATGGTAATATTTTAAGATGGTTATGAAGGAGAATTATATATTTTAAAGAGATAAACTTTGGTGTGGCTTACACACCAAAGGTCTTACACTGTAAATAATTATGTCCATGGTTTATATAGTATAACCATAAATTTGTTGTAATCTGAAAACAGATGCGCATGCATTTCTATGTCTTTCAAGTTCACGTCGCAACATGAGTATGTTTTGAGGTTTTTAGTCGAAAGCAACCACAATTGTAGTTTGAACCGTCTGCAATGGACGCATTTATAAATTTTGACTTGTAAATTGAAAAGTTTTCAATGGACGTTTGTATTAGTTGTTATAGTTTAGTAGTTAATAAATACAGTTCACATTTAAAAGAATCCTAGTTTTCTTGATTTAGTTTTGTTTCATGGCAATCACGCCAAAACATGGTGTGTCGAGCCGGATTAGTAATATAGATAAATTAGATATAGTTTAAATCTGTAATTATGGCTAACGAAGAAGTAACAATGCTCAATCGTCGTTGAGATGGATTAAAGACCCAAATAAAAAGACTGCAGATCTTTATCTCTGATGCAGAAGATAATTGAGAATTGAAACCAGTGGTGTTGCAAGTAAAAGTGGAAAATGTACATAAATTACTTATTCAAGTAGAAGAGTTGCGATTATATATAGAGTATTATAAGTTTATGACTGACGAAGATTTAGATAGTGTAGAGGACCATCTAGCAGATATTGAGGCAGATATTACAAATATTGAGATAAGCCTCAAACACTTTTATAACTCTTTGTGTAGTTTAAAGGATATCAATAACAGTTCTAAAGATGTGAAAAGTTATGAAGTAAATTTAAAATTGCCTGAAATTCCTTTGCCTAAATTTTCTGGTAATTAAGAAGACTGGAATAATTTTAAATCACAGTTTAATGCTTTAGTGACATCAAATGTTCAGCTTTCGGAATCTCAGAAATTGTATCATTTGCAGTCATGTTTAATAGGAACTGCTAAACAAATGCAAACAATGGAAGACACATTTTCTTCCTTATTTAAATTCCTTGAAAACAGATTCGACAACAAAATATTAATAGTAAATACCCATGTAAATGAATTGCTACCATTGAAAAATTGCATTTTGAATCCGCAAAAGATTTGCGATCATTAATTGATCAATTGTAAAAGCATTTAAGAGCACTAAATTCCATGCAATTAGATCTAGACAAGTTGAGTGAAATTCTGTTAATTAATATTGTGCTTCAAAAAATAGATAAGGAATCACGGAATCAATTTGAAATGTCATTAACCTCTACCAATTTAATGGATTGGAACACAATTTTTACTTTTCTAGAACAGAGGTGCCAAATCCTGGAAAATATTCAAAGTAAAACATCTCACTTCAAATCAAAAGTTCATGCTCCTCATAATTGTAAACCTAGAAGCTTAGTAACAAAAATCACAAACACTTCGACTTGTATTATTTGTAAAAAACTGCACACAATTTTCAAATGTGATTCATTTCTCGCAGCCACTCCAATGGAACGTTATGGCTCATTAAGAAGCATTCCTTGTGTATAAATTGCCTTAGTAGTAATCATAAAGTTGCTTCATGTCAGTCAAAGAATGTTTGTAACATGTGCAAATCAAAGCACAATTCGCTTTTGCATCGCCCTACTGGTATTTTCAATGCTCTTGATATGAGCAGAATTGTGGTTCAGGTAGTAACCCAGACTCGTTGACTACAGATCGGCATAATGTAAATTCTGGAGGTAGTATCGAAGTTTCAAATACACTTTCTGAATGCCTCTCTTAGAAAAAGAAAACTGTTTTACTCTCAACAGCAGTTTTATGGATTCATAATAACTCAGGACAATTTGTAAAAGGAAGAATAATTTTAGATAATGGGTCACAATCAAATTTAGTAAGGAATGAATTTGAATGTGCAGGATTAAGAATGGAAAAAATAAACATTCCTGTTTCAAGCTTAGGTGAGATCACCACAACAATAAAATCGCAAGCATTTGCTACCATAATGAATGGTAATAGCTCATTTTCGGCCTCATTGAATATTTTAGTTGTTCTGAAAATTACAGATATTGTTACTGCAAAAATGATAGATGTACAAAATATAAGAATTCCTCGACAATCCATGCTAGTGGATCCAAATTTTATAATGCCATCTAAAATTGACATGTTGATTGGAGCAGAGACATTTTTCGATATTGTTAGAGGCGAACAAATTCGCATTTCGTTAAAGTCTCTCATATTTCAAAACACTGTTTTTGGTTATATTGCAAGTGGCTACATTGAAACCCACAATCAAGCATCTAGTTATTGCGGAGTTGCATCTCAAGTCAACAATATTGAAAACACTATTGAGAAATTTTGGAAATTGGAAGACATAAATTTAAATAAATGCATTTTAAGTAAGGAAGCCGAATATTGTGAAGAGCATTATAAAGCTACATACAGACGCGATGTGGATGGCCGTTACATAGTGCAAATAGCCATGAAGCAAGAATTGTATAATTTGGGGGACTTGAAACTTATCGCAGAAACAAGATTGAAGCAATTACATTAAAGATTGTCTAAGAATGTCCAAATGTTTGACCTTTATCGGGATTTCATGCAGGAATATGAAGCATTAGATGACATGGAAAAAGTAGACGAAGATACCCTTCCTAAAAATCATTATTATCTTCCACACCATGGTGTTTACCGATCCAATAAGACAACTATAAAGCTTTGCGTTGTATTTAACGCATCATCACCCACAACGGGTAAATCACTGAATGACTTCCTATTAAAGGGAGACGTCGTAGAAGATATTTTTGACATAATGTTGAGATTTTGAACATATAAATATGCATTTACTGCAGACATTACAAAAATGTTTCGACAAATTCTTATTGAACCCTCTCAAAGAGACTTTCTTAGAATTCTATGGGTCCACAATAAGAATGAAAAACCTACTACTTACAGGTTAAAAACTGTTACTTATGGAACAGTAAGTGCACCATTTTTGGCCATTAGGACTTTGAGACAACTTGCTCAAGATAAATCCTCACACTCTCCGTTAGCCTCGGAAATTGTTATGCAGGATTTTTATATGGATGATGTTCTTTCTGGAGCACAAAATATAGAGACAGCGCAAGAGATACAACATAAATTGATGGATCTACTTCAGAAAGGAAAAGGGGGTATGTCACTTCACAAATGGACTTCTAACTCACCTAATCTTTTTAATAGTTCCTCCTTAAATCCAAATCAAGAATGGAGTTTTCATGTTAATAAGCCTTTATAGTAAAAGCTTTAGGCATGAGTTGGCAACCCGAGGAAGATCAATTACTGTTCAAAGTAGACTTTCAGACTGAATCGTTCTGTAACAAAAGGAATGTCTTATCGGTTATTGCTCGCTTATACGATCCACTAGGTCTCTTAGGTCCTGTTGTATGCAAAGCTAAAATATTTCTACAAAATCTTTGGCTACAAAAATTGAACTGGGAAGATCCTTTACCGCAATCACTTGCAATAGAATGGCAAAACTTTGTTGCTTCCTTAAAGGCTATTCAAGAGCTATGAATCTTTCTCCGGATAATGTTTATAAATTTTATATTGGTAATACTAAACATACGGTTGGTATCTGTTTGTCTGAACATGCAAGAGACGTAAAAAATGGTAAACAAATGACCGCCCTTGCCCAGTTAGTGAATAAAGATAATTTTAGATCCCTTTTTGAAAATTTATTTTCTTTTGATCAGCTGTAATAACCCCCACTCTATTTTACTTTACGAATCCCTTTTTATTTATTTATATTGTACTTCTATTTGTAATTTTGATCCTGTTCAGGTCTTAAATTATGCCTGACGAGTTGTTCTCGATGTCGTGCGTGTTAAACCTTTACACAGTTACCTTAATTTATAATAATGTTTTAAAGTATTTGATGTTTTTAAAAATGTTTATCTTTGAGATTTGTAAATTTTATAATTTTAAATCTGTTTTATGATTCACAATTTTGTACAGATGGCAATTTTTGTGATATACAAATTTTGCTTGACGGCATTGGAATGTATCTAGACATAATGGCATCTGTTCTTATTCTATCACCACTGAGGAAGAACATCAAAGTGTTCGAAAGCACTTTGGCTCAAAATTATTTATTTGTTGTACGTCTGTAGGATAATTTTTTAATAAAGTGATCTTTTAAATCTAGTTTTAAGATTTGCCATTTAATTAGTTGATTCAGTAAAAAAAATGCATAAAGAAATTAGCCACGGAAGCTAAAACATAAATATTGTTTATAAAACTTGTTAAACTCAAACGTGGAAGTTCTTTTTTTCAGGGAATTTAGTACTCTATGGTACTAATCAACAGTCAAAAAATCAAAATTTTTTGGATTGGCATTTTTGACAAAAAAATTATTTTTGATTTTTCAAAAAAAAAAATTCAGGCTACAACAAGAGAACTTGGACCATATTTCTAAACAGAGGATATCATTTTAATCAGAAAATATTATCTTTAAAATAAAAAAAAAACTACAACAAAATATCTTGAACCGTTCCAGAGATAGAGTGTTTTAAAATTTTACCGAAAATTCAAGTTCAGAAAAAAAAATTCAGAAGGCTACAACAACAGAACTTGGACACATATTTCCAAACGGAGGATATAATTTTAATCAGAAAAATATTATCTTTAAAATAAAAAAAAACCACAACAAAATATCTTGAACCGTTCCAGAGATAGAGTGTTTTAAAATTTTGCCGAAAATTCAAGTGAGAAATAACATCCAAGGTGCCATCTTTGGCAGCCTGTATCTCGGGCCAGGAATTTTTTTGAACAAAACAAAAAAAAATATGGGTTTCTTACTTTTCCTGAATTTTAACATACATTAAATTTAAAAAAATCTAAGACTATGAAGATAACTCCATTGCCTGAATTGATATGGACTATACCATCAGTTATTTGTTTCTCCTTTAATATTTCCTTTACTAATTTGTCCCCAATGAACCCTGTACTGATTTTGTCTACAGAAGAATAACAATTACAGTTAGAAAAATCAAATTTACAAAGCTTCAGAAAGGTTGATATATTAACCTTTTTTTCTAGTTTTAGAAGATTAAAATATTCTACACATTGCTTTACAAGTTTTAGCACATCTCCTCCAAAAAAGGCAACTGTTTATCTTTTTGATAGAATTCAAGGAATGGTCCAATAATTTTGCCACAGCTAAGAAAAAGTTAAACTTCACAAGAATTAACTTATCTTTTGTAGCTTTTATTAATGTTAGAAAAGACTTGCAATTTACTTTACTCAATTTCTACATTTTTAACATATCTGACAATGTCAGTCCAAATTTCAATTGCACGCTCTACAACCGGGACATTTTCTAACCATCTATGACCACAAAATTTCATGGGAAGCTTCTTGGCATCAGGCAAATTATTGAAATCCTTTCTTCTTGCAGGAGAATCTTTGAATAACCAATGATGTATATGAAACATGCATGAATCATGCATATGAATCATGCTCTTCATGCATCCAATGATGCATGAAGAGCATATGAATCTTTGAATAACCAATATAAAGAAGTTAAAATGCCACTGATGTTCCAATCAGTACTAATTTTTTCATGCTTAAAAGCATTATTTACGATATGAAGACCACAACTGCCTATCGAAATGATTTCCCGATAAAATTATTTTCTCATATCCTCTTGCAGGTAGTCATAGAATTTCCAGTTGACATTTGGACCATCCATTGAAACATGTAAAAGTTTTGACATACTTAATTTATGAACTGATTTGTAAAACGATAACAAAATATCATCAGATCTAGAATGACCAATGAAATCAGAGGTCCAGTATTGAATTTTAACTTGGCAGTCCTGTGAACTCCAGTATCTGACATGGATGCTGATTTGCTTCTGTTGTGTTGCTTTATTTAAAATTTCATCAAAAAGTAGTGTATGAAGATCAACCTCTTCTAAACATTTCAATAACACACTTTTGTAGTATGGTGCCAATCCAAAACAACAAATGTAAGCACATTTTGTAGCTCCACATGAAAACTACTTTGTAATTGTGCTATCAGGAAACATTCTTGCGAATAACTTATTGCTTTGCACGAATTGTAAGAGTAATGACTCTTGATGCACTTCAAAGCCCAAAGAATTTCGGCATCCAAAACTTGATCGCCAGAAACATAAGACTTAAGAGATTGGCAATCAACAATATCAGTTGGAGAGTCTTAGGAAGTTGATGCTCCAGAATTTCCAGAAGTCAACGCTTGTAAAAACAAGCTAGTTAAACCATGGCTTCATTTTTTAGCATTAAGGAAATCCATATGCTTCATTTCTATAAAAAAAAAATAAAGAGTGACAGGGTATCAATGATTTTAATCACATAATTAAAATCAATTAAAAACATTATCAAAATCGTGATTTTTATTTAAAATAAAAATCGCTGATTTGATTTTTTTACTAAATCACAACTTTCACTTTTTTTTCCATTTTAGATACATCATTTTTTTAGACAGTTTAAACAATGACAATTCCTAAAATACAAAAACAGCAAAAATCCGCAGATAAGTAGCACCCTGTTAACAAATAAATCTTAAAAAAAAAATTGAATAAACATCTGATTTGTATTTGAAATACCTGATTTTAATTGATGTGGGGTGAAGCAGACCCATAAAAGGTGGGGTAGGGCGGGCTTGCCCCCTAAATATTGTAAAACC
This sequence comes from Amaurobius ferox, assembly GCA_951213105.1. Classification (NCBI taxonomy): domain Eukaryota; kingdom Metazoa; phylum Arthropoda; class Arachnida; order Araneae; family Amaurobiidae; genus Amaurobius; species Amaurobius ferox. The sequence continues at coordinate 97,849,902 of OX578141.1, read as the reverse complement.
TATAAAATCAATCATTTCTCCCCACCGAAAGTTAGGTTGGATTCCCAAAATTTTTGCACTGGCTACGGGCCTGGGAGGGAAGGTGATGTAACCCCATTGGGAAAGAAACAATATTACATCAATGGGAGCAAGCCAAAAATTTCGTCAAATGCCCGTTTTATAACCATTTTTTCACCATCACTATTTCTGCACTAAAATGGTCAAACAACTATAGTTGGCTATTATTTATTTAGTTGGCTATTATTTACTTAGTTGGATTTGTTCTTCACCTCACTGGCTACTGCTGATATAGTGTATTATACTATTTAATAGTATAATACACTATTTCACAGTATATGCAAATTACTTTTTTTAAATGATAAACAAAACAACTAACAATAAATGAATAAAAAAGGTTACTCAATTTACTTACCTGTCATATGAGCTTTTACAGCACTTTCTCCCATTCTTCCGACATGAAATTCTTTTTTGCAATTCAAGCATTTTCCTTTGTGACGATTTGTTGAAGCTGCTAACCTTTGTACTTATGATTAGTAATCCATAAGTTGTTAAAAATGCATTTTCCAGGCATACTAATTTTTAAAACAATCCATTTAATTCACAAAGAGAGCGTGTAAATAAATAGTGTTGGTTAAACACGTATACACAAAGTAAATTATAAACCCATCGAGTATGCCTTCGAGAATAAACAGTGTTGCCAACTCAGATGACTGACAAAACTTCCAGATTCGTGTTAAATTTTTGGAATTTCATTTTAGAACCAAAAACTGCAAAAACCCCAGGAAAATTTTTGAATTTGTCATTTTCTATAATTTTTTTATTAAATTGGACTGGTGCTCGTTTAGAAGATCACAGTGTTGCTAGTTCTGCGGCTTTCCTGTTCAATTGGGCTAGTTTTTTCAAAGAGTTGCGGTAAAGCATGACGAAAAATTTTCTGGTTGCAGATTTTTGGGTTACTTTCAGAAAAATTCGATGATTTATTTTGGGGGCAAATTTTGATGAATTTTTAGAAGGCCAATAAATTTTATCTTGGAATTTTGGTAAATTTATAAATTTTAGTATTTTTTGGCAACCTTGCATGAAAGCTCACAACACTAAAATTTGGGCTAGTTTTTACCAATTTTTGAGAATGATTTTTGGAAAAGACCTGATAACACTGGGATATCAGGCAGTGAAGCTTGAAAATAGGTAGAAAATAGAAAAGTGATCGCATCACTGGGGAATTTGATCATCAGGGTTCTCCTTAGGAAAAAAAATTAAGTGGGATTATCCTATCCTAACTTCAAAATTAAGTGGGATTTCAAAAATTAACACATGCAATTTTTTTTTCTGAGTGGAATTTAGCAGCAAATTGCGGGAATCATGCTCTAGGGAGAACGCTGATCATGCTCCAATTTCAAGGGAAAATAAGGAGTGTTGATAAAAACTAAGTAGTTTTAAGGGCCCTTAAAAAGGAAAGCTAAAAATAAGGAGTTCTTAAGGCATTTTAAGGACCGTGGGAACCCAGTCTAATTTAGAATCTGTATACCTGCCAACTTTGAGAGTGCCTCATCAGTAGCACTCACTGAGCATAACCAGTGTTTCTTTTCAGGCATACTTGTGGGAGAAGGGGGGGGGGGGGGTCTCCAAAAGACATTTTATATTATAAAATCAAATGTAATTACTAAATATAAAAATATATGTAATAATATGTATATATACGTATAATATTTACTTATATGTAAATATAATAGTTAAACTCATGCTGGAAAACTTGCCCTCACTGCACTCAAAAAACCCTTAAAGAAATACTTAGCATAGCATGTTTATTTCAAGATTTGTGTAAATGTTGCACTTTTAGCTTATTATTTTGGCTAATATATGAAAAGTCCCACAAAATTTTAAAGTATTGGATCTGTGAAAAATGTGCAAAGACACAAATTTTCAAAGTATTGGATTAGCAAAGTCCCACAAATTGTTTGAATTTCTATAAGTATTGGATTTGCAAAAAGTCTCGCATATTATAGTGATTTTCAATGTTTTTTTATGTCTACAAATTTCCTAAGTATTTGATTAAATATTTTTTTCCAGCTATAAATAGCTAATCTTTTACATGCAAAATTATATTTCATAACATAGTAAATTATGTCACTTTCGATGTTTTTTATATGTCTGGTTAATTTTAAAAGCATTTTAATTTGTAATTTTACATTTTATGACAACTTCTTTCTACTTCAAATAACTGTTCTTTTAGATTATAAATTTAATTTCATATCGTGGTCGAATGCATCATTTTGGTGGGAGGAATTTCTTTCTAAACATTGAAGAATACGTCACTTTGGCAGAGAGGAGCCCATTTAAAAACACAGAGAAATATGCCAATTTGGTACATTGGAACACCAATTTGGAAAAATAATGAGTGGAGGATTATTCTACGGATTTACTGTAATCATCTCTACCACCAAGAATTATTGAAAAATCACATGAACACATATAACAGAAAACAAGGTTTTCAGATAAGAAAATATTTAGAAGACATGACCACTCATTTGTGTACTCTTGACAACATTTTTGTACATTTTTACAGGCTTATTTATTCCACAGACTACAATCGTCATCCATTTCATCACTACACTTCATTGTCCAAGATTAAGAAGAGTGCACTTTTCAAATTAGACAAATTCATATAAATATGATAGAAACTACACTAGCAACAAAATAAAACACAAAATATCTGCTGACTTCTGCATTCCAAAACACTTTGTTGCATGAGAGTTACGTGTCATATTGATAGAGAGAAGAGCATAGAGCTGCAGCTTCCAGCTGCAGGCATCAGGTCACAGAGGAGCAGATGCATTGCAGTTGAAACATACCAATAACCCCACCAGATTATCGAGTGGATCATGGGTGTATTACATGCCTTTCAAAACAAATGATTTTAATCATCTGTTGATGTATAGTATGTCAGATTTAAGTTAGGAATAAAAATTATTTGAAGGTTTAAATGGGAGTAAAAAAATTATCATAACAAATACTTTTCTATCCAACGTTTATATAAAAAAATAATGATAAAAAAAATATCTAGGGCATCCAGAGACTCTGCAACAGTTACATGTGCTTTCTCTGATCCAATGTTGCAAATACTGAGCAATTAGCATATCACTGTGACCAATATGGTGACTGATATACTGTTTGTTACACCAACCAGCTTCCCTTAGGATTATGATGCGACCACTCTCTAAATCTCACAATTGTTCATAGAACCATCGAGCATGTCTCAAAGGAAGGCATCTTTGTATCCAACTTGCAGTATCAAAGCAGAAAATTCAGTTCCTGTGTGTGAGAACAGAGGTTGTTTTAAATGCTGCATGATGCGCAATTTTCATACATGTAGCATGAGCCCTATAAGATCATTGGCACTGATAGTTTGATCATTTATATTACATAACTTTTAAAATGACATTTGCATGCTAAGTTTCAATTGAGCTGCAACTCAATTTTTATGGATGCATATAGTTTTTTGCAACAGAGTGCATCTTGATACACAATATTAAATATTTCAATTAGAATATTTATTGTAAAACTTATGCAGATTGGCATAAAAGAAAATATGTTACCTAAATGATTTTTCATAAAATATGCCATCAGCTGTACTTGATACTCCATTTAAATTTGGAAGACTCGAAGAGTTTCTGTTGGATAACTGTTTCATTTCATTGTCAATCTAAAAAAGTAACAAATCTTAAGGAAAATTAGTTTATAATTATATTTAAATTTAAACTAATATAATTATATAAATCATAACACCAAGATGTTAAATAAAAATTTGATAACGCTGAATTAATACAATAATTACACAGGATTGTGATGAAAAAGTTGTCTGAGAAGTAATAATTGATTCTTATAGATTTTTAGGTGCTTAGTCAAAAAAAATTAAAAAAAAAAAAAAAACCCATCACCTACAAATTCCACTCAATTTCCAATTTTTTATTAGTATTTGGATTAAAATTAAGCACATTGTATCAATATGCTTAATTTTAATAATAAAAAGACATGAATTTATTTTAATTCTCTCTTATTTATAACTAATTAGTTGTATTAGTACTTTATTGAAGTGCATTTTTATGGTAAATAATAAAATTTTCACAAAACTTCTCATTCTTAAGATAGGAGAGGAACCTGTAGAAATGCTGGGATCGAGACAAAACGCAAAAAAAAAATTGTTAATCCTTGGCACTTCTTTCTCATGATTAAGATATAGAGAGATTTTCTTCCTTACTTTTAAGAGGAAGGTGATTTAGTTTACTGCAGCTATATTCCTGGATTAATAAACACATTCAACATAAAATATGAAGTCACAAATAGAGGTTGTTTATCAATTCTTCAAAAAGAGGCTTCAAAGTCGTGTTTCTTTATAATAGCTATAAATACACTTCAGTACGAGTAGGACATTCTATGCATTTGAAAGAACGATATGAAAATTTAGCTTTCATTCTCATTAACTTAAGAACGATGATTATGCATGGAGAGTTTGCGGTGATCTTAAAGTCATATCTATATTTTTGGTATAACAAAGTGGATGCACCAAATACATGTTTTTTTTTTTGTGTGTGTGTGGGACAGCTGAGATCGACAGCAAGACTGGATTAAGAAAAAATGGTCAGAAAGAGTAACTTTAGAACCTGGAAGTAAATATGCGTTACACAATACATTGGTTGCTAAGGAAAAAATCCTTGCATCCCCGCTTTACATAAAGCTGGGATTGATGAAGCAATTTGTCAAAGCTTCATTCGAAAGAAGGAGAGTGTTATAAATGCATCCGTGCAACGTTTCCAGTACTATCTACACCAAAATTGAAAGAAGGTATTTTTGTCGGTCCAGACATCAGGAAATTTATGAAGGAAAGAAAAAATGAAAACTGTTGGAAAAGTATGGAAAGCTTTCAAGCAGGTAGTGACCAAATTTTTAGGAAATCACTGTGCAAAGACATGTTACAGAAATTAAAGGATTTAAGATACTCCACAAGCTTAAAACTGCACTTTTTCAACTCTCACTTAGATTACTTTCCTGAGAATCTGGGAGAGCTGTCAGCAAAGAGCATGGAGAGCAATTCCACCCAGACATCATGGAAGTGGTAAGAAGGTATCAGGGCAGGTGAAATGTCAACATGATGGCGGGCTATTACTGGATGTTGAGCAGACAAGACCAGGGAAAAGAATTTTGCAGAAAAGGTTCAAGAAGCAAGGAAAACAAAAATTACATCACAAGGAAATGTAACTATCTATCAGTGTATGTATATTAATCTTAGGAGTGTTCCGATACCGATTATTGGTTTCGCCAATATATCGGTATTTTTCCAATAAACCAATATTTGAGAACCAATAAACTGATAAATTCGATATTTTTTTTCTCCTTTGTTCTTATACTTCAGTACTGAGAAAATGGGTTTCTTTAACTGCCTTTCATCCTCAAACTGAATGATGTGCAGAAAGAAGATAAAATACAGAAATATCTCACTAGACTAAAAGGTACATATTGGAGGCCAGGAATAAGTCTGTTGGATTTCATGCATCTGCATGAAAAGGCAAGTCAAAGGTCATTTGGTGCTATGTTCAGATGTTTATAGTCAATGGTCTCCCATCTGTTATTTATTTATCTTTAGCATGGTATACAGTAGTGGTCAAAATTGTGGAAATCTTTTGAAAAAGTGTATTTTTGAGGTTTGATGGCTCATAACACCACTTTTTTTTGTACCAATACCATAAAATTATATATCAATGGAAAGATAATTTAATAAAGATTGTAATGCAATAACATTCATGAATTATTTTTTAATAGAACAGCATTTATAAAGAAGAAAAGTGAAATAAATAGAAGAAATGAGATACACCTGTCTCCCGATTTACACGGAAGATAGGTTCTGCACAAAACCGTGTAAATTGAAATCTTGGATTTTGCTAAGTAAAATCGTGTAAAACGAAAATAACCCCAAAATGTGCACGATTCAGTCATTTATTTAAGTAAAACAAAAGTAAGACATCTTAGAAAACTTAAAATTATACTTAGTTTATAAAACAACAAACATATGAATGTAGTAATATAACATATTTAATTTATTTTACATTAGGAACAAAGAACAAAAAAACCCCCAAAAAGACCCTTAAAAATTAATTATAAGTTTAATCACTGTCATCACTTTCATGTACTATCAGTCTTTTCTTTCTGATAGGTATGATGTCACTTTCATCACTTGAGCTTTCTTGATGCGATTCTGGCTCAATAGTTGACGAATTAGGCAAGATCTCGGGTTGACAAGACTTTGTCATGAAATCGGTAATTAATAATTGCGTAGGTTTTTTTGCTAAATCTTTATAGACCTCTTCATATTGATTTAAGCATTTACGAAGGTCTCGCTGGAATCGGAGAGCTTGATCAACATTTGTGTCATATTGTATTGTGTTTCTACACATATTTATTACGTGTTTATATTGTGTTTCTACAAGTATTTATTACATGTTTATATACATATTTATCACACATTGAACAACTCTACAGTATAGTGCATGTTGCAGACATGATATTTATAAAGTTTTATGCATTTTTGTAAAACAAAAATATTAAGCTAGGTGAATATATTTTTACAATAGATGTCAAATTTTCAGATTGTGTTGATTTCAAAAATGTACTTGAATTTATAAATTTTTTTTCTATAAATTTAAGTACATATTAATATTGAAATCAACGCAATCTGAAACAGTATCTTTAAAATTTAAAATACATTCAACTAAATCATATTTTTACAAAGATATGATACATCAAATGTGTCATGTATGCAAAATTCACAATACTATAGAATCACTCTGTTCATATGTAATATAATTTTTATTTTAATTTATATTATATATTGTTAATAATTTTAATGCAAAAATGTTTTTTTCCTTTATTTTCAGTTTATATTTAAATATATTTTTAATTCTAATTATTTCTAAATATTGCAAAAATTATAATCTACTACATTATGAAATATAATTTTAAATCTAAAAGATAAGCTATTTTAAATTGAAAATAACTTAAAAATACAGAATAAAATTTTGGGACATATTAAAACACGTAATACTTAAAACAGTTTTGCAATTTTTAAAGAGTTAATTTTTTAAAAGTAAACTTCAATACTAAAAATATATCAAAAAACAATATTAATAATATTGTAATTAAGTCGATAGGCTATTTTAAATTATATATGTGCATGCTAAAACTACACATCTCTGATCAATGGTGGTATCATGCAACTGTAAATGATTTTTAAGAGTGAAAACAGTGAGTAAGGGCACAAAGCCCAAGTAGAACATGTTTCTAGATACACAGAATACAAATTGTTTCACAATTATTTCTAAAAATTTCAAAAATTATAATCTATTACATTATGAAATATAATTTTGTGTGTAGAGTTTTTAAAAAAATTCCCAGAATTATGTGTGTTTTTATTTCTTGTATGTATCACGTTTATTTTCTTTTAAGTATAAGGCTTTTTTTACTTCTTCCAAGTATTTTTTTTATTTTCTTAAAGTATCAAATTATTTTAATTTAGTATTGTGTTTTTTAACATTTCACCCCTGTATCAACTTTTTTTTAATTTGTTCTAAGTAGCGTATTATTTTAAAATTTCTTTCTAGTATATATTTTTTTAATTCTTCAACTCATGTATTTAAAAAAATTATATCGAAATATCATTTCTTAAATGCTTCTAAATAAGACTTTTCTGTACGATTTTTTTTTATGAAAATTTGACTATTATTCATGTTTTCACATTTTTTTCAGTGTCAATTTCAAAATGTACTCTTGTTCATAATGAAATCTTTTCCTTTTTAACACTTTACAACATAGTTGAAAAGTGTTTATTTATTGTAACTATCAAGACAACAAAAAATGCAAAATTTCAGATTTTTTGGGCTCTTAGTTTTTCAGTTACTGACTTTCAAAAAAGAGAAATCTGCCAAAGTTTTGAAATCTTTAAACAGCTGTATATCAAAAACTATTTAACCTAGGGCTCAAATTAGTGTCATTTTCTTTTGCTTTTAATGAGTCTTAATTTGATATATAACATGACTATGCTATTTCAAATTTGAACTTTTTGAAAAGCTTAAAAAAAATTTTTTTTTAATCTCAAAAACGCCCCTTTTAATTTTTTTGAAAAAAATATATGCTTTATGGACTACTTGTATGCCAAGTTTCATAATGGGAAGCTAATGGGTTCCTATAAAAATTATTTCTTTTTGTATTAAACTCTAAGTGAAATTTGCTAAATTTAATTACAAAAAATTTAATTTCCATAGGAACCCCTTAACGACCGACTATGAAATTTGGCACACAAATAGTCCCTTAATGTCTTTAAAATGTATATTTTTTAGAAAGAAATCAGTTTTTTTTTTTTTTTTTGGATTTTCTAAAAAAAAAATTTTTTTTTAGTTTGTCATTTTTAAAAACTTCAATTTAAAAAAAAAAAAGAGTTAGAATACCATAATCATGTTGTATATCAAATTAAGGCTCATCAAAAACAAAAGAACGACACTAAATTGAGCTCTCTGTGTAAAATATTTTTTGATTTACAACTGTTTAAAGATTTCTAAACTTTGCCAGATTTGGCTTTTTAAAAAAAGTAAATAACTGAAAATCTAAGAGCCCCAAAAATCTGAAATTTTACAGTTTTTGTAAACTTTACTGGTACTATCACTGTACCAAAAATGATCAATTTCTGAGGTATCAAGGTTCAAACCATTAATTGATTTGACACAGAAGGACATATACTTAGTACATAACTCATTAACCAGTTGTTTTAAACATTCAGCCCACATATGTTCTTTTCAATTTTAACAATTTGCTACACACTTAATATTTCACATATGTCACTCAAAATTTAATTTTGTATTTACAAACAATTACAAAACGTTACTTTTTCAAGAACTTTTAAAATAAGTACTTCTCTAAACTGAGTGAAGACAATTTCATTTCTTCCTTTCTCAAGAGTACAAACTCTCCCAGTTGCAGTATCAGGCTCTACTTTTTGCAAAATGGTCTCACCTGGCACATTCAAACATTCAATACGTCACTTGGTTGAGGATAAAAGAAAGAAGGAGAAGGTCTTTTAGGATGTAGGAAGCTTACTTTATAGTCGCTCGTAACATTATTCTTCTCAAGAATACATGCAAGCTACCAAGATCCTTTATAGAGTATAGTGACAAATCCAGATACAATTTTTGCTTAATTAGTTGGTGTAATATAGTCTAATGCTGTCACACATTCAGTAAACTAGTGTTCATTACAGTAATTATGCTTAACAAGAAGTATATTTTCAGAAATTGCGTAAAAAGAATGAAGTTTTTGAGTACCCATGATTGCCTTAAAGTCATTCAACCGTGGCGACAGTATTTCTTTAACTTCTTTATACTCATCAACTGTGCTGTACTCAAAAACTTCATTCTTTTTACCCAATTTCTGAAAATCAGCTTCTTGTTAAGCATTATTACTGTAGTGAACACCGGTTTACTGAACGTGTGACAGCATTAGACTATATTACACCAACTAATTTAGCAAAAATTGAATCTGGATTTGGCACTATATAGTCTATAAAGGATCTTGGTGGCTTGCATGTATTCTTGAGAAGAATAATGTTATGAGAGATTATAAAGTAAGCTTCCTACATCCTAAGGGACCTTCTCTTACTTTCATCCTCAACCGAGTGACGTATTGAATGTGCCAGGTGAGACCATTTTGCAAAAAGTAGAGCCTGTTACTGCAACTGGGAGAGTTTGTACTCTAAGCAAGGAAGAAATGAAATTATCTTCACTCAGTTTGGAGAAGAACTTATTTTAAAAGTTCTTGAAAAAAGTAACGTTTTGTTATTATAATTGTAAATATAAAATTAAATTTTGAGTGACATGTGAAATATCAGGGTGGCCACTCTTCGGACATATTGAAATTCCCTGACTTTTCCAGGTGAATTGAAAAGAAATTCCAGACCAGTAATTTTAACATAAAATGCATGCACGTCCCTATTTAGTTACAAATTTGATTAAAGAATCTTAACAATTTAACTCCACTATCCAAAAAAAGTTATATTAAATCAGGAGAAAAAAATACACATTTTTTGTTTTTACAAACAAATTTTAACATTTTTAATAAAAAATACATGTAAATGCAGCAAAATTGGACTACTGAAATATTTAAAAGAATTTAATGGTTTTCACTGAAGATAATAAAAAGAAATAGTCTAAACAGATGTCCTTAAATATGGGCAGTGCAAATGGCTCACAATGACAGACATCATTAAAGATATGCAATAACTACACTGTAACAAGCCACAGCCATTGAATAATTAATGCCAATTCAGCAATGTCAAAAGAATGTCATTAAAATAGAAAAAAATATAGTAAAATGTGTTAGAAACTTGGTTTTGTTTACATCGCGATTCTCGTTTCGCGGGAGCGTGACGTCATTATTAAAATGATTATTCCGTTCTCGTGAACGAATCGCGATGTGGACAAAACTTGGCTGATCATGCAAATCACCTTTCTCGCCGCTCACGCATCCTGTTTTGCATATCCAGAGGGCGTTGCCGGCAACGGTTATGTTCCGGAACGCACCCATCTTCGGATATAAAGGCTAGACACTTTTCTGGTTTTAGGTAGATCGCTTTGTCACGAGATGGCTTTTAAGTGAGATCGCTTTGGGTCATTAGACCGGTTAGTCATTCGATCGATATACTGATCGATGGAAGGATCTAGAAGGATCTAGATCGGGCAGACGGATCTTCGTAAAGTCATGTTTCGATGTTGTCGAAAGTTACGATAAAGTGTTTATCGGTGAACGCGGATATTTAAACTAAACTTAGTAGTTTTGATGGTTCTCAGTTAAGGAGACCATGTTTCCCGTGTTGTGGACTTTATAGTGCTGATCCGGAAAGTTTAAAGTTTTTGCCATAGCGTGTGCCCAGCTAGTGGTGGCGTCGGAAAGTGCACGTGGTCACGTAAGTGTGAAATGCTTTTACTTACTTGTGTAAATAATACGTAAACCAGAAATGTGTCTAGGCATGGAACTTACACTGAAAAACCTTCATATGAGCTGTAGTGCTCATGTTTTGTAAATAGTATGCTTTAGTTTTTGCTTACCTGTTCTCATGATATATACTGTAAGCAAATACAATGGATTCACTCTTCAATAAAAGTGATTTTTGATTTAAACTGGAACTGTTCTCATTTAACACTTCTATGGCTACTTGTATTCCTACAACTACTATCTAACGTTTGTTATAGCTGCAACACTCTGTTTTAAATTTTCAACGAAGTTGTGTAACCAGAATTTCGTGGCTCATAGTTATTCTATCACCAGCTTCATCAGAAATTTAATTATACGTTAATTTACAATATATAACTTATGGAAATGATACATATTTCCGTCAAAGGTTATGGGCCTGTGCTCCCCATAACAACGTTAAAAATTTAGAAGTGTTAAAGTTCCAACGAATCCTGTCGACGGGGGCCGCGGACGGCGCCATTTGCATGTCGACGAAAGCGTAAACAAAAGGTCTGTTCAGCTCAGTTCCAAAAAGCCACCTTGCCATGGAGGCAAATAAAATTACTGCATTAACTAGAGACAATTACGTCACTTGGAGGAATGAAGTTTCATTCGCTCTAAAAGGAGAGGGCTGTTTCGGATTTGTAGACCGAACAGCGTTACCGGTGGATGAAAAAACGTCACGCCGTGATTATGAAGATCACATGCGAAGAAAGGACCGCGCGTTAGCAATCCTGTTCCAGAATGTTTCATCTGATTACCAAGAGTTAATTGACATTAACGACGATCCGGCAGATGCGTGGGATAAGTTAAATACGCACTTCGACGCGCCGACTCGCGCCAACCTGGTGCGTTTATTGGATGAGTTCTTCAGCCTACGTCCGGAGCCAGATGAACCGGTGGATATCTTCTGTACGCGTTTGAAGAAGGCGGTCGCCAAATTGAAGGACGTCAAGCACCCGGTGGAAAGCGTCTATGTGGCATTCCAGGCCATAAGATACCTCTCTGATGACTTCCAGGGAATAGTTCAGCTAATCTACAGATGGGAGGACAAAGATTTCACTTTGGAGAAAATCCAACATGAATTGTCTGCGGAAGAAGGACGTATCCGGCAACTCCGTAGTGATAGAAACAATGTAAGTCAAAATTCATCTGTATTCTTGTCTCAGAGTAATGTAAATGTAAAGTGTAAAAATAACAAAGTGTTTAAAAGTGTTAAACCAGTTAAAAGGGTCATAGGACCATGTTATTTTTGTAAGAAGGCTGGTCATTTAAAAAATAATTGCCCTATTCTTAAGTCTAGCTCAAATATAATTGAATTGTATTCATCTGCTAGAGTTGAAGCTAATACTGTGCAGGATCCTAGCGATAGACTCAGCTGGATAATTGACACCGCTGCTACGCGGCACTTTTGCAATGATATTAATTTATTTTCAAAATTTAAAGAAAGCAAAGGTGCATCTATGTCGCTAGCAGTGGGTGATATTGAGAGCCCAGTTGAGGCTATCGGTACGGTCAAAATGTATGTTCAGTTTCAGAACATAAGAAGTAATATTGTTTTGTCTGATGTAATGTTTTCGCCTAAGTTAAGACGAAACTTATTAGCCGCATCTGTTCTTGAGGAACAGGGGTATACTTTTAAAGGGGCTAATGGGGTATTGTGGTTTTACACTCCAAAGGGAGAAAAATTCTTCTATGCTAAGCGAAAAGAAGGGTTATATTTTTTAAAACCTCAATACGAAGTTCAGACTGCAAATAACAATATTGAAGACCGTAAAACTAAAGGAAAGGATCAGGGTAGGGATAAAAATTCTAAGAAAGATAGAAAACCCCTAAATAAGAAAAACAGTATTGACAAAATGAAAAATTTGCCTAGAATAAATAAAAGTAAACGTAACTCTGAGGTGAAGTCGAGGTCAAAGGAAAAGGTTAATGAGAAACCAAGTTGTGCGGTTTCTGAGGTTTTGAATAAAACGGAACTCTGGCATAGGAGATATTGCCACATTAACTCTGATTATTTATATCAGACAAGTAAAGTTTCCGCGGCTAATGGACTCCCTAGACTAAAATACGCAAAAATTAACTGTACACACTGTAAGTTAGCAAAGTCTAAGAGAATTTCTTTTAAGCCAATTGGTAGGATAAGGTCCACTAAACCTTTACAATTACTCCATATGGATGTGTGTGGTCCCTTACCTACAGCTTCAATGGGCGGAAACAGATACTTTTTGACAATCACTGACGACTTCAGCCGGAAAGTATTTGTTTATATAATGAAACAAAAATCAGAGGTGTTTAAGATATTTAAAGAATTCCAAGCTAAGGAAGAGAGGCAGCTAGGCAAAAAGATTTTGTGTATCCGTACGGACAATGGTATGGAGTTCTGTCACAACCAGTTCAAGGCATACTTAAATAAATTGGGGATTAAATCAGAAAGGTCAAATGCATATACACCCGAACAGAACGGGGTTTCTGAAAGATTTAATCTGACTGCACTAGATTGTGTGAAAGCTATGCTTGATCAAAGCCAGGTTGATAACAGAATGTGGGCAGAAGCGATTTTGTGTTTTACACACACCAAGAACAGAATATGTCATAAGTTCAAAACCAAAACTCCACACGAGTTATATTATGGAAGGAAGCCAGCCGTTGCTCACCTCAAAGTTTTCGGGTGCAAAGCCTATGTGGGCACAGCCAAACAAATTAGAAATAAGTTGGATATGAGAGCCCAAATAGGAATCATGGTCGGATATGCTGAAAGCACCAAAGGCTATAGGATTTATATAGCGGGTAAAAAGAAAGTTGAGGAAACTTCTAATGTAAGGTTTGAGGAAGGAGTGGCAGCGGAAGGCGTCCTGGGCCCTAATTACCCTAAAGGAATCACCTTGAGGAAATCGAACGTTACTCAGTCGATTGACTCGGAATCAGAATGCCTGGGAGGAGTGTCAGAGGAAGAAGCAGGTGAGAGCCGTGACACTAGTAAATCTAGTGGGGATGAGGACTCTCCTGCTGATTCTGGTCTGACACCCTGCTCAGATATTGACTGGATACGGAAAGCAGTACCTAGGCCTGATGGGAGTAGGACGGATATTTAATACTCAGTAAAAGGTGACAATAAAAGGCTGAGATCTCATAATGATGTCAGAAAGTTTTGTGGAAAAGCTAACATTCATTATGATCAGCAATTGTTTAATTTTAGAGAGAAAAAGGGGGTAAGTGATATCAAAAGAAAACCAGAAGCAAGCAATGTTGAGATCTTGATACCCAAGAGCTATAAATCGGCAATAGAATCTCCCCAGTCCGATAAATGGCAAGAAGCCATGGATGATGAAATAGCTACAATGCATGAGAGGGGTGTCTGGGACTTAGTGCCTGCACCCATCTCACAACAAAAAATTATAGGAAGTAGATGGGTTTATACCATTAAGAAGAATGAAAGGGGAAATGTTAAACGATTCAAAGCTCGCCTAGTAGCTCAAGGATATACCCAGATAAAGGGGGACTCATATGATGAAGTGTTTAGCCCTGTGATTAATTTTAGTTTAATCAGAGCTTTCTTCTCCATATTTGTTTGCATGCTTAAATGGAAACATTTTCAACTGGACATTAAGTCCGCATATCTTTATGCCAAGTTGAATGATAAAATTTTCTTGAAACAACCACATGGATATGTCGATCCAAATCAGCCTCAATATGTTTGTTTGCTTAAGAAAGCAATATATGGCCTTCACCAAAGCGGAAGGGAATGGTATACAGAGCTTGACACCACTTTGAAAAAATTAAACTTTTTGAAATTTAAATGGTGCAACTGTGCTTATACATATCAGAATAAAGTATTAATGCTGATTTACGTAGACGACATAATTTTGTTTGCTAAACAACAAAATGATATAGACCATACAGTTTCACTTTTGAGTAAAGAATTTGATATCAAAGAATTGGGAAAAGTCAAAAGACTTTTGGGTGTGGAATTTAAGGAGATTGAAGACAAATTTTATATACATCAAGGTGATTACATTGACAAAGTTTGTCAGATGTTTAAAAGGTTCAAATATCCAATTTCCTCACTACCTATTGCAAAGGGTAACATCTTAAGTAAGATTGATTGCCCAATGAATGATAGTGAATTAACACAAATGCAGGGTTTTCCTTACAGAAGCTTGATTGGATGCCTAGCCTATCTGTCTAGCAGAACTAGACCAGACATATGCTATGCAGTCAATATTCTATCTCAGTTTCAGGAGAATCCAGGAATAAAGCATTGGGATGCATTATTAAAGTTAATGGGATATGTTGAAAAGACCAGAGAGTATATGTTAAATTTGTCAAATATTGGTGATTTAAGACTAAACTGCTACTCAGACTCAGATTTTGCAGCCAATAGAGATGACAGAGTGTCACTTGGTGGTATGTTGTTCATGATTGATAAAGTACCAATTTCTTGGCGGACATTTAAGCACAAGTGTGTTAGTCTGTCAACGATGGAAGCTGAATATGTTTCGTTGGCAGAGGTCGCCAAAGAAATGATATGGATGCAAAACATTTTGGAGGAATGTAAAATGCTAGGTTTAAAATTTAACAAAAATAATTGTATAATGTTTTGTGACAACCAGGCAGCAATAAACTTTTCAAATTCCCCCATTGAGAATAATAGAACTAAGCACATAGATATAAAGTATCACTTTTTAAGGAACTTAGTTGTAAACGAGTCTTTTAAAATTAACTTTGTTAATACTAAAGATAACGTAGCAGATTACTTCACGAAGCCAATGACTAAAGATAGAGTTTTAAAATTTAGTAATGATATCTTTAAAATATAAAATTTAACTGTTCAAATAAAAATTTTACTTTAAATTTTTTTTTTCATATTTTCAAAGTATAAATGGTTAGGGTATTTTATAATTTATTCCTCTCTCATTGATACAAATGAAATGTATCTTGAGTATATATTGTTATGTGACAATGAACTGTTACTTTTCTCACATTACACTTGAAAAAAATATATATATCCATTTTTACTACACGCATAATGCATTTTCGCTTATGTGAGTAAAATGTTATCTGAATGTACATTATTGATATAATTCACATGAAACATAAAATTTTTAATCTGTGTTTATCTCATATGTATATTTACCTTCTGTATCTTTTATTATCATTGCCATTGTATTGGGTATTTAGTGTGTATACTAGTCATGGGCTAAGATAATAAAACTTAAATTTTTAATCTTAAATGTTAAATTTCATAGTTATACATTAAATTTTCTACAAACTTGAATTTGATGTTTAGACTTAAATTTTTAATCTTAAATGTTAAATTTCATAGTTATACATTAAATTTTCTACAAACTTGAATTTGATGTTTAGACTTAAAATTTTTAATCTTAAATGTTAAATTTCATAGTTATACATTAAATTTTCTACAAACTTGAATTTGATGTTTAGACTTAAATTTTTAATCTTAAATGTTAAATTTCATAGTTATACATTAAATTTTCTACAAACTTGAATTTGATGTTTAGACTTAAATTTTTAATCTTAAATGTTAAATTTCATAGTTATACACTAAATTTTCTACAACTTGATTTTGATGTTTAGATTTAAATTTTTAATCTTAAATATTAAAATTGATAACTATACCTAAAATTTTTCTAGAGCTTAAAATTTTTTGATATCTTTAGACTTTTAAATTTTAAACTTAATGTTTGTTATAAATTTTCAAAATAGTAAAGAAATAGCTTTCTTCAGTATGAGCTAGTACTTAAGAAAGGGCAATAGTATGGTTATACTATTTTCTTTGACTATGTTATCCTTAAACATGTAATTTAAAGAATGCTTATGATCTGCATAATAGATAAGTGTACTCATTTGATTGTTGCCATTTTGAGAAAAGGCTATTCACTTTCTAAATGTTATAAGTGTTATAAATTTCTTTAATGTATAAAATTTTGTGTATGCATACATTATGTTTTTAGGATACTAAGAACTTTGATTCTTAGGATAACCTTTTGTTGGATGAAAGCATGGGCGCCGAGAGTTGGTGTTTTTGCATGAGGGGGCCGATTGTTAGAAACTTGGTTTTGTTTACATCGCGATTCTCGTTTCGCGGGAACGTGACGTCATTATTAAAATGATTATTCCGTTCTCGTGAACGAATCGCGATGTGGACAAAACTTGGCTGATCATGCAAATCACCTTTCTCGCCGCTCACGCATCCTGTTTTGCATATCCAGAGGGCGTTGCCGGCAACGGTTATGTTCCGGAACGCACCCATCTTCGGATATAAAGGCTAGACACTTTTCTGGTTTTAGGTAGATCGCTTTGTCAGGAGATCGCTTTGTCACGAGATGGCTTTTAAGTGAGATCGCTTTGGGTCATTAGACCGGTTAGTCATTCGATCGATATACTGATCGATGGAAGGATCTAGAAGGATCTAGATCGGGCAGACGGATCTTCGTAAAGTCATGTTTCGATGTTGTCGAAAGTTACGATAAAGTGTTTATCGGTGAACGCGGATATTTAAACTAAACTTAGTAGTTTTGATGGTTCTCAGTTAAGGAGACCATGTTTCCCGTGTTGTGGACTTTATAGTGCTGATCCGGAAAGTTTAAAGTTTTTGCCATAGCGTGTGCCCAGCTAGTGGTGGCGTCGGAAAGTGCACGTGGTCACGTAAGTGTGAAATGCTTTTATTCCACTTACTTGTGTAAATAATACGTAAACCAGAAACGTGTCTAGGCATGGAACTTACACTGAAAAACCTTCATATGAGCTGTAGTGCTCATGTTTTGTAAATAGTATGCTTTAGTTTTTGCTTACCTGTTCTCATGATATATACTGTAAGCAAATACAATGGATTCACTCTTCAATAAAAGTGATTTTTGATTTAAACTGGAACTGTTCTCATTTAACACTTCTATGGCTACTTGTATTCCTACAACTACTATCTAACGTTTGTTATAGCTGCAACACTCTGTTTTAAACTTTCAACGAAGTTGTGTAACCAGAATTTCGTGGCTCATAGTTATTCTATCACCAGCTTCATCAGAAATTTAATTATACGTTAATTTACAATATATAACTTATGGAAATGATACATATTTCCGTCAAAATGTATATAATATTCTTGGCGACATTTGTCCAAAATGGAGCACAAACTCCGCATTTTTGCTTTTATATGGAATCAATGGACACATGGCAACCTTTATTTAGTGGTTACGAGTACAGCATAATACTTGGCAAAATTTTTCGAAAATGGCATATAAACTGGGCAGTTCTGTTTTTATATGGACAACTAGTAAAAAAAAAAATCCAGAATTTTCACAAAATTCCCTGACTTTTCCCGGTTTCCAGGTTGAGTGGCCACCCTGAATGTTAAGTGTGTAGTAAATTGTTAAAATTGAGAAGAACATATGTGGGTTGAATGTTTGAAACAACTGGTTAATGAGTTATGTACTAAATGTATGTCATTCTGTGTCAAATCACTTAATGGTTTGAACCTTGATACCTAAAAAATTGATTATTTTTGGTACAGTGATAGTACCAGTAAAGTTTATAAAAACTGTAAAATTTCAGATTTTTTGGACTCTTAGATTTTCAGTTATTCACTTTTTAAAAAAAGCCAAATCTGGCAAAGTTTTGAAATCTTTAAACAGTTGTAGATCAAAAACTATTTGACCAAGAGAGCTCAAATTGGTGCCGTCTTTTGTTTTCGATGGGCCTTAATTTGATATACAACATGATTATTGTATTTACTCTTTTTTAAAATTGGAGTTTCTAAAATAATTACAAACTAAAAGAGAAATTGTCCTTAGAAAATCAAAATGTTAAAAAAAAAAAAAAATAATAATTTTTTCAAAAAATTCAAATTTTAATAGCATAGTCATATATCAAATTAAGACCCATTAAAAGCAAAAGAAAATGACACCAATTTGAGATCTCTAGGTCAAATAGTTTTTGATCTACAGCTGTTTAAAAGCTTCAGATTTCAAAACTTTGCCAAATTTGACAGATTTCGCTTTTTTGAAAGTCAATAACTGAAAACTAAGAGTCCAAAAAATTTAATATTTTTCAGTTTTTGTCAGCTTCACCGGTACTACCATTGTACCAAAAATTATCATTTTCCATGATGTCAAGGTTCAGATCATTGGTTGATTTGACACGGAATGACCCTTGGATGAATATTTAATTTTGCAGTATTTTAATTTCTTAAGTTTTACACCATATGAAATATTGTTTAAAACCAAACTAATTATTCTTTGTAATCAAAGTTTAATAGAGGTAAGTTATGGTGCAGGAACATTAGACGTTCTGCATTTTCAGGTTGCAGCCTATTATATTTTGGATCATAAACATTCCCTGCTTCTTTCTGAAAATAAACGTTCTCTATCAATGCTGCTAGCTGGTGCAGACAAGTACTTTCTTGCTATCTTTGCAAGTATGGCACAAAATAGAAACATTTTCCATTTTAAATTGGCATAAAATAGAAATATTACTTTAAAAAAAATAACGGTGGTATCATACGACTGTAATGATTTTTAAGAGTGAACACAGTGAGTAAGGGCACAAAGCACAAATAGAACATGTTTCTAGATGCACAGAACACAAACTCCTATAAAATGAATTAGAATTTTTTCAATTAATTATATTTCTTTTAAGTATATTTTTAATTCTAATTTCTAAAAATTGTAAAAATTATAATTACTACATTATGAAATATAATTTTGCGTATAGTGTTTTAACAAAAATTCTAAGAATTATGTGTGTTTTTATTTCTTTTAAGTATCATGTTTATTTTCTTTTAAGGTTTTTATTACTTCTTCCAAAAATTTCTTCCAAGTACCAATTTTTTTTTTATTTTCTTAAAGTATCAAATTTGTTTTAATTTAGTATTGTGTTTTTTAACATTTCACTCCTGTATCAACTTTTTTTTAACTTTTTCTAAGTAGTGTATTATTTTAAAATTTCTTCCTAGTATATTTTTTTTATTTCTGCAAATAACATTAAATTAATTATAAAAAATTTATACTTTAAATGAATAAAATAATTTTAATATTTAACACTGTCTAAGCAGAGAATAAATGAAAACGTGGTCATATTGCATTTGATATGCATGCATGTTTATTTCAAATCCTGTAAAATCAAATTATTCTTTTACATGTTTTTTATAGATTTTGGTTTTAGACATGTATAATTACACTAAATGAAAGTTGCTTCATTTACTATTATATAGATTAAATTTATTTTATTATAAACACTAACCAACACTAAATAAGTATTTTTACTTGCAGGTAGGTTATAAATGAAGCAACTTTCATTTAGTATAAATATACTGTCTTAAGTCTAAAATACATAAAAACATGTAAAAGAATAATTTATGATTTTACAAGATTTGAAATAAACATGCATGCATGACAACAAATGCAATCTCGGACCATGTTTTCATTTAATCTTCGCTTAGACAGTATTAAATGCGAGCATGGATGCACATACCACGATGCTGAAAACATGCACTTTTTCCCGTTTGCTTTTAAAGCAATATCTAATGCTAAAAGTAATATATGGATACAATAAAGCTAGGAAGATATATAAAATAAAATAAAAGTTAAAGCAAAATATAATTAAATAAGTTAAAATATATAAATTAAGCAACGTTTTAACCTAACACAGGAGGATCAAGATACAAATCTACAAACACGGCGGGAAACGTAAAGAATAATAACTGCACTCAGTGTTGCCAGATACACAGAGCTTATGGCTTCGTCCGCTGAGGTAGAAATGAGTCCGTTCTGGAAGCTTCCAGAACTGCGTGACATCACGTCCGATCACCGAAATCAAGTAGCATTGGCTGCGGTTAGTACTTGGGAGGGTGAAGATAAACAGGAAGGGAGATCCCTGACCACCTGTGTTGGAGGACAAAGCTGATAGGGGATTAGCAAGAAGTCCCAAGGGGAGGGAAGTGGAATGGTTACTTTTATGTATGAAAAATGGTAATTTTAATGTAATATAAATGGTATTTATAACATATGATAAACGGCATTTATAATGTATGATAAATGGTAATCCATGAAAATGCCTTCGGGAAAAGGGTTCAAGAACAAAGCTGAAAGAGGATTTGAGCAGGGGGTTAAAAGAAGGGAACGATAATGGTTATTTTTACGTATGATAAATTGGTATTTTTAAAGTAATAAAAACAGTTATTTTAACGTATAATAAACAGTAATACATACGTATTTAAAATGGTATTTTTACATATGGTATGTTCATACATGGTAATTCATACGTATGATATACGGTATTTTTATATACCGTTTACTCATAACGGTATTATAACCGATGTATTACCATTTATTGTATAACACATTCAAAAATATAACGTATAAACGGTTTAACAATGGTTATAATACCGTATGTGTGTTATCTGGGCATATTTATAAGGAAAAATATGCAATGTTATGTTAGATTAAGCACAAATTAAATTCCAACTTATTTATCTTATTCTTAGCACAAACTGATTTTACTTTTTAACAGGAATATTGATAGTAATATGATGAAAGTTTGAATACTTTTTAACAAGTTAATAGAAGTTAATGAGAGAAAAGGTTATAAAAATATATTGTGAAAGTAATAAGTTAATAACATACCAGTTACTAAACATCTTATCTCAAGAGGAAAAAATCCCCATTTCAACTTTTGATATCATATTCTGATTCTTATTCCAAAATTTTAAGCAATCACAGTTTAATTGAAATTGTCCAGGAAGTTAAATCAACAAGAGATTAAGCATATTGATTTCTATGAGATATATCTTTTATTTCTACACGTTTAATTTGTTCAAATTTTCTCTCCTTATCATTAGTGAAAAAATGTATGAACATGAAGAATATGGAAAATAAATATATATAATTAGTTAAAATAACTTTGTTAAAAGCAGCATATAACATAAAAATAATAGTATCCACTAATTTCGAAGGCATAAAATAAAACAATCATCTCTCTTAGGACACACAAGAAGTGTGCAAGCAAGTGGTGACTGATGTAAAGACAGCAATGGTGATGAAGTAGGCTTTTTTCCACTGAAACCAATCAATACTATTATTTTTATGTTTATGTTGGTTTTAATGAGGCTATTTTAGGTTTACTCTTTTTAGCAGTAGTTTGATCTGTACGTAATATTTCCAATCTAACCTGAGAGAATTCATAACTTCCATGTGATTTAGTTATTGATCCAGTAGAAACACTGCAACTTCTAATCCTTTTCTCAAAATACGACAAATTTTCATTTGAATCATATGAGTAGCTTGATTCCGAGCCAGATTCACCATCAGCAGGGCCTAAAATACAGGAAAATTATAAATATTCACAATCAAAGATACAAATATATACATTAAAAATAATGATATTTCATCAGATATCCAACTAATCTGATTTATTTTTTAGTTAAATGGGCACAAGACAAACCTAATTATACAATCCAATATGATCAAACTGTTTCTGATATGCAAATAATGGTGTAACATCATCCAAAGGGGTGCATACACTGTGTATGAAGTATATTTTTCTGTGAACTTCTGCAATTCAGGATTTGATTTCGGTGTTTATCAACTCAATAGCATTTTATTTGAAGTATCATTTGAAAGAATCTTTGAGGTGGCAAGCCCTCGGCTGTTTAGAGGATGGGCAGACATTGATGAAAATGGCAAGATGGCTGATAACAATCTCTACCCTCTGGAAACAATTTCGACTCTAAAATTGTTGCTAGGAAGCCTGGATAAGGCCATAGAATAATAACAACTGCTTCTCAAGATTGGCACCTGTCCATAACTGCCCTTCGCAACAGGGAGTTAACTGGTAGGCAGCTGAGTGCTTGCAGCAGCCACTAGAATTTTAGTATTGCGACAAGCTGTATTCAGAAAGCTTAATGAGAAAGGTCTTTATGCCAGAAAGTCAATGGTATGTGTTTCACTGATCTCATAATATATGCAAGCCTGCCTGAATTGGTAAAGAGAACATTAGAGCTTTAGTCAAATAACAATGGGCCTGTGTTCTCTTCAGTGATAAGTCAAGGTTCAGTTTAATCTCTGATTCTAAATGTATTTATCTAGAGGGAGCCAGGAACTTGAAATCTTCCCCCTAACGTTAGAGAATATGACTGTTACAGCAGTTCTGATCTGATGGTATGGAGAGGCATAATGCTAAATGGATGTACTCTCCTGCACATGTTCGACAGAGGATCTGTGTTTAGCCAGAGATATCCAGATGGAGTCTTAGAACTGTATGTAAGGTTTTTTTAGAGGTGCATCTGGATTAACTTTCTTCTCATGGATGATAATATGCATCCACATCAAGCAAACCTGATTTATGGGTATCTTAAAAGACAAAATAAATTGGCCAGCCAAATCTCCTGATTTGAAACTGATTGAGAACTTATAGGATGCCCTTGGAAGAGCTGTTGCATGGCGAAATCCTCCTCCTATAGATTGCAATGTCTTGAAGACTGTATTCCTGGAGGAGTGAAACATACACTCCAAATTCTAATTAACAATCTTATAGAGAGCATAAAATCGCATTCATTGTGATATATATATACAAGTTAGGGAAGATCACATTCTCTATTAATGTCAAAAGTCTGCATTTGTTTCCAACTTACTCATTTTCTTTTTTAAATCTTCTTCTCACACATTATTTAAATTTTAATTGTTTTATAATTAGTTTTGTATCGTATGTACTCATATTAGATTTTTTAGTTTGTATTTATGTGTTAAGATGCTATGTATCAAACCAAAAACATTCATTCAATTCTATTGAATAGTTGTTGAGAAATCAGTGTTTTTGTGCATGTAAAGATAATTTTGGACTTTAATTTGCACAGCTTGGGACTAGAGGTTGTACTAATTATAGAATTTTGTGGATTATAGGTATTTGCTGCATAAACTAATGTGTAAAAGTGAGACATTGGTACATCCTAAGATATTATATATATATATATATATATATATATATATATATATACACACACACAGGGTGTCAAATAAGATTGAAACGCACTTTAATTCTTTACCTGTTGGAGATAAGTGGGCAATGTAAATTGCAAAAATGTTGAAAGTAAGGTAGGAAATATAAGTAAGGTAGGACTATGTTAATGAAATAGTAATCCCATTAATTTAAAAAAAGTTACACTTTTTTAATTTTTATACTACCCCCTTAGACAAATTTGGTTAATCAGAAATTTTTTATTTTTAATGCAACAAGATCATTAAAAAAACCGCATATCGATATCTTTAAAATTGAGCGAGTTATATTTAGTTGAAAATTGAACATTGTGAATGGGGACCATATATCAAATTAGAAATGTAAATTTGTGACATATCACAAAAAAGATAAAACTGGATGATAATACACAGGAGACATTTTTGCGAATTCCGCGTAGGCTCACAATGCAATCACAAATTCTTAAGTACTTTTCAATAACTAAGTACTTTTTCAATAATTAAGTACTTTTAAGTACTTTTCTTTCATCTAAACAATTTCCATTATCAATTTGTTTATGATCCCTATTTTTACTGATGAAACAGCCTTTCACATGGTACGTAAAAGTGGCATAAGTCAGATTATTTCCTTTATCATAATTCAGATGATTTTAAAGATATTTTAAGTTTTTTTAATGATCTTGTTGCATTAAAAATAAAAAAATTTCTGACAAAATTTGTCTAAGGAGGTCATATAAAAATTTAAAAAGTGTAACTTTTTGAAAATTAATAGGAGGACTATTTCATTAACATAGTCTTATTTCCTACCTTATTTTCAACATTTTTGCAATTTACATTGCCCACTTATCTCAAACAGGTAAAGAATTAAAGTACATTTTAATCTTTTTGGGACACCCTGTATATAGTATATATACAGGGTGTTCAGTTAATGTGGTGACAAACTCAGAGGGTTGTTAGTAGACATCAAGAGGAACAAAAATTGAAATGGAACATGGTATCACAAATCACGTTTAGTCAGTGAGTGTATGCAGCTTCTGATATCACACAGGGACGATAAAAAGTACAATAACTACGAAAAGATTTATTTGACAACATGTTTACAACACAGCTTGTGATGCACAGTATAATAATGGAAAAGGAACGATGAGAATGGTGTGAACAAAATTATTACAGCTGTTGCTCGAAGTGGTGGCTGCGGACATCATTGTACAGTCTATGACATAAAAAAGATTCCCAGACACACTCAAAGATATGGGTGTGCTACTGATGTATGCTGCAGCAACGACAACCCACACTATGAGATCCTCCAGTGTGTCCACAGGCATATTATAAATGAGTGATTTAAGGTGACCCCAGAGGAAGAAGTCCAAAGGATTGAGATCCGGCAAACATGGAGGCTAAGCAATGGGTTCAGCGCATCCACTCCACCTCCTGGGTATGTAGCATCAAGATAGTTATGCACCACATGGGTAAAATGTGCTGGGGAACCATCATGCATGAACCACATGCCTTGCTGCACTGCGGCTGGCACACTCTGCAGCAATTTTGGGAAGACGTGTTGCAGGAAAACTACATTGTGCCATTCAGGCAGAAGTTATGGTCCCAAGAGATAATCACGGAGGATTCCTGACCACACGTTGACACTGAACCTCTGTTGAGATTTCCAGGAGACTATGACATGCGAACTTTCTGTCGACCATTGTGTGCATTATGTGTGTTGACAACGCCTTCTCGCATAAAGCTGGCCTCATCAGAAAATAAAACAGTGGTCGGAAACTGAGGATTAGTATGTGTGGTGACATCCTCCTTCTCTGTCCTCTGGAATCAGAGCCCGCATATGTATTTTCGTGATTTTCACAGACTAAACATGGTTTGTGATACCATGTTCTAATTCAAATTTTGTTTCTCCTGATGTCTACTAACAACCCTCTGAGATTGTCTTCGCATTAATAGAACACCCTGTATATATAAATAATCAAAGAGTTTAAATGTAAAATAATAAGCATATGAAACTAATAAGTTTAACAATACAAATGTATTAAAAAATGGTACAATTAAAAATAAATATACTTATTGCACTAGTGCAGCATATAAATAAGATGAAATTTATAAGTAATAAAGATGAATTAAAATATAATTATTGAAGAGAAATGTGTAAAGCATCCATAACAAACAATCACCTTCATTCTATTATTTGATATTTCATTTTTCTTTAATAGCTTTGTTTTGACATTTTTATTTTAAATATAATGGGTGGTTTCTGACATTCTCTTGACATTTTTCTGGTTGGTATTTGAACACTTTCGTTTGTTATGAATGCTTTACTATTTCTCTTCAATAATTCTACTTTAATTCATCTTTATTACTTATTTATATATATATATATATATATATATATATATATATATATATATATATATATATATATATAAATATATATATATATATATAAATATATATATATATATATATATATATATATATAAATATAAATATATATATATATACATATATATATAAATATATATATATATATAAATATATATATATAAATAAATATATATATATATATATATATATAAATATATATATATATATATAAATATATATATAAATATATATATATATGTATATATATATATATATATATATGTATATATATATATATATATATATATATATATATATATATATATACATATATATAAAGGGTTAATATGTAAAAATAAAAATTAAGAAGGAAGGTAAAGTAAAGTGCTTACACAATGGCGGTAAGGGGTAGTGACCTTACTCCCCAGTTATCAATTTGAAGTACATAACATTACGGTTATCAAATTATATGTTTTGAACATACGAAAAAAATATATGCAACAGATGTGGAATATCTGGTCTAAACAAGTAAAAATATGGTCTACAAACGAATTGAATTCATACTAGAAACTTAACTTGGCTACCATGAGTGACTGGATCAAAAAACGATCCATCTTTTTAAACATGAAATTGAAGGACGCACAGTTCGAAGAAAAAAGTGATGTGGTATATCTATCAATCTTATTTCAAAATAAAACTTTCAATAGTATTCCATGTGGAAAGATATTGAAAACACATCAACAGCATCTTCCTATAACTGATATAAATATGAGAACCACTTACAGTTACGAAATTCCTTTAGGAAGAAAAATCTTCAATTATAACTATTTAAGTAAAAACCTTTTGACGGGAAATAATGTAATATGTAATTGTAACACCAATCCTTATAAAGATCCTGTTATAGGTCATATAGTTACAGATAAACTTGAAGTAATCAATAATAATGCCTTAATAAGAGCTTTCAAATTAGGCACAAAATACCGTAATCCACATCAAGGAAATCCTCTTGATACTTTCACAAAGAATATAGAGGCATTTATATATAAGATGTTTATAAAATTCAGCATCCCAGATTTTACATTCAACAAATGGAGATCCAAAGTATTGAATGATTTTGACCATTATTACAAAAAGTATTATATTTGTCAAACGGGATGTAAACTGGATATAAAGAATCTAAGGTTATTGCAAGAACAATATATAATAACTTACACCGATAAAGTACCTGGTAATTATGCATTTACTTGCAAATACCTTTATATAAAAACCCTTATGGCAAATTATGAAAATCAAGCTTTATACAGCATAACCATGACACACCAAGTGATCAATAACAGAATCAAAGCCTTATATCTTAAGGCAGGAATTAAGTACACTGAAAGAATAAAATACCCATACTTAATAAATATACCCAAGCTTCATAAAACTCCAAAAAGCTTCAGACCAGTAACAGTTGAATTCAAAACTTACCTCACTAAGGCTAACAAATTGCTTCTTGTAATATTGAAACCTATATTAAAGAAAATTAAAGATCGGGGATCTTATATTGTTGGGAATAGCTACGAGGTCATAGAGATCTTGAGGAATCATCAAACAAAATTATTTTTCAGAACCTATGATTTTCAAGAGCTATTTAACAATATTGAACTCAAGGTGTTATACCGAATACTGAACTTGTTGTACGAAGAATTTGAAATGCAAAAATATATAGAAATCAACAAATATCGATCTCTGATTAAGATAGTTATAGAAGAAAACTACCTATATAACGGTCTGAATTTCTATAAACAAATCAAAGGCATCCCCATGGGTGGGGGATGCTCATCAATTTTAGCAGACATCTATCTTGATCATTTTGAAAAAATGTCCCATATTAACAATGAAATAATTTACATACGTTACATTGATGATTTGTTAATAGGTTATGAAAACAAAAGTTTTCAAATGAATTTTGAATTTTATCACTCCAATTCAATATTAGAAGAAAATCCACTAACCCAGAATAATGTCATAAATTTTCTGATCTCAGTATTGATTTCAGCCATAACAAATTGTCATTCTATATCTATGATAAAAGAATAACTTATAATATTCCTACAACAGGAATCATACATTGGACATCTAATCTGCACTTGAATATATTTAGGAATGTATTTATTGGTGGTCTAGCGAGAACAAAAAGAATTGTAAGCAGTGACGTCACCAGATTGGAAAGTGACAGAAAATTCTTACAACAGGCATTCAGACAAAGATATCCAATGCAATTTATGATCCATTACATCAAAAATTACTACGGAAAAAATGAAAAATATGGGTTAAGTTTGTGTGAATATTTGAGGTCATTATGAACATTGATTATACGTCTTTGAGAGTAATGACATCCCAAACATCTAAACTGCTGAATATGATTATTTTGATGTTATAAAGAGGAAGCATAGGCATATGAACTTAGCTGTCTCTGAAGCTTGGACCAATACTTTTTAATATCACTTTCCTTTATAAAAGGTCTTGTGATAATTTTGATTATCACTCCGGAGGTTGGCTACAGTCAGTGCTGGCATCCAGGAGTGCAGTGCCGCGGCATTTAAGACATGCATGTTGATAACTGGGGAGTAAGGTCTCTACCCCTTACCGCCATTGAGTAAGCACTTTACTTTGCCTTCCTTCTTCATTTTTATTTTTACATATTAACCCTTTATATATTTTTAGTGTTTTATGCTTTGTCAATCAGTAAACATTGGCAATATGGGATATACACGACTACACATGACAAACGAGATTCATACAAGATCAAGATCAACCCTATAATTGATTGGAATTCTAATCTCACACAAAATGTTTTCAGAAATATCATTATCAGACATTTCAAAAGAAACCTTATATATAATACATTCAAGAAGGACTGCATAAATAACAGCCAAAAAATAGTAAAGGAAGCCATAAAAAAACATTATCCATTATACATCTTAAAAAATTATTATAATTTCTTTTTCAAAGAAGATAAAGACATTGATTTATTCAATTGTGATTTTGAGCGTATTTAAACGTATCTGCGATACTGTTATTAAGATATCTCAACACGCATGCGCAAATTGACTTACTTATACTATGGAATCTGGGAACAGTAATCTATGGCGTCTTTTATCCATTCCAGGTCTCCTTTTTGATTTTGTTGCTGTTGAAGTGCTTTTGTCTTTGCACATATGGAGGACTGACCATTGTATTACATAGGTACCGTGAGCGTTGCCCGGGTGGTAAAAGCTGCTTTAACCCTTTCTCAACGATCGACACACCCATGTGCCAGCTGCGAACTTGCATTCAAGGACGAATGGCACGCACTCGTGATGGAGGAAACTTTACCGTAAGCGCAGTGTGGCACGCATGCGTGCCTCCACGCGGAACGTATTAATTTGTCTACTAGATGGCGCTACATGTCCGTGGAACTAACTTCCATGTATTTTGCAGAGGCATGACCTTGGCAGAAGAGGATCGAATGAATTATTTCTCCATTTGGAGCGGTGAAAATCATTTTGTAATATAAACAGACAGAGGAATTCTCGTAGCATCAACAATTTTATAATTGAGTTTCGGTTTTTATTTTTATTTCAGCATTATGATTTCGTTGGTGAATCAGAGGAATATAAGAGAGTATTTTTTTTTGTTTGGGTTTTAGAGGCAGTGAAATTATTCGTTTATTTCGGATAAAAGAATGGGAGCAACTAACGTGTATTTTGTATTCAGATTTGTATGAAAAATATACATCAAATAGAAAATAAATATTTCTTTTATTCCTAAAAAAAGTAGATTTCTGTGTTGAATAGGTGATTTTTAGTGAATTTTTTTCAAGAGTTAGGCTTAGCACAAAAAATGTGCCGTCCTTTGGGACCAGTTCGGAAGCGAAGCGCTCCGTCTTTTGGGCCGTGACAGTTCCGGAATGCCGCCGTCGTGAAACGGTTAAACGGGAAAGGGGTGTCGCAATCCACCCCTATCATTTTATGAAAGACATATGGTCACCCCCGTTCTATACTTTCCATTCGTATCTTTGTATTCTACTTCGGAAATAGAGCAGTATTGCGCCTCTTCCTTGGTAGCGAAACGGTTTCTGGTATAACTCAGCATATGTGGAACTTTACCTATTGAAATCCACTCATCGTTATTTATGTGTATATATATATACATATAATATATATATATATATATATATATATATATATACATATCAGGGATGTAGCTACACTGGTCGGCCCCGACCACCCCTCACGATTGCCGACCAGTACTCCCCTCCCTTTTTTTTTAACACTAGATAAAAGCAAGATCCCCCCCCTTTTAACATTAATCACTGCTCTCTTCATACTTTCTGCGTATAAGCTGCGCGTAGTCAGTTCCGCCGTCCGCAACTTTTCGAATCTCAACCAGAACGATCGCATAGCACTACGAATAAAGGAGATCGTGACGTATTGTGAGCGACAGACGTGCCAACTCTCTAGACTTTTCATTACTTCTCCGGCCTCCGGATTATTAACGAAATTCTCCGGCTTTTTTTTGTTTGAAATTTATCACTTAACCAGACATGGTATAATTCCGCGGAAAGACAGATTTTTCGTTTTTTTAGCACTGATTTCTACCATTCCCGGGATCATAGCAAATCCATAATAAAATGCAGGGTAATGCCAATCAAATTAACGGAGATTTACGGCCGAGAGTAATTAAATTAAGATCTCGATCGCGTATTTTATGAAAGTAATAATTATACTTCTTCAAAGGTTGTCTAATTCAGCATAAATCGCTAAAATGTTATTTTGTTCATTAATTTTGCATAAACACTGCGATTGCACAATTCAGTTTGTTCTCATGAATTGCCGAGAGCAGAATAGTATCTTTATCCATCCATCTCAATTTTCTAAATATTGCATTTTTGATTGACTAAACCAGCGTATTTTCATATTCTGATTAAATATTATGGTTAATTTCTTAATTATTGTTGCATAAACAGTGCGATTGCGCAATTCAGTTACTTCTCGTGAATTGCTGAGAGTACATTAGCATCTTTTCCCATCCATCTCCATCATTTAAATGTTGCATATTAGATCGACTAAACTCGCTTATGTTCATATTCTGATTAATTATTACGGTTAATTTCTTAATTATTTTCACATAAACAGTGCGATTGTGCAATTCAGTTACTTCGAGTGAATTGCCTAGAGTACATTAGTATCTTTTTCCATCCATCTCCATCATTTAAATATTGTATATTACATCGACTAAACTAGCCTATTTTCATATTATGGCTAATTATTAAAGTTAATTTTTTAATTATATTTGCATAATACAAATTTTTCTATTTTAAAAAATGGGTATGAACTCTGTGAAGGGATATTTTCCAAAAAGTGGTATTAAAGCAATGATTTAGGCAAATAAAAAGGAAACCATTTTGGCAGGAATATAATTCAGTACTATATTTTGTTTTTGTTAACGAACAATATTTGTTACTCTCTTTAGTGAAAACCTGTGTTTTACCAAACATAAATATTTGTTTTCATTATAAAGTAATTTTCACAGGATAAAACCTTTACATATTTTTTTGTTTTTTAATTTATTATCCTGAAATGTTTATAAAATTGGTGTCCTGAATTTTTATATTGTACCAGTACTATGCCTGTTATTTAATGCGGTATATTTTTTTGGGGGGGGGGGGGAGGGGGGCAGTAAGATTTAATAAATTAATCAAGAATTAATATTATAAAGTTATTTCTTTTTATAATTTGTTACTAACACTATTTTAATTCAAAAGATATCTGAAAAAAAAATTCATGAACTAAGTTTAAAGCATAATGTACTTAAATGGTACAGTATTTTAATGTTTTAGCAAATATTAAGTGTTATAAGTAAACAATATATTTGCAACAAAATAGGCTCCTACTTTTTCTGTTTGGAAAGTTGGCACGTCTGCAGAGATCTGCATGTCCACGTACGGACTCTTGGCAGAACCGGATAAATAAAATGTGCTACTTTTTTTTTTTAAATACGATAAAACAATTATTTATGTGATTTTTTTTATACAGCAAACCATAGTTTTAATTTACGTTTAAATGGCAGTTACAAACTTAATAATTCTGAGTGTCGTTTTTTGAAAAAAACAACCATCACTCCAAATTTTCTAGCTACATCCCTGATCTATATATATATATATACATATATATATATATATATATTTATTTATATACATATATAATAATAATACTTTGAAAGTCCAATGAAAGAAAAGTGAGAAGCTGTAACTTGAAAAACCTAACTTTCTAACAAACCTACAAAATAAAAGTATAAATCTGCAAATTGAAGATTTGCAGATTTATACTTTTATTTTGGAAATAACCTCAAATGGCAAAAAATACAAATTTCGAATTATCAAGTTAAAGAAAACCATCAAAAATCAATGGTATTGAATCGACAAAAGAAAAAGAAATGAAATCCAAGCATTAATGCAATACATGTGAACAAGGGCTAGGCCTAAATCATGGATTTGTTTACTTCTCCAAAACTTTTCCTCGGGTCAACGTATTTTGTTGAAGCAAACACAAAAAGTGTATGTTTCTGAAGAAATAGATAGATTATAGCTATAAACCATTTCTACTTGGACAATATACATAAAGAAGAAAAAATAAAAGGAAACGAAAATGCCTGGAAAATAACACTACAAATGCATGAACCTGTCGAACCCGGGAACCCGGGAACCCAGAATATATATTATATATATACAGGGTGCCCCAAAAGCACGGACCTCAGCTTTTATTCCTTAAATATCTTAGACATATATGATAAATTACAAATTTGCATGAAAAAAGGTACAAAATTTTATGAAATCTATTAAAATTTTCAAGGGAATGAAATTTTAAGAAATACAAAATTAAATTTTTATACGGCCCCTGTACAAAAACATTTCCAATGAGTAAAATGTGCCCCATACACTAATAAGGTGATGTACAAAATTTCAGCATTTTATCATGACTTAAACCACTTTTTGATGCATCAACATGGGTTCTCAAAGGGGAAAAATTCATGTCAGCAGATCATGTTTCAGGGGTCATACACAAATTACGAAAGAAAACAATGATTACATAAATAAATAATAATTCTGCTATTTATTGGTACAAAAGTATCTACACTGTGTAGAAATAATAATTTTACACAAAGATTACAAAGCTTGTTCAAAATGTTTTCTTTTTCTATCCATGCCAAAGATCCATTATAGATAAGAGGCAGATATTATTTGCCTATGATGCATTTCTGCATTGTGTCATTTGCACTCTTGCTGTAAACATTTACATTTTAATTTGTGATTAATCCCTCACCAACTTTGTTTAAACATATATCTGGGACTTTTTATGATAAAATACTGAAATTTTGTACATCACCTTATTAGTGTATGGTGTACATTTTACTCATTGGAAATGTTTTTGTACAGGGGTCGTATCAAAATTTAAATTTCGTATTTCTTCAAATTTAATCCCCTGAAAATTTTTATTAATTTCATAAAATTCTGTACCTTTTTTATGCAACTTTGTAATGTATTATAAATGTCTAAGATCAATATTTAAAGATTAAAAGCTGAGGTCAATGTTTCTGGGACACCCTGTGTATATATGTATATATATATATATATATATATATATATATATACCGGGTGGTCAGAATTAAAACACCACTACTCTGAGCTCTCTATACATCGAACTACTCAGTGTAAAGGCTCCAAAATTATTGAACCTACTATTCAAGACATGGGGAAAGGGATTACGCGGAAAAAAAATTAGTTCCAGAAACACCGATAGGTGGCGCTGTACAACAGAAAATATGCTGAAAAGACACAAAATACACATTTGTAACGCATTTTATTCAAACATACCAAACATTCATATCACAAGGACCTTATCGATGCAGGGAATTCTGCTCAATATGGTTCCCTTCTTCAAAATGTAAAATCTGTAGTCTGTGGACAGCCTGTTCAACTGCGGATTGTAATTGGTCGATTGAGATGCTTCTCACATGTAGAGTGATACTGTCTTTCGAATCTGCCAAGGTTACCAGACGTCCTCGATAATCAAGACTTTTTAAGTATCCCCACAGCCAAAAATCACAGGGATTAAAATCTGGAGAACGAGATGGCCAGGTTGTCGGAAAAGCATGACTAATTAATCTACCATTAGTAAAATGTTGCCGAAGAAACTGCTGTACACAGAGTCTAATGTGTGGAGGCACTCCTTACATAAAGGTAATTGAATCAAGACATTGATGCTGTTGCAGTTGGGGTACAACAAAATTTTTGAGCATGTATTTGTACCTCCTGGACATCATGGTGCATGTCACAGGGCTACTGGGAGTAGCCTCTTCAAAAAAGAAAGGTCCAAGAATGAATGTGGCTGTGAATCCATACCAGACTGTAACTTTCGGTGAGTGAAGTAGAATATCTTGGAAGGTACGAGGGTTTTCCGTGTCCCAAATGCCACAGTTATGGGTGTTGACTGTTCCACTTAGATGAAAATGCACTTCATCGCTCCGTAGAATCTGCCATGGCCACGATGCATCCACTTCAACTCTAGCCAGAAATGTCAATACAAAGGTCAGTCGCTTTTCCCTGTCGATGGTCAGCAAGTGGTGATTGTGACTAATTTTGTACGGTAAAAAATGCACTATGTTTCTCAGTATGTTCCGCACTGTGCTGTAGGGAACACCCAAATATCGTGACACTCCACATGCACTACTACAGCCTATAACGTTATCCATTGATTGTTCAACAATAGCAGTGGCAACATCGTCAACAACATCTGAACGATTAATTTGATTTACCCTTGTTCAAAATGCTAAGAAAAAAAATTAGTTGCTGTAAAAGGAAATTTAAAACCAATCTCCTTTTGAGTTCTTCAGACAGTGCCATTTCTCACGAAACCCCTATTTGTACATTGGGCAAAAATGCAAATATCTTGGTGTTTGAAGTGTTTAAAGAGAAATTTTCCTTTTTCTTAAAATAAAAAATAGCTCATTCGGTAACCATGGCTTACATTTGACCCAAAATTCTAAATTTGCATGTTGATAAGTTTTTAATATATTTTATTTATTTGTTTCATTATATTTCGTTTTACTGTAAAGACATTTTAAATTTTTGCAATCTGTTTGCATTGACTAAGATTTTATTAATAATTTTATGTAAGAAAATTACTTTTCAAACGTGTAGTTATAAAAATGGTTATTTTCTAGAAAAATGCATTAAAAATGATTCAGTAACTTGAAATACAGTCATTTTGACAGGATATATTAAAATTTGATGTATTCCCATCTATAAATATAGTGTTATAATTTTATTAAAAATGAAAAATATTTTTAGTGTAAACTTGTGTTCTATCAAGCCTCAACAATAAACTTATTTCATGTTTTAACTCTTTTTTATAATTTTTTCTTAACAACTAGATCTGATTCAAATTAAATTACATATATATTTTTAATGATATATAATTTTATTTAATTAAGTATAATTTTATTACAAAATAAAGCTTTATGTAATACATTCATGCTTAAAAATTGAATTGCAATTTTCTACAACAATATTGTAGAACATTCCGGTAAATTTTCAAAAAGTGTTCCAAATTACGGAAAAAGCCCTTATCCAGAAAGTCCAAAGTCTCAAGCATTCTAGATAATAGATCCCATACTTTATATCATTTTTTTAAAAATATTATTGGTTAATAATATTTTTTGGTAAACTGCACTTTTTGTCATTATTTTTAATAAATATAATGCTTTATAGTGTATTTAGTTAATATTAAATTTGAATTTTATCAAAGTTCTATAATCTGGAAAAATTTTAAATCCAGAATCGGTAAAATTTCAACAAGTCCAGATTTTTGAGGTTGTACTGTACTAATGTTATGAACAACCATATTTCAATATGCTTTCTGATGGTATGCTTGTCAGGTTTGCTTTTGACAAGCCTTATGGGATTCAGTTTCCTTCATGGGATAACTGGAAGGAGACTCCTATCTATAATACAAAGAATTGTACTATTTGGTACACAGATGGCTCCAAGTTAGGTTTTAGCACTGGGGCTCGTGTATGCTATCCTGGTGATGGTACAAAATTATCTTACCCTCTCGGCAGCTACACTAATGTTTTTCAGGCTGAAGTCTTTGCTATTCTAATGTATTGCAGAATTTGTTCGGACAGGAACTACAGGAGTAGTTATATTTATATATGCTCTCTGACAGCCAGGCTACTCTTATGGCTTTGCAGAAGTCTAATATGACGTCTTTCTTTATTTGGGAGTGCTATATTGCACTTCGCAATCTTGCTAGCAACAATAAAGTAACCTTTTACTAGGTGTCTGTACATTCTGGTATTCTAAGTAAAATTTTGGCTGATGTGTTGACTAGAAATGGTTCAAGTACACCTTTTGTTAGCCCAGAGCCAGCTTTAGGCATCTCTAATGAGTTGACCAGGGGCACTGTTTTTGATATCTTCAGGATGTGGCAGTACCAGAGCTAGCTCGACACTAAGGATCAGAGGCAGATAAAAGAACTGAATCATGATTGCCCTAGTGTAAGTCATAAGGGCTGTGGGTCTCCTTACTGGACATTATACCCTTAAAAGTCATGTAAGTATTATGGATGTTATTAAGGACCTGTTTTGTAAGGCTGTCTGTATAGGCAGGAAACTGCCTCACATATACTCTGTGTCCAGCCACTCAACCAGTTGCTCATACCCGAGAGTGAGTCGGGTGGCCTGGGTCTTTCACATATACTATGTGAGCGTGAGGCTTTATCTGTCTGTAGGTTTGAGAACATAGGTCGTCATTAAACATAGGTCACAAGGGAACCTGCCTAAAATTAAGTTATTGCTTACTACATCTAAAATAAAGAAATCTGAAAAAGATAAACATTAAAGTGAGCTAAAATAGCCACCAGCCAAATTTTTAGATTTAAAATATTTATTTATTCATTTATTACTTTCAAGCAATTAGCATTTATATATGTTCAAGACACATAATTGTTACTAGTCTTCATTTATATAGCAACTTAAGCACTGTTTATTATTGAAGTTAAGCAATGGGGTTTTCAGGAATTTATTGTAATGACAGCTGTCTAGAACTTTCACAGCAATATCAGTTATTAAATTATTTACTATCACTATTTTTCTCATAAACTATTCACTAAGCATAATACCTCTACAGTTTTATGGGTTGGTCTCCAGTCTCTGAGAACACACACACACGTGATGTTGAATTTTATAGCTTATCGCAAATTTGTTTGCATTAATGTTATCAAACCTTGGTGCCATGTTTCTTGGAGATATTGTCCTTCATGCATTGGCTTTTATTACCTGATGCTTGCCATTGTCAGTTGCTTTTATGGTGTTGTATCCTTGTTATATGATTTCTTGAGCACCTGTTACCCCAAATCTACTCTTGAGACATATGTCGTTGAGCCACAACACTTCACTTTTGCTTTCAACTGGTGCCATTACAACAATTAACTAAACATTTCTTTTAAACATAATAAAACCTAGGTTGACACTAAGACTCTAAAAATGTATACATATATTACTAAGATCATATGTAATTAGCAAACCAAATACTATATAACTTTTGGTGATTTTTTATGACATGTGCAAGTTAGAACTTTTTCAGAATTTTTTAAAAAGTAGGCTGTTCCTCAATTTTGTCATAGCTCACGAACCTTATAGGTCTTGCTTTTTGTAACATTTTATGCTCTTAACATTCACAAGAAATTTGTGTTTGGCTAAACCAGATACGATCTATGGTTAAGAAGTTATAAGTACATATTGATAAAATGAACACAGGCAAAAATATATATGAAATTTCTGCTACATATGAAGAAATGCTTTAACATATGTTTAACTGTAAATAATTAAGTAAACAGATTTTGTTGTATCAAGTTTTAGATACATTATAAAGATACGATCTATGGTTAAGAAGTTATAAGTACATATTGATAAAATGAACACAGGCAAAAATATATATGAAATTTCTGCTACATATGAAGAAATGCTTTAACATATGTTTAACTGTAAATAATTAAGTAAACAGATTTTGTTGTATCAAGTTTTAGATACATTATAAAAACACATGGTTCTAATTGGAATGTGTTGAAATTGAGAGCATATCAGACTCAACTCAAACAAAGTTTTACATCTGTAACAACATTTATGACTTTGAGCTATTTCTATTTATGTTATCGAAATAATATGTTCAAAAATTTTAAATTTTAGTTAAAAAAACTGTTTAAGAATATCTAGTTGACAATTAGACAAAAAATAAATAATTATATATTTGAAAGCAAGCATATTTAAAACCTCCCATATGGTATAAAATATCATAAAAATCTATGCTCAGTATGCTAAAATTAATCAAAATAAGCTTTCAAACTTTAAATCATAGGAAAAAGTTTTCACTGGCTTATGTTACCTGTTTAATTCTTGTACTAACTTTTAATTCTTGTACTAACACAATACCACTTTTTAATTCTTGTACTAACACAAATAGAAAGTTTCAATGGAAAATCCATAGTAAATATTTTGATTCATTCAATAAATTTTTCAATTTCTATTTAGACCACTAAACTGGTTGGATTGTATTAAAGGACAATTAGTATGATTATTTTAGCTTGTATAAAAACTAGGAGATGTATAAAATCAATGTCTTACATTACCTATAGATGACAGAAGCTGTTGTCGCTTAGCTTCATCAATTTTCTCAGTAGAACAAGATTTAGATAGTTTCAATGTACCTACAAAAATATAAAGCAGTAATAAATATTTATCTTAAGACACTTTTAACTTGTGCTATAAGAATACTAAAAATAACCTTAAAATTCTAGTTTTGAA
Organism: Amaurobius ferox; assembly: GCA_951213105.1. NCBI lineage: Eukaryota > Metazoa > Arthropoda > Arachnida > Araneae > Amaurobiidae > Amaurobius > Amaurobius ferox. The sequence goes on along the minus strand of OX578141.1, from coordinate 97,810,609 downwards.
AGGTGCATATTAATAGAAAATGTACTTAGCATAGCCTGGATCTTAAACAGGCCCCCGCTACTTAAATAGAAAAGGTATGCCTTTATTAAGCTGTGAATAAGTTTTTTGGATATGCACTATATAAGCATGTAGCAATTTGCTATGCATGTGCACAAGTATCTGATCTGCCGATTGCTCGCAGAACCACACAAATATCTTATATGTGTGTTATACCTTATTCGTAAAGACAGAAAACTAATATTCAAGAAATTCAGAGTTTAGGATTGCTTAAAATAAACATTAATAAATGGTAATACTCAAAGTTTCAAAAAAGAAAAAATGTTTCATAAACTCAGAAGTAAAATTTACAAATTAATTCTTATCTCAGGAAGTTTAATCCAATTTAAGTAAAATTTTCAGAGCACAGATATAATATTGAAATAATTCTATGTTCAAAAGAATTTATACTTTAAATTCATAAATATTTATTACAGTCCATATAATCACAGGTCATAATATTTATTACAGTTCATGTTTAAACAGAAAGTCTGAGAGTTCACGGATTACATGGAATGCCCACATGGAAAGTGAGCATGGAATATCATCTGCAGCTGCAATGGATAAATAAATTTGATAAAATGGTGAAAAATGGACTATTTTTATCTTCAAAAGTTTGTAACCTTTAAACTAATTTTTTAAAAGAAAAAAAAAATCTGATGTGGGCAAGCACATAATTTTCTCTATATAATGCAATGAATTTCTTTCTTGCATTTCTTTCTTGCAAAAATATGCATTTCAAGTGAAAAAATTTACATCAGGATCTACATCAAGATGGTTTTAATGTTGAATTGTATGTAATGTTGATTTGTGCTTGAAGCTTTTACCTTTGAATAGATGAAGAGAAATCTAGAACAAAAAGTTAAAAGTATGTTTTATGTAAAATGTAGATTATTTTAAGTTTAATGAAATAAAAATTCATTTTATTAAATTTAAAAATAAATATTCACAAGTCTATTTTTATCTTTTTTAAATCTAATGTGGGCAGCACGTGACATTCCCTACTTAATGCAATAGATTTACTTTTTGCAGAGTGAAAATATGATGCATAAGATCAATGCACAATATTTTTATTGTTGAATTGTACATTTGACACTTTTCCTATTTGAAATATTAAAACTTTTTCGAAGTACCCAATTAATTTATAATTTATGAAACTGCAATAAGCAACATATTTCATATATTACAATATACTAATAATTAATTCATCAATTTGACAACATTTACATTAACTTAGCATAATTACTGCAATTTTAACAATATTTTTGTCAATCTGGGGCAAAATATCACCAAGTTGGTGATATTTGCTAAACAAGTCTCTCTAAGTTTGCCAAATTTATCACCACACATTGCAAATAAACAGAGAGAAGAGCATTTCTTATATATAAATGACAGTTGGTGAATTTGTCAAAATACAATACCATTACAAAAATTATCTTTTCTCGTGAATTGAACCAACTAGAACTATGAGAGTGATGTTAGCAAATGTATTGCATAATATTACATATGAAAATTTGTGATAATCATTTTGTAATGAAAAATTATGTATGAAATGATTATTTGTGTAACATTGTTGAAGGTTCTGATTTTTTGATGATTTTTCAAAAATTTAGTGACCTTTCAAACATTTGATTACATTTAAAATTAATAGGTTTTTAGTACATAGATTGGAATTTTTTTACCAAATTTCATTCAAAACTCTTCAATCATGAGATATTGTCTTCAAACAAACACACACAGACACACATAGGCATTACCTCAAAAATGATTAATTCAAGTTCAGGGATACTTGAACTGTGTTCTTCTGTCAAAAATTCAAATTTGAATTTTCAACCCTGTCACAATACTTTCCCTGTATATTATACTATGTATACTACCTGACATAAAAAATGTAACACCATGAGGCTTTGTCGTATAATTATGAAAAATAGCGAGACAAACACAGCTGAACAATGTATGCAAATGATCTGACATGCAAGTAGGTCACATAATTAGAGTGCGGGATAAAAGGGATGAAAATAGCAGATGAGCCAATAGTTGTTACTGTCTGTCACCTAACGAAACCCATTTTCCGAGTTGTTTTTCATTTCAGAAGACATGTGTTGTTGAAGAGATACATGGCCGACAAGGCCAAAGTCTACTTCAGCATTTAGATGATCGTGAAAGGGGATTCATTTTAGACCTATGTATGGCTGGGTGGTCATACTGGTATGTTGCTACTGAAACACATGTAGATGGTTCCACTTTGCAAAAGATTTGGAGAAGATGGATTGAAGAAGGGCATATGAATTGCCACAGTGGTACAAATCCATCCAGGCGTGTGTCAGCACACGTTGATTGACACATTCAAAAGCATGCAGTGGCAGCCCTACAAACAATGGCTGTTTCGATCTTTTGCAGAATTTGCAGGGTACATTGGCTGTTCTAATATCAGCGAGAACAGTTTCTCAACGATTGGCCAATGTTCAAAATGTTTGGCCAATGTGCAAGGTCAGAAATGTAGATATCAATTTAGTAGATATTTACCTCTCATCCTTGAGTTTGATAACATCACAGGAATAAGTTTCATGGGCATCCTTGAATCCTACTCTTTCAAAACAAGGTTGACTACAGTTACCACACTATATTTCAATTGTACTATATTTTTGACACATACACACTCTCTCTTTCACCCATGTTCTAATCACGTTAATTACATAATGATATACCTAATCCATTTTTTTCAGAATGCAGCTACATATAGAATTTCATGGCTGTACATACTCTCCCAATTTTAAAATCTCTAATTTTGATAATGTTTTAATCCCATTTATTAAAAAATATTCTATCTGTTTCTATTTTTAACAGAATGCATCTACATATAAATTGCCATAGTAATATGTGCATTTGCACCTCACAGATACACACACACACTGATGGAAATGTTTCCAAAAATGTTTGAAATGTGTTTATGATGTCTTTAAGTGCACTTTTTGCATCTAAATGTTGAATTAAAAATTATTCATGAACTTTGTCTATACAATAGAATTAGAAAATAATAAAATTATCCTTTAATTTAGTCAATATTGAATTAATTTAATTCTAATCTAAGAGCTAATGCATTTAAAACATGTCTATATTGCTTAATTATAAGTTATATATCCACTTCTTTAATTTAGTCAATATTGAATTAATTTAATTCTAATCTAAGAAATAATACATTTAAAATGTGTCTATAATGCTAAATTGTAAGTTATATATCCTATAAAAAGATAAACAAAATTATGGGAGTTCAGTGATATGATAACCTAGAGAGAGAGAATGCTACTTTGCTTATCACACTGGCGATAAAACAATGCTTGGCACCTGATGTGAAAGAAGGGTTCTGCCGCTGGATGCTGTTTGGATTTCCGCATCCAGGTGCTTCCTTCGTCTCTGCTATCTACAGATCTCTCACCCATTGAGCATGTATGGGATGTGATTAGCCATCGTTTGACTGCCCTGCTCCAAACAGAAGACGACCTGTGGAGGATGGTTGAAGGCATTTGGGCATCTATCCCTCAGGAAACTATCTGTATGCTCATTGCATCTGTTCCTCGATGGGTTGCTGCTTGTATCGCTACAAGAGGTGATCCTACTGCCTACTGATCCCCCTGTCTATGCCATTACTGTATTGCATTATCTTTCTAGAATTAACATCACTTATTTATATATGTCATCTCTGTCTGTGTGTCCTTTATCATTACACTATATTTGCTCTTTCATGGTGTTGCATGTTCTATGTTAGGTAGTGTATATAAGGAAAGTAAAAAACCTGGATGAGATCTGTCATATCAGATGTTCAGCTAACTCTGTACCATAATTTATGGCTGCTGAAAGCTTATATTATCAACTACAGACAACATACACAGACAGACAAACATCTTTATTATTATGTAAGATTTGGTTTTCTTATGTATTTTATTGCAATTTGGTACCTGTATGAAATTTTTTTCCATACAAAAATTTCAGTCAAAATTCAATAAATGCCAAACAAAGAACTTCAGCAAATGTTTGTTTATTCAGAAATTATTTTCACTATACAGTAATTCCTTGATTTAAACAAATCGTGAAATATTAAGAATGAGCAAATGATAAATTTATAATCAATTGTATAAAATAATGCTGAAAACCAGTTCAGATATGCCTATAAGTATTCAGTCTAGCACATTTAATTGAACTTAAACAAGTCCAATTTGTGTAAGTTAAATTTAATTAGACTTCTAATTAAACTGGAATCAAATTAAATGAACAATTAAGTCCTATCATAAAATGCCAAGTTCTACACCTAGAGTTCTACAACCAATGCCACAGGATTTATTCCCAGTAGGTACATAAAACAAAATATGCAATTTTGGATAAGTCATTAAGACCTAGATTTTGAAAAATTCTCAAGGATGCAATTGCACCCTAATCACCCCTTGTAGGTGGCCATGTCTGTAACTTTCCAACCAAGAAAAATTACTATAAAAACTCTGAATTATTTTAAATCTTATTAAAATTATATTATTCCCATTTTTAAGCACTTAAGAATATTTTTAGTATGTGTCATAAGCAAACAGAAACTAATATAAAACAATTTTTAAAAACAATATTTAAAAAAAGTCAAAACAACAAACCATCTTTATCAGTTATAAGACTCGAATGACTAGTATAATGTGCTGGGTATGTGTTAGTTCCTGATGAAGGAATACTAACATTGCTGGCAAAAGCTGAAGAAAATGAATTTCTGGAAGAATTGCTTTTAAAAAGCAAATCTGTTGATATAGAAGGAAATACACAAAAATGTAACCTGTAAAAGAAATATAAAAAAATATCAGTAGCAAATAGATTACATATATCAGAAAGAAAAGAATAAAGTATAAAAATAATTAATTACTTGATGAACCAAATTGTGGTTTTTACGGCTTCTTTAATGTTATGTCTCTATATGATACTACATTGTTAACTAAATATGTGTACAGATTATAAAAGCAGCAGCATTATCATTTAACTGTTGATATTAATTGACAGTTAAAACAAAAATGAATATTAGAAATTTTGAAGGTTGGAATACAAAAACGTTCTCGATAATAAATTGAATGATTTTTCCTGGTGTCAAAACGGAAATTTCCCCAAACATAGTATTACTGATGGCATAAACAAAATTTACTACACTTGAGAATATGGATTCCAAACTCACACCATTTCTCTCTCTCTCTCTACACACACAAAAGGAAAAAACTTACATGCAAGTAATATGAGTAGCAATATGTGTATAATGAATGCAATAATAATAAAAATATGTTTTAATTAAAGTCAATATTATGTGCAACAAAATGAAAAAACATATCCATTCATTCCATAAATTAAATTTTTGCCACATATACCCCAACTTTCTATGTCAATGCCTCAGTTGTATTTGTATGTAAGGGTTGCCAACTGCATCAAGTTTGAAAAAAAAACATAATACATTTTCATAATGGATTTTAAAAATAAGCATATCCAGGTAAAATTACATGTTTTAATCCTATAGTCACTGTATATATATTTCATTGCATATATATTTCATTGTATATATATATCACTTTTTTAGAGCAATTTCTCGGGGGGGGGGGGGGGGGAGAGAGAGAGAGAGAGAGAGAGAGAGAGAAGCTAAACTTTGAAAGGCTATTTCTCCAGATCCAGGGGTAATATGGAAAACAGATTTCAGATATGGATTCAACATGCTCGAATTAGTATACATCAGTTTTTCAGTCCTTGCAATTGCAATTGGGACTCAAATATGGTTTAAATATTCATATTCTCAATTCTTAAATTGGGAGAACATCTCAATATTAACTTTCTTGTTCAGCTGTACCATGGAGGTAAAAGGATGGCTTCATATTTAACTCTATGAGCTGAATACAGTTTTTCTTTAAGTTTCTTCAGGCTTTAAAATCTCATAACGATGCAATTGTATCATGTTGTAGCAATATCTTCAGCCTGAGATATAAACACAAAAATAGTAAAAAGAGGCTAAATTTTGAGAGGCTATTACTCCAGATCTGGAGGTAATTCAAAAAACTGATTTCAGATTTGGATTCAGCCTGGTTAAATTAGTTAAAGTCTTCTAGACTTTAGGTTTGAAATCAGTATAACATACTGATACTACACTTCAGTGATACTTTACAGCACTTTAGTGATACTGATACTGTACTTTAGTGATACTTCAGTGCATAGGCAAAATTTTTCCAAATTTGCTGACTTTCATATATTCATGGGGTAAGCACACCAGTGCCCCTCTTGGATTGGCTGAGTTTTCAGCTTCATGGGGAACAAATAAATTAGATAATTGATGTTGTGAAACAAGTCATATAGCATCAATAAATGCATAAGTTATAGGTGATGAAAAGTAAAAAAGTCCACAATCATAATGGACTTTTGTCATATAGCCTTGAGAGGACATTTTTCTTCCTGTTGCGTGTTCTATTTTCCCTATATCAACATATAGAAAATAGTCCCTAACATCTAGTTCATTTAGATTTTAGAATTTTTCTAGGATGTTTATTACTGAACATAGATGCTAAGAATAGGAAAGTTTATGCTTTTTATTTTAAACAGATAAAATAATTAGATTTCTAGTATTTATGTAAAATGAATCCATTACTTTTGATATACACTCTATAACAAAAAAAATATGATGTGGGCAACACATGACTTTCCTTATATAATGCAATGAATTTACTACTTTTACAGTTAAAAAAAATGTTATTTTTATAGTAGATACTTATATTCTTTTCAAGATATTGAATTTTTTCCAATTAGTCACCATTTTTATCAATTTGACGAGATTTTTTTTAATTTGGCAACAATTAAAAATGTCGCTAAGTTGGCGAAATTTTGCCAAATTTGTCGCCAAAATCTCGCCAAGAATTATGGACAGAGAAATAAGTTATTCTTACTATTGGATAAATGACTATTGGCGTTCAAATACAAAAGTATTACTCAAAGTATCTTTTTTCATGAATGGAACGAGCTATATCCACGAGAATGATGTCACCAAATTTATCGCATGGTATTACATATGAAAAGTGAACATGTTTCTCAATACGAAATATATTTTTTTTTTATTTAATATAACTTTTTGATAATTTTTTTGAAAATGTGCAATATCTCGAGAACGGTTCATGTTAGCGTTCTAAAATTTATATCAATCGTTTTCTAATGAAAAATTACATAAGAAATGTCTATTTGCTTAACTTTATTAGCGGTTTTGATTTTTTGACGATTTTTTCAAAATTTCACTCGAAAATTTAGGGGGGGGGGGGGGGGGGTTCTGAACATTCGATTGCGTATAAAAACAATAGGCTTCCAGTGTTTACGGATTGTGATTTTTGTACTAAATTTCGTTCGAATTGGTTCATTCGTTCGTCAGTTATCGTCTCCACAGACTCACTGACACACACACACACAGACATCACTTCAAAAATGTTTGATTTGTGATCAGGAATGCTTGAAAAAATGTTCTCCGGTCGAAAACTCGAATTTGAATTTTCGACCTCATCACAATACTTTCCTTATACAATATGTATATAAGGAAAGTAAAAATCGACGCACCAAGAACGAGTTGTCCGATTGTAATGAAATTTCATATGCAAAGACATTTTGAGCGAACATGCAAATGAATAAAATTTGGTGTCCAATGAATGAATAGTGGGAGCTCCAGCGCATCGGGACTGCGCATTCAACAGGTGTATATAAGGAGCGATTCTGAATCTGTGGTCAAAATTTCTGTTGCAGATATCTTACGTCGACTGTAACAATGCCTCGCCGAAAGATTCATGCTCATTACAAGCATATATCAGAGTTTGAAAGAGGTCGTGCTATCAAATTGAAGAAGGCTGGTTGGATGAATCGAAGAGTCACTTGACATGTGGGTCGAAGCGATGCGGTGATTAGACGATGCTGGCAAGAGTGGGTCAACAATGGCAAATGTCAGCATCAGGATGGCAGTGGTTGACCTAGGGCCACAACAGAATGGGAAGATAGAGCGATTGTCAGAGCAGCTGTCAAAACACCAGAATCGTCGTTGTCAACTATCCAACGTGTGACCTGCACACAGGTGTCCAACATGACCCTCTACAGATGACTGAGAGAAAGGAATTTATGCTCGTGGCGACCGTTACGCCGCTTACCTCTCATGTCTGTACACCATCAAGTCCGAATACAGTGGTGCCGGGTTCGATCAACTTGGAACTGTGCTGACTGGGACACACGTTTCTTTTTCTATGTATGTTCTTCACATCCACCAATTTTTTATCACAATCAGACAACTCCTCCTTGGTGCGTCGATTTTTTTGTTATAGAGTGTATATTAAAAGTACTTCTAATTATTTTACTGATTTTAAAACAAAATATAAACATTTCTTTTTTCATCATTTATGCTTGACAAAAAATAACGGGAAAACATCAGAAAAACCAAATAAGCTAGAGGTTAGAGACTATTACCCATAGGTTAACAAGGGAAAAATGAAACAAGCAGCTGGAAGGAGAATATATTCTTAAGCATAAAAAATAAGGAATTCATATATAAATTGCTTACAATTTTTCTGTAGCTGCTGTAAGTCCACAATCTTGTAATATAAAAAGTGTATTTTGAACTTCTTCGACATAAAAAAGTTCAGGTGGTACATCTCCATCATCTCTGAAGAATAAATGAAATTGTTTTGTTTTTTTTAAATACTGGTATTAAGTTTAAAATATACTCAATAGAAAAATTCTAAATTTAAGATATGAAGGTAAATGTTATAAATAAAGCAATGAACTTCTAGATATTTTTAAAATTATCACAATACTACAGTAATTTATTATATTTGAAAACGTCATTGAAAACAAATGAACTTTATTCAAATAATGTCATTGGAATATAAATCGCCTGGCTCTCTATATAAAAGCAGTGAATATTTCATTCATAAAATAAACTTTTTTCCATTCCTTTCATTCAGCGGCGATATTTTTAAAATTATCACAATACTACAATAATTTATTTTACTTAAAAAACGTAAAACCATAGAGGTAAAATTACTTTCTAACTCCATGCTTAAAACTTCATCAAAAAAGCAATAATATGGAATCATCTGCTTCTCTATGTAAAATCAATGAATGTTTCATCCATATCAGCTATATTGCAGACTCCAGAGCTAAATAATTTTGTGTTAAAGAAATTTAGCAATTCTTATACAACTCATCTTACAGCTTAATGTGTTTACATTCACCATACGTGAAAGTTAAACTTTGTTGTAGAAATGTTCAAAGTTTGATGATCATTTAAACTCAAAAATATTGTAATTGCATTGGCGCAGTATATAGATGCATAGAAAAAAATAAAAAATAAAGCAGTTTTAGGATGGATGCTAAATATAAATGAAAAAGAACTTTAAAAATCATGATTCTGACACAAGATAGATGCCATATTTTATTTTGAAGTAGGTCACATGATCTTTTTATATAATATGGATGCAATTATTATTTTAATTCTTATTTAAAAAACTACCATACATATTTTGCTGAAATTTGTTTCATATATTTTATTTGATAATTTGAATATTTCTTAAAATTTTTGAAGCAATTTGTGAATTCTAAATTCGCTTAAAAAATGTTTGAAAAATTAGGTCCCATAGAGTTCAATGTATTTCATTTCTTTCAACCCGGATTCAATCCAAAACTAATTGGGTGATATTATTCATTTACATTCTCATATGTTCCACAGACTGTCTCAACAACATACTAAAATTTCATTTTAATAAAGTCATTTTTACAGCAGTTATTGTGAGGACAGACAGAATGAACAAAGTCATAAACACTTTTCAACTATGTTGTAAAGTATTAAAAATTATGAGAATGTTCATGGAAAAATGTTTATTAAATGTCATGTTCGTTCTGTGAAAAATGTTTATTAAATGTCATGTTAGTTCTGTGAAAAATGTTCATTAATCATGAGTTAAGTTAAATTTCATATAAATTTGAGATATAATGAAATACTTTTTTAATCAATTTTTGTACAAACTAAAAGATTATGTTTAAAATCAGACATGTAACAGCAAATTTTTATTAGACATTTTCATATTTATTAAATCATTCACTATTACTATATAACTTCTTTGTTCCTCCTCTCAGCTACTGAGGGTCTTCTTGAGGGACCTAAGGCAAATGTTTTCTTGTGCTCTTTCGACTGTTGGGGTCATGGGTTCAAATCCCACCCTTAGGCATAGATGTTACAGTGTTGAAACAAAATGGAACTGCCACAATTTATGTTTCTGGGTTATGCAACCAATGGCATAAATACCCTTCACCCTTCTGGGATATACATAACTAATGGCTTCTAATTTTATCTATACATAATATTAATTTGAATGAAACTTTTCAGAAACAAAGAAAAGTGAGGGAATATTTTTATATAAGGGCAGAGATGGCTATACGAAAATAAGGTATAATTCATGACAGAACATATTAAGGTAAACAAGGTTTAAACACATTAATATTGATTGGTAGGAAACAAACAGTGATGTATTTCATCTTCTAAGAGATCACCAATGATTATTAAACCATAAATCAGGCAGTGCTATATATAATACATTTTACATTAGATGCAAGACTCTATATTTATTTCAATTTTCAGGAGGAAATGTTATAAAACTCTTTGTATGAACCCAAGTAACATACATACATACAGTATTATAACCAATGTTAACCAGTTTTTGCATTATATTTCTGTATGTATTATACAAAAAACAGTAATACATTTAAAACTGTATTTCATACATATGAATTACCATTATGAACATACCATATGTAAAAATACTGTTTATCATACGTTAAAAATACCATTATTCATAAGTAAAAATTACCATTCTTTCTCTTTGCTTTTAACCATCTTTCAGTGTTCTGCCTAAATCCTCTTTCAGTTTTGTTCTTAAGCCCCTTTTCCCAAGTAATTTTCATGAATTAACATTTATCATATGTTTAAAATACTGTTTTTATTACATTGAAAATACAATTTATATGACGTTAAAAATACCATTTTTCATATGTAAAAATAACCATTCCTCCTCCCTATTTTTAATCCCCTTTGAGTTTCCTACTAATCCTCTTTGTTTTGTCCTCAAACCCCTTTTTTCTTTCCTAGGTGATCACCTTCCAAGTACTAACTACGCCCGATGCTGCTTGACTTCGGTGATCGGACAAGAATAAAACTACCTTTAAGCTCATGTAGTGAATTCAGTGACATCATGCAGCTCTGTTAACAAGGTTTCTTTGAACAAACTACATTCCATGTCCATGGCTTCCCCCACACAGATCAATTTCTTCTACTCAGCTCTGCCTTGGCAAACGAAGTGCAATTGCCATTGCTAAGCATCATGCGTGAAGCATTTAATTTACACCTTGTTTAATTCATATATTTTATCTTATATTTAACTTTTACTTTTAGGCAAAACATCCTCCTAGAGTTATTGTATTTATATATTACTTTTAGGATTAGATATTGCTTTTAGTATGAAACAATATTTAGTAAACTTAAACAACAAATGCAATCTCGGACCATGCTTTTATTGTTTTTATTTATTCTACACTTAGACAGTGTTAAATATCAAAATAATTTAAAGTATAAATTTTTTATACATAATTTGATGTTATTTGCAGAAATATACTTCCACCTATATAAATTTAGCCACTTGTTGGTTCTACAATATTTTGTAGTAATTCATTCTGTGCATGCATGTTTATTTCAAATCTTGCAAAATCATAAATTATTCTTTTACATGTTTACATATATTTTAGTTTTAGATGGTAAACACTAATCAGGCACTAATAAATAAGTATTTTTACTTACAGGTAGGTTATATTTATTTTAAAAACTGAAGTTCAGGATTATCACTAAAATAATTTTAATCTATATAATATTAAATAAAGTGACTTTCATTTTGTGGAACATATATTAGCTCTTTTTAGTTCATACTATTTGTTATGTAAGATTTTTTTATTTTAAAATAAAAATTCAAAGTTTTTCTTTTCGGTTATAAATCACTTTAGTTTTGTAATTAAAACATGTGAAAGTTTAAAGTATATATATATATATATATATATATATTGTGCTGTTTTTAAAAATTCCAATTATTAAGGACTTTCACAAGTAAGTTTATATAAAGCCTAAAATATCAACATGTTTTTAATTTTTTTTCATAAAAGTTTTGTAAGTAATATCTTTTAGAAACTTTTTTAAATACATGAAAATGTGCATTTTTTTTCATGATTGGTACAGTCTCGAATTTGGTGATTCTATTTAGACCAATTCTGTTTTGGCATCTGGCATTTAAGAAATGCATCTTTAGCTTATAAAAAGGCATTTCCTGCCAATTTTTTTTGCAAATTTAACGATATTTAACTTGTAAAATGTTACATAGAAAATAGTCAAATGTACATAAAATCAAAAGGAAAAGACTTCATTATGAACAAAAGCACATATTAAAATTGACACTATGAAGAAATGTAAAAAATGTGAAAACTTCTATGAATAATAGTCAAATTTTCATAAAGAAATTGTGCAGAAAAGTGTTATTTATGAGCATTTTAAAAACGATATTTTGACATAATAATTAGACTTTTTTTAAAAACACGATATTCTGAAGAAATAAAAAAAATATACTAGCGACAAAAGTAGTTAGATTTCTTTAGCACTATGCTACAACATTTTTTTCAATTTAGCATTTTTGCAACAGCATTTTTTAAGCCAGCTTAAACCCTGATGTATAGTAGATGTATAGTAAATACTTAATGTAAAGGTGTTCTTTTTCATAATACCTAGGGTAATTGACTCAATCACATTTGAGTATTCTTCAATAGTCAAACAGTACAGTACAATACACCCAATTTTAATATTTCCTCAGTTTGGGCATTTTAAAATATGTATTACTATCATATGCATTACTTACCTGTATTCACCTGTAGCCTTGCACGCAAATAGGATGGAGGGAGTAACCAGCACCCTACACAGAAATGCTACTAGCTGGTACTAGTTTCTATCAAATATATTATGGGGGTGAACGTACCATAGCCTGTATTCACTGCAAAATATTAAGAATTGAAACAAACTCCCAGAGAAGAAATTTGGGAAGTGCACTTGTTTTACTACTGGGCATTGAATTCTGTTCCTCTGGCATCCATCTACCCTAAAAAGGCAATGGAATCATCCAAGATTCATTTAGCTGGAAACATGCAGTTAGACCATGGATACAAAAGAATATGTTATTATTGCTAGACTAAAGTGCTTATGAAACTCCAATGTCCTTGCCTGAAGCAGTTTCTTGCCACCTCCCCACAAGATAACGGAAATGGACAAGTGAATCTTTTGTTTTATCCTCTATAAAAGAACCTTAAGGTCATCAGGTCGATGCAAAAAAGAGCAGGGAGGAATTTTTACAAAATATGAGGAAAAAGAGAGCTGGATTCATTAAAACTACTTTTCTATTTCTGTATTATGATTCTTGTTCCTTAAAATGCATTTTTCAAACAGAATATAAAGTTTTATACAAAGAAAAAAGCACTCACATATATTGCATTTTTTTGTTTCAAATTTAGCTCGAAATAAACAAATATCTAAATGGCATCCCTTTTGAAGGTGATTTATATTCATGGGATGGGTCCAGCCAATAGGTGCCTAGGGGCCCAGTCTGCTATTGCAGACATTTCCAGGCTGTTCTGCTAGAAATGTCATATAGTAAACTAATTTATAAAGCTGTTTCCTTTTCTATACTGATAAAAAGCTTTTAGTAATGCTTACAAGATTAGAACTTTTTTTGGAATAGCATTTCAGATTATGCTAATGCTGATTGGTAAAAAAATCTACCATTGAAAAAGCAAAGAAAAACAAAAATTTTAGTTCTATACATGTAAATATATCTAAAGAGTGCAGATACATAAGTTGTAAATATAATATGCTTGTTAAAATGAACTTTTATTAACTAGCATACAATTAAAATTGTGAAGATTTAAAACAGTAAAACAGGATAAAACATTCTTGCTATGTGTACATAGTGTAGAGTGTCAAGAGATGATCACTGTTTTGGTTACAGTTTTTATAAATGAGAAAACACAGTTAAACTATCACCATAAGAAGTTGCAGTTAATAATACAGTAGGAAATTTAAGTTAATATCACAGCAGGAAAGTTAATTTATCACAGTACTCGCCTTTTTTAAAAAAAGTTTATAAATCCAAACATTTTGGTTTGTTCTGGAAATATGGGGGTTACAATGAACAACAGCTGGACTCAGCCGGTGACAGGATTCTGCCTTGTCCTTAGCACCCAATAAGGTACTTGGATCTGCTTTTGCTGTGCAGTCAACAACTGCAACACTTGGCTACTCAGGCCCTCATGTAAGAACCTCTGTAAGAACATCAAAAGATTCATCTGGCACAGACTCATCATTGGGTGAGCTATGTACAGGATCTTTCAGGATTATATGGATACTCTGGTAAGTTGTAACTACCATGACTCACTTTGAGAGTTTGGACAACTTGGGAGCCCTGTCTAAAATCTGTATCTCTTGCCCTTCACATCAACAAACAATCCATGTTTTGTGACCTTGTGGTCTAAGTGTGATTCCGCTGCTCTATTGTTGACTTTTATGCGAATGCACAAACATGCTTTGATTTGGCGATAAATACCTATTTGCTGTATGACTTCTGTCATAATATTTCTTCTGAGAACTCTGGTTTTGCTCTACATATGCAAATGTACTAGGATGAACAAAAGCAAGGAGTGTACAAATCAGTCTTGACAACAACTCCACCGGTAATAACCCTGTAGTAGAATGAGGTATAGAATGATAGCTCATCAGGAAACTATATAACTTTCGACTCAATGTTCTGCGGTCTGTTACATTACTGAGCATCTTAGTTAATGCTTCTTTAAAAATCTGCACTATTCTTTTGGCCAAACAGTTCGACTGTGTGGGTGGTAAGTAGAAATAAGGGTATATTTTACTACATAAGCCCTTAGAAAATATTTAAACTCTTCTGAAATTAACTGTGGACAATTGCCGGAGACCAATTCTAATAGTAATCCATATCTTGAAAATATCTTAGGATGAGCGAGCTTCAATAGTATATGAAGACATAATAGAAGGCATTTGCATGACCTATAATCATTTAGAATGACTGTCAATAACTAACAAATAATTCTTTTGATCTTCCTGTGCAAAATTAGTATGCACTCAATCCCATGGCAACTTTGACTAAATCCAAGGTTGAAGGGGGGTGTTCCTTGTGGTGTGCGACCACTCTTCTGACAGACTGGACATTGGCACACAATATTTTCTCTTCACTTATCTTATTTTGACCACCATATGTGACTTCATACCACTGCCTTCATCTTGGTAATTCCAGAATGTGTGGCATGCAGCTGATCCAACAAATGCTCTGTATACTTTATATATACTCTAGTATATATAAAGTATATATCTAGTATATGTATACTCTAGTATAATAACTCATTAACAACATTCCCCACAAAATACATTCCCCACAAAACATTCCCCACAAAAGTCAATTGTTAATAAGTTAATTGTTAATTTCCCTACAAAAGTTAATAACATTCCCCACAAAAGTCAATTGTTGTCAATTTGACAAACAAAAAATAGCTTTAAAGCCTCATTACTCATTTTCTGTGGCCAGCCATTCTGTATATAATTGAAAGCTAACCCCAATGTAGCATCATTCCATGTTGCCTTAGCTATCTCAGTACTTGTTATTGGCAAATCTTCACAGTATGAGACCTTGAACACGTGAGATTGTGTCTACATTTCAGTTTCTACTGGAGCACGAGATAGGGCATTGCATTACGGTGCTCTGTTCCCATTTTATACTAAATGCTATAATTGAAAGAAGACACTAACACACAGCCCACCACTGAAGTCTTGATGCTGCAATAGTGCTTTGTGAGGAACAAACATACTGATTAATGGCCAGTGATCAGTTATCAATAAGAAACTTTTCTCAAAAAAGATATTGCTGTAATTTTTTTTTCTGAAAATTATTGCTGCTGTCTCTTTCTCTGTGAGTAATTTTGTTCTGCCTTTGTGAGAGTTCTTGACACATAGGCTACCGGACGTTCCGTATCATTAAACATATGGGAACAAACAACTCCAAGCCCAAAAGGAGATGCATCACAGGCTAAATACAAGGGTATCTTTTCATTGTAATGCACCAAAACAGCTTCAGATGTTAAAATATTCTTGCATTTGTGGAAAATTTTCTCACACTCAAATGACCATTTCCAGGGTGTATCTTTATGCAAACAACATTGCAGAATATGGAATAAACTATGCATAGTAACTAAGAAGTCCCAAAAATGATTTTAATTTTGTAACATTTGGAGTTTTATATTACTGAATACCTTTTATTTTCTCATTCGTAGGATGAATGCCATGCTCATCAATGATATGGTAACAATATTCAATACTTTTTTGCAAAAAACTACATTTACTTAAGTTTTACATTATACTCAGAAAACTTCTGTAATACCTTTTCCAAACTATCTGCATGCTCCTCCTATGTAGCACCAGTGATCAGAATGTCAACCTGAAAATATATAGCCTTCTGCAAGCCATGTAAAATTTTCTCAATTGTGGACTGAAAATCACTGAAGCACCGCTAATTCCATACAGCAATCTTGATAGATGTACCAAACCAAGATGGATATTTAAAATGAGATATTTTTGTGAACACTTATTCAACTCAATTTGCTGGTAGGCATGACACAGATCCAACTTCAAAAAATACTTTCTACCATTAAGGGTTGAAAACAAATCTTGTTGAGTAGATAAAGGGTACTAGCTTTGGTCAAAAAACCTATTCCCTGTTATTTTAAAATCACTACATAAATGCACATGACCATTCTTCTTAGGTACAATTACCCTAAAAAGAATATTGACTAGCCAGAATGCTCAACAAATCTCCACACATCTTTCTCCTTAGACATTAGAATTTCTTCTGCCACTTTACTTTTCAACAAGTTTGGAATAGGCTGTGCTTTGTAAAATACAGGCCATACCTCTTCCTTCATTTTTACAGATCTTAATTGGCTCTAAACTTTTTTGAAACAGCTCATGATATCTACTTGTGAGTGTTGAAATTGTCACTTATAAAAGGCATACTTTGCATTATTTTATGACTAGAAAATATTTTGTGTCAGTTTAACCTGAATTTCTGTATCCAATCTCTACCAAACAGTGATGGACGATCACCTTCCACAGTAATGGCATAAACTTTTGCAACTTGACTTTCATATGCAACTGGCATATACACCTCCTTAATAATCACATTAGGCCTTTGATTATAATCTTTAAGCAGCACAGAAATACATCTTGGCTCAATATTTGGCAAGTTATTTCATAGCCATTTTTCAGATATTATAGTAACATCAGCAGCAGTATCTGGCTCCATCTTCAGAGGTATATCAAAACAAAAACCTTTATCGAAATTACATATCCAGACTCCTTGATTATTTTATTCACTGAAAAAAAGTTGAAATGCTCCGTATCCTCTGGCTCACCATCAATCAAAACCATTTTGTCAGAAAATCGATTCTGTTTATTGTGGCGTAGTGGGTAGCGTGGGTTTCCGGTCACAGCCAAATAACTCTAGAGTGACTTCAATTCTTTATTGACTTCGGTAATATACAAGTTAGGTCACAAAGGTACCCAAATCTGAAGTAAGGCGAATAGTCCACTGAGGTCACTCTGACGTGTTCAAAGAAAATGTCCAAATCAATTTCCCGTGGAAAGTCTATGAGAGGTGGTTCTCTGGCGAGGTTTCAGGATGAACTATCTCGCAAAGCTTCGGGATGAAGCTGACGTAAGTCCACGAGGCGGTGACGTCCTGTCACGGTAAATGCTAAGACCCGGATGGTCTAAATTTCAGACTAGTGGTAGTCTATACGGATCGAGTCCAACAGGGCCCTCAATCTCTCTTCCGTTCTCGTGCTTAGGAACTTTCGCAGAAGGCTTCTGCTCAAAAACAATGGTACAGGGCTTATGCCCGAGAAGCACTCTTTTTTTCCAAAAAAGACAGGCTCTCTTGTCGAAGATCAGATCTTATCTCCTCTCAAAAACTCTGCTCCGGTCGCCCTCAGAAAAGGCGCCACCAGGGGACATTTTTCTCTCTATTGTTTTTATTGGATCTTAATATCCATGATGTCATTTTCCTTGAGTCTCATTTGTCCGGAGACTCGTGCGAGTAAGTCTAGGGGACACTCCCCTCACGTCTGGAAGCTGACATTCAAGCTATCACTCAGGGAGGTCTATGCCAACTTAGCCTTTCTTTTTAACTGTCAATCTGGCAGACTTGGTGGCGCAGGGTTCGCGACATCCATTGTTCTGGCGACCCCTGCCATGTTTCACATTCAAAGGGTAACAGGTGAGCAAGGTCTAGAATTTCCAAGCCCCAATTCCATTTCAGGGGTGGGGGTGGGGGGGAATTTAATTATGGTTTCATTTGGTGAATTAATTTAATTCGGCACAATCCCTCCTCCCTTAGGGAGATTTTGTCAATTTTGTACAATTTTGAAGTACAATTTTGAGTTAATCAAAGCTTTACTTTTTCATTTTTGTTGATTTTACCATCCGTGCTTAACTTTTGGAAGCCAGAGTACATAGAAAGTAGAAATCCTATATTTGTACAAAAGTGACAGTTGTTTCACCAGAGATCCTGATAGCAAAACTGTTAACTCTTTAAAAACTTTAGATCTTATCAAGCAATTGACTGATAATTTTGTCTAATGCTAGTTACATTACTAATTAATACAAGTACAAATTTTTATGGTAATACATGTATCTGTATCTAAATTATCCTAACTACATGCAACAAACACCTTTCAAAATATATTACAATGAGTTCAGATTTTAATATGCACTTAAAGGAAAGTCTTAAGTTTGATACTTTTCTATAAAATAATACATATTTTATGATACAGTATAAGGAATTGCTGAATGGATAAAATAACTATTTTGTTTTCTCATATGGATCACATCAATCTGACTTACTTAGCATAAAAAAAAATAAAAAACATTAATGTTTAAAGAAAATTAGGTAAGCAAAAATTAACTAACAAAATAAAAACATACTTTATGGCACATCCACCATTATCTAACAATGCAGCAAGAACACAATGTTGCTAAAATCAAAAGAAATAGCTAAGAAAATGCATTTCTGTATAAATGTATTAAGAAAAACAAATAGTGCAAAAATTTGCATAAATAAAATGAACTGATAAATATATAGTTAAATATAAAAATGAGAAGGGTGAAAAGAATGCATACTTAATACTTATAAACAAAATCCATAGACTCATGCTAAAAAAATATAAAAGAGATCGGACTATATGCTTGGAATAGGACTTGCTTGAAATAGGACTTTAAAGAGTTCAGATGAAGTTTTTGTTATGGAAATTAAATTTTATTATTATATATATAATTTTTTTTTCATTTTTAAGTGTTTTTGAATAATTTATTGGAAACATATTTTACTTATTAAAAACATTTTTTTACTTATTTTTACCTATTTTTTTTACTTATGTTTTACCTATTTTTTTACTTATTACAAACTCATACATGAGTTTTGGATTTTTTCTGATTTTTAACTCTGAAAATAGGGGTCCACTTATATGTAAGTATATACAGTAAGTTGCTTATGTCCCTCTGGGGGAGAATTCTGCCACAAATGTTGCAGCTGGTCAGCTAATTCAGCAGTATTCTGATAAGGCTGCAATTGCCATCTTAGCATGTCCCAGATGTGTTCTATTGGTGATAGGTCTGAGGACCTGGATGGCCATGGGAGGGTATCGAATCCTTGAAGACATTGCTGAGAAAGTAGCATAGCATGTGGTTCAGTGATGTCTTGTTGGTAAATGAAATAAATCTAGGTGTTTTGACAACATAGGCAGAACAATCAGATGCAGATTATTGATGATGTACAAGAGAGCAAACAGATTGGCTTGAAGTACAACTAGAGGAGATCAGCTGTTCTATGAGATGCATCCCCAGACTGTCACACCAAGTGTGATGGCTATGTGCCAATCAACAGCAAATGAGGGATCAGAATGCTGGCTACTCATCCTTAACACAGGTCCCTTCATCCTTAACAGATGGTCATCAGCACTGAAAGAGAAGTGGATTCTTTGCTAAGGACAACCTACCTCCAATCAGACACTGTCCAGGCTGATTGGCTCAACATCAATCCAGACGGCCCAGCCTATGTTGATAGGTCAGTGGTAGGTACCTTAATAGATATCAACACCTAATCCCATCTTTTGCCAGTGGTCTCCAAATAGTATCCCTGATACAGGATGCATAGAGAATGGAAAATGCCTTCAAATGGCTGATAGAGATACCAGTGGTGTGGACATAGCTCCTCCTAACTGCATGATCCACTCAAACAGTTGTCTATCTGGGATATCCTAAGCCTCTGTGACAGTTCTATGTGCCTTCTACAATCCACTGTTGCCAACATCAAGCAACTACCATATCAATCTGACTAAGATGATGATTAATAAGTCTGTTGGACCAACCAGCTTCCCTTAGGCCTATGATGTGACCGCTTTCTAAATCCAACAATTGTTTGTAGCAACATTGAGTATATGTCAAAGGCATTTTTATAAGAAACTTGCAGTACCAAAGTAAAAATTATAATTCCAATGGCCAGTGAGTGAGAACACTGGTCATTTAAAATCTGCATGATGTGCTGTTCTCATGCATGTTGCATAAGCCCTATAACATCATTGGTGCTAAAAATTTAATCATTTGCATAACTCTTAAAATGACATTTGCATGCTGAGTTTTGTGGCTGTAGCTGAATTTTTTATGGGTGCATATATTTTTTTGCAACAGAGTGTAATATGAAAAATCCAACACCAAATATTGGTACAGCTTGATAATTTTGAAAATGATGATTTTAAAAATAAATAAAAAGAGCAAGATAGTGATATATTTAGATTTAAACATTTTTATACCTAATGGTGTTATTACACAGAGCAATTGTTATTTCCGAACTTCGGCAATTCCGCCCATCAATCATACTTTATGCCTCTCTTCTATAGCAGGCTCTGCCTTTTCAGTGCTGCCAATTTCATTAGAGGAAGCATTTTTTAGTGTTTTATCTTGTAATTTGGATCTTCTATATCATACAGGTGACTGTAATTTGGTAGAAGTTCTTTTAATTTTTTTCATCCCCCTGATTCCAATGTAGTTGAGATGCTTGTGATATGCTTGCAGTCACCATTGTTATCTTTAATGCAAATAAGAAGAAAGGCAAAGCGGGATGATGCCTAATCTTATTGTCCTCTGATTGGATGGTACTCAGAAATAGAGCTAATTTTATTGCTTAGTCAAAAAAATTATGGCAATTTGGTGACAAGATTTCTTTCCATTGAAATGTATGGTGTTGCTAAAAAATTGCTGGAAGGAATTGCTCCATGTGATAACATCTTAAGACAACTGGATTACTTTTTAAAAATATTTTTTTATGTAGTGAAACAATTATACTGTTGAGCTGAAAACACTTACAGTAAAAGAAACAATGCAAGGTTATAAAACTTAAAATTTAAATGTTCATCAGAATTTACCATAACAACAATAAGAATAAACCAGCGACCTTCTGCTTCTTCAAATTCAGGATCATTGGCTTTCAATAGCTGGTGCCGTGAAGGAAAAACCTCTTTCCATATAATAATCTGTGATACAGACTGTATTTGAGTTAGCTCTAGTATATGATGATAATGAAGAAATAAATGAATGTCTATTAAATCACTTTTGGGAAGGTGACTGCTTAATAAATATCCCTACAGAAAAAGAAGACAAAATATAATTAAAAAAATATATTCCTACTATTAAAGTCAAAATGAAATTACTGCAGATTTAAAAATATGAGACAACAGTGCAGTAATAGGACTCTATTTATTGAATAAATTAGCAATTTTGCAATTATTTAATTTGAGTATATGTAAATTTTTAAAACCTAAAATAGATTTTCATGCATAAAACTATGCATAAAAATATGAGCACTGCTTTATAATGATTACTTATACAGCATATTACAAAAAATTTTATAAAAGAGATTTTGTTCAAATAGTTGTAAACAATCAATAATTACTATATATTCATGATTAGTATTTTGAATGTTGATATATTACTCAACAAAGGGTACATAACATTAGCTGCTACAGCTAATTTTACTATTACTAAAACAACTCATGTATAATATAAAAAAAAATGTGACAGTACAGTATCAAAGCTAATATTGCAACAAAATTGTATACTACAGCAATCTGTTATTATATCAGTATCATTAGATTATCATGCTTATGTCGAATTATAATATTTTTTATGAATGTTTCTCAGTTTGTTTTACATAATTTTTGTTCTGATGTTTAGTTTCTAGTTGAATTGAATATGTATCTTTGAATTGTGAAATGAACAAACACTCTACCTAATCTAGTTATGTTATTTTAAATCAACATATAAGTAATTATACTGGTTTTCATAAATTAAGGAACAAAGAGAAAAATTGTGATAACTTAACAAAGTCATGAAATGCATGTATATTATGTAAAATATTATAATTTTGAATCCGGATATTATATATAAATAAATGGTGCTGTCATTAGTATATGAAAATTAACTGCTGCTGCTTACTAAAGGGCATGCTAGAGTATTTCATTTATTCATTTATGCATAGTAAAAGAGATTTCAAAAGAGCAAAGCTACTGAATATATCTGCAAGACATCATTTAGGTGATACATTGTCATTCCAGTAGAAAACAATGAGCTGTTTTGTGATTCACTAACCATGGAACCAATTTCATGATTTTTAATAGCACCCT
This sequence comes from Amaurobius ferox, assembly GCA_951213105.1. NCBI lineage: Eukaryota > Metazoa > Arthropoda > Arachnida > Araneae > Amaurobiidae > Amaurobius > Amaurobius ferox. The sequence continues at coordinate 97,787,662 of OX578141.1, read as the reverse complement.
AGAGGTGTAGTGAATAAAGGCCTCAGGCTATAACCTTTATGTTTTAAGGAATAGGTTGGCTATCTTGATTCAGCTACCATATATCCTCTCTTTGGTTGTGTTGGCTTCCACTTTGGGCAAGACTTCTACAAGGGTTTTTGATGGGATGAAACCAGTATTTTGCATACCTATAATCCCATTAGAGACAAGAGAATGTTTAAAATGGTAAGGCTTCTCCTCAAATGGACTCAAGATAGAGGTCAGTACTGTTAATAGACAAATCCAGATGTGTTTCTACAAGATAATAATGCTCATGTAGGCCAAAATAAATAGTTAATTTGCATAACATCAAAAACATGTTCTACAACTGAAAGGCAAATGGTTTCATAAAAAATACACTATTAGAACCATGAAACATCTGAAAAAGTCAGACGATATGGGATGCTATATCAGCATCTGGTACTGCTTCATTATCCTTTTTTGCCTAGAGGTACTACTATGACCCTATTCATATGGATATGTTACATGAAAAGTTAGTATCTCATTTGCAAGTGCACAGATGCACAATCTTTATGCATGATGGTGCTCCATGCCACAGATCAAAGGTAGCAAAGGACTACTTGCAGAGGAAAAATATAAACATGTTTAAATGACCTGATAACAGTCCTGACCTCAACCTCATCAATAATTTGTAGTCCATTTTAAAAGACAAGGTAGCAGAAAAACAGCCATCCCATTTTTAAGATTTGATTAACAAGATAAAGTATGTCACATTGTATTCTATCCATTATAAAAATACTAGGTTAGTCCCATAAAGTACTGATTTTGGTCATTTTGTGTACTAAAAAATGTAGTATGTGATGTTTTTTTTTTAATATCTCTGACAAGTAATTAGTTGCTTTGTGAAATTGTTAATTTTCAATAAAATGACAGGTGGCCTTAAACTTTTGCAGATGAATGTACTATGAAAGTTTTACATTGAAGCTATTTTTCAATTAAATTCTTTTTGGTACTTTTAAAGCATTTGATGGAATTTAGTCCATTACTATAGATATCTGTAAAATCAATTGATCTACTAAACATGGTATATATTTTGCATAAATTACGTGAAAATAAAAAAATAATACTATTTAAAAATTTGAAAGGAATGGGAATACAGAATACTATTATGTATATATATATATATATATATATATATATCAGTAACTAATGTGTAATTTAATGCTTATACAACAATATGGCTTTTTTGACTGATTTAATTAGAACACCAAAACTTCTAATATCTGTTTATGTAAAAATGCTGATCTATACATCAATAACTAATAATGATTTTAAAAAAATGTTAATGAAAAGGTATTTACTTACTTTATAAAACAAACAAGAACCAAATATATTGAAAATTCTTCTGCCTTTGTAAAAGCCATCAGACTACAAAAATTTTTTTTTAAACATTAATGATAACAATAAAAATCATCTACATAAAATAAATAAATTAAATTGTTTTAATGGATCAAAGTACACTGGCTTTCAAAAGTTAAGCATGTGACAGTAAATCTGACATAACTAAAAAGTTATGCTTTGAATGACTCAAAATTTCAGAAGAAGGTAGTCAATAGAATAATATATCATATCTGCCTACGTTAGAGAATAAAAATCTAATACATAGCATGGTGAGCATTTTTTACAGCACGCTACAAGTCAGCATATAGCCTGTTCAATATGACTTAGGGAAAAATAGGGATTTTTTACATCACACAAAAAATGTTTGCTTTCTTTCAAAAAATGATAACTCACTATAACATTGATGAAAATGCATACTGCTTAAGGTAAAATGTTTTTACATAGTCAGTGTATAAAAAACATATCAGTGGCATAAACAGAGAGAAATTTTAGAGGGTGCTCAAAACAAAAGATGTTTGGATTTCAAATTGTAATTTAGTTAATTTGATAGGTATGTGGATAGAAACAGGCTTTTGAGAGTCAATTGCCTAAAAAAGGGGGGAAAAATTCCATTGTGAAATTACTTATTGAGCATTTTTTAAAGAAATTAACCCTTCAGTTTTATGTAAACTGCAAAGATGTGAAAGTACTATTTAACTAATTTGAGATTTTATCAAAAATAAGATGGGTGGAAAAGGATATTTAAACATTACATGGGAATTTAATCTATAGATGCGAAATCACACTTAAAAATAATAAATATTTTACAAAAATATTAATTACTAATGAAACATACTGTAAAGAAACAAATGTTGTGCATTTTTTAATTCACATAATTTGAAACTAAACATGGATGGAAAAGGATGTTTCAACATTACACAGGATAGGAATGTAATCTATACCTGTGAAATTGCACTTAAAAAAATAATCAATATTTTATGAAAATATTAATTAATAATGAAACATACTATAAAATGAATGTTGTGTATTTTTCATTCACATAAGTTGAAATTAAAGATGGATAGAAAATGATGTTTCAACATTACATGGAAATGTAATTTATATTTGCGAAATCAAGCTTATTTGAAACAGTATCCATCAGTAAGGTGAAAATGATGCAACTTAGTATTGGTACTAGGTTTATGCACAAAAGAAAAATGGCCTCTGCAAGTTCAATCAAAATTCCCTTTAACAAAGAATTTTTATTGAAAAATTCCCAACTTTAGGGAATTCTAAAATATTTTATGAAAACCAGGAAATTCTCATTAAAATTTTGGAAACCGGGAGAAATCATCATAAACAGGCAATTTCCTGGAAAATCCAGAAGAGTTGGCAGCTGTGATATATTATGAGCATAATACTAAAATTAAAGAAAATATATTTAGGTAATTTTGTATCCTTAAATATTATCTCAAATTTTTTCTATTTCTCAATTATTCGGCTAATTTACACTGTGATATTTTAACTGCAGCTCTCTAACTGTAGCTGAACTTTCCAGTGTATATAAACAATAACTGAAATGGACACAAGTATTTTCTATGATGTACACGTAGTGCGAATGTTTTAGTGGTTTTTAATTCTTCAATGTTTTTAATTAGTTGTACTTATTCTAGCTAATAAAAAGTTCATAGTTCACTTTTATGAGTATATAATAAATGGTGAAAAGTATTTTCCGAGAGCAGTTATAGTGAAAATCAGCAAAGTTTGTTTATAACCAGTAATATATTACTATATCAAATTTAGGCCTAGTCGGGAAATTGTCAGTATTTGATGACAGTAATGAGGAATTTTCACTGTATGTGAATGTCTGGAGCAGTACGTCTTAACCAATGATGTGGAAGTAGCAAAGAGGGTACCTGTTTTCATTTCTGTACTTGGGCCAAAAATGTACAAGGTGTTGCACAACTTGACAACACCTCAGCTTCCAAAGAACTGTATGTACAATGTTCTCATCAAAAAGCTTTTTGAATATTTTCCTCATACACCAATACCCATTGCTGAGCACTTTTGGTTAAATAGAAGACAAGGTAAATGAGAGTATTTCTGAGTATTTGGTAGAGCTGAAGTGGCTTACATCAACATGTGAATTCGTAAGCTTTTTGAAGAAAGCTTTCAAAGATCATTTAGTATGTGGCATTGTGAAGCAACACAAAAAAAGCTGCTGGCTAAGAAGAATCTAAAATTGGAAGAGGATAGGGAAGTTACTTTAGCAGTGGAATTAGAGGAGTAAAGCTCCACTAATATTAAAGTTCCAGCAGCTGCTAGTGTAAATAAAGTTATCAATTCAGGAATTAATTATTTTCAAACTAAGTGGAGTAAATCTGTCCTAACTCAAAGGAATTATGTGATTAAGTGTTATCATTTTGGTACTTCTCACACTGCTGACAAATGCAAGTATAAGAATGCTAAATGTCATGCATGCCATAAAATAAGACATATATTCTCTGTTTGCAGGTCATGCAATAAACAAATTGGATTTTGTCAAAATGGTTTCAATGGTTATTGTCAAAATGGTTTCAGCTGATGGTAAGATACCCACACAACACAAATATTCTGATAATATCCAGATTATATCCCATTGATCCACAACATGTTCATGCATAAAACGAAACATCCAATTGACATCCATAAGTAAAATGCAAATATACAAATGCAAGTATAAGAATGCCAAATGTTATGCATGCCATAAAATAGGCTATATTGACCCTGTTAATAAACAGATTGAATTTTCTGTCAAAATGGTTTCAGCTGATTATGAGCCACCCACACTACACAGATATCCAGATAATATCCAAATTATATCCCATTGATCCAAAATACATCCACATATAAAAAGGTACATCCAATAGATATCTATAAGTAACGTAATCTGAATCATCCAAAATTTAAGTCTATATTATGTCCAAAAATTACATGTTCTGGATCATGAACACAGCATTGGTCTATTTTTTGTCCATGATGGATGTAATATGGATGTTTTGGATGATCTAGTCCATATTACATCCACCATGGACGAGAAATGGACCAATTATATTTCTTCATCTGATTTACAGCCATAAATTAATTGCTCTGGATGAACCAGATTTTATTTCCCCTGCATATCCATAGACGACGTAATATGAAGTACACATCCATGTTACATCCATCTTGGATGAAAAATGGATCAATCCTGTATTCAACAAAATCAAGCTACGCAATAAAACACAGCGCAGATTTTCTCTCATTGCATTACCATTATGGCCGCCGTGACTTGTATTGTAATTTTATTTTTCAAGTTGAATTTGTCTGTTTTATATTTTGTATTCTAAAATTAACAGAATAACTATTAATGCCATGTTGAATTACATACTTGATATTTATAAGTTTAAACTTGTTAAAATCAAAATGATAATCAAGCTAGCAATTTCACTATAGTGTTACTGAAATTTATTGTAACTTTAAGATATTTTTAATATTTCATATTATTTTAGTATGGGGGCAATATAAATTCATATTTTCATCATTACAGCTAAGTTATAAACATCTGCAGAAGCGGCATTTAAATAATAATCAAGTAACTTCTATTGCAGTACTTCTAAACATGAAAGCTAGGCTGATGAGAAGAATATCATAATATATATAATATAGTATTAAAATTTTATATAAAGTATTATGCAAACAATAATCTGAGTATTAATTTCTTCTAACTAGCCCCAATTCTTATACTGTTATCTTAGAAAATAAAAATAACTTATTTAAAAATTATTTGATCTAGAAATTTATTTAAAATTATTTGATCTAGAAATACAGCATAACAGATTCATAAAAGATTAAGTTATATTATGATTTTGATATATAAAAGATAAATCAAATGTCGCATAGTGGTTAAAATATTAGGTTCCCTTCAACATACACACACACACAGCACATTGCAGGTTCGAATCCAAGAGGATATAAAGAAAATTAGAGAAATAAGAAAATTAGCAAAATAAGGTTTTTTTTCTTCAAAATAAATCTGCTATATTAAAAAATTTTCAACATATTTTTATCATTTTCTAAGCTCTCTGTTTTATAAAAACATATTAGAATATAAAAAAATGGTCCAATAATATGGATATATGAACATAGTCTGAATGATCCAGTTAGCGCACATTACACATCCATAATGCATTCATATGGATATTTATCAATCTGGAAGTAATTTGGATGAGCAATAGATATAATATGGATGATCTAGTATATGTCTATTGCATATCCATTTTATGCCCAGATGGCTATTCATTGGATATCTATTAGATGTCAATACACGTCAACCACTGGATTTTGGATGATCCAGATTACATCCATTGGATGTAATCTAGATGGAATCTGGATGTAATGTGCTATGTGGGCAGAGGCTACAAAACATTTCAACTTAATTTTCAATAAACAAAATAACCAAGGAGTCCATAGATGTAATTTCGCTGAAGGCCTTTGATATACCTCTAGAGATGGAGCTAGATACTGCCACTGATGTTACTATGATATCGAAGAAATGGCTAAGGGACAATGTGCCAAATATTGAGCCAAAAAGTATTTCTGTACTGCTTAAAGATCATAATTAGAAATCTATTGAGATTATTAGGGAACATACCTGTTGCATATGAAAGTCAAGTTGCAGAAGTTTGGACAATTATTGTGAAAGGTAATTATCCATAGCTGTTTGGTAGAGATTAGATACAGAAGTTCAGATTGAACTGGCACAAATTTTTTTCCATTTATAAAGTAATACAGAGTATGCTAACTAAAAATCATTCAATTTCAGCACTTGCTGGTAGATATCATAAGCTGTTTGAAGAAAGCTGGGAGCCCATTAGGCATTTTAAGGTGTCTTTAAGAATGAAAAGAGAGATTCAACCTGTATTTTTCAAGGCACAACCTGTTTCACAGTCATAGAAGAGTAGAGTGGCAGAAAAAATGTTAAAATTTAAGGAGAAAGGTGTTTGGAGATTTGTTGAGCATTCTGGCTGGACAACACCACAGGGTCATTCCATGTGAAATCAAAAAAAAAAATTGGTTGTATGACCACTTTTAAAATTTTTTATAGTTTACATATGTGTTCTTACATATTCCAATAGATAAAAACAATTTTTAATTTTTTTTTCTTATTTTATTTTTATTTATTTTTTGTACGGCCATTTTCCCAATATGGCTGACTATAAATTTGGCCAATTTTGATGCTCACGTAATTGTAAATATCTTGTGACTCAAAAAAGATAGAGACTTGAGATAAAAACTATTTTTTGTGGACTACATATCATGTCATTATAATGTTTGGCTAACTGCAACCTGAGGCATTGAAATTCAGCATCAATTTTGCTAAAAATGCAGTTTTTAGGCCTCTTAAAATGTATGAAAGAAATTAATATGAATCTTCAAATTTTCACCACATTTTACCTTACTCCCATAGTCTTAGCCTGGAAAAAATTTAGACTCTACTCCACTTTTTACTTGGATTTTAAGGTTGCCAATCTTTGAAATGGTATTTTAGAGATTTTCTGAATAAAATGTAAAAATGTGTCTAAATGTAGCTTTTTGCAAGAGAGTGATGAATTATTAGGCCATATCACTGATGAGCATGGCATTCATCTTATGAAAAAGAAGATAATGTCTATTCAACAAATCAAAACTTCCTCAAATGTTACAGAGTTAAAATTACTTTTGGAACTTTTAAATTACTAAGCAAAATTTATTCCAAACTCTGCTATGCTGTTGATTCCACTTTATAATTTGCTTCATAAAGATATACTATGAAAATGGTCGCTTGAGTGTGAAGAAATTTTCCATAAAAGCAAAAATATTTTGACGAAAGAAGGTGATGTGGTACATTACAATGAAAAGTTACTCTTCGGATAAGTCTGTGATGCATCCCTTTTTAGGCTTGGAGTAGTTCTTTCCCATGTGGTTAATGAAATTGAACATCCAGTAGCCTATATATGCCTGCTATTACAGTAGCAAGACTTTAGAGATAGGATGTGCCTTCTTTTAATTATAGTATTGAATTTAAAAAGAGAACAGAGACCAATAATGCAGATGCACTATTGTTTGCTCTATCTTGAAAAAAATTACATACTAGCAGTGCAATAAATGGAACTGTCACTGCACGGAACACAAATTGCTCCACAAGATATTGCAAATTATTCTTTAAACAGATTTTTGCTGCACTGTAAATGCAACCAATTTGAAACTGCGATATGGATGAAAAGATCTGAAATTGGTCATAAGTAGAAGTACACTTTTTTAGGTTTTACAGTACAACATTACATATTTGACAGCTTTGTGATATCAGACAACTATTTCAAAGCATGCATGTGTTAGTGCAGAAATTTAAAAACAAACTTACGATAGAAGACGATCATCAATACGGAAGATGTATTTTAATTACTGTGAATCGGTGCAATTTTTCTATCGCTCTTTAGACAAATTTAGACAATGCTTACATACGATGACACATGAAATGATAATGCTTAAATCGAACCCTGGTTTAAATTCAGGTAGCTACTTCTATTTCCATGAACATGCAACTATGCAATTTTTAGCTTAAAATAAACAAACTTTACTTTTACCCTTTTAATGTTACATTTTTTTTTTGTTATATTAAGAGTAACCATTATAAATTTGATTTCTCCCCTATGGGGTAGGCTGCCTCTTTGAGCCAGATGGGCATTAGCTCTATATCCATTGATCCACCTCCTCTAAAAGAATACACAAATCCGAGGAGTGGCTTGCAATGAATTGGACTCTTCTAGGTGAAGTGGGATGGACTGTGCCTATTCATGGTCAAAGCATAAACCTGTTGGCGATTGGAGTCAAGACCCGACGGGTCCATATTTGTGTCTTGGCCAGTGAATTACTCTGTCATTCCTGTTGCCCTAGTTGTGAATTTGCTGGAAAAGAGAATATCCTAACAGAGACCCACATAATAAAGGCCTTTAAATCTGAAAATTGTGAGGCCATTCTATCAAAATCTGCTGTGAATCTGCAGACTTGTACTTGCTGACAGCATTTTTACCTAAAGTTGGATTTCTAACAATTTATAACTGTAGGTTTCAATAAAAGTCCGCAAGATTCTGCCAAGAAAATTTCACATATTAAAAAATGCTGTGTTTCTTATTTAAGTCAGTTCAGAATTTTTCTTTTTAAACTGCAGATCCAAGTAAAAATTTAGCAGTTATAAGCTATTTGCAAATGCAAATAGGCTATCAGAGTTTGAAATCAGATTTAAATAAAAAGAGGAAAGAAAAATACTAAATACTTACATCATCTCCAAAGTCAGCTGATTCAAGTTCACTTAAAACATCATCAATTTCAGTCTAAAGAAGTAAAAGTAGTTAAATGAGTTATCTGATAGCAGTGTCTGAACAACATTCCTATCAGAAAAATGCATAATGGACAAAAAAGCATAAAATATTCATTATACTTATTCCTACAAAAAATGAATCAAAAGAAATGAAACCAAAGTTCTTCACATAAGACTTATTAAAAATTACTTTCTGAAATTTTCTGTGATCAAAAACTGAATCCAAGATTCATTAAATGTCAATCATGAAAAGTATAGACATACAAGAAAGATCAATCATGCATAAAGCATTGATTATGAAACACTTTCCAACTTGAATGCAATTTTATTTAAACATCTATAAAATATGATACATTCCTCGGAAATATTTTTAAAATTATCACAATACTACATTAATTTATTATATTTGAAAACTTAAAAGTTCATTGTAAAAAATGAACTTCATTCAAATGGCGGCATTGAAATATAAATTGCCTGGTTTAAACATCTCTAAAATGCGATACATTCCTTGAAAATATTTTTAAAATTATCATAATACTACAATAATTTATTATATTTGAAAACTTCATCGAAAACAAATGAAATTTATTCAAATGACGTCATGAAATATAACATTCTTTAATTCTTTGGCTTTCTCTATAAAAGCAGCATTTCATTCATCACAATAGTGTAATAATTTATTTTATTTAAAAACTTAAGACCATGAAGGGACAAGTAATTAAACTCTATGCTTAAAACTTTATCAAAAAAATCGTCTGCTTCTCTGTAAAATCAATGAATATTTCATTCATATCAGCTATATTGCAAACTCCCTGAGCTAAATAATTTTGCATTAAAGAAATGCAGCAATTGTTATACAACTCATTCTACATCTTTTGGTATTTCCATTCTCCATAAGTGAAAATTAGGCTTCGTTGTAGAAATAATCAAAGTTGGATGATCATTTAAACTCAAATATATTGTAATTGCGTTGTTTCAGTATGTAGATGCACAGAATTTAAGCAAAAATAAAGCGGCTTTAAGACGGATACAACATTAAATATGAATTAAAAAGAACTTTAAAAATCACAATTTTGACACAAGATGGATGCCATATTTTATTTTGAAGTGGGTCACATGATCTCTTTATATAATGGTCATTTGATCTCTTCATATAAAAGGTGTAATTATTATTTTAATTCTTATTTTAAAAACTACTGAATATATTTTGCTGAAATTTTTTTTATATATTTTATGGGATTTGAATATTTCCTAAAACTTTCGAAGCAATTTGTGAATTTTAAATCCGCTTAAAAAATGTTTGAAAAATTAGATCCCATAGGGTTCAATGTATTTCATTTTTTCAACCTGGGTTCAATCCAAAACTAATTGATTGATGTTATTCATTTATATTCCCATAGGTCCCACACACTGTATGAACAACATACTAAAATTTCATTGTGATAAAGTAATTTTTACGGCAGTTATCGTGCTAACGGACAAATAGACAGACAGACAGAATGAACAAAGTCATAAACACTTTTCAACTATGTTGCAAAGTGTTAAAAATGTAAGACCTTATATATTTATCTTATCAGGCAATAACTTATTTGGATGTGTATAATAAACTTCAATGAATAAAAGGTAACACTAATAAAGGGAATAATAAATGATAATTACTATTTCCTATTGAGATTTAAAAGATTAAAATTATCTAATGACTACATTTGTCAAGCTTAACATATATTAATTGGTTTCAATTTTTTATCTAAATCATTTTCATATTTTATATTTGACAAACTTAGGGAAGGCCTTTTATGGAGGATAGTCTACAGGAAGTATCAAATGTGTTAACAACATGCAATAAATACTCAATATAAATTTCACAAAATAATAATAAAAAATAATCTTCCACTTACATCATCTGAAAAAAAGTAATAAAATATTTTCCATTTTGTTTTGAAATCAAATTAAGCTGTGGTGAATAAATATATTTGCATGAGATTCTGCTCTGTATATTATATTTTTTCTTAAATGTAATAAAAAGAAATATTCTGCTAATTCTAAGAATTTCTGCACCCTAGATGTCAGTACTGCAACTTAATGGTAGAATGTCCTGTTTGCCTAATGATAGAGCCGGCGCTGTTCATATTTCTGCTCTTTCTTCTCATTTCTTTATGGAGAGCATAGTGGCTAGTTAGCTGTTTTATTTAATCACCAAACTGCATTGTTTAATCGACCTCTGGTGAGTGCCTATTTTCAGGTCTACTATTAGCTATATAAACTTTTGAGTACAATCATTTGGACATTTGCCCTATGTAACAGATAACTAATTTAAGTGAAGTATTTACATTTAATCATTTAAATCTTTAATATTCTGATAAAAGAACATTTGTGTGGAATGTATACATCAAATGGAAAATAAGTCTTTCCTTTACTCTTGAAAAAAATAGTGATTTTTCTCAGAAGTTAGGTTTAGTGAAAAAAATGCACTGTTTTTTGGAACAGTTTGGAAGTGAAATGTTCTGTCCTTTGAGCTACAGCAGTTCTGGAATGCCATTATACACAAATGGTTAAACATCATTAGAATCCCAATGTTCATTTAACTTCCTAATTTCTTAAAATAAAACAAAATACATCATGCTGTACATCAATATTTCACCAAGGAATAAGTAAATACATAGAGCTGCAACAATCATGACATATTAAATATTACAACTTATCTCCCCCCCCCCCATTGGAAAACTTGGGTTAAAATATTAAAATATCGAAATTATAACCACTTTACTTTGAAAACTAAGAGCTTTATTCAAAATCCAATTATATACACTTGTAAGGCTCTCAAAGGGCTACACATTCTGGCATATTGTTTACTTTTGGTTTCTGAGATATACATATAACAAACTTGAAAAATGGAAAATTTTTAATTTTCTACTTAACAAGATGATTACTTGAGAACTAGGAGCTTTTTTTAAAAATAAATAAATATAGATTTGGAAACTTGATTACATAATATATATTTTTGTCACTAACTATTTATGTCTATCTTTCATAGTTTCAAAGATATTTCGTGGGAAAGAAAGAAAAATGGATAAAAAAAATCCTGCTCAGACAAAGTTTTTTCAGAAAAAAAAAAGTTAAAAATATCAAAATATTGAAATTATTTCTATATTTTCATAAATTTAACTATATTTCTGACAAAATATGGAAAATTATTTACATTTTTATTTATTAGGTTCAGAGATATGAACATTCAAAGAGTTTCAAAGTGTTTACATTTTTCGCAATGATCCAATTTCTGACATAGATACCCACCCCAAGCTTAAATGTTATTTACATCAAAAACTAAAATGAATGCTCATTTGGATTCTTTAAGTTGAATATGGGTCTGGTGTTAAAATAATTTTTTTTTTTTTTTATATATTATGAAGTGGTGTTTTTTTTTTTTTTTTTAAGGATATTTAAAAGATACAATGTTTGGATTTGGCAATAATACAATCCAGTACTTCAATGAGAAAAAAGTTTATATTAAGATATATTTGTACAAAAATTTGCTCAAAATGATACAAAAAGTATCTGAGAATAAAGAGTTTTTATTATAATGTCCATAAAACCAAAACAATGTAACATTTTTAAAAGAAAAAAAAATGATTTTGGATGAAAAAACAATTTTCTTGATTTGTGCACAAGTTTTGGAATCTTAAAACACTGATCCTTTACTCAAACAAGGAAAAGTCTAAATTATAAACATAATTACCACTAATAACATTAAAAACCAATTAAAATAGCTACAAGTAATTGGAAAATGATCACTGATAATGACAATGGCACATTAATAATTTAATACTTATAATGGCAGAATATGGGAAGGAGTGCAGCAATATATTACTTCTGAGGCATCAAAATAACTACAAGTATGAAAAGAAAAGTTGTACCTTTATAATATTAATCATAAATGCATATAAATATTGACAATTAAAATAGAAATAGCTAGATATATATATATATATATATATATATATATATATATATATATATATATATATGTATATAATACACTTAATTACTTTTTAAAGTAGTTCTTCATATGGTCCCTGACCATTGGATCTTTAACAGTCCTTGTCAATTCAGATTAAAGTATGTTTGACATAACAGAAAACTATATAAATTTTATAAGAAAATAGAAGTAATATATAAATTGCATTTACCTTCAGGTCATTTGGCAGAGGCAACCAATGTGCACTAGGTAAAATGTCCAGCAAATGAGGTTCAGAAAAGATGCTTTGAGCATAATATAAAGATGACAGATAATGCTTGAAGAATGAAGTCATAAAGTTGTCCATACAACTTTTATTTTCAACAATAAAAGCTCTAAAAATTTTCTACAGTTCAATATTTTTGTTTTAAATTTATCAAAAAATCAAGAACCACACACACACACACACACACACACACACATATATATATATATATATATATATATATATATATATATATACATACACTCTGTTGTAAAAAAATATATGCACCCATATAAAACCCATATAGCTACAACCGAGAAACTCTGTATGTATGTAACATTTGAGGAGATATGAAAATGATTAGAATTTGGAAGCCAAAATACATTTTTATAATACATGGTTGCAACACAAAGATGACATTTTAGTAAGTGGTAAATCCTCCTTTGGCAGCTATACCAGTTGATATTCGGTACGGCATAAAGTCAATTAAGTTGCTTATGTCCCTCTGCAGAAGATTCTGCCATAAATGTTACAATTGGTTAGCTAATCCAGTACTACTCTGAGAAGGTTGCAATTGCCATTCCAGCATGTCCCAGACGTGATCTATTGGTGATAAGTCTGGGGAACTGAATACCTATGGGAGAGAATTAAATCCTCAAAGACATTGTTAAGAATGTTATGCAATATGTGGTCAAGTGTCATCTTATTGGTGTCATCTTATGGTTAACATGGGCAACTTAACAGCATGGGTAGAACAATCAGTTGCAGAATATTTTCAACATATAAGGCATAAGCAAGCTGTCAGATTGGATTGCATCACAACTAGTAGAGATTGGATGTCTCATGAGATGGCTCTACAGACTGTAACACCACGTGTGATGGCCGTGTGCCACTCGACAACAAATGCAGGATCAGAATGCTGGCCATTCCTAATCCACACATGCAGTGGTTGCCAGTACTGAGAGAGAAGAAGGATTCGTCTCTAAAGACAACATGCCTCTAATTGAACACTGTCTAGGATGACAGAGTAAGGCATCAATCCAGACGGCTCTGCCTAAGTTGAGGAATCAGTGGTAGGCACCTTAATGGACAACGACACCTAATCCCATCTTCTGTCAGTAGTCTCCGAATAGTATCCCTTGATACAGGATGCATGGAGGATGGCAAACGCCTTTGAACGTCTAATGAAGACACCATTGGTGTGGGCGTGGCTCCTCTCTTGACTGCATGATCCTCTTGAGCAGTTGTTGGTCTAAGGCATCCTGAGACTCTGCGACAATTACATGTGCCTTTTCTACTCCATTGTTATCTACATCGAGCAACTATCATATCATTCCAATCAAGATGGTGACTGGCACGCCTGGTAGATCAACCAGCTTCCTTTAGGTCTATGATGCGACCACTTTTTAAATCCGACAATTGTCTGTAGCACCATCAAGTACATCTCAAAGTCATTTTTGCACACAACTTGCAGTATCAAAGCAAAAAATACAGTTCCAATTGCCTGTGAGTGAGAACACTGATTGTTTTAAATGCTGCATGATGCATCATTCTCATGCGTGTTGCATGAGTCCTATAGCATCATTGGCACTGACAGTTTGATCATTTGCATAACTCTTAAAACAATATTTGCATGCTGAGTTTCATGGCTGCAGCTCAATTTTTATGGGTGCACACATTTTTTTGCAACAAAGTGCATAAATTTAAACACAATTAGAAAACTCTATTATGTAATTAATGGAATACTAATTATTAAGAGAAAATTCATTGTTGGGGGTATACAGAACAATCTATAAGAAATAATACTAATTGAGTAAATAATAGAATAACAATGGAAAGCAATATTATATATACATATATACATACACATATATATATATATTAAAAATTAATAACTAACGACAAGTGATCAATGAAAAAACACTAAAAACAATGAATTACCCTAAAATAGATAAAACATGTCTATCAGGTCTAAAAAATGAGGAATATTACTAGGTATAAGTTGGAGATTAATTTAGAATAGATTCTTTATCAAGAATGAGCATCCATTCCAAACTAACCAAAACTTATGTAATGAATGGAATACTAGTTATTAAGAGAAAATTAATTGTTGGGGGTATACGGAACAATCTATAAGAAATAATACTAATGGAGTAAATAATAGAACAACAATGGAAAGCAATATTATATATACATATATACATAAATACACACACACACACATATATATATATATTAAAAATGAATTAATAACTAACAAGTGATCAATGAAAAACACTAAAAACAATGAGTTACCCTAAAATAGATAAAACATGTCTATCAGGTCTAAAAAATGAGGAATAGCACTAGGTTTGAATTGGAGATTAATTTAGAATAGATTCTTTATCAAGACTGAACATCTATTTATTCTAAACTAACCAAAACTTATGTAATCAATGGAATACTAGTTATTAAGAGAAAATTAATTGTTGGGGGTATATAGAACAATCTATAAGAAATAATACTAATTGAGTAAATGATAGAATAACAATAGAAAGCAATATTATATATACATATATACACACCCACATATATATACTAAAAATAAATAATAACTAACAGCAAGTGATAAATGAAAAAGCACTAAAAACAATGAGTTACCCTAAAATAGATAAAACATGTCTACTAGGTCCAAAAATGAGGAATGGCACTAGGTTTAAGTTGGAGATTAATTTAGAATAGACTCTTTATCAAGACTGAACATCCATTCCAAACTAACCAAAATGAATATTTGTTTCTGAATATGGTGATAGTTAGCTACTATAAACACCATATGCTCAATCAACAAATATAATTAGATAATTAAGATTGAAAAACTATTAAGAAATCAAGTAATTACCAGAATGCCCAATGCAAGTGAGAGAGAAAACTCTCCTTGTGCTTCAGATCATAATGTGCTTCAAAAACTGCAAATCATCAACCATTGTCACTCATAAGGTAAAAAGCAGTGTTGCTAACAAGGAATAAAAGTAGGAAAACAAATTTGGAATACAAGTGTAATGTTAGGAAATGTAATAATTGAAAGTAGCTGTGATATAAAAGTCTAACAAGAAGTGATTTCTAATACTACTATGATAAAATATTTGAGAAAGATAATGAGTATGCTAGAAAAATATTATAATAATAATGCTAATAAAGAGGATTATTTAAAAATGCTTAGTTAATTTAAACTTTTTACAATACTATTCACTAGATATACTGGGTATTTATATAGTTTAAAGTATTTTAAGGTTAATATGTAAATTATAATATTCTCCACCTCATTGTTTATGGATTTCCATATACAGTCAAACCTGTTTGAAATGGAACCTGCAGGAAACGGAACACTGTTATAAGTGGAAAATATGTTTAGCCCCATCAAAAAGATAGGAAATTTATGTTATTTCCCTTGTGTGAAACGGAACCTACACAATGTGGAAACAGATGTCCAATGTAAGTAATTTGTTAATAAAGCACCTGTTGTAACGAACTAAGAACTGAAAAATAATTTGTGTCAGCCATTTATTTCTAGAAGATTAGCAAAGTATTACACACAAATTAAAAAGGCACTACTAAACAGGAATTTATATTTACATATACTCCTGTGATCACAGTATGCAAAAATATACATATTTAGAATAATGAAATTTGCTATTATGGTATAATATGGTATTAATTACATGCATTTAAATAAACTTTTTAGAATTCTTGAAGTCATGTATAGGTAACCAATACATATGAACTATATGCATTTCCAGCTAAACCTTAGACTTCGCTTTTCCTGAATAAACCTGCATGAAATGGAAGCCTTTTCAAGACGGAAAATTATTTCGGTCCCCTGAAATTCCATTTAAGACAAGTTTAACTGTACTTTTAACATTTTGAAAAGTAAGAGCTGAATTACATTAAATTTAGCTACAATTGGGCTGAATTGGTGTTTAATTTAATTTTATCTTATTTTTAAAATTTTAATTACTTCCAATTTTCTTATGTTAGAAATTATATTTTTGATTATTTGACTCTATGCTTGAAATCAATAACTGTTAATATTTTGGATCATGATTTTACTAGTCCATAGACTAATGGTTGTTATTTTACTTTTTTTTAGTTTATTTATTACTAGACATAAGTGAATATTAATTTTTTATGTTTGATAGTTGGATGCTATACTGTAAATAATCTAATTTTGAAATAGGCTATGTTATAGTCTATATATTACACTTCTTATACTATTTACTCAAGACTTGCTTAATATAAAGCATTTATTTAATCTAGTTCTAATGTGTTCACACATTAGTTGTATTACTTATTTTTAAGGTGATTTAGAAGTTCCTTTGATTTTGAGAGAATAATGATTTCTTTCTTCTATTTAATTTTATGTGTTCATTTATGTGTTTGTCATAATTTAGTTTCATACTCAGCTTTATGATTCTTTATTTCATAGTTATTTTGAATGAAAAGTTCATTTATTTTGGGGGAATAAAGGTTACTATCTTATCCTATTTACATAATGTCATTTTAACAAAAATTAGAGAATGGCAACTGGGTGTTCTCTAACATTCAAGCACGGTATTCAAGAACTTGTTGGGGTTCTCCTAAAACAACATACTACAACCAACAATATTCATTTTCTTCTATATCTATTCTGTTTCCTTTCAGTTCATCCAACCACCATTCTATATCTTCTAATTATAACTATAACTATCAATTTTACAACCATGCATCATTCAATAGCTCTCTTAATTCTGCAATCTGAAATTCTAATAGATGTAAAACATGTCTGTATGCTAATCATAATCAAATCAATAGTAGTAATAATCTAACCTTCTATAAAGTTAATAATTGTATGCATAAAATATTCTGTAAAATTTGTAGTATGTAATATATAAGTTAATTTAGCAATCCTCTGCACCTCAGAATTAATATACAGAGGAATCATATAAAAATATTTTCAAATAATATTCCAGTACACCTTTATGAGTCAAAGTTCAAATATGATCATTTTGCTACACATGGGTTCAACAATATTGAAATTAGCATTCTTTCTATTCAAAAAAATTATTATGATAGATACAGTGCAACTTGGATAATTCAAAGCTGAAGGGACCACTAAAAAAATTCGAATTATCCATAACTTCGATTTAAAAAAGTTACATCTTTTAACTTTAGTTTCAGGTCCATTGAATGCTTGAAAAGGTTAGTCTGTCAATAAGTAAATATTTATTGAGAATTTATTCACAGAATAAATTATAAGAATAAATTATGAGAATAAATTAACATCAATTTGATCTATACTCCACAGGTTTTGATTTGACATTTTTGAAACATCCTGGATTAGCAGATTTGCCAATCATGAGCAAAGGCAGCTTTTCACTGCCATCCATGTTAGCCCCAATCAATAAAGTGACTCGTTCTTTACTGTTCTTTCCCCCACTGCAATGTTCTCCCTTAAGCACTAATATCTTGTCTGGAGCACATTTGAAAAACAACCCAGTTTCATCAACACTGAAAATGTTTTTAGCCAGTGTTCTCTCAATCATTTGTAAAACATCATCTTTCCAAACAGTTGCTGCTTCTTGATTCACACTTCCACTTTCACCACACATAAGCTTAAAGGAGATTCCATTTCTTTCCTTAAATCCATCCAACCAACCAGTGCTAGCCTTGAAATCACTTTCTCCGAAACCAGCAGAAAATTCTTTTGCTTTTGCTCGAATAAGGGGGCCACACAGAGGAATGTTTTTGTCCCATGCTTGTTTAAATCACTTCAACACACACTCATCGACTTCAGGATTGTCCAGTTCTCTAACTCTTTTGCGGTCCTTTACATTTCTACGTGTAGCAGCAGTGTTACTCAGAATATTGTCCTTATTTTTTAAAAAAGTAGACAAAGTGTTCAGCGCTATCACATACTCGTTGGCAATTTGGCATTTCCCCTTCACACCCTTTTCCACATCGCGAATGACAGCGACCTTTTCAGTAAATGTTAAATTCTTGTATTGAATGCGTGGTTTACTCAAAGACATCATGAATGCTCACTAACGAAACTCCCACAACACTACAGACACACTGACAGTAGGAAGCTCAAATGACGTCTGAAGCCGGTTGAACCAATACCCTCTGTAGGTTGAATGCTCGAACAGGTAGCAGGAAGGGGGGATTTCAGCTGTCACGTGTCAAATAGGTGGGGTATTCTGTCAATGATTTCTTAACAATGATAGGCCGAAAAGTCGTTATGGTTCGAAAGTTTTTATAAAAAACTTTGAATTAAGGAAGCTGAACTTCGAATTATTTACGATTTTTTATCATTGATTTAATACAAAGTTCAAGGGACCAAGAGAAATCTTCGAATTAACGATGATTTCGAATTAGAGACGTTCGTTTTATCTAAGTTGCACTGTAATTGTTAGAAAATGAACTTATATGTAAATATAAAACTATTTTTCCATATGGACTCAATCAGTTGTTTAATCATCAAAACATTGTTAAAAATCCTTCAATTATCCCTATAATGACTTCAATATCTATAACTTCATCTGCCTATCTAATAATAAATAAAGAACTAAAAGAACAAATAAATATAATACAAAATTGGTTTCAATTTCATTTAAAAAGTAACATTATACAGCAACATATTAATTTCAAAATTACTTTTGATTGGAAACAGTGTAAGAATTGAATTTTTACAATTAAAATATAGCAATTAAATTTAGTATACAACCTATATCTTTCTACCATATTTGATAACATACAGTTTAAACATATCTTCTATAATTTGCTGATTACTAGAAGTAAAATACTTCTAGTAATCAGCATGTTATGATAAATGTATGACGCATTATATGTTAATGACAAATTTAATTGCTGAATCAAAACAAAATACTAAAATAAACGAATATTGTACGCTAAATTTTACTAATTTGATCATTAATAATTTAAAGGTTAATAATATTTTCAAATTGGCATCCACATTCTTTCCAGTTAAAAATATAAATCCTAAATTAGCATTTAAATATGATAAAGCACTAGGATGTTATATTTTCAATTATAATCAAATAGCCAAATCAAGAGATAGAGTCTTACTGTCATTGTCATTTAGATAAATAAAATGATTATGTAGATTTACATGATGGGCATATTATAACAGGAAATATAGATATTATTAATTGTAATACACTGAGATCTCTTATGTTATTGGGTACTAAGTACCGTTACCTTCTACTTTTAACCCTTTGTGGATGGCAGACACATCTGTACATCAATTGTGAAACTGCATTCAAAAACTATACTCACGCCTTCACGTCGAGAATATATTTACCCTAAAGGACAATGGACACCAATGTGCGTTTTCATATAGAACATTTTTATTTTAATTTATTTGAATACTAGATGGCACTAAATGTCCATTTTAACATTTACTATGTATTTTGTTAACACTTTATCTCAGTATAGGGGGGTCCCAATGAATCATCATTTTAACTGGAGTGATAAATGTGGTTTTGCAATATATACAAACAGATCATTTTTCACAGACTCTGCTATATTATAATTGAGTATGGGTTCTCATTTTGATTTTAGTTTAATTATTGCATTAGTGAATTATTGGGATGTAAGAGAATATTTTCTTTCAAGTTTAGATTTTAGAGGGATGTGCAGTAGTGAATTTATTAGGTTATTTCAGATAAAAGAATGACTGGATCGAGACGTTTTCTGTCTATGTAAAAATATATTGGCATGATAATCAAACTGGACAGTTATAAAAGTAATACAGATAGCAATAATTCATGGAACTTTGGTATTTCTGATGAGCGCACAGACAGATTTATGAATGCAAAGACTGCAAAGTTGCTTTGCACGTGGACCCATTTTTTGAAATATATCTTATATATAAAAGGCATAGTAATTAGTGAAAATAGCAATGCTATTTTTTTATTAAAAATTATACATAATCTCCATTAGCTATATAAAGTTTTGAGTACAATCATCCGGATATTTTTCCTGCGTAATAAAAAACCATTTTTATCAAGTTAATTAATTAATAATCTTTAATTATTTAAATTTTTAATATTTAAATAAAAGATAATTTGTGTGGAACATATACATCTAATTTAAAATAAGTACTTCTTTTAATCCAGAGAAAAGTAAAATGCTGTGTTGAATAGTTGATTTTTAGTGAATTTTTCTCTGGAGTTAGGCTTAGTGCAAAAACTGCACTGTCCTTTGGGAACAATTCAGAAGTGAAACATTCTGTCCTTCGGCCATAGCAGTTACGGAATACTGCCATCGCAAAAGGTTAAACATGACCTTTGTAAATCTTTATCACTTGATTTAAATAAGTTTATCTATAAAAATACCTAAATATATCAAATTCAAGTTGAAGCCTTCAAACCATGAAGCATAGATCAATACTTTAATCAATATATATATATACAGGTGAACCTCGATATGTCAAATCTCGGTATCTCAATTTTCGATATCTCGAAATATTTTCATCTCCCTTTATGCACAGTATAAAGCTAATGTAAAACAAACACTTTAACCCGAAATGTTTCTAATCAAACTCTCGATATCTCAAATTTTTTCATCTTACCATTTTCATCTTTTCATTTGGAAAAATACGATCCAAAAATGTGTTTAATGCAGATGAAGCAGGACTATTTTTAAGTGTATACCTGATAAAACTATTGCCATTAAAGGTGAAGCATGTCATGGCTGGAAAAGAAGCAAAGGAAGATTAAGTGTGCTATTTTGCACTAATATGGATGGTTCAGAAACGTTCAAACCTCTTATGATAGGTAAATCTACTAAACCCCGATGATTTTCAGGAATGAAAGTAGTATCCATACACCCGTATGAGCGCGCAGACTCTTTTTACACTAAAAAACATGATTTTATAGCTTATTTTATCTTTTTTTATTAAAAAAAAGGTCTCGCTCCATTTTAATATTAAAAACATGATTTTATAGCTAAAAAAGGTGTATATATACCTTCTTTACATTTAGACCAAATATTAACAGTGAATTACTGAACTTTTTTAGTTAAAAAGCTAGACTTATTAAAAGTATGATTTCACAGTGAATTATTTAAAATAAATGCGTGAAAAAAGAGGACCTCCAAATGAATGGAAGTCCTCTAATATATTAAAAATGTGTATATATACCTTTTAACAGTGAACTTTTTTAATTAAAAAGCTAGACTTATACATATTAAAAGTATGATTTCACAGTGAATTATATAAAATAAATGCGTGAAAAAAAGAGGACCTCCAAATGAATGGAAGCCCCCTGTTTTTAAAGGGTGGGGTTGAGACCCCCCATATATTTAATAGAAAAACTCAAAATGTTTAACTAAATCTAAACATTTTTTATAAAATTAAAAAGAATTATAAAAATATGAAATCATTATGAATATACAAAACATATGATAATTATAGTGGGGGGGGTGATCCCCCCCCACTGAATTATAGAGTTTTTAATTAAAAAATGATTAAGCTTTCTCTAATTCATATTCATTCAGAACTCTTCCATTTAAGAAGCGACTTTTGATTTGTTTTATCATCACGGTGAGTCGACAGGAAGTGCAACCTTGAGTAGAAGTAGTCTTGATAACGCTCTATGACGTCCTTCATAGTGTGAAGAGAAAATAATATTTATTTAACTTGCTGCAGATTTTTTTCGTTAGATGGCAGCATCAACAGATGACAGCATCAAACGGATAGTATATATTTCTCATTTTAAAAATATTTATAACGTTTTATAAACATTATTTTCGCTATTTTTCGATCAGATAAATTAAAACTATTGATCTTTTAAAGTATTCTGCTTGAAAAATGACTCGTTTAAAGTTGTTTTTTCAAATGTAAAGGTTATATTAATGAATAGTACTTCATATATCGGGTACCCATGGCACAACGGTAACACGCGGGGCTATTGATATAAAGGCCCCCGGTTCAAATCTCTTCCCGGATTGTTAATCAATTCGGGTTGATGGTTTATTGCCAAAAATGACGTCAGCTACTCTAGTCATTGATCCAAAAGAGTGGCAATCATCGAAAAATAATAAGTGGTGGGTTGAATCTTGTGGATTCTATGTCCTGTATGTTATCTGTTTGTATTGTCCATTTCCTTGGTCAGTGGGCTTGGTCCAAGGGTGATCTGGAACTCTGGTTCTAGAATTCTAAAACAGCTATTGGAACCAGACTTCCAAATCACCCCCTGGGGCCAGGTGGGCCACTTTGCTATTTTTTTTAAATAACTCATTTTTATAAATATAAATTCACCCACTCTTCATAATCTGTAAAACCTCTTTCTTCCATCTCTTTTTTAAGTGTTTCTCTGTATTCTTCATCAGACTTTGACTATCTAAATATTTTTTCAGCTATAATATTTTTTTGTTCATTATCAGATATTATAATAGAAATATCAGGATCAAATCCATTTAGTACATTAATTATTCTAGTTACTTTCCCAACAAAACATTTATCATCAGCCTCTTTTAGTTCCATCTTTTAACACTTTTATAATTTTGTTTTTATTCTCATTTTTTAAAATTCTATTTAACACAACAACTAATATCTCTCTAAATTTAATATTATGGAATTCTTCCTCCAGTAAGTGTCTTTTAATTTTTATACCTAATTCTTTAATGCATTCATCTAAATCATATGTAATTTCTGTATTTAATAATTTTATGATAGTCTCTCTCAAAGATTTTTGAATATATGTATTATGTACATTTTGAGAGTCATTATATACATTATTATGAAATAATCGTCTTCTTAAAATAGGGGGTAAATTTATTTTATCTTCATCATACCATACTTTATATATTCTAGGCAAAAATATTAATTCATTTAGAGATGTAATATCATTTTCTCTACAATCTAATACTATATTTATTAAATTTTCTATTCCTTCAAGTGAAGTTAATTTATTTTCTCCACAATATAATTCTCCTAAATTTGTTAAATTTTCTATTCCTTCAAGTGAAGTTAATTTATTTTCTCCACAATATAATTCTCCTAAATTTGTTAAATTTTCTATTCCTTCAAGTGAAGTTAATTTATTGTCTCCACAATATAATTTTTCTAAATTTATTAAATTTTTTATTCCTTCAAGTGACGTTAATTTATTACCTCCACAAGATAATATTTCTAAATTTATTAAATTTTCTATTCCTTCAAATGACGTTAATTTATTTCCCTCACAATATAATTCTTTTAAATTAGTTAAATTTTCTATACCATCAAGTGAATAATAATTTAATAAAAAAATAGATTTCACTTCAGCAGAATTCTCTATATTTAAGAAAGAGATAAATGTTTTTTTTATACCATTATTATATATAACATTCATTTATTTAGAAACATTATTATAAAATATTTATTTTTCATCTTTGTTAGTTAATTGTCTCAAAAGATAAACACATTCTCTCAAGACTTTTTTAACTTCACAAATCTCTTCAATAATTTTTTCTCTGTAAGGTTCTATTTCATGATGACCAAACTTTTTATTTAATTCACTCATCTGTATAGCTTGTATTTTTTTCCAATAAACATTAAAAAAGTGATCAGGTAATAGATCAAATTTGTATTTAATCAAATAACAAAAATCTAATTTAAGCATAAATTCTTCTATAAAATTTTCACTAAATGTTTGATGTCTAGTTATATACAGCCAATTTAAATCATCTTTTAATTCTCTCATGGTATCTTCTGTAAGATTTTGAAACATTGATACTTTATATAAATCTAAATGATTAGAAAATTTTATGATAAATTCGTTACTTAAAGTTTGATAATGAGAAATGTTTTCCCAATCTACTTTATCTTTACATTTTTCTATAAAATCTTCTGATAATTTTTGATATCTAGAAATTTTAGGCCAATCATCAGGTTGAGCAAATTCTTCAATAAAAGAATCAAACAGTGATGAATATTGAAAAATTAAATCCCAATTTACATGATCTTTAAGATTTCTAATTACATCTTCAGATAAATTATTTCTGGAAAATGCATTCCAATCGATATCCATTTATTGGTGAACGTATTTTAGAAAGGGATTTTTTCAATATGCATATAAGGTTTTAAAGTGTTTGATTTACCGTCAGATTTTATCCATAATGTGATGATATCATCACGTTTTCCATAAGCAAAACAGGTTACTGTATCTGTATCAGCTTCTAAAAATACCTTACCATTGATTTCTAATGATATCAGTGGACTTTTATTATATATATATTTACTTTCTACTGTATCATATATAGCTATATATATAGAAATTTTCATATATATATCTGTAGTTAATCGCATCTCTTGATTCAGTAATTTAGAGCTCATCATGTTGAAATTTACTTTTGTAAATTCTCCATCTGTAAAAATAAGAAAATCATCTTCTACGGTAATCCAGATATCTCTATTGTCTAAATATATTTTATTGACAGCATCTTTATCATATTCTGGGCCTGCTACATTACCTATTTTTTTTCCTTTTGCATCAAATTTATCATTCTGTAATATTAATGTATTTTTTTCAAAATATATTTTATTCACAACATTTTTATCATCTTTAGGATCTGCTACATTTCCTATTCTTTTTCCTTTTGCATCGTAAGGTTTTCCTTCTGAAGAATATAAAGTTGTTTCATCTAATTCTTTTATTCTCTTACCTGTTTCTTCAGTAAAGGATAAAAAATCCTTATCATATTTAGTTTCTATAAGATTTCTCAATTCAAAATGATTATTCTCTATTTTATTCAAAACAAAACTTTTAGTGGTTAAATCTAAATCATCTATAGGATTTTCACAATTTTTTAAAATTCTATTTTCCATATCATAATTTCCATCATCCATTAATTTAAAACCTATACCTGGAGGTCCTATAGGCCCTTCTTTCATTTGATCATCATAAGGTGGATAATAAGCACTCATTTATTATAACATTAATTTTATGATTTTAAACTCTTAACCATTGTTATAGTTTTATTTTTCAAATTTATAAAACATCTCTTTCTTTCTTTAAAAATAATATAAAACTTATATTCTTTTTGAGTATTCATTAATCTCTCCCAATTAAATTCAATATCTAAATTATTTAAATCGGTATAGTTTTCATGATTTGATAAGTCAAAATAAAAAATAGTATACATATCACCAAAATTCTTCTTATTTATCAAACATCCTGTTTCTGTATTAATATCATTTAATCCTGCATGTAAAAGAGCTTCATACACTCTATTATAATCTTTGTCGGTAAAATTCGTTTTGTAACGCATAAGAGGAATTTGTTTATTATTAATCATCAACCAGCATTCAGTCATATCTATATTATCAAATATCATATTTTTTTCATAATTACCATCTCTTTCAACGTACTGAGGAATAACATAGACACCTAAAACTTCATCTGAGGCTGTAGTTGCTGTGACGGATCCGCTATCGCTTTTATAGGGACCCACCATCTTAAATCTATATCGAGCCCAATTTACCTCTATATCTTTATCAGATAGAAATGATTCCATAAACACGCTTTCTGCAGAATTTTTAAATTCTATATAAGGTAAATGCAAGGTTAAACCTTCAACTACTGCCTTATAATTAACATTTCCTATATCAGTATATATCATATTCTTATTTTCATTTCTTTGAATTTCTATTTTCACTTCAAAACCAGAAATTACCTTTTCACATTCTCTAAAGAAATCGATTATATCTTTTAAAGGTGTCCATATTTTAATGACATTGCTATCTTTCGTTAGTTCCCATCTCTTTGTGAATCCTTCGTTATAATCTTTATTCATTTTCAAATTATTAAAAAAATCAGTTATTTTAGTAGTATCTTCTAAAGTACCATCATATTTTAACTCTTTTCGGTCAGTTGAATCAGATGTATCTAGATAAAAAAATTCATCTTGAGCTTGTGATGTTGTATAATCAGAAGTATAATGAGTTAATCTTAAAGCATGATTTATGATTGAAAAATTGGACTGTGTATTTGATTCAATTTCGGTATCTCCTATATGTACTTTTAAAGTTTTGATAAAACCTCCACCATTTACCAGACTCACATTTTCGTTTCCAATGGATGATTTATCATTTTTTGTAATTTTTAATTTTTGTTCAAGATATCTTCTAGAATATAAAATTTTTGCTTTAGTATCATTAATATGAAAAACATAGGTGGCATTCTCATCTGAACTATGTTCTTTTGGATGAATTTCTCTTAATTCATAACTTTTAATATGATCATTATGATAATAATGAGTATCACTCAAATCATAAATCTTTTGCATTTATTTAGGAAGAATTTTTAAACCGCCTCCTTTCTTTTTCATTGAAAATATTTCATTTAATTTATTCCGTGCTTCAATAATAGGTTCAGTTTTCACCTTTAAAAATCTTTGTATTTTTTAACTTTTTCTATATAATCTATGTTTATTCATTTATTTATGAAGAAAAACCTGACCTAACAATTGATATATTTTTTTAACGTAGTTATCCTCAAAAATAGGTATAAAATTAAATTCTACAGCTCCTTTATTTAAATCAATTAATTCACCTTTTTGATTAGTAATCCTCATTTTTATTCTTTCAACAGGATCCATTTTAACAGGAAAATATATCCAATTATTAAATTCTTTTGAAATTATACTACCAGGAGGATTTTTATCAACGAAAGAATAAATTACTTCTGAATTAGATCGATTTATTAAAGATCCTTTTACAACATCACAGTGAATATAAATATATTATCATTTCCATTGGATATATCAACAATATATTCACCTTCAACCTCTGTTTCTTCATCATAACTTCCATATGTCGGTTTTAAAAAGCCTATAATTTTATGAAAGTTACTTTTTGTAAAATCAGTTACCCAACCTTTTTTCAGTTTAATAGCTATTTTTTGTCTTGCTTCAATAATACCAAATTTCACAGGTGGATCCTCACCGAATATTTTTATCATATACTCATTTAAACCTCTTATAGTATAATTACCATTTGAGATAACAATTGTTATATCTGTGCCTAATTTATATATTCTAAATATGTTATTTCCATTATTCTCACTTATATTAAACCATGAAACTTCCATAGAAAACGACTGTAAAGCTAATTTTTTTAATTTTAGAGGTGTAATAAAATTTACAGTAAATTCCTCTGATTTCTCATGACCTTCAGATTTTAATATTATCATTTATACAGAACAAAATTTTCATTATAGTCACTAGGTATTTGTGCAGGAAATGATTTGAGAACATTTTTAGGTGATATACCTTTATTCCTTTCTCTTATATATTTCATACAAAATAAACCACATTTCACAGATGTAGGTTTCTGTAAAAAACTATCATTATGACCTATTTTTGGTTTTTTATTAGATGTAACAAGAAATGATTTAATATTTTTAGGAATATAGTCCTTCTTCATATTGTTATATTCACCAAACGGATCAAAATATTCCACATATTTATATTTAGGATCATTATAATAACAAACCCAATGAGTTCCGGGACCTGTTGATACATCTAAATTAATGATTCCATTTTCAAATTTTCCTATTATTTTAGGTAATAAATCAGAGGTAAATACACCTCTAAATCCTTTTTCATTTTTCATATTTTCTTCAATCATTTTGTTACTAATTCCCATGGTTGATATATCCCCTTTCCACGTTTTTTCCCCCCCCAGATCCCTTTTTTTGTACAGCTGAACTAGCTAATCCAGATAAAGCACCTGTTGCTAATGCTGGAACTGCAAATTTAGCAGCGGTTATTAAAGAGGGTATAAGTGCTGCTAGAAATGGTAAAAATCCTCCATTTTTATCTAATTGCGTTTTACTGATAGTAATTCTTCTTCCATCATTAATATGATTAATTTGAGTTTTAGTTAAATACATCTCATGATTAGGAGTTTTAGATTTATCTATTTGTAATGTTAGTTCTTCTTTATTTCTAAAAGCTGATTTAAGTTTATTTTTCTGACCTTCACTCAAATAAACTTTATTTTTTATCATTTATTAACAGAGAAATTATTTATGATATCGCTGTACATAATTATAAGTCATTTCTCTATTTTTTAATAACATATCTAACAATAAAACTACTTGATTATACAATTTCTTTGATTTACTACCATTACATATTTTTCTGTTAAATTTGATAATACATCCAATCCTTTACCAACCTTTATATCTTTACTACTTCGAATCAGATTTAATCTATTCATATAATTTTGCAACATATTTTCTTTATTTTTAATTTCTTCTATTTCGTTCTTTTTCTGATTTAATTCCTCCTCGGAAAAATTTTTAGCCCTAGAAATTGTACTTTTTAAGTTGCCTCTTTTCTTTGATAATCCTTCTTTTAGATGTTTAGCTTTTACATACATCTCCTCTAATTTTTCTTGATCGTTTAAAAATACTGAAGGTCTGTATAATTTTTCCTCTTTTAAATATTTTAAATTTAAATTTTGATCGATATCATAAGTAATAGATCGTTCTACTAATTCTTTCACAGCTTCAATAGGCTCTTCCATAGATGGAAATGAAATATTTTCTACAACATTTTGAATACTTTTTACAACCTCTTTATTTAATTTTTCATATTTTTCAATTTCTTGAGTGACTGGTTTATGAAATTCCTCTAAGGTTTTTTGAATACCTAATTTTTCTTCTAGTTGATCTTCACTATTCTTTCTTATTTCTTTTTCTAATTTTACTAATTTAATTGCATCTTTTATTTGCTTTATAAACTTGTGTTTTCATTCTTTTTCTAATTCGTTCATTTATATAATATTAATTTTTTACTGCAGCTAATTTTATTTTTTACTGCAGTAAATTATTTTTTACTGTTATATAAATGATAAAAATTAAAGATTACACGGAACCAGATGAGTTACCTGGTCCTAATCAACATCCTTTGTTACCTAAACATCCATTTAGATTGCTTATAACAGGGCCTTCAGGTTCAGGTAAAACAAATTTACTGTTAAATATGATTTATGATTTTTTAAATTTTGATGCACTATATATATGTGCAAAAGATTTATACGAACCTAAATATTTTAAATTACAAGAAATATATACATTGTTTGAAGATATAGAAAGAGAAGATATTTTGAAATGTAAGAAGAATAAGAAAACATTATTAGAATTATATGATAAATACAAAAAAGAAGTATTCTTTTCTTCAGATGATTTTATTACTGTAGATGATTTAAATCCTACATTAAAAAATTTAGTTATTTTCGATGATTGTGTGACTGAGAAAGATAAAAAAAACCATTCAAGAATTATTTATCAGAGGTAGAAAGAAAAACGCATCTATTATTTATTTATCACAGTCATATTATTCAACACCTATCAATATAAGAAAGAACTGTAATTATTTTATATTTTTCAATCTACAACCAAAAGAAATGCAACAGATTATAAGAGAGATAGATGGTAAATTAAGTACTGAAGAATTCAAACAAATATATAATAAAAGTGTTCAAAAACAATACGATTTCTTAATGTTAGATTTAGTGAATCCAAACATAAAATACAGAAAAAAATTTGATCCTATATAAATGAAATGGAAGAATATTTAGAAAAAAGATTGTATGTTTACAGAAAGAGTAGAAATTTGTATCAAAAGATAAGTATTTCATTATCAGTAAGTAAGGTTATTCTAAGTGGAATGAGTTTATCAGCAATAGCCTTTCTACCGCTTGCTTTTTTAAGTTTATCGGCTGGAATAGTAGAAGCTATTGATCTAGCATTAAAAATAGCAGAAAGAAAGGAAGAATATAGACATTGTTATAATTTTTATAAAGAACTCATTAATTCGTTTAAAGCTAAGGATATGACAGAAGAAGAAATTTATATGCGTGAAAAGGACTTCATAAAAAGTTTAAAATTTAATCCAGTTGAAAAATATGTAAAACAAATGCAATTGAACGGATATAAATTTATTCATCCTAAATAAATGGTTTGTAAAAAAAAAGGTGGTGATATTGTTGGATGGTTACAAGATAAAATAAATCCTCCAGAAATGCATTTACCAGGATATCAATATTGTGGTCCATTACAAAATTAGAAAAAAGATTAAAAAGAGGTGATCCTGGAATAAATAAAGTTGATAAAGCATGTAAAAAACATGATATTTCTTATAGTAAAACAAAAAATACAAAACAGAGACATGTTGCTGATCAAGAATTAATATATGATTTAAATGCAATACAAGATCCAACATTTCGAGAAAGATTAGATAGAGGAATTATTAAACCTATTATTAAAGCTAAAAAAACTTTTGGGTTAGGAATATCTCCTAATATGTATTGTGTCAAGTGTAAAAAGAAAACCGAAACTAAAAATTATTATGAAACTACTTCTAAAAATAATAAACCAGTTGGTAAAGGTATTTGTACAATTTGTGGAAGTAAAAAGAATACTTTTTTAGGAATTTAAAAGAGACATATTATAATCCTGAAACAGGTTATTGTGGTATTCAAGAATTGAAAAGGAAAACAGGATTACCTAATGTTGAAGAATTTTTACATGAACAAGATGTATATACTAGATATAAACCTGTCATTCGTAAATTTAAAAGAAGGAGAGTTTATGTTCCAAACAGTAATAATCAATTTGACGCTGATTTGTTATTTATAAAAAATTATAGCAAATATAATGATGGAACTAATTATTTGTTAACAATTATAGATGCTTTTAATAAATATGCTTGGGCTTTCCCTATAAAAAGAAAAACATCTGAAGAAGTCGTACAAGGCTTTAAACAAGTTTTTAAAGAAAGAAAGCCGAAATTCATTTTGACAGATGAAGGTACTGAATTTACAGGAAAAGTTACACAAAAATTATTCAAAGATAATAATATATATTGGTTTACGACTTGTAATAAAGAAATAAAATCTGCAATAGCTGAGAGATTTAATAGAAGTATAAGAGAAAAAATTATAAAATATATGCACGCTAACAATACTAAAAGATATATTGATGTACTACCTAAATTACTTGTTAATTATAACAATTCATATCATAGATCAATA
Organism: Amaurobius ferox; assembly: GCA_951213105.1. Taxonomy (NCBI): domain Eukaryota; kingdom Metazoa; phylum Arthropoda; class Arachnida; order Araneae; family Amaurobiidae; genus Amaurobius; species Amaurobius ferox. The sequence continues at coordinate 97,755,642 of OX578141.1, read as the reverse complement.
AAAATGACACCCATTGAGGCTAGTCAAGACGAAAATGAATCTCAAGTTTATAAAAATTTATATACGAAAAAGATCATGAAAAAACCTAAATTTAAGATAGGGGATAGAGTTAGAATATCAACAATTAAAAAAACATTCAGGAAAGTAGATGATTCTACATTTACTGCAGAGATTTTTATAGTATCTGAAGTATTAAAAACAGATCCTATTACTTATCGATTAAAAGATTTAAACAGTAAAGAAATTGAAGGAACTTTTTATGAAAATGAAATGGTTAAATATAATAAAAAAGATGATGTATATAAAATTGAAAAAATCATAAAAAAGAAAGGAAATAAATATTTTGTAAAATGGTTAGGATATCCAGATGAATTTAATAGTTGGACATCTGATTTATACAATGTTTAAAGGTAGATGGTATAATAAAGGTGATCCTTCATTAATATGATGATTTAATGGGGTGGGATCTATCACCCCCCGATAAATATGAATAAAACTGTTATTAATACGTAGTAAATAAATGAATGTTAACTTTTTTGACGGTGTTGAAATGGTTGAATCGATTGATATTTCAGATAATGAAGTTTCAGATAATGAAGTAGTGCAAAATTTAAAGATGAAATTAATGTATTCAGATGATGAATATTTTTATATTATAGATTATGAGAGTTTAAAACAAAGAAATAAAAGTAGAATTAGTTATTTTAATTGATTAAAAAGGAGGTATAATATTTCTCAAGAAGTTGAGGATATGTTTTTAAAATTTTTAGATTTTATGTATTAAGAGAAATCAGTTAATTATTATTATTTTATGAAAAAGATTTGTGATATTTTTAAAATTGAAAATAATATAAAGGTTCAAAGACTTTGTTATAAAGTCAAAAAGAAATATGAAAAAATCTGGAATGAATTTCAAAAAATGTTTCCTAATAAATGGAGCTAACAAAAAAGTGTATACACTGTTTGACAATGAAATCAGTAAATGAGTTTTATATATATCATAGAAATGGAAATATTTATTTCCAAAGTCATTGTAAATGTTGTGATTCCATAATCAAATATAAAAAATTTAAATGTGAATGTGGTATGCAATATACCTATACACACAAAAAGAGACATTTAAAAAGTATTTATCACAGTAAGCATCTTCCTGGAAAAAATATTTCAAAAAATGATTCCTAATAAATGGAGCTCACCTTAAAGTCAAAGACTATTAATGAACTTAGAAAAGGAGTAAAACTATTGAATATTAAACAACCTAAAGGCTGTAAGAAGGAAAATTTAATTAGATTATTATTTAAATATATCAGAAAAACAGGTGAATATAAACCTGTTTTAGTAGATTTGTTATATTTAGATATATCAAAATATTTGGAAAAAAAGAAAAATATATTTATTGATAAAGCTGAAAAAAGTAAAAAAATTAAAAAGATTTTTGATTCTTTTAGTTTAAGATTTGATAAAAATAGTAATGATTTTAAATCTGTAATTTTCTTTCCTGAAGAAAAGACACTAGAAGAAAATCTTGAAAAGTTATTTACAGAAGATAGAAAATGTCGTATATGTGGTAAATATTACGAACCTGAAGATAAAGAAAAACATATAAAGAAAGACTTAATGATTAAAAGATCAAAACAAAAGAGAAAATGTATTATTTGTGATATATATTATAAACATTTAGAAAATCTCATATCAAGTCGAAAACATAAAAAAGCATTATTAAATGATGAAGGTAATGTAGAAATTAAGGAATATGAAACTGCTTATATATCTAGATTAAGATCATATAGAATTAATAATTGTAATAATATTAAAATCCCTCTAGAATTTTTGGAAGAGAAAAGAAAGGTTGTAATAAAAAAAATAAAGCAAATTTTGGAAGAATTTAATGGTATAAAGGTAAATTTTAAATTGTTTTGTTTGTATACATTGAATGAAGAAATTCAAGAATTTACATTCAAAACTGAGAATCAAATTATATTAAAATCTAATGATTTACATACTTTTTATGATTATGTTATTAACAACTTAAATGAATCTGATAATTTTATATCAAAAGGATCTGGTTGGAGTCTTGAAGAAATTAAATTTTTGGAATTGAGAATAAATAAGCATCAACCCTTGAGAGGATCAAGTTATATTGATTTACCTGAAAACATTAAATCTAAACAAGCTATAATAAATGTAAAAAATAAAGATAATACATGTTTTATGTGGTCTATATTATCAGCAATTCATCCTGTAAAAAAAGATCCTCAAAGAGTGTCAAAATATGAGCAATATAAAGATGAATTAAATTTTAAAGGCATTGATTTTCCTGTTTCATTAGACAATATTAAGAAATTTGAAAAACTAAATAATATATCTGTAAATGTTTATAGTTATGATGGTTCAATTTATCCACTTAGAATAACTAACAATAAATTAGAAAAACATGTAAACTTGTTTTATATGAAAGATGAAAAAAATGATCATTATTGTTGGATTAAAAATATGAATAGTTTGATCAGATCACAAATTACTAATAATCAAATATTTTTATGTGATAGATGTTTAAATCATTTTTATTCTGAGGAAAGATTAAAGATACATGAGGAATACTGTAAAGAGAAAGAAGCTGTCACAATTAATATGCCTAAAAAAGATGAAGTCATTCAATTTAAAAATCATGAAAGAAAAATGAGAGTACCATATACTATATATGCTGATTTTGAATCTCTCTTACCTAAAATTGATACACGTGAGAAAGATCAAACTAAATCATATACTGTGAAATATCAAAAACATGTAGCAGATGCATTTTGTTATTATATCAAATATGAAAATGAATACTTTAAACCTCCTGTTGTTTATAGAGGACCTGATACAATCAAAAAGTTTGTATCTATGTTAAAAGAGGATACTCTTAAAATTGAAAAATTTATAAAAGAAAAAACTAAAAAATATGAAAGTATCAAATCAATGATAGAGTTCGATGAAAATCATTATAAAAGAACTAATATTTGTCATATATGTGAAAAACAAATCTTAAAGGATGAAAAAGTAAATTGATCATTGTCATATAACTGGAAAATATAGGGGTCCTGCTCATAATGTTTGTAATTTAAATTATCAAATTCCAAAATTTATTCCAGTAAAAATCCATAATTTAACAGGTTATGATTCTCATTTGTTTGTAAAAGAACTTGGATTTGATAAATCAAAAATAGATGCTATACCTAATACTGAAGAAAAATATATATCTTTCAGCAAAAAAATAGGAGGTATGAAATTGAGATTTATTGATTCATTTAAATTTATGTCTTGCAGTTTAGATAATTTATCAAAAAACTTGAGACCAGAGAATGAAATAAATAGATGTCCTCCAAAAATACAGAAAATGAAATATATTAAATACTTAAAATCAAAATTTAGAGAGACATCATTACATTTTCCTGATGGTAAATTAGATCTCATTACAAGAAAAGGTGTATATCCTTATGATTATATGGATTCTAGAGATAAATACAAAGAAATAGAATTACCTTCAAAAGATAAATTTTATAATAAATTGAATGAATGTAATGTAACTGATGAAGAATATAAACATGCTCAACGTGTTTGGAAAGAATTTAATATAAAAAATTTAGGTGAATATACAGATTTATATGTCAAAACAGATGTATTAATTTTAACAGATGTATTTGAAAATTTTAGAGATGTTTGTTTAAAAACTTATAAATTAGATCCAGATTGGTATTTTACTGCTCCTGGTTTATCTTGGGATGCAATGTTAAAAATAACAAATGTTAAATTAGATTTATTAAATAATTATGATATGATTCTCATGATAGAAAAAGGTTTAAGAGGAGGTGTTTCATAATGTTGTAATAGATATGGAAAAGCAAATAATAAATATATGAAAAATTATGATAATAGTAAAGAATCCAATTATTTAATGTATTTAGATGCTAATAATTTATATGGATGGGCTATGAGTCAATATTTACCATATGGAGAATTTAAATGGTGTAATCGTGATGAAATAAATTATGTTAAACGTGAAGTATATAACCATAAAATAAAAGATGATTCAGAGAATGGATATATATTTGAAATTAGTTTGAGATATCCAAAAGAGTTACATGATTATCATTCAGATTTACCATTATGTCCTGAAAATAGAATTCCTGAAAATTCGAAACAAGGTAAGTTATTAACAACTTTATACGATAAAGAGAAATATGTAGTTCATTATAGAAGTTTAAAACAATATTTGAAAATGGGTTTAAAGGCTGTAAGAGTACATAGAGTATTACAATTTAAACAATCGAATTGGTTGAAAATATATAGATTTAAACACTGAAATGAGAAAGAAAGCTGCTAATGATTTTGAGAAAGATTTTTATAAATTGATGAATAATTCAGTATTTGGAAAAACTATGGAAAATATAAGAAAACGAATCGATGAAAGATTATGTTGTAATTATGATCAAGTTAAAAAATTAATTGCTAAACCTAATTTCAAATGTAGAACTATTTTTGATGAAAATTTGGTAGCTGTTCACATGAAAAAAACAAAACTATATTTTAATAAACCGATTTATGTTGGAATGAGTATATTAGATTTATCCAAACATTTAATGTATGATTTTCATTATAATGTCATGAAACCGAGATATAAGGATAATATTAAGTTATTATATATGGATACAGATAGTTTTATATATGATATTAAAACAGATGACTTTTATGTAGATATGAAGTCAATGATTGATTATTTCGATACATCTGATTATCAAGTAAATAATCCATAGAATATACCTAGATGTAATAAAAAAGTATTAGGTAAAATGAAAGATGAAAATAGCGGTGTGATTATGGAAGAATTTGTAGGTTTAAGAAGTAAAATGTATTCAATAAGATTAGAAAAACAGAGTGTTGAAGAATATAATAATAATGAAGAAGATAAAGAAAACCCTAAAAAATTTGAGACTAAGAAGTCTAAAGGAACTAAGACTAGTACCGTTAAAAACAGAATATCATTTGAAGATTATAAAGACTGTTTATTAAATAAAAAAGATCAATATAGAACACAGAATTTAATTAGAAGTAAGAAACATGAATTGTATTCAATTCAAGTGAACAAGATAGCTTTATCAGCAAAAGATGATAAAAGATTTATATTAGAAGATGGTATGAATACTAGAGCTTTAGGACATTATAAAAATGTTAATTCTATATAAATGGATGAGTGCTTAGGTGGAGCTTTAAATTTCACAAATTCTGAAGACTATTTGACTTATCTTTGTAAAGATGATAAATATGATCATACTAAAAAACTATTATCAGAAAGTTTTCAAAGGATTAGGAGTTTTATATGTTATTTCAAAGAACTTATTCTATTACGATTAGCAGGGTGAATTTATATTTATAAAATGTTTACTAATAAATGGAAGAGTTCAATAGACTGAGAGGTTATACCAAAACGTTTAAATTAAATGATTTATATCCTGGGGAATATGATCTGATATCATTGAGAAAAATTAATACTAAATATGGAGATTCAGTAATCGTAAAGTTAGATGTGGAAGTTGAAGAAAAAGAGTATTACCTTGCGAATAAACATGGAAATCTTTCTGATAAATCAATATATAAAATCAATAAAGGAAGATAGATATTTAAGTATTCGGGTATGATTGATGATAAATACGTATATGAATTAGAGAGAGCTTAATCATTTTTCAGTGGGGGGCGTCACCCCCCACTATAATTATCATATGTTTTGTATATTCATAATGATTTCATATTTTTATAATTCTTTTTAATTTTATAAAAAATGTTTAGATTTAGTTAAACATTTTGAGTTTTTCTATTAAATATATGGGGGGGGGGGGGGGTATCAACCCCACCCTTTAAAAACAGGGGGCTTCCATTCATTTGGAGGTCCTCTTTTATCACGCATTAATTTTATATAATTCACTGTGAAATCATACTTTTAATATGTATAAGTCTAGCTTTTTAATTAAAAAAGTTCACTGTTAAAAGGTATATATACACATTTTTAATATATTAGAGGACTTCCATTCATTTGGAGGTCCTCTTTTTTCATGCATTTATTTTAAATAACTCACTGTGAAATCATACTTTTAATAAGTCTAGCTTTTTAACTAAAAAGTTCAGTAATTCACTGTTAATATTTGGTCTAAATGTAAAGAAGGTATATATACACCTTTTTTAGTTATAAAATCATGTTTTTAATATTAAAATGGATCGAGACTTTTTTTTTAATAAAAAAAGATAAAATAAGCTATAAAATCATGTGTTTTAGTGTAAAATGAGTCTGTGCGCTCATACGTGTGTATGGATACTACTAATGAATTTTTTTCCAATAACTTATTTTGCGAACAATAAGGCTTTGATGACTGCCGAAATTTTCACTAATTGGTTGAAGGAACTAGACAGAAAAATGTCCCGTGAAAATCGCAATATTGTTCTCTTCTTGGACGACTGTACAGTGCATAATAGTGTGCCGAAATTAAAATCCGTGAAAGTTCATTTCATGCCACCAAACACAACTTCTAAGTTACAGCTTTTGGAACAAGGTATTATTCAGAGTTTTAAAGTAAACTATCGCCACAAAATTAAGCTCATTTGGATCCACCTAGCTTATTTGGAAAATGTGATAGATTGAAGGATTCAGTACCTGTAACCAAACTGTCATAGATGACTATTATGCAAAGTAAAGAAATGCAAGATTAAATTTTAATAATGCATGTACGTACATAGTATTACATTAAATGTGTATCCAATCATTTCAAGCTTCGCTTTATTTTTTGTTAGCATTTTCTTGGGTAATACTCAATTCTCTGTCTGCAAGATAAAGTAAGTGAATTTTAAAAAAAATGTTAAAGTATAGGACTAGTATGTATAAACTCTTTTATGAATTCCTTAAAATTTTTCAAATTTTCGATATCTCAAATTTTTTTCTACTCCCTTCAAATTAGACATATCGAGGTTCGACTGTATATATATATATATATAATATATTAATAAATTTTGTTTTAATTTCCTCAAAAATGAAAATAAGGAAATTCAAAATAATTTTGTTATTACTTATGTAGATAAACCTAGTATTAACTACTCTATCATTTGCAAATATTATTATATAAGTACTCTTAAATCACACATTTTTGATAATACTCTTTACAATTTATACAATACCAATTTAAAAAATGTATCTAATAAAATTTCAGCTAAATATAAGCAACTCCATCTCAAAAATAGTTATTATAACTTTCCTTACATATTTTTACAACCAAAGTTGCATAAATCTCCTGTGACTTTTCTCTACTGAAGCATCTATTTCCCTGAACAAAAAGAAAAGCAGTCCATTATGGCATAGGCACCATTTTGAAATGTGATATTTGGGACTTTCCCATGACCCAATTTTGTCCGATCTTGGATATATTAAACAGTACCCATTTCCGAGCAGAAAACCACTTAAAACACTTCTGTTGTGATTTTGCCCAGGTTTGATGATAATTTTTCATAGTTTAACCAGACTGTTAATATTCCCATACCTTTTCCTCCCTAAAATAAAAGCATTGGAGGTCTGTAAACAGATGGTAATGGTCCCACCTATTCCATATCCGGCCCCTGAATAGAGTGGTGTCTGTCCCTCTAAGAGTAATTTTGAAGTATGTCAAGTTGAAAGTAAGTATTTTAACAGTGGTATACTTAAAATACCCTCTAGAATACAAACTTGAAAAGTAAACTTTCTAAAATGTTGTTAAGCATATAAAATAAATTGTAAATGTGGAACTTTTTCAATATGCATATTCTTATTATTTTTTAGATATAAAACTTATAGATTAGAACTTCATGGCAGGAAAATATCAACCAAGAAAATAAAATTGAAAGAAAAATTATAGATAATGTTAAAGATTTTAATATGTTCATATCGCTGCATTTAATAATTCTATAAAATGTGCTAATTTAAAATTATCATCATAAATTTTATTGATTCTAAGAACCTGGTTTGATATAATATTTCTAAACACTAAAATACGCAAACACGAGTCAAAGTGTTGAATTTTAGATGTAATAAAATTAAAATTTTGTTTTTTATCATTAAGTTTATAGCCAGATTATAGTTTTGTAAATCTAAATTTAAATCAAAAAGAGTTTGCTACATTAGAGTTATTATTACTTGCATTTAATTGTAAATTATTAGGATAAGTTAAGTACTATAGGATTATTATTATGGGATACACATAATATATCATCTAAATATCTATACATGTACATATTATAAAACCCTGGATTAATGTTCTTTTCATAGAAGAATAAATACAGATTAACCAATAATGATGAGGCACACCTCCCTTGTGGGATACCAAACTGTTGCTTAAAGAAATAACCACCATGTTTAATATAATTCTCACAGACAGTGAAATTGAGTAATTTTTTAAAAAGAAAAGTTGAGTATTTTAGGGTGATATTATATTTTTCAAAAATTTCTAAAATAATTCTATACAGATCATCTATATCAATATTATTGAACAAACCCTTGAAATCAAAAGTATAAATACTATGGATATTAGTAAGAGTTTTTAATTTCTTAACTAATTCAAAACTATTTTTCACAATATGACAATTATTTGAGATGTCATCTGACAAGGAAACTTCATTTAAAATTTTTAGTAACAATTTACCAGCATTAGTAATGTAAGAATTATGTCCACTTGTAATGGTTCGAAAAGCTACAGTAGATTTATAAAACTTGGGTACTAAAACAAGATATGGAATGTTATTACAACTATTTTTTAGATGGATTTGCTTATATTTGACTGATATTCTATTGGATAAGATTTTAAAATTAGTATTATGTAAATTATAGATTGAATTATTGTGACTGGAGGGTACTTTTATAGTAATATTTACAAATTATTGAGTAGTTACCACTAGCCTTATCGACATAAGTAATAACAAAATCATTTTGAATTTCTTTAATATCCTTTTTAATTGAATTAAGTTTATATGATTTATTAATCTTCTGAATATATATATATAGTTATTTAAGTATTGGTCTATTAAGATGCTCCAGGGTTTGAAGGCTTCTACAGGAATTTGATATTTATAGCAGATTTTATAGATAAACTTATTTAAATCAAGAATAAATTCTTTAACAAATTAATTTATGTTTAAATTTAGTAGGTAAACGGTACGTAGTACCCAGTAACATCAGTGATCTTAGTGCATGACTATTAATAATATTTAGATTTCCCGTTATAACATGCCCATGGTGTTTATCTACGTTGTCTTTGTATTTATCTAATAGACAGTGGCAATAAGACTCTTTATCCAATTCATAATTTTTATTAATATCTATTGATTTGGCTATTTGATTATAATTGAAAATATAATGTCCTAGCGGTTTATCATATTTAAATGCATATATAAATACAGGGTGCCCCAAAAAGATTGAAACGTGCTTTAATTCTTTACCTGTTGGAGATAAATGGGCAATGTAAATTGCAAAAATGCTGAAAGTAAGGTAGGAAATAAGGCGACGTTAGTGAAATAGTCCTACCATTAATTTCAAAAAGTTACACTTTTTAAATGTTTATACGACTCCTTTAGACAAATTTGGTCAATTAGAAATTTTTTATTTTTAATGCAACAAGATCATTAGAAAAAAACACATATCTGTATCTTTAAAATTGTGCGAGTTATATTTAATCGAAAATTGAACATTGTGAATAGGGACCATATATCAAATTAGAAATGTAAATTTGTGACATATCACAAAAAAGATAAAAGATAAAACTGGATGATAATACATAGAAGACAGGAGATGTAGTGAGTACCACTGCTTTATATGATCTCTGTCTGTGTAATGCTTTCTTTAGATGAACTTGTGATAAAAAAAAATGTGATACATATTAACATATTTTTGATCTAAACAATTTCCATCGTCAATTTGTTTATAATCCCTATTTTCACTGATGAAACAGCCTTTTACATGGTACGGAAAAGTGGCATAAGTCAGATTTTTTCCTTTATCATAATTCAGTTGATTTTAAAGATACAGATATGTGGTTTTTCTTAATGATCTTGTTGCATTAAAAATAAAAATTTTCTGATTGACCAATTTTGTCTAACGGGGTCATATAAAAATTTAAAAAGTGTAACTTTTTGAAAATTAATGGGAGGACTATTTCATTAATATAGTCTTATTTCCTACCTTAATTTCAACATTTTTCCAATTAACATTGCCCACTTATCTCCAACAGGTAAAGAATTAAAGCGTGTTTCAATCTTTTTGGGACACCCTGTGTGTATATATATATATGTAATTGTGGGATTGTAAGGAAACTTGGTATGAAGGTACATGTCAGGCAGATATGCAAATGATTAGAAATACAGCATGATTGCGTATTGCGTAATGCCACCAGAGGGTGTTGAACTTTGTTCTCCCTGGTGCAGAAAAAAGGTACGCAGAGGCTTTTTGCCTGTACTTAATCTGTTGCAGAGGGATGCTTTTTTCATTAGGGATGCCATTATGCTGCCATCGAAGACAATATGATCAGCTGTTAGAGTTCGAGAGGGGAAGAATCATCGGGAATCACCATGCATTCTGTATCAATGGATACTATTCAGAGTGGTAGAAGGTGGAATTAGGTGTCAACATCCATTAAGATGCCTACCACTGACCCCTCAACATAAGCAGAGCTGTCTGGATTGGTGCCAAGCTCGTCTAGCATGAACAGTGTATGATTTTAGGCATGTTGTCTTTAGTGACAAATCCCACTTCTATCTCAAAGCTGATGACTGCCACATACTTGTGTGGAAGAGGACTGGCCAGCATTCCGATATTGCATTTGTTGTTGAGCAGCACATGGTCTTCATGGTGTGCCAGTTTGGGGAGCCATCTAGTAGGATAGCTGATCTCCTCTAGTTATGCTGCAAGCCAATCTGTAAGCCCATCTTGTACACCAAAGATATTCTATAGTTGATTGTCCTGCCTATGCTGTCAAGCTGACAAGGTTCCATTTACCAATAAGACAACGCTCAACAACATAGTGCACAACTTTCTCAATAATCTCTTCGATGATTTAATACTCTCTCATGGCCATCCAGGTCCCCACACCTATTAACTATAGAACACATCTGAGAGACAGAAGTGTGAACCTGACCTACCTCTCAGTTTACATGTTTCAATAGAACAAATCTGGGACACACTAAGACAACATTTGCAGCATTCTCAGAATACCACTAAATTAGCTGAACAGTTACAACATTTGTGGCAGAATCTTCTGTAGAGGGATATAAGCAACTTAATTTACTGTATGTCATACAGAATATTGGCTTGCATATTTGCCAGGAGAGGACTTGCCACTTACTAAATACTAAAATGACATCTTATTGCTACCATTTCTTAATAAAACATTTGATTGCCCCCAAATTCTAATCATTTGCATATCTTTTCAAATGATAGATAAATGCTGAGTTTTGTGTTGTAGCTCAATTTCTTATGGGTGTATACATTTTTTTGCAACAGAGTGTATATACAGGATGTCCCAAAAAGATTGAAACATGCTTTAATTATTTACCAGTTGGAGATAAGTGGGCAATGTAAATTGAAAAAAATGTTGAAAGTAAGGTAGGAAATAAGACTACGTTAATGAAATAATCCTCCCATTAATTTTCAAAAAGTTACACTTTTTTAATTTTTATACGATCCCCTTAGACAAATTTGGTCAATCAGAAAATGTTTATTTTTAATGCGACAATATCATTAAAAAAAAATCACATATCTGTATCTTTAAAATTGAGTGAGTTATATTTAATTGAAAATTGAACATTGTGAATGGGGACCATATATCAAATTAGAAATGTAAATTTGTGAAATATTACAAAACAGATAAAACTGGATGAAAATACATAGGAGACATTTTTGCGAATTCCGTGTAGGCTCAAGATGCAATCACAGATTCTTAAGTACTTTTCACATTGAGACATGAAATTTTTTATTTGAAACAATTAAAATAAATAAGTAAACAAATGCAAGTATGTATTTGATTTTGAAATTTAACATAATTTTTCAAAATGAAGAATAGAACTCACAGATGATTTTTTCTTTCCTTTAACTCTAATTTAGCCATTTCAAATGTTTATAGTAAAATAATTTAAAAGAACTGAAGAATGAAATGCAGACAATTTATTTTTAATTTAAATATTTATTCCCAGTATTATTTCTATTCAATACAACTAAACTTTTTTTTAATATTATACCAAAATAAAGAAGATTAGAAATCATTCAGTGAATGGTCAGCATGTTTAGTTCTGAATTGACGAATTAAGAGCATGTAACTGGTTCTGCATTATGGTATTTTTAACAAATAACGAGCTATTTGAATTAACAATGATTTATGATCTGTGTAATAAAAATACTGCAGAAACTGCTTGGGATTTTGAACGGCGATATCCAAACTTGCCTGAAATTTCAGGTACATTTGTTTATCAGATGATGAGGAGATTAAGAACTACCAATTCATTTCATCCCAGACATGGCCCTGGAAGAAATTGATTGTACACGGAGGACCAAGAAACTGACAACATCACATATTTTTCTTTCAACCCACGAGCAAACATGCGAAAAGCAAGCGAAACTTTGGGGCTACATAGGATGTCAATAGCCAAAACACTTGGAAAATACCATTTGCATTCATTTTGTATTCATGGACTTCAAGCACTTCATCCCTCCGATGTTGACCAGTGTGTAGCATTCTGTAACTGGTTGTTAATCCAACATAACATCAAGTCGAACTTTGTTAAGAACATTCTGTGGACTGATGAATGTTTGTTTATGGAAGATGGAGCAATCAATACTCATAACAATCATTATTGGGATAATACGAAACCATTTTTTGTCCGTGAAATACATCGCCAGAGAAAGTTTTCTGTGCCTGTATGGTGTGGAATTTGGAATGGAAAACTGATTGGTCCTGTGTTTTATGAAGAGACCTTTACAGCTGAAAATTACATGCAGCTTATTTTAAAAGGTACTGTAACAGATTTTATGGAGACAACATTATCACTTCTAAAAAAACATGTATTATCAACAAGATGGCACGCCTGCACACAAGGCTATAATTGTGACAAACTGGCTCAAAGAAAACTTTGATAAACAGTTTCATTTAGAGATTTGACAGACTTGGTTTGAAAGGAGCCACAGAATGCCCCCCTCCCCCCAGATCCCCTGATTTAACTCCTCTCGATTTTTACTTATGGGGTCGTCTTCAAACACTAATTTATAACACTAGCCCACTAAATGCAATTGACCTTAAACAAAAGATAATTGATGCTTGCAACAATATTAGTGGTGAAGAACTCAAATATTTACAGAAGCATTATTAGAAGAGCTTCGTTATGTATTGGAGTTGAAGGAAAACATTTTGAGAATGCTTTGTGAATTGCATTTTGTGAATTGAATTTCTAGTATTTGTAACAAAATTTGTCCCTTTATATCAGTGGTCTTCTACCAATGGGTGCATGTTTCAATTATGTGCACCAACCAAGTAGTGAGTACCACTGCTTTATATGATCTTTGTCTGTGTAATGCATTTGTGATAAAAAATGTTGACACATATTAAACATATTTTTGATCTAAACAATTTCCATCATCAATTTGTTTATGATCCCTATTTTCACTGATGAAACAGCCTTTTTTCCGTACCAACATGGTACAGAAAAGTGACATAAGTCAGATTTTTTCCTTTATCATAGTTCAGTTGATTTTAAAGATACAGATATGCAGGTTTTTTTTAATGATCTTGTTGCAATAAAAATAAAAAATTTTTGATTGACCAAATTTGTCTAAGGGGATCATATAAAAATTTAAAAAGTGTAACTTTTTTAAATTAATGGAAAGACTATTTCATTAACATATTCTTATTTTTAACCTTACTTTTAACATTTTTGCAATTTACAATGCCCACTTATCTTCAACAGGTAAAGAATTAAAGAGTGTTTCAATCTTTTTGGGACACCCTGTGTGTGTGTATATATATATATATATATATATATAATAGAAGAATGACTTTACATTATTTATTTTAATCTTATGAACTGCAAACTTAAAACATACAGATCAGAACAACATATTCAAATTTTATGTTAAATTGAAACAAAGCATCTTTTATTGAATTTTTAGTACTAATTGCAAATTATGTTTAAGTAGAAAAATACTACACACTATAACTTACTTTGTTAAACTGTAAAATTGATACTTGAACAATTTGGCTAATCCTGTAGTAAAATGCTGAACTTCTGCAACAGAAGCACTGAAAGAAACAGTTTAACCAGCATGTATTTTAATAGATAGGGTTAAAAAACACAAGCAAATATAAAACTAAAAAACTTACACAGATGCTGGAAGAGCAAGAACCATAACACTATTGTTCTCTTTTTCAAATCCAACATGAACAATTTCCTTTTGAACCATAACAGAACAACTAAAATAAAGCAACATTTAAAATAAAAGTCCACATACTTTGATCAATGTGAAAATGCATTAAATAGATTAAAGCTAAGTATAGGCATCAAAATAAAAAAAGTAATCAAATATTGCTCACTATTCATATCATCTCAGGTTGTTAAAAGTTAAACCAGAACACTATCTGACTTGGAATATTACTGGGCAAGTTGTGAATTTTGTTTGTTGTTTTCATATTTAATGTAGCATCTCAACACAAATCCTAATAATTTCAATCAAATATTGTTACACTATTAAAAGTACTATAATTTGTTTCAATTTTTTCATCATCCTTATTTTCTCATATTTCATTATCAGAATCTTAGAGCAATAAGATTCTGGTAATGAAAAATTATTTGCATTTCATAATGAAATCTTTTTAATTTCTGGATTAACATCCATTGATTTTAACACATGAATAAAGATATGGAATGAAATTCATAATACAAATCCCATTGAAGTTTGCATAAAAGTGAAAAAAAAATTCCATAACTGTGACATACTATAGACACTTAAATATTTCAGACTTACCAAATAATTCCGTTGACCAGCTTGCTCTCTTAAATGCGGTGGAAAATCATGGAAAATTTAAGGGGGAGTACTTACTGGAAATTTTCTGTGAAAAACAAAGTAGAATTCCATCGATTCGCCCCTCGATTGAGATAGAAGAGTATGTAAGGGGGCAAAGTTTACAAAATGCATAATTACACATTTGGTATATACTGAAATGTATGTTTATTCCTCAAAATTTTACCAGTATGTAAAAGTATGCATAAAATTTTTAGCTATAAAATGTAATTGTTTTATGCATTTCCGATTTCTTGTGTTTTAATTGCTGTACATATATTTATTTTTCAGTTTTAATCATATGATAATCTGCTATTAAAAGTTTGGTATAATAAATAAAATTTACAGTGATATATTAATGAGTTAAGTTTCAATATTTTGTTATGCAGTTGCTTTCCTTTAGCATTGTTATGGGATAAATTTTGTTACTAAATAATGCATATTCCATTGTAGCACGCACTCCCGAGTTACTTAAGGAAGCCTTCACATCCTTAGAGGCCGCAGCCAGTAAAATGCATCTAACTATTAATCAAAATAAAACTAAGTATATGCCCTGTGGTAATTATAATTATGACTGTCCTTATTTCGAAATTGGGGCTTATAAGTTTGAAACTGTAAGCAACTTCAGATATTTAGGATCTGAAGTTAATACTCTCAATGACATTATGCCCGAAATTCGTGGTAGAGTTACAGCTGCTAACCGATGTTTTTTCGGCCTTAAAAGGTACTTAAAGTCTGACTTCATCAGCAGAAAAATGAAGATTATAATCTACAAAAGTTTAATCAGACCCATTCTTACCTACTCTGCTGAGACTTGGGCAATGACAGAAAAAGTTAAAGACATCATTTCTGTTTTTGAGAGAAAAATCTTGAGAGGTATTTTTGGTGGCTTAAATTGTAACAACATCTGGAGAAGAAGAACTAACTCAGAACTTTATAAGTCTTTTAAAGAACCAGATATAGTCAATTACATCACGATTCAGAGAATTAAATGGGTGGGTCACCTGTGCAGGATGGCCGAAAGCCGTACAACAAAAAAGATCGTCTCTGCCAGACCATTCGGCACCCGTAAAAGAGGAAGACCTAAACTCAGATGGCTCGACTGTGTGGAAAAGGACTTTAAAATTTTAAAAGTTTTGAACTGGAAGTCTTTGACCAGGGATAGGGGAGCCTGGAGTTCTATACTGCGGAAGGCAAGGGCCCATCCTGGGCTGTCAGGCCACTGAAGAAGATAATGCATATTCAATTTTGTTATCTATTAGTAATATTAATTTTTACTCTTTTTAATAAATACACTATAACCTCTATATACTATAACCTATAAATATGCTATAACCTTTATATATTTTATAATTTATAAATTATATATACTTTATGTCCTTAAACTTATAAATATCTTTTTCTAGCATCTTTACATCAACATGTTTTAAAAAGTTGATGCCTTTGCAAAAAGGAAAAACTTTATTAAGAATAGTCAAATATGTGAAAAATACCGCAATAGATAAAATAAATAACTTTCTTTATAAAGAAAAATGTCACGCTTCACAATGATTTTTCTAAAATACAATGAGTTAACATTGAACAGCGACACTTGGACGGGGTGGGGCATTGAAAGCGAAGAAAGATAGGAATGTACTCGGCTCATGAAAGCAGCTGACCCCTGTGAAAGATCAGTGTGTTATTGACCTTGTTGCTCCGTGCTTTGCAATACAATCTTATTTAATTATTTGTTATTTATGGTAAATATGGCTTTCAAAACTAAGAGAGCAAAATATAGAGTTGATTTCAATCTGAAAGTTGATACTTTCACTAATAAAATAACAACTCTGCTGTTTTCGCAGTGTGATTTGAGCTTGAAACTCATCAAGATATTGGGAGGAGGGGGGAATACTGCAGATTAAACAAAAATTCATTGAAGAATGGGACCTCTACTATAATGAAGTGAACAAAATAAACTTCTGTGACCATTTTGCATTTAGAAAGGAGTTAACATTAACAACATGATTGATGCTCCACTCACGGGCCGATCTATGAGCGGCCATTTTTATATCAGATGTATAAGCTGATCCCTAAATTTTAGTCTCATTTTTAGGGTTCAAAAGTCAATTTATACACCAGAAAACACAGTATTTGTTCATAAAATATAATTCAATACATATAATCTTACCCTGATGTCTTAAAACTACAACTTTGACAGTGTCTGATAGTTAAGAAAAACTGCAAAATTTGAAAGTTAAGAAAAACTGCAAAATTTGAAAAACTACTGGATTTTGGATGGCAGGATTTAAAACTGGGTCCTATAAAGGGAAAAAAACTGGGTTCCTATACTTACTAACCTTAGAAGAAAAAAATTGGTAATGGCTCCAGTCAGATGGAGCCAAAGTGGTTTTGCATGAATAACATCCTTGTGGATGTTTTATCTTCTTTGGACATATTCAAAACAGTTCAAAATATTAAAAATATCCAAATTAGAACCACCTGTTCAAAATATTAAATATCAAATTTATAGTCACTATATTCAAAAATTCTAATAACCTGATCCGAAATCCAATTATATATCCTTTCAGGACTTTCAAAAAGCTATAAAAATTACTTGCAATTTATTTATTGCAATTACTTTTAGTTTTCGCTGAATGAATACCCGACCATAGATTTTCATTCAAAATATCTAATCAATATTTTGCTATTTCCAAAGAATTTTTATTGCTTTCTTCATTGATTGCATAAATTCCGGATACACTCCAGAATTTCTGGATATATTAAAGAAGGAAATAAAAAATAAAACTTGAAATTTTTGTAGGAACATCTTAGAAGCCATAAAATGAATCAAAAAGTTGTATTATCATTTATTTTACTTCATAGGAAATTTTTTTCAAAAAAACTGATAATTTTAGTAATATTTTAGTTAGTTTTACACTGTAAAATGTTCTGCTACAGACCTAAAGCAATAAAACTTACTTTATATGATTCTATAAGATGTGCAGATTTTAAATTATTTTGTAGATTTGAAATATCTTTATTGGTTAATGAAATACAAGCAATTTCATAAAGCCTGTTTTTTTTTTTGCAAAATTTCATTTTTTAGCACCTTGCAGTTTGAAAAAATTTCAAAATAAAAGATTTTTGAAACCGGTTTTCAACTTCTGATGTATACAGGTTTTAATGTATAAAATATGAAAATAATCAAAAATAGTTCAACAACCACAATTTATTGAAATACTGTGAAATCTTTGGTGCATCACTGCTTGATGCTCAATGGAGATGTTAATTGGACCAGTAACTAAAATGCCTCTATATATGTAGACATTTTATAAAATTTCACAAAACCTGAAACCATTACAAAATTTGGCAATATAATTATGCATTAAACAAATTTATAAACTATAATAGTAATGCTACTACAGATTCATACAGATAAAAAATCATTTAATAGCTATTTATAAAAGAATATAGCAGGTTGAGATAGATTTAAGGATCAAAATTTCTTTGTAGAGAAACTTCTGTTAGCAATACAGTGATTAAAGAATATACATACACTTTAAAAGATGAGGTGTGAAATGAAATATACCTTAAAAGAGGTGGTGTTGCAACATCAGATATCATGAGACCTAAAGTTAGAAACATTCCTTTTAATTGAATAAGAGGAGAAGAATCACCGGGATAGAGATATACAACATCATCCTATGGAAAGAATATAGTACATTTAATTAAAAATCATGGGAGATGCGTAAAAAGATTATTGTAAGTCACTTTAATTACATATAAAATGATAAAACATTACAGTATAATACAGAAACTAAAACTTCTCGCTTTAGATGGCTGAATATGAATAAATCATAACCCAGTAGTGGCTTGTCACTTGGGAATGTGGTAGGTGTGTTATTTCTTAACGGGTACATTAATTACAGAAACATACTTTAAATCATTTTATTGTGGCATGCCAAACACTCATATCATACATGTGTAACTTGCAATGCTGTCTCTGTTACCATTTCACGCTCAATATACACTGGCGGAAAATAAAATCCCAACACCAAGAAGAAATTAGTTTAGAGGAATGAAATTTAGGCAAAGCAATTGTGTAATACTTATTTGATTAAAATTTCAAGGTCACAGGTTAAAGTATGCGCAAGAAGAGCCATTTCAAATATGAAATGGTGATACATTAATAACCCCTGTAGCCACCACGATTTTGAATGCGAGCATGCAAACGTGCATGCATTGTGTCGTACAGGTGCCGTATGTCATTTTGTGGGATGGAGTTCCATGCCTGTTGCACTTGGTCAGCCAAATTAGCAACGGTTAATGTTGGTTGTGGATGATGCTTCCAATAATGTCCCATACGTGCTTGATGGGAGAAAGATCTGGTCATTTCACAGGCCAAGGCAACATGTCGACACTCTGTAGAGCACGTTGGGTGACAGCAGTGGTATGAGGACGAGCGTTATACTGTTGGAAAACACCCTCTTGAATACTGCTTATGAATGGCAGCACAACTGGTTCAATCACCAGTCTGATGTACAAATTTGCTGCCAATGTGCTTGGGATAATGACGAGAGTGCTTCTGCTGTCATAGGAAATGACTCCCCAGACCATAACTCCTGGTGTAGGCCCAGAGTGTCTACCCCGCAGACAGCTTGGTTCCAAGCGCTCACCTGGCCTCCTTCTTATCAACATACGACCATCACTGGCACCAAGACAGACACGGCTCTCATCTGAGAATACAACAGATCTCCACTCTGCCCTCCAATGAGCTCTAGATTGATACCATTGACGTTGCAGATGGCAGTGATTTAGAGTTAGTGGCATGAACGCTACAGGCCGTCTGGCTCGAAGCTGTCTCTCAAGTAATCGATTTCTTACAGTTTGCTGTGTCACTCTGGGGTCAACAGAAGCTCTAATTGCTGCTGCAGATGTAGTACGACCCGCCACAGCCATGTTGCGAATACGGCGGTCTTTCCTCTCAGTAGTGGCCCGTGTGCAGCAGGACCCCGGTCTTCTTGAGACAGTGCCTTTCCATGACCACTGCTGCCAACAATCATGCACAGTGGATACATCTCTTCCAAGTCTTTCTGAAATATCACGGACAGAAAATCTACCTTCTTGCAGCCCTATTATACGGCCTCGTTCAAACTCACTAAGCTGCTGATACTGCCTTACTCGTCTCCTTAAAGGCATTCTTGACTCAAACCTAGCTCACAACGCCTAGTCTGGAAGATAAATAATGCTCACGAAGTTTACACCAAGTATTTAAAGCACACATGATTTGCATTATAATGGTGACGCTACTAGCACCACTATTATTCGTCTAGCGTTGGCGTTGTGGCCGAACGGTTAAGGCGATTGTTTCCAAGCGATCGATTGGCCGCCACGTTGTGGGTTCGAGTACCACGTAAGACATGGATGTTGTGTGATGTGGGCGCAGTGTGTTCCGCTCCCCTCTGGTGCGCCTGGGGCAATGTCCTAGAACGGCGAAATGGTTCACGATTCCGGCCAAATATAGGGCGAATGACGAAGAGTCTAGTGCCTGGCCATTTGAAAAATAAAATTATTCATCTAGCACGAAATTTGAATAAGAGTCATCTTTCATATGTGCAAATGAGCCTCCCAAATTTCGTTTATCTAGCATAACTCCTTCTTGGTGTTAGGATTTTATTTTCCACCAGTGTATCTTAGTCATGTTTAGTTGTTTGGCAATGCATAACATAACATCTTTCATTTTAAAGTTTCACTGTTTGACCTTACTGATTTAGTTTAAGGGGTACTTAAACAGGTTTCCCACTTTAAGTTTTGTATATGGTGGCGGTTGTGACTTTTCCTTTCCCAGAGTTGTTTCTTTTCTTTACTGGTTTTCACACAAATGCATTATTCAGCAAATAAAAATATTATTTCAGAGTTTTTATCTAAACACCATAAGAAGGATCGAAAAATCATCTTTCAACGTAATCAAAAGTTTGCATTCTAAATTTCAGGCAACATCAAATAAATTTTCTAAAATGTTTCAGTGTTTCTCGGTATTTAAGATGCAAATCTCTGATAAAAAACTAAACAAAAACTCAGAGTGAATTTCCAAAAACAAAAGAATGTTTTAACAATATGATAGTTTATAACGAAAATAAAATAACTGCTGTGTTGGTGCGCACACGGCTATGCCATGATTGTTTATCTTAAATCTCATGCAACACTGGGCATGTTTTCTAGTATTAAAAGGTAGATAAGATATCATTTTTGGCTGAATTTCTGATAATTGCCATTTGAGCTTTAAAAAAATAAAATAAAAATAAAACAGATATCTTTTGTTGTATTTGTTTAGAATACAGTCTGTTTCACATATTTTTCAAGGAAAAAATATTTTTCAATAATATTAAATATAGTTTTGACTTCATAAAACAGCAAATTCATCATTTCTGTCACTGCCCCCCAGTTACGAGTTGAGTAATCATCTCTTAGTTACATAAGTAAAAAAACGTAAATAATGGAAATAAATGAGTGAAGTTTAAGAAATTACAATTTTAACTTGTAAAAAAATACTTTTCTTAAAATTTTTATGATATTTTTTTGCGAAATTGCTTATACATGCTTGTCCCCCAAAATCGACGATGGTATGAAGATGTTCGAAAAATCATCTTTTCCTTTCTCTAGATGGTGACAGCAGCAATATTAAATCCTGGAATATCACTTAGAATTTTGTTCTATATTTGTTTAAAGTTTTTATCACTTTACAATAATTAAGTTAAGTGAAAAACACAATTTTATTATTCATTTGTGATGCTTATATTTATTATCCATCATCCGTGTTATGCAATTAATTATTGTTAATATGGATGAAAATTTGAAAGTAATATGTCTTCTGTTAGCATATAAAAGAGTGTTTTGAATAGTGTAAATTATATTTTCTAATGTTAATTTAGATTTCTGTGTGGAATAAAAATATACACAAACATCATTTGTGTCACGTAAATGGAATAATTTATATTAAGCGGAATGATGCACGACTGATTCAACTTTGAAATGATAGTAGGATTTTTTTCTTTTAAGGATTTTTCTGTAGTTTTCACTAAAAGGATCATTGCAAATCAGAATTTTAGTGAAATTTAAGAAATTTTTTTTGACACACACACACACAGAATGAAATCTTTTAATTACAATATCCTCTTAATAAAACATTAACATCATGAATCGGAATTTCTGTGAAATTAAAGGAAATCTATTAATACAGAATGAAATATTTTAATTGAAACATATTTTAATAAAGAATTTGCATCACAAACTTTTAATAAAACATTTACATCACACAGTGTGTATTTTGTTTTCATGGCGTGGGGTTATCGTTATTGTATATAATTTATGCAGATTGTATCCACCCACTTAGAGGTTGGGTACATGGTTGACAACTACTGCATGAATTGTTGCTGGCATATACATGCAGCATAGGTAAGCAGTCGACAATTACTGCAAGAAAGCTATTGCAAGTTATGAGCTTTTTCAAAAAACAAATGTGCTGGTCGCTGAAAGCAGTTAGTAAATAATATCAGGAAAATAATTTTCTCATATTTCATTAAAGCCGGTGAAAGTCTGAAGTTACTGCAACACACTCATCTAGACATAACTTATTATTTCCCTTCCTATCTTCTTGTGTTTCGACTTTGACCGACTCAACATAAACAAACAGGCGCTCCTGCAAATGATGCAAAAGAACCCTAGTCTGGAAAACTATATTTTTAAATACTGGTTTTAGTGCAAACATGTTTATAGAGTTCAAATATTTAGAACTTTTTACCTCAAATGCATACCAATCAAGAAATAATTTAACAAACTTTTAATCATGTAAAGAGGGAATGTATTCGCATAACAATCTTCCCCTTTCTGCTTTTTCTATTTAGTTTCTTTTGATGGAGAAAAGTAACGTGGGGATGTTTATTTTGACTCTAGATCAGGGCCTAATCTTATTATTTTTATTTATTTATTGTTGAGAGATAACAGGCAGTGGAAAACGTTTCTCTCTTAATAAAAGGCCAAGCAGGGTGCTTTTCTCATCACAAAAGGCAAGGAGGACGCTGCTCTGATAACAAAAACACAGCCAGGGTACAGTGCTCTTCTAAAATAGCCTGGGGCAGTGTTGCTCATACAAATTAAACACCCCTACAAACATTTATCATGGACCTCTTCCTTCATATTTGATTTTCACCTTTATGTGATTTTTTCATGTCTTCTCCCACAAAAAAATATATTGGAGGTCTGAGCGGTGCCCGTACCCCCTTTATCTGAATGAAACTTTTCAGGATTGCAGGAGTGATAGTAGAAATGTTTAATTTTGGTATGTTCTAGTGTTTAGGCTGTAATGTTACGTGTTAAAGATTTTTTAACATTTCTTGTAAAATTTACCATTTCATGTAAAATCTTAAGTTAATTTGTGGTATAACAAAACAAAAGTTATTTTTAAACGATTCAATGTATGTTGCATTATTATAATAATACCGATTAATTAGCCCTTTCATATAAACAGTCATTTCGGAGATGCTGTGCCATTCAGGTAATATTAATATTTTCCCTCATAAAAAATATATTAAATTATTAGAATTCTAAGAAACTCTGAAAAGATCCACTTTGAACGATATTATCTATTTGTAAAAATGAGGCCGGTAAAATCCGTTTACAGAAAAGCTATGACAAATTAATCTTTAAAAATTTACACCTAAAGAGGAATTTCATTAAAAAAATTATATTTTTGCAAAACAATTACCTAATATTTACACATTATGCATTAGAAATTATATGTTTGCATTGTTTACTTGAGTTGGTGTGCAAAAAAATCTAGTGTTTTGATATTTTGTAGATTTTAGATGCAAAAAAACATGTGTCGCCAAAATAATGTTTTTATTAAGTTTACATTCAAAATATGCATTAAAATTCCATTCAATCATGCTAAACAGCTCAGCATCTATTAGAAATCTTAAAAAATATTACAAAGAACTTATTCCAAGCAAAAGTTTCTAGAAACTATAAAGTTAAAAAACATTTTTTGGAACCTGTAAATTGACAATTATCAGAAATTCAGCCATATGAAAAAATTTATTTTGTAATAAAAATTTCATGAAAATTAGCAAAATTTACTACAAAACAAATCCAAGTCAAATTAGTTGAATTTTGATTAGTCAGTATTGCTTAATGATAACTTATCTAAAAGGCCTTTAAAATTCATATAAAAGTAATTAATTCAAACAGGTTAAACAAGTGTAACTATCTAAAATAATTTAAAATCAAAAAAGTAAATCAAAAATAATAAATAAGAATAATAAAGTCAGTCTTAAAATTTAAATGTAATATAAAAATGTAAATGGGAATCGGATAAAATATAAATAACCTGACTCGAGGTTAAAACATGGTGGAAATAAAATGCTCTTGATCAATTAACGATAAGTAAATTCTAGACATGATTATGTGTAAATTACATAATCATACCGGCATAATGATGTTTGTAGGAAAACATCCTCCTTCTATTATAAAAAAAATTATTTTCCCCAAAAATGAGGTTAGTAGATCCATGAAATTAAAACCCTTCCCCTGACACATAAAGCAAATCCTTTTTAAGAACTTAGTACTAAAAACATCTAGCTTTGCTAGTAGACAAAAACAGAGCTATGGATTTCTTCTCTCTTTCAAATCTTCTCCCACTGCAAATCCTTCGTAGAATGTTTCTGATCCAGAGGAGTAACAATCTCTACTCATTCGTGAACTCACCCTTCCTTTCAGCTACAGAAGAAATAAAGAAGGGACTCAATTCATTCCGAAATTGAAACCAAGTCCAGTTCTCTTTTGGAGTTTTCCGTTCGCAATGTGCACTCTTTTAGTTAATGTTTCAATTGTGAAAAGGCAGGTAATGGAGTGTATAAAAGAAAATGGATAAAATTCATTCAATATGAGTGCTGAAAACAATTGATGCCATGATTATCAAATATACAGAAGACTATATCAGTATGTTATCCTATACTTGGCTATGACTGTACTTCAAAAATTTGCATAGCATAGTATTACATTGCTTTAAATATTTTATGTGTTTTGTGACAGTGTAAAAAATTCCAATTTTCGGCAGATCCGTGAAAAAATTGAATACATCATTGCACTAGACTTCTTCTATATTTCCAAAATTTAAAATAACAAAACAAGATTCTCAAAAAAGAAAAAAAATATTTAAAAAAAAAAAATGTTCACATGTCGATTTAAGTGCTGAAACATATAGGCAGAGAAAGCCTCCATTTGGAGTATGTGTGAGACAGTTTTCTTTCTACACAGACAACCACTACAAATTGGGTCCTTAACAACACTCATAATGCTTAGGTGCTGTTTAAGGGTGCAATGTCCCATAAAGAGCCCAACAGTTCTTTTAATGCCAGTTCTGTTGAACCTCAATAGCTCCTTATGATATATACTAGGGCACTCACAATTCAGTTCTTTTGCCTGCCTTAGGTCCTTAATGCCACACCAGTTCTCATATTGCAGTTTTCAAAAAATGTCAAACACAGTTCTGATGAGTTCATTAGAGATGCCTAAAGCTCACTTCAGGACAACAAAGGGAGTACGTAAGCTATTTCTAGCTAACTCATCAGTCAACTCATTACCCGGAATGCCTGAATGTCCAGGCACCCAATAAAGGGTGATTTTATTTTTGCTAGCAAAACCACAGAGTGCAGTATAGAACTCCCAGACAAGGGGAGAGATCATAACAGACTTCTCCAGTGTTATAAGAGCAGCTTAGCTATCAGAGCAGATATAGATGCAGTTACTCCTGTAGTTCATGTCCAGGTAAATTCTGCAACACATTAGCCTGAAAACAGTAGTGTAGCTGCCAAGTGAGTAAGACAATTTTGTACCATCAACTGGATAGCATACACAAGCACCAGTGCTAAGACCTAGCTTGGAGTCATCAATGTACCATACAATGCGATTTCTCTTGTTAGGAGTCTTCTTCCAGTCATCCCATGAGGGGACTTGAATCCTATAAGGCTTGCCAAAAGCGAACCTGACAAGCATACCATCAGAGGGTATACTAAAATATGGGTGTTTCATAACATTTGCATTTAGATCATTCCAAGACAATTTTTTTTGAGTAATCCTTCCAGTGACCCAAATATTTACGCCTCTTCAAGCTTATGTGAGCCTTTGTCTTGATATGCATATAGAGAGGATGCAACCCGAGCAAGAGTTCAAGAGTTGCAGTAAGAAAAGTTTCTGTGAACCCAGAAATCTACTGATATAAAAAAAATCTGGCATGGTGCACTTTTCCTAGTTCTACAAGTACCTGTGCTCCAAATTTTAATAATGTATATTATGTAGATTTTGCACTACAGACAGACATCTTCCTTCATTATTATAAATATGGAGAGCTTAAATTACAAAATTTAGTGATGTGGAGAAAGCTCATGACAAGTAAAATCTTATCAAAATAATTAAAATGACAAAAACTGGTCTAACGCACTAAATTTACAACTGTCAAGTGATAAAGATTTTAAGAGTGTAAAGATTAATAGGTATTTATAGCTAACTAGGATAATCAACCAATGAAATAAATTTGTTCAATGAACTAAACATTAATCTACCTTTTCATTTAAGATACTTATTGTACTATGACCGGATCAACCCTGTAATGGTTCCAAATACTGGACATGCGTACAAACTTTAAAACATTTTGAGAAAATTTGGATGGAAGGGTGGGGTAGAAAGAATTGACATTTTATTACTAAATATTCTTGTGTTGCTTGTAACAAAGTTTTGTATATTATGTTAAACCTCTTCCTCCAGTAACCCTGCAGCATGAATGATGGAAAGAGTGATTTCGTAATAACATTTCTATTCTTAGGAAAGTAATTGGAATGTATGTGGTTATTACTTGCATTTAGTATTTCATAACATGGTTAATTTTATTTTACTTAGTGATGTTATATTTTTCAATAAAAAATAGCCCAATTATATTGTTAGTATAGTTGTTGGTTCCACTTCTCTTTATATATCTTAAAAAAAGTTTTCTGTTTAATTTTATATTAGATATAAAAATATTATACTTACAAGGCCACCCATATAAAGACACTACTCAAGTATGTGTGTGTGTGTGTGTGGAGGGGGGGGTCTCTAGAAAGGACCAGGGTATCCAATATTTTTGTTCGATGGATAACAAGTGGAAAATCAAACATGGAGGGGGACATGATAAAAGTTTATAGGGGGTCCACAATGTTAAAATATAATTGTTATTTAAAATATTATCTTTATTTTATATCTGGCAACAGCAGTATTAACAAAATGTTTATGGCAACCCTCTCTCGTTTTTACGAGATGAACATGGAATGATGTTTATATAAAAATGTAATGTTTGCAGCTTGCTCTGTTAAAAGTAAAATCACTATTAAAATAAAACTTCATAATATATCTTTAAAGTATGCTTCTTCACATTTAAATATATACATAAAATAACAGGTTATGGGCCCAGAGTAGTTTCCCAATAAAATATTCATTTTGAAGAACGTTAGTGCATTGTGATAATAATGGAGCAGCAACAAGGTGAACTGTTTCATACTGATAAACTTAAAAACCAATAAACCTTCTCTGTTTGGAAGTTTCAAATCACAATTGCTTTTAAGTCAAAAGGAATTTTTGAAGTTGTTACCGGACAGGATATCTTAGATGAAAAGAAACAGGAACAAGAACAAGTTGCATGGAAAAAGAAAGATGCTATAGCACAATGTATGATTGTTTCAACAACAGATAGTAAGTGTATGATGCATATTTTAAATTGTACTACCTCTTGTGAAATGTTTGAAAAACTAAGTATAATTTTTGATAGTGATACTGATCAACAAAAATATTCTACACTTCAAGAATTTTTCAACTTTCGATTTCAAAAAGGTTTCAATATTTCCGCACATATTAGCTATATTGAAAACTTAGCTTTTAGACTAAATTCTCGAGATAAAAAAATTGACAATGAGATGATCATTTCAAAAATACTGTCTACACTGCCTGAAAAATTTAACTATTTTTTGAGTGCTTGGAAATCGGCATAAAAATCGGAAAAAACTATTGAAAACCTTACAGCGAGGCTGTTAAATGAAGAAAATCGTCTGGTAGGGAGTGATAACCAGATTGAAAATCATGTTTCTTTTAAATCAAAGGAAAAGACTTGATTTACATGTGGAAGTAATAAACATTTGTCTTAGAAGTGCAACAAATCTAATGAGAACACAATAAACTTTAGCCCCAAAACTAAAAATTTAAATGTTGATAAAAATCACCAAAGATGTAATATTTGTAAGAAAAATAATCATAATAAAGAAAATTGCTTTTTTCGTCCTTTTTGTAATATCTGTAAGAAACGGAATCATACAGAAGAAAATTGTTTTTTCCACAACAAAATGAAAAAACCTTTCAAAAAACCGCTACTGAATCAACAACCATGCAGAGGCATAGTATCCAGCAGCAGAGAATGGTAAATTCATTACAAAATGGTGGCAAGCGGCTGGATTTATCACAAAATGGTATCCGGCGGCTGGATTCGTTACAAACTCTGACAATCTTAGGGATGTAATAGAAATTTTTACTGATATATCTGTTGCTGAAAAGGGTCAAGAAATGAAAGCTGTTAAAACTGGAACTTATGAAAGTGATGCATGTGAACTTAAAAATGCACTATATGTTCCAGATCTTAGCAAAAACTTGTTATCGGTTAATGCAATTACAGAAAATGATGGAGTTGTAAAATTCTCTAAAAATAAAGTGAAAGTATTCAAAAATGGAAACCTAATAATCGAAGATGATAAAAATCAGACTGGTTTATATTCAGTGAACTTGAATAAGAAAGAAGCATTACTGACTGAACAAAACAATGCTGAGTTATTGCACAGAAAAATGGGACATTTAAGTGGAGAATACTTAAAAGCTTTAAAAACTCTTGCAAATGGCGTAATGCTGCATGATGAAGATCTCAAGAACTTAAGCAAAAATTGTGATGTTTGTTACAAAAGTAAAAAAACTAGAAAAAAATTTGGAGTTGGTTGCACTAGAGCTACAAGACTACTTGAACTGATACATTTTGATGTTGTTGGTCCTATTGAGGAGTCAACTTGGGATAATTGTAAATATTTTATAATATTTTCAGATGACTATACCCATTCTGCTTCAGTTTATCAACTGCAGTATAAAAGTGATGTTTCGAATGTTCTGAAGCAATATGCCCTTGAAGCTGAGAACAAATGGAACTTAAATGTCGCAAAAATTCGCTGTGATAATGGTGGAGAATATATTTCTAAAAATCTTGTAAATTGGTGTAAATCTAAAGGCACTGTTTTATATTATACCATCCCTCATACACCACAACTTAATGGTAAAGCAGAACGACTAAATCGGACATTGATGGATAAAACTCGAGCTCTTCTATTTGATTCAAATGCAGAAAAAGAAATGTGGGAAGAACCACTATATGTAGTTACTTATCTTCACAACAGAAGTCCTACCGTTGCTATTGACACTTTGCCTGCAGAAAAATGGTTTGGAGGAAAGCAAAATTTATCAAATCTTCAAATATTTGGATCAACTGCATATTCAAAAAAATCACAGGTCATCTAAAAAAACTTGAAAGTCGATGCGAAAAATACATATTTGTTGGCTATGCACCTAATGGTTATAGACTTTGGGATACAGAAAAACGAGAAATAAAAATCTCAAGAGATGTGTACTTTATAGACCCAAAAGAAAGGCAATGTAAACAAAGTTCTTCAGACTTCAAATGTTTAGATTTTAATGACAATGAAACAGATGATGGTGATGACGATGAAAAATATGAAGATGCCACTGAAATAGATGAAATTCCTGAAGACAAAGAAATGAAAAATTTAGATGTGGAAAAGGAGCAAGATATAGAAAAATTGTTGAAAGATAAAGATACAGAAGAAGTGTTAAAAGAAAATACCGAAGAAGAATTGGGAAAAGGTAAAAGGAAGAAAAAAACTCCCAGAAAAATTAAACGAATATGTTTTGCTAACTTTTGAAGAAGCAATGAATAGTCCTGAAAAATTAAAATGGCAACAAGCTGTAAAAGAAGAAAAAAATTCATTGGAGGAAAACAAAACTTGGACTTTAGTAGATGAAAAAGAATTAAAAGGAAAAAAATACTAACCAGCATATTGTATAGGCGGCTCTCATGTTTATATCTTTATATAAATTATTTTTATTACATTGTCTTTTTTATTTATTATGGATTTTTATTTCATTCATTATTTCATAAGATGGACACCACTCGAGCAGAGGGAGGATCTAGAAAGGGCCTGGGCCTTTATATTCTTGATAAATTATTTTTATTACATTGTCTTTTTCATTTGTAAAAGCTAGTTGTGTGTTTGCTTGATTATTCATTCAAATATTAATAAATCTAGTATGTCCCCGCTCCAAAAAAAATCAACATTTAAAAGTACATAACAATATAATTTTTATTGTACAAAATTTCAAGCTTAAAATGCATTAAAATATTGAAAATGTATTAAAATATTGAAAATGCATTAAAATATTGAACAGTAAATTAAAAGGGATTCAAATAAAATGTTTACATGGCTGACCTTAAGACAGACACCACTCGAGTGGGGAGCTCGGACCCCCAATAATTTATTTTGAGGAAGAAGAAGATATGTAAAATTTATAAAAAGAGGAAAATTAAATATGGGGTGTGATAAAGGTTTGTAGGCGACCCACAAAAGTGGCCCCGATGCTTAATATTTTCATTAAATTATTTTTATTTGTCCTTTTCATTTATTAAACAGTAGTTTTGTGTTTGCTAAATGATTCAAACATTATTAAACCTAGTACACCCCTCTCCAGACAAAATCAACATTTTAGAGCCAATATAATTTTTATTGTGTAAAATTCAAGCTTTAAATGAATTAAAATATTGAACAGTAAATAAAAAGAGAAAAAGGGATTCAATAAAAATGTTTACAGGGCTGCCCATGTGTGTGTGGTGTGAGACGGATACTGCTT
This sequence comes from Amaurobius ferox, assembly GCA_951213105.1. Lineage (NCBI taxonomy): Eukaryota > Metazoa > Arthropoda > Arachnida > Araneae > Amaurobiidae > Amaurobius > Amaurobius ferox. The sequence goes on along the minus strand of OX578141.1, from coordinate 97,724,537 downwards.
AAGAGAGGCCACCAGGCTATAGAAAGGACCCCAGACCCCAATAATTTTGTATTTAAGGTAGCAGAAGTTATGGAAAATTTACAAAAGAGGAAAATCAAATAAGGAGAAGGGGGGGGGGGGGGGGAGAGCGTGATAAATGCTTGTCGGTGGCCCACAATTTGTATAGGCACCATGATGCTTATATTTTTGTTAAATTATTTTAATACATTTTGTATTTTTCACTTGTTAAATACCAGTCTTGTGTTTGCTAGAAGACTTAAATATTACTACACCTAGTACCCTCTCCCCAAAAGATAACATTTTAAAGCCAATATAATTTTTATTGCATACAATTTTAAGCTTTAAATGCAATAAAATATAGAACAGTGAGTAAAAAGAGATTCAATTAAAATTCTTATAGGGCCGCTCATTGGAGGGTTGGATGAACATCCCTCGAGTGGAGGGTGAGCTATAGAAAAGGCCCAGACTTTCCTCTTTCTATTACATTTTTCTAAATAGGAAAAGTTATGAAAAATTTACAAAATGAGGAAAAGCAAATATGAAGAAGGGACTGGACAGTTCAGTGGTTAAGGCATGAGGATTGCACTCAGAGGACCCGAGTTCAATTCCTGGCTCGGCCTAAACTGTCCATATTCATGCAGAGTTATGAGCATATTAAATCTATGGGTCCGTAAGTCCTTCCGAGATGTTGGTAGCAGGAGGAGGGTATGATCCTTGTGGATGTCGCTTCCACTGAGTTTCAGTCTAAATTGGGTGATACTGTTCCAGCAGTCCAGATACCTTACACCTTTGGATAGGTCAGACAGTCTGGATCAATAAAAAAATATATGGAGGAGGGACTGTGATAAAAGTTTGTATGAGACCCACAATTACTTTCTTTAGACACAGACCACCCGACCAACTCCAAAGTGTTAAGTATTTGTTTCGATGGATATATCTACTTGTCGGGAAGTGCTGGAAATCTAACTCAGGTCGTATGAGTGCAATCCCTGTGCACTAACCACTGGGCTATCCTGCCACCCACAATTTGTATGGCCCCCTACAAACCTTATATTTTTCCATAAATAAATCCCATTATAGAATCCTTGAAATGAAACTATACGCAGAATGATATGCCATGGCTGTGGAGTCAGTAGCAGTTTGGGGGTGGAGAGAGTAGGTAAAAATATACAGACTCCGACATAAAACTATTTAAAAATAATTTTATTCTTGAATATTTAATTCTTATCAAATAGTTTTTAGACAATAAATGTAATATAAAACATCAAATATTTATCAATTAAAAATCTATTGATATAAAAAATTAAAAAAGAATTGTTACTTATGTAGGTATCGAAATCATATATTAGAAAGAACAAAACAAAAGGAGTCTGAGTTGGATAGTAAAAAAGAAAAAAAATGAGTCGGAGTTGAAGGTTTAAGGTACTGACTCCACAGCTCGATATGCGTTTCTACTATGAAATGAACTATTTAATACAATTACAGAGTTTTGCTTTTAGCTTGTAACATTGTTAGTCAAATTGACTCTTACAACTCAAAGTATGAGTAAGAGTTTCAAATTTGCGAGTCATGTTTTACTACTTTTTAACATTTGCAGTTTTAATTTTAAAATGTAAAAAAAAGCTGATCATCGCTCATAATGACTATACTGAAAATAATAGTATAATAATAAACTGCTTTAAAATGTAAAATGCAGCACAAATTAAAATATATATATATATATATATATATATATATATACATTTCAGAAATTAACTAGATTTCCTTCATCATGGTAAGAAAATTAAATTTTTGAAATACCCTTTTAAAACATAAAAGTAAAACAGGATGACACCAATAGTTGACACCAAAAACTCATATGAAAGAGAAGAAAAAAATTGTTATGAAAAAATAAGTTTTGTGAGTCATACTTTACAGTTTTTAAATAGCAAGTCAATTTAGTTAAAAAAGTACTGACTGATGTAGGAATTGTGAACAAACGCGAACTATAAATTACACAATTATAAACACTTTTTAAGCAATAATAATTTTATAAAAATTACGTTAACGCAATATTGAATTAAAAAACATTACACTTAAGAGAAATTTATAAATGATTTACACAGTGCAAAAATCTAAAACTATAATATGTTTATAATTCAATATGTTGTGATATATCTGGTAATTTAACCTGAAAAGATGGAAATTTTAAAATAATCCCACCTTATACAAGCTAAATAACTGGCTTATTGTCACAAATAGAATAAAGGTTATAAACATTAAATGTTCCAAAAATATAAAACCAGTAAAAAAATGTATCTTAAAACAATTTCTAAACTACAAAATAATTTATGAGAGTATTTCTTATGATAAACAAGAGTAGTATAAAACCAGTGTTTATAGAAAATTCTACAAAATTTAACATATATGACTTTAAATCTTAAGTGTAATAATGATGCGATGGCTAAAACTTTCAATTAACTATTATATTTATTATCATATTAATAAAATATGGATGAAACTCCATACAGAAACAGGTATAACCCTTCCAATTATTAAAAACAAATTCAAAATGCAATCAAAAGGACCACTTGCATAATTACAATATTCAATGTGATTTGAATCTCATTTATTAATAATTCTACATTTAGAAAAATGACTAAAACAGAATATGGTATTCATCTTAAATATTAATAATAGTGAAGTTCAATAAATAATGATATTTAGTTAGCTTTATGAAAAGAAACTAAGCCTAAAGGCAACACAATAAAACAAAACACACATATCTTTAAATTTCAGAGTTTACAAATGTCGATTTTGAGAAAAGGTGGGTACAGCTTTAGCATGAAGACAGTCAATCCATGGACAAAAATATAAGAAAAAGATTATAAATCTTCAAAACCGTAACAGAACAGCAGACACTCTAGGTTGCACGTCAAGTTACCAAAGCAAAAAAATGCTAAATAACATTATGAATTCTGCCAAAGAAGCATGCCAACAAAGTCAATGTGTTCCGCCAACTGTCAAACAGTTTCGCTAACAAGTAAGGAAGATTACTTTAATCAGTAGAAAATGTTAGAGTAAAAGTTCATGCTCGTGCTCAGCATATGGAACCATTACAAGGTTGATCCAGTCATATTGTATTGACTTTGTATAAAATCAGCCTCCTTTTCAGAGTAGTACATATTTTCAAAACTCTTGGTGATAGGAAGACTAAGACAGGAAATTATGTTATACACAGGAACATGGCAGATGTTTTCTTTCTGTGAAAGCCAGTGCAGAGCCATATAGATGATTGAACTTTACTTTTAAACCATCTTCATGTTTTGCAAGTACTAACCCAAAAAAACCAGTGATTGTCATAAATACATGCAAAGAGTTTGTATAGATCTGTGGCATTATAATTGCAAGTGGTTGCCCTCCAGAGAAATGTAAAATAGTACTGAAGTTTTCATCAAAACTGATTATCTTTGCTCCTATAGAATCTTAAGACACAGCGTTAAAATCCATGTGTACCAGGATTTATTTTTGTTTTAGAAAATTAAGCTTCTAGCTGTTGACATGTTTCTTTTGTTACCATTCAGAATTTTATGTTCTGACTCTTGCCTCACAGAAATTAAGGACTTTTTATGCTGAATCTATTGCATTATTTTATTTATTTATTTTTTGTCAAAATTTCCTCGGGCAGGATAAACTAATTTAGCAGGCTGGATAAGGCCTGCCGTTGTTTGGGCCCTGGTCTAAAACATTTACATTTCATACTTTTGAAAAATATATACACAGAGATAAAATCAATCAATTGCTACAGACACAAAATTTATGCTGATAAACAAGTATATGATGGTCATCTAAAAGTAAAATTATATTTCAGAATGGCAATACCACAAATATAATTCCAACATAAATGATATTAATCTCAACTTTTTACTTTAATAGCCTTTTAAACCCTACTTTTAGGTTTCATTAAAAAAAAGGGGGGGGGGGGGCTTGGTAACTGTTGTGCTTCAGGCAATAATACTCAATGAATACTCATATGTCTTTGTGATTAAAATTTTGTTAATAAAATTAAACTAATTTAATTTTAGTATCTCTCAGAGGTAGGCAATATTTATACAGTATTTGTTTTAGAAATCTGCAGACTTTTATTGAGATGTGGTAAAAATTTGGAAATGATATGTAGATTAGACACAGAGATATGAATTTTTTCTCAAGTACTGCCTCTAAAATTAAAGTCTCAGAATAGTCATTTATGTGCACTTTCCCAAAACTTTGATATTTTATATCTCAGAAAGTATGTGGCTTAGAAAGGAAAAAAATTATAGAATAGTAACTTGGTGGTAGTAACAAGTAAAAAAAGTTTCATGAAAATCTGAGGTATCATTTCAAAATTTAAATGGGTGATATGACATGGAATGAACCTGTAATTCTTTATTGATTAACTAACCTTTCCTGCTACTAAAAATATTAGCAATCAAAATACCACTATTTTTTATTTCACAGCCTTTTAGACCTTTTAAGCTCAGTTAAAAAAAAGCACCCTGATAATTGTTGTGCCTCATGTCACAATACTCACTTAATAAAGATGTCTTTACACTTAAAATTTTTTTAATAAAATAAAATAAATTCAATTTTAGTCTCTCAGAAGTAGGCATTATCTATACAGTATTTTTCTGAAATTTACACACTTTATCGATATGTGGTAGAAATTTGGTAGTGGTATGTTGACTGGACACAGAGATGTGAATTTTTTTTCCTCGCGAACCGTGGCTAAAAGTTGAGTATCGGAAAAGTCATTTATGTGGAATTTTCCAAAACTTTGACATTTTATATAGGAAAAACTATGTAGCCTAGAGAGGAAAAAAAATTACATGGATTAACAACTTTGTGGAAGTAAAAACTAAAAACAATTTCATGAAAACATGAGTTGGTGGGTGTCATGGCCTGGGTGAATTGATGTGGAACAAGCATGTCAAGCTCGTGGGCCATATGCGGCAAGTCTATATAACAATATTTGTAGAAAGTTTTGATAAAATTTTCATAGCTTAATTTTTGTTTTTCTAATTATACATATTTATTAACAGAAAGAAAACGTCTCGGTCCAGCCATTCTTTTATAAGAAATAACCTAATAATTTCACTGCCACACATTCCTCTAAAACCCAAACTTTAAAAAAAATACTCTCTTATATTCCTATGATTCACCAACGAAATCATTAAGCTAAAATCAAAATGAGAACCAAAACTCAATTATAAAATAGCAGAGGTTATGAGAAGTGCTTTGTTTATATTACAAAACCATGTTTCACAGCTTCAGATGGAGAAATGATTCATTGGATCCCATCTATGCAAAATCATCCAGTTTTGAAGCTTTTTCCATTGCCTGTGACGAGAGTACAGACATTGGAGGCATAGCTCAGTTAGCTGTGTTTCTTCATGCTTGCGACACGGATTTCAACATTTTTGAGGAATTATTGGAACTAGTACCGATGCGTAGCACTACGACAGGACAAGATATTTTTAATTGTGTTTATGAACTATTGCAAAAATACAATCTATCTCTGTCTAAATTGACTTCTGTAGCAACAGATGAAGTGCCTTCAATGACTGGAAAAACTTATGGTTTCGAGGCACTTCTGCGAAAAAAACAAAGTGAAAAATATGATGGTTCCAAGATTCATCATACGCATTGCATTATACATCAAGAAGTATTATGTACGAAGGTAATAAAGATGGAAAATGTGTTGACACCTATCAAAAAAATTATCAATTTTAGATCTCGAGGCTTAAATCAACGACAGTTCTCTGTTTTATTAAGTGAATTAGAAAGCGAATATTCCGGGTTGTTCTACTATACCGAGGTACGCTGGCTATCCTGTTCCAAGGTCCTTAAACAATTCTTCTGGGACTAGAAAGAAGAAATATATCAGTTTTTAATAACAAAAAATCAAGACACAAGCTTGTTTTTTGATCCAGTATGGTTACAATATTTATCCTTCTTGGTTGATATAAAATAACACTTATCCGATTTAAATTTAAAACTGCAGGGGAAAGATCAGATCATTACGAAAATGTGTGACCAAGTTAAAGCATTTAAATGTAAGCTAGCTCTTTGGGAAACGCATTTGAGAAATGAAGATTTGATGCACTTTCCGACATACAACATATCAAGTTTAGGTAAAATTGCATCGTATCAAAAATATGCAGGTAAAATTTTAAACCTTAGAACTGAATTTGAAACAAGGTTTGCAGATTTTAAATTTTTGAAAGACAAGTTTTTTTTTGTTTTCTTCAATTTTCTTGATAAATATAGAATTAGTACCTAATCATATGTAAATGGAGGTAATCGAGATCCAGTGCTATTCAGATTTGAAGGCCAAATTCAGTGAAGTTGGTGTGCCTGAATTTTACAAATATTTGCCAGCCAGGTTTGAAAACACTCGAAAATTCGCATCTGAAATTGTTTCCATGTTTGGAAGTACTTATCAGTGTGAGCAATTATTTACACTCATGAAAGGAAATAAGTCACCTGTCAGATCAAGAATTACTAACATTCATCTAGATTCAGTTTTGAAAGTAGCCACTGCGAACAAGATTTCCCCCGAATTAGAAAAGATAGCAGAGAAGAGATGCCAAGTGTCAGGAAGAAAACATTGATTTTACCACTGTCTAAGATATATATATATATATATATATATATATATATATATATATATATATATATATATATACTGTACTTTTCAAAATAAACCTACTTTCCTATAAAAATTGAAGGGTTTTTTTGGTGGCCCACATAAACTTAGACCTTCTTCATTTGGCCCATGTTAGCCTTTGAGTTTGACATGCTTGATGTGGAATGACCCAATAGTTAGTTAAAAACCTTACTGGTGTAGGGTTTGTGTAAGACAAAAATTCACTCTCTAATCTTGTTGAGTTTGAGGAGTCCAGTGATCCAAAAGAAAATGGCAGGAAAAACACACAAAAAATTAACTTTTCAATTTAACTGAATTTTTGTTACTTTTCAGAAAGAAGTAACAAATTAAATTGAAAGTTAACAAAATAAGTTAAAAATTAACATAAAAAGTAACTTTTACACTTTAACTTTTTAATTCCCATACCTGGTTGCCATTATACTTTACTATCTACATTTGAAAAAATGATTTGTTCAATTACACTAAGGATCTTATAACAGAAATCATTGTATATCTTCTAAAAATTACCTTATAACAAAGGTTCACTGAATAAACATTTGCTTGTAAATCAACACTCAGAAAATATAGCAATAAAATTAGAAAGTATAAATAAACTAATATTATAAAGACTGATATACCATAGACATTTTAAAAACAAGAATTTTTAAACAAATTCTTGTTTATATTGTTATAAACAAATAATATATACATACATTTTCAAATGTTCCATTTTCAACTGACAAATAAAACAAACCATGAGGTATGTGTTGAAATTGCAATTTAGCACATTCTAAAGTGTTGGAGTCACCCAGAAGTTCTTTTATTAAGCTGTTCTAAAAAGTAATAGATAAAAATGTGATACATTCATAAACACTGAAAAATACATCAACTGAATATAATTGCAATTTTGAGTAATATATTTGAATAATATATTTTGAGTTACATATTTTGAGTAATATTTTGAATATATATATTTGAATAATATATTTTGAATATGTTTAAGTTTTACAATGTATGAAACAATGGGATAAATAAATAGATCACAATGTAAAATGCTGCACACATACAATGTAAAATTCAAAGAACTGTTTTGAAAAATATATTATGGGTTTTCTGCTTCAGAGAGAGCAAGCTAAGAGCTTCAAGCCAAATGAGCTTACAGCATGCTCGCAATTGCTTAATTACAGAAAGTAGCAGTGTTACTTAGTGAGAGGAAGGAGAAGAACTAAAATAAAACCAGAGCAAAAGAATGCAAAAAACAGAGTGATAAGGTTAAATAGTGAACATGAAACAGAGAGGATGAAAAAAGAAAATAAATTAAACATAACCAAACTATAAATGAAAGAAATATGGTGTAACATACTAGTCCAATTATTAATTTTTTTTTTTTTTTATGTGAAAAGTCTCACAGATGAATAATACAGATAGAAGAAAAAGGGAATCGATGGTTGGTCACCAAGTTAACCCATAATCGTTAATAGATTCTTTGCTGATTTTCATTTGATGATAAAATGGTAGTATAAATGTCTCTTAAGTATAGTGAGCTCATGGAAACAAAGTTCAGGGTTCATACTCAATTTTGAAAACAAAAATTAAGGAGTTTTTAGGGGCATATCAAAAATTTTTATGGAGTTCAGAAATTACATCCTCTACTTTCAGCATTATTTTCCAAAGACAAGTATGTTCCAGAAAAATTATTTAATGCCTGTGCAGCTGCTTAAATTACAAAATTCTTTAAATAATCCCAATATACAATCAAGAGTGCTATATATTAATAACATAAATATATTAAAAACATAAATAAGTATCATGACTAAACTAAGACTTGAATCAGTTTTGTAGCAGACCAATGCAATGTTCGAACAATTTGTAGCAGTAGAAATTCATTCAGCCTTTTTTATTACAAAATTACATATATAAAAATTCTGCATACGAATAAAAAAATTTTATTAACTAATTTCTAATTTTTATTGATTGCTTAACATGTTATTAATTAATATATATATATATATATATATATATAATATGCACTGAACTGACTGACTAAGTGAGTGGATGATCAAAATTATCAAGCACTTTTATTATAGCTAAAATCTTGGTTTTGATGTGATCTAATTTGTTTCAGTTTCAAGACTAAGGGAAAAACAAAATTTTCAAAATTTTGAATTAGGGGTAATGGTGCAAAGGAATAATAAAAAAACTCAAAACCTCTGCCTAATTATTGAGCAGTTCCACTCTAGTTATAATCTTAGTTTTGGCCTCATCTTCTAGGTCAATGTAAAAATCTATTATTACGACAAATCCGAATTAGGGAGACGATGCAAAAGGATAAAAAATTCAAAACAACTTTTTAAAATGATTGAGCACTTTCACTCGAGCCAGAATATTAGTTTTCGCCTCATTCAATCCATTTCAATTTCCAGATCAATGATAAAAACAAAAATTCCAATTACATATGATGATACAAAGGGATTTTTAAAAACTTGCAATATTTTGGCTCTCAAAATATGCACCAATCCACCATATTTTTATTGCTTAAAATTGAAACAGTTTTGATATTCTAAATTTTTATGTGTATAGATGTCATTTTTATGTGTATAGATGTATTAGTGGTCAATAACCATTAAGAATGGGCGGAGCAGGGTGAAATGACTAGTTTTAAAATAAATTCAGCATAATAATCATTTGAAAGCCTGAAAAAAAAAACCTGGTTAGATTCAAAGCCCTGCATGAGGATGTTAACTATAAGAATCGTCTTATTTCCATTATTATAATTGCTTATAATTTCTCTTATAATACTTAATTAATTATGCACAATATTTCTTTAAAATTAACCAAATCTGAAAATAAGCAAGTTTAATCTGCCTACTGTGTAATAATTAAAGGATGGAGATGAATGGCAAAAGATGCTTGTGGAATCTGAGTAATGAATTAATTGGAAATAATGGAGTGATTGGAACAAATGAACAAATGGAATTAGCAATCCAACATTATTAATTGCATATTAATGCAAACAAACTATTAATTGCATATTAATGCAAATGAACTATTAATGCAAACAAAAATATTAATTGCAAACAAAAAATTATTTCGTTTAGTAAAATTTCATTTATATGTGTACACTATAAAAATAACCTGATGATAATATTTGAAATGAGTCACTTTAAAAATATTGTGATAATTTATGCATATAGTGCATATAAGCAGGAGCTCTGAAGATGAGAAATATTTTGTGTGTTTGGAGAGAAAGTTATGAGCTGCCCATCAGATTTTTTGTGAAACAAATACTTATCTTTAAAGTTAGACTTGTTTTTGAATCCATATTTTATTGGTTCGGACATGCTTAGAGAAAAATTGAACTGGATGAAAAGAGATAGTGATATCATACAAATGTTTAAAAGTAAACATTATATTAAAAAAATATTTATATATTTCAATCTCATTAAGATACTTGACCCCTTTAATCCCATTAATTCGCATAAATTGTGGAATGTATTGCATTTTTAAATTTACATTTCTCTGACTATTCCATTAAAAAACTTTCCTTTCTTCTCCAGATCGCCAGACACCCTGTTCTTTCGATTATGTGAAAAATATCAAGTTGATAACAGCATTTGCTTCATAGCTAAAACTGCAACAAATGTTTTAACAAAATGCTAAAAAAACTAACACAGTTTAAACCCCGCTATGGAAGTATTTTGTTAATTTTATTTTCATTATTAGATTTTACTTACATTTTTTACAGCTCAAACATTAAATTTAATCTAATTAAATCAAAACATATCGAATTCATATTATTCACAAAATTTTTGTTTTGATAATCTACACTAAATGACTAATAAACTAATTAAATTTGCCTCAGGGAATATTTTTCATACGTGTATTAAATTTAGTTAAATATCTGATAAAAGATTTTATATGTTCCCAAAAACTTTGTAATGTAGTAAATTGCTTTGTGTGGGCTATAAGCAAATTCCAAGTCGTTTCACTTGTAAACAAAAAATAACTCATAAATTGCAAAACAGTGTTTATGTTGAATGTAGATGTGTATGTATATACACTCACATAATATGAAAATGCATATACATAAAATTATTTAAACATATGTGTAATTATGCATTAATATATGTATTTATATTTACATATAAGTTTGTGTCCAGTGAAAATTGCTTTATGTTAAAAATAAACATTTTAGTTTGATAAAACACAAGTTTGAAAAAATAAAATATAGCAATGTATTTATAGATGTGAATATATCAATTTTAATAGATCCCTGCCAAAATGGTTGCTTTACTATTTGCCCAAATCATTGTTTTAATATCACAATTTGGAAAATATCCCTTCACAGGGTACATACTCATGTTACAAAATAGGAAAATATGCAACCAATTTAACATGCAATACTTAGGAGATGCAAATGTGCAGAAAAAGATACTAATGGACTCTCGATGATTCAGAACAACATATACAAAAATAATTAAAAAACCAACCTTAATAATTAACCAGAATATAAAAATACATTAGTTTAATCAATCTAGTATGCAATATTTAGAAGATGGAAATGGATGGAAAAAGATAGTAATGCATTTTCGGCGATTCACGAGAAAATAAACTGAATTGTGCAATCGCACGATTTATGCAAAAATAATTAAAAAATTAACCTTAATAATTACCCAGAATATGAAAATAAGTTAGTTTAATCAATCTAATATGCAATATTTAGAAAAGAGATAGATGGAAAAGATACTAATGGGCTCCTGTCTCTTGGCGATTCCTAAGAATATAACCAAATTGTGCAATCGTACATTATATGCAAAAATAATTAAAATATTAACCTTAATAATTAACCAGAATATGAAAATACACCAGTTTAGTCGACCTAATATGCAATATTTAGAAAATGGAGATGAATGGAAAAAGATACTAATAGCCTCTTGGTGATTCCCAAGAACGTAAACTGAATTGTGTGATCGTACTGTTCATACGAAATTAACCTTAATAATTAACCAGAATATTGAAATAAGCTACTTTAGTCAATCTAACATACAATATTTAGAAGATGGAGATGGATGGAAAAAGATACTAATGGGCTCGCGGTGCTTAACACTAGGAACGACGGAAGAGGTCATTTTGACTCCATAACTACTTTGAGAAATGATTCCTCCAAAACAGCTAATCCCAGCCCATTGAAATGTTATGACTTTTCTTATTTTCTTAAAGTTATTAAAAACATAGAAGAAAATAAGAAAAGTCATAAAATTTCAATGGGCTGGGATTAGCCATTTTGGAGGAATTGTTTCTCAAAGTAGTTATGCAGTCAAAATGACTGCTTCCGTCATTCTAGTATAAACGTGAACATAACTGCATTGTGCAATCATACATTTTATGCGAAAATAATTAAAAAATTAACCTTAATAATTAATCAGAATATGAAAATACGCCAATTTAGTCAATCTAATATGCAATATTTAGAAGATGGATATGGGTGAAAAAATATACTAATAGCCACTTGGCGATTCATGAGAACATAAACTGAATTGCACAGTATTGCTTATACGAAAATAATTTAAAATTTAACCATTTAGCGATTCATCCTTAATTTTACAACTTTTTAAGAAAATATTTATTACTTCCATAAAAAGTCTTAGTTTACATTACACGCGAAAATAAATCCATGTTGTCACATTGATTTTATTGGCATTACCGGGCATGCGGCCGTAAATTATACATTGGTCTTGATAGAAGGCAATTTTACGCAGTAAACTATGCAAATTCCGACACCATAGAATGAGAATGTTTCCTGTAGAAAATACAAAGAATCCATAGTAATCAACAACTCTGGGCTGTATTCTGGCTGATGTTGCAGTCATTTAGCCAATAATTCCAGCAAACTTACAATTCCATCATTTTGGCACAATAGTGCAAAAGTTCAAAATTTTCATTATTTGTAGCAGGATGGCGCAACATTTGAAATTGGTGCAAACTTTCCATCACTGCTTTGTAAAAAAAGATAGACTTAAGGGAAATACACTACACTAATCAACAGTCTTCCAGTCTTTCTCTAATTCTTTTTTTTTTCAGGAGAGGTGAACGGAGAAGTGTTTTGCTTCATTTTTTTTCTACTTTTGATCCAGCTAATGAAGTTCAGATTTTGGGGCAAAAGAAATTAAAAACCAAACAAAAACAATAGTAATTTCTAATATTTTGATAATATTTCTGATAGTGCCAATTATGTACCATCAGTCATTTGTCCAGTTTCCTTCAGAATTGGAACAGTAAAAATTTTAAGGAGAGTTTAGAAAAATAAGGAAGAAATTAAGGGCTCTTAAAAACTAAATGTGAATTTAAGAAGTTAAGGAGTTTTTAATGACTGTGCGAACCCTGTAGTTGCTGACAACTTTAGAATTTTAAACAGAATGATATAAAAAACAATACTGATAAATTCAAAAATCAAGTCATACTTCATTAGCTACTGACATATGATGAAATAAAATTTTATAATAAAAAATACGCAAGTACTCAAAATAAAAAAAAAATATGCTGGAATTAGTTTGTGAGAATAATTATTTCAATTTTTATCATTTTAAATAACTAACACTTGAAAGTTGTGATAATTTACTAATTTGCTATAATAAGTTATAAACTATTTTTTTTTATCTAGAACTATATCTTTAAACAGTTATACCATAAAATGTTTATTTATCAGGATTTCTCCATTATGTTCACAAATGAATATCATTAAAGCATTCCTTTTATGTATAAACCACTAATTTTTGTTACTAAATATCCTTTGTTTTCAATGTTAATACAGAAACAGATGATTATATATTCAATCTCATAATCAAAATTATAAAAACATTCTTTACAACTATTGGGTACTCACATGCCTAGGTGGTAAAAATTCTGATTTGATATTCATTTGATGCAATGGTGACAAAATATTTAATTTTACCTGGAAAAGAAGATATTTTGTTCAATTTATATAGAAAAACTATTATCCAAATGTTAGCATGATAAACATGATAAAAATACATAACTTTTATTTTGGAGGCTGTCACTAACCAAAAAGCATAATCCATAAACTAGAGTTCTCTTTAAAATAAATTTAGGGCTATTTTGGACTTCACAAAATTCCATATTTGAAATATGGACATACCAATTTTCGTAATCATTTTATTAAAAAAAAAAAAGCTTTTATAATGGTGAGATTATTTCTCATAAATCTTTTTATATTTTAGTCCACCCCTTTCTTTATTTTTATTTTAATTTCACAAACTAAGGTCATAACATTGGTCTAATGCTAGGCTGAAGTATTGTCCACAGAAGAACATGAATTTAAGTTTTCTTGATCATGAGACAAACTTTCTACTGACCACAATTCAGGCTGTGAGAGAACAAACGCTACATTATGATTATCTTTCTCTTAATATCAAGCTTGAAGTTTCTTTACCTCAACAAAGCTATTTACTTTTTCACTCCTAGTCTGGCATTTTACAAAGTTCATGTCATACGCCAAAATCAGCATTTCTGAGGGACTAAATATTTTGGATTAAAATAAAAAATATATTCTATATTTTATTGAGTATTAAATTTAGTTTTAATATAATCTAAGCATTGCGTTTTATTTTTCAGAAAATATTTCGCAACTGAACAGAATTTCAGTGAAAAACGCGATCTGCGAAAGTTAACAAAGCGCAGATAGGGCAGAAGATTTATTGACGCTCACCTTTAATGTGTTTTCATCCATTGCTTAGTACTAGTTAATTCATTTTTAATATGCTTAATATATATATATACTATAAAACTTTATTAGCCTAAAGAAACATATAGTGAAACCCAAAGTCTATAAAACAATCATGATGAATTATTACAGGTGCAAATCCGGGAGAGGATGCTAATCCTTCTAAAAATTCCCAACAGGAGCAATACCACTTTTGGAAAATTTCAATATTTATTTAACTTTATATTTTACCCAAAACCAGAAAATACAATTTTGAATAATTAATTAAACACACACAAAGAAAAAAAATCCTATAAATGAAACTTACATTTTAATTTAATATTGTTCATATCTTCCTCACCACAGAGCCATTTTAAAATATCTCATGCACAAACCAAGCCATCCCTTTTCATTGCAGAAAACATATTTATGCTAATGACAAAAATATCTGAAAACTATCAACTTTTTAGATTAACCAGCAGATTCATAGCATAAAGAAATATTTATAGCCATGGGATCATTGTTTCCAAGTAGCAGTCTCCATTGAAAAGTGATTTGGTTTCCTATATCCAGTGCTGTCTTATCTAGGTAGTGGTACTGGATTTTATTACTGGTATCTAGGTAGTGGCATTGGATTTTAAGGTGCATTTTTCTCATTCACGCTGAATCACAAAAACTCTTTTAAAGCAAAATTTCAAATCTTGGTTCTTTAAAATTTTTAAGATGAATCTGAGAAACCGATAAACAAGATAAATTATGCATAAAGCATTGATTATGAAACGCTTTGTAACTGAAATGCAATTTTATTTACAAACATATCTAAAATGTGATACATTCAGTGCTGATATGTTTCTAATTGTCAAAGTACTATAGTAATTTATTATACACCTGTCCCCCGATTTACACGGAAGATAGGTTCTGCACAAAATAGTGTAAATTGAAATCTTGGATTTTACAATGTAAAATCGTGTAAAATGAAAATAACCCCAAAATGTGCATGATTGAGTCATTTATTTAAGTAAAACAAAAGTAAGACATCTTAGAAAACTTAAAATTATACTTAGTTTATAAAACAACAAACATATGAATGTAGTAATATAACATATTTAATTTATTTTACATTAGGAACAAAGAAAAAAAAAAGACCCTTAAAATTGATTAGTTTAATCACTATCATCACTTTCATGTACTATCAGTCCTTTCTTTCTGATAGGTATGATGTTACTTTCATCACTTGAGCTTTCTTGATGCGATTCTGGCTTAATGGTTGACGAATTAGGCAAGATCTCGGGTTGACAAGACTTTGTCATGAAATCGGTAATTAACAATTGCGTAGGTTTTTTTGCTAAATCTTTATAGACCTCTTCATATTTATTTAAGCATTTACGAAGGTCTAGCTGGAATCGGAGAGCTCGATTAACATTTGTGCCATATTGTAAGAAATGGTTGCCCAATTTTCTTCCCAAATCAAGTCCTAGTCTTATGACTCTTGCTGTGAACGCAACTGGTTCAGATTGCTCTTCATCAGAATCATTGTCTTCATCATGTTTGTTTATTTCACGAATTATGTTAATTAAATCATCATTCAATTCTTCATCAGCCATTATTTCTTCAATATCTGCCTGAGCTAAGTCTTCAAAATCTTCTTCTCCTATAGTATGGGCCAACTCAGTGATCTGAGAATATTCATGCTCTATTGGTGATTTATCATTTCCACTTTCAACAACATCCGGCCATATTACTTCCCAGCAGGCGTTGATCGTTGATTGTTTAATCTGAGTGTATGACAGGCCAACATGCTTAACACAATCTAAAATTGTAAATTTCTTCCAAGCATCCATCAGAGTAAGAGATTCATCATTCTCCATTTGTTCTAAGATATACCTGAAAGTTTGCTTGATGTACAGTGCTTTAAAAGTTGAAATTATCCCTTGATCTAACAGCTGTAATAAGGAAGTTGTATTCTTTGGTAAAAAAACAACTTTTACATTTTCGTGTTGTAAATCTGGAGGATGACCTGGTGCATTATCAATTAATAGAAGAGCTTTAAAAGGCAATCCCTTTTTAGTTAAATAATTTTTGACATCTGGAACAAAGAACTTATGGAACCATTCATTGAAAGATATGGCAGCGACCCATGCTTTTTTATTAGCCATCCAATAGATGGGAAGGTTTTTGATATTTATTCCTTTGAATGATCGTGGTGATTTTGATTTGTTAATCACCAATGGTTTCATCATATAATCGCCAGAAGCATTGCAACAGAAAAGAACTGTTATACGACTTTTCGCTACTTTATGACCACTAGCTGATTTGTGAGCTTTGGCTATAAAGGTTTTTTCCGGCATTTTTTTCCAGAATAATCCGGACTCATTAGCATAGAAAACCTGATCAGAAGTGTAGGAGTTAGCGGCAATAATTTCAGCAAGTTTTGCCAGATATTGTTGTGCTGCATCCGAATCAGCAGATGCACTTTCACCTTTCATTCTCAGATTATGTAAAGAATGTCTTTGTTTGAATCTCTCAAATCATCCATGGCTTGCGGAAAAAGATACCTTCTTTTCATTGAACGAAGTCGACGGCGACTGATTCTTAAGTGATTGATAAAGCTATATTTGTAACAGCATTGGTATCGATCGGGATTCGCTTTTGAGTTTGGTCTTCTATCCATATCACTAAGGCTTTTTCCATATTTTCCATTGTAACATCTCTAACATATGAAGTCATACTCATACTGCTGCAGGCTCCAGCTGCTACACTTTTTCTAATGGAGTCTTCATTTTTTCTTATTGTCCTTATTGTGGCTTCATTCATGGAGTAAAATTTAGCAACATCCGTTACTCTTTCTCTATTACGTAGACGGTCTAATATTTGAATTTTAGTTTCCAAAGAAATAACTTTTCTTTTCATTTGATTTTTCTTCAAATCCTTTGACATTATAGAACCTTAACAAATTTACGCAAACTATAAAGATGCAAGAAAAACTATAAATGTTGAAAACTTACCAGTTCAAAAGATAAACGCACAATAATATAAGCTTTGCTACTAAAATGTTTCTGCACTATGTACTTGCATGAATCAGATAGCTTTACTGTTGTGAAATACATACAGAGATTCCCCTATTACGGGGATTTACCTATACGGGGATTCTCCTAAATGTATATATTTTACAACACCAGGAATGCCCTGTTGTTTTCATCAGTGTTACCAAAGGAATAAAATTCAAAAATGTCATCAAATCTTTGTATAGGCGTATATGGAGCGGAATATACATTTTTATCAATTTTTTGAAATCTGTTAATTTATAAACCATGTAAAAGCGAAATCGTGTAAAACAAGTACCGTGTAAATTGGGGGATAAGTGTACTTTAGAACTTCATCGAAAAAGACAATGCTAGTACACAAAATGAACTTTATTTAAAAAACATCATTCAAATATAAATTGTCTGCCTCTTAATGTAAAATCAGTGAATATTTCATTGATATCACTTATATTCCAGACTCCAGAGTGATATAATTTTGCAAAAAAAAAAAAAAAAAAATCATCAATTCTTATACAACTCACCTTACAATCGCTTGATTTGTTTGCATTCTGTATGCTAGAGTATAGCCTTAAAATTAGGCTTCATTGTAGGAATAAAGAAAGTTTAGTGATCATTTAGAATAAAAAATATTGTAATTGTGTTGGCACAGAATTTAGATATACAAATAATAGGCAAAAAAAAGAATAAAACAGTTTTATGATGGATCGATGCAACACTAAATATAACTTTAAACAATAAACACCTACAGTAACAGAAAAAATGGTAGCAGTATTTTATTTTGCAATAAGTCGCGTGATCTCTTCATATATCATGATATCATAGGTCTAATTATTATTTCAATTTTTATTTAAAAAACAACTCAACATATTTTGCTGAAATATTTTTACACATTTTATGTGATAATTTGAATATTTCCTAACATTTTCGAAGCGATTTGTGAATTTTAACTTCGCTTAAAAATATGGTTGAAAAATTAAGTCCCATAGGGTTTAATGTATTTCACTTTTTTTAACCCGGGGTAAAATCCTAAACTAATTGGGTGATATTATTCATTTTCATTCCCAAACATTCCACAGACCGTCTTAACAACATACTAAAATTTCATTTTGATAGTGATTTTTATAATAGTTATCATGCAAACACTCAGACAAACAGACAGAATGACCAAAGTAAACACTTTTCAACTATGTTGGAAAGTGTTAAAAACTGACTCAAAAATCATTGTGCACAAATAAGTTGTGAATGTGAATGAAGTTTCTACTACTGATATGGAAAGGGAGTTGAGAGAGGGAAACGGAATACACATGCTCGGACATATTCAAGGTTGAAAATTTAACTACCAACAATCTAATTTAGAATATCATTGTTGGTCTGCGTATATTTCCTTCTCTCATGTGAAACTGTGGAAGATAATCCCTTTGTTCCTTGGGTAGTATCTGCCAGACTGGATTTGTCAACAGAATTACAAAATTTACTACTTCTGAAGGCAATACAAGTACGCAAGTAAGTGACAACATTTTCCTTTTGTAAATCACTGATTCCACAATAATCCTCTCATTTGAGAGGGGAGGGGAAGCCTATTCAAAAGGTTAAGGAGTATATGTTACAGTCCGCTGGCATTAAACCATGCACTTGTCACAATTGAAGACACTGGGACTTACAACAATAGATTTCACTCCATTGATGTGACTGAACTTTCACAAAATTCTTCATTTTGTACCCCTTTATTATTTTCATTTCCATTGGAGAAGGACATGGTTGTTAAGATAAACAAAATAACTTAAGTTCATCTGGTTCAAACAATAAGGCCAAGTGGAAGATTCCATTTTCAAAATCTTTTCTATGACATTATGCTGTAACGTCCAAGTGACCCCAACCGAATTATATGTCTTACATGCACTTGCATGTCACATTGAACTGTCGTAGTCACTTTCTCAATGTGCAGCTTTGCTAAGTAAATGCAGGATCAATTTTGAACTCAATGGCAGCAAAGCACAATTAATTACTTTGTTTTGCAATGACGAGATCTGTAAGTACATTTTATTAAAGTGCTAGCAAAATATTACATTTTCAATATTCTGAACTATTATTTATTTTATAAAATAATTAATTTTAAAACTGTTGCTTTATAACATCTTTGAGAAATTAACTACTGAGAAGAGGTTCTTTGTTTTACATTGATCATATTTAATATATACATAGCCTTCACAATGAATAGGGCTTTGTATAAAAATTTTGTAAATCAGAATTTTAATTATCAATATGATTGTTAATTTATAATTGAATTTATAAGATTAATATGACTAACGAATTATTGATAATTAATGTTTAATTATTAATTGATTTCCTAGATCAGCAATTATTATTTGTGTATGGGTATGAAACTACTTGAGCTCCCATAATTTTTTAATTACTACGTTCCTGTACTGTATATACTTGTTTGAAGCTGGAACACATTTTTAGGGAGGAGAGGGGGGAGACTTGTCTCTGTTAATGTCAAACATCTGGCAGCAATTAGGTCGTTGAGGACCTTAGAGCTAAGGAAATAAATTATGAGAAAATACAGGATCTTAGATACTTCATGGAAAAATTTATTGTTTTGTAGAAGATTAGGCATTATGGCTCAAGTTACATAACTGAAAAACAAGTAAGGTACAGGCTAATATGATTTGCTTCTTGCATAACTTTATTGAATTTCCATTATTATGCTACCTTAAAATTTTGGATATTTGGAACTTATGTAAACATTTAAAGATTAAAGTAAATATGGTGAAATTAAAAGATAAAAAATACTGTAAACAAAATATATACAAACCCTAGATGGCAGACAAAGTGCTTTGAGAACATCTTCTACATTACCCAGATTTACATCAATATCATTTACAGATTTTAACCAATCACCTAAAAAATTAAAATTAAATCAGAACATAATCTTAAATTAATAACAATATTTTACTTTAAATGATTAAACATTTCAAGTTTATGATTATAAAAAATGTGCAAATCTACAGTGGAAAGCAACCATTATATAGTGTAGAAGGGCTCCATTTTAGTAGTGATGGCAAAATTATTGCAGTGCATTGATACACATCGATGGGTGATATAACAATAATATATCTATCAATATTGCTTCTTATTACATTAATACACATTCAAGAGTAGATCCAGACACATTCCATAAAAAGATGGGATGGTCACCCCATACCTTGTGTATACAACTTTTATTAAATTGCCCCACTTCAAATTGCTCAAAACAGATGAAAATTTATATGCATGATGCCTACTTACATCTATGTCACTGATATGTATATGACATCACTAAGTACAAAATCACTGTCAATAGTGGGTGGATTAAAACTGTCAATAGTAAGTCACAGGTTCTGGAATTTCCTTTGGGAAATGATCATAATTCTTTTATTTTGCTTAATGTATAACTCTGCATTCATAGTAGAGGTTTGCTTCCATGTTAGGCCTAAGCCCAGAAACTGAACAAATAGATATAAGAAAATTTAAATTTCTTATACTGCACCTATATTCAGCCAGTACAGTTATGGGCAGAGTTGGGCAGTATTGAAAATACATGTATTTGAAATACATTTTCAAAATACATTTGTATTTTGCATTTTAAACTAAAAAAACTGAAGTATTTTGGTAATGTATTGAAAATACATTTTTAGAATATTTTGTATTTTCAAAATATATTTCTTCAGATTTCAAACTATCATGTTTAAACCATAATTGAATGATTCACATAAGAGAAAACAGCGAATCTGCATTTTATCTAGTCTTTGAATTCATTCCTAGGAGTTAATATAAACATCCTTTTTGAACTAGTGCAGATAAAGATGCTAATAAATAAAATATTTAGTGTCTGCAATGGCCTCTGATAAAAAAAAAATTCTGTTATAAACTTTACTTGGCATTCCTATTATAACTATATAATGTCATATAATGTAACTATATAATATAACAGAGAAGGTTGAATGTACCAAGCGACTGAGGTCGGAAGGTACCCCACCATCTCCAGGAAACCTGGTCATGAAAAAGAGGCAAGGACAGACATCCAACTTGAGTCATTTGCTCATGCAATCCAAGCTATAATGGCTGTCATCAGAGACTCATTTCCATCTGGAAATGGTAAAAGTCAAAATTTTTTGTACAAATGTAGCACAAATGAATGACATCAGCAAAATTTTGAAATTCTGAAGTGGGGCTGCTGTTTTTCCAGCCCCCTTCCCCTTTACAATAGGAATAACACTGTACTGGAAGAGATAAAAATAATTTTTTTTTTTGCTCAATCAGTTTAAACGAATAACATTGACGAAATTTTGAAATTCTGAGTTGGGAGCTACCATTTCTTCAGCCACACTTTGGTAATAACACTGTACATGGAAGTGCTAAAATTAAACATTTTTATGGATGGTATAATCCGGTACAAGCATAGTACAAATGACTAACATCAGCCAAATTTTAAAATTCCTTGTTGGGGGATGTGTTTCTCCTGCCCCCCCCCCCCCATCTTAAAATGGGAATAAGGCTGTAGAGGAAGAGGTAAAAAGTGAAAGTTTTAATAGTACAGTCCGGTTTAAATGTAGTATAAACAAACGACATTGGAGAAATTTTGAAATTTCGAGTTGGGTGTTACCATTTCTCCACCAACTTGTCTTTTTGAAAGGGAAAGAATGCTGTACCGGAAGTGGTAAAAATAAAAAAAAATTGTATAATACGGTACAAACAAAGGACAACCGCAAAAGTTTTAAATTCGGAGGCGTTGTGTGGTTGCCGTTTCTCCAACCCCCCTTTAAAATGGGAATAATGCTGTATCAGAAGTGGTAAAAAATGTAAGTATTATGATACAATCCAGTACAAACATATTATATTTGTAAAATATTGAAATTCTGAGGGGTGAGGGTCATCGTTTCTCCACCCCACTCTTTGAAATGGGAATAAAAACTGTACCAGAAGTGGTAATAATGAAAATTTATATGGTACAAACATATAGCATTAGCAAAATTTCAAAATTCCCAGGTAGGGTTGCCATTTTCCACCTCCACCCCTCTTTGAAATGGGAATAAAGCAGTACTGAAAGTGGTACAAATGAAAATATTATTATGATATAAATGAATAGCATCGGCAAAATTTCGAAGAGGGGCCATTTCTCCAAACCTCACTTTGAGATTAGAATAACTCTACCAGAAGAGGTAGATATTAAAATTTTTATGGAACAAAAGTACACATCATCATTGAATCTACCTCCACCCCTCTTTGAAATGGAAATAAAGCTGTATCAAAAGTTGTACAAAATAAAATATTTTTATAGTATAAATGAATAGCATTGGCAAAATTTCAAAATTCCGAAGTGGGGCTGCCATTTCTTCAAATCCCATTTTGAAATCAAAATAACTTTCTACTGGAAGTGGTGCACATTAAAATTTTTATGGTACAAAAATACATGTCATCATTGAAATTTGGAAATTCAGAAGTGGGCATGGGGTGAACTGGCAAAATGGAGATGCTGATTCTGCCATTTGAACAACATCGACATCTTTTATACATATTTTATTTGGTTTTCCTTTATAATCTTCTTGTTATTCTTTATAAATTTCTTTTTACAACAAGACACATTCTTACCTGCCAACTTGATATTACATTAATACAAAAACTAAATTGAACATTTTCTCAAAGCAGAATTATATATTTATCAAAAATCTATCGTTGATACTTAAGACAATTGGACTATAGTCACGGTCTCTTAAAATTGGCTAGATCCTTAATCACACAAAGAATTATAAATATATGCCTTGATGTTATTTCAAACACGTGTTGCAGCAGTATTTAAGACTAACCTGACATCCTCCACCATAAATCTAAACGTTAGTAATCGTGCAACAAATAAAACAACTCTTCCAAAGCTGTGATTTGTTTTTCTTCTCAAAGTTTCTTGGATAGTGATTGATGGTGGAAAGGGAAGAATTCTTGTTTGATGAGGTTTTGGGTGACGCGGGATTGTTTTGGGCTTTTAGACTCTTTCTTTGACGACGTGAAGCCATTTGAAATTCCACATAAAATCTTTGAAATAACAAAATTCTAAAACAAAAATTAAGTACTTTTAAGTACTTTATAATAAAATGTGGTGAAATTAAATACTTTTAAGCATGCTTAATTTTCAAACTAAAATTAAGCACTTTTATGGCACATATGAACCGTGTTCCATGCTACTAAAGATGATAGTTTGCAAATCATATAAATTTGAAAAGTAACTGTACTATTGAAATATCCAAAGGTGGTATATCTATGCAAGAAATTATGACCTATGTAAAATGCAATGCATAAACTTGTGGATGATATTGGTGATAGTGAAAAATAGAACAAATAGAAAAACAAATCTTTCTCAAATGTCAGTCATAAACATTTACAGTAAAATAGAGAAAGAATCTGCTAGGGACCACATAATTGCATATACCTTAAGTGTACTATAATGGAGATCATACATTACAATAGATAACTTTCCACAACTTCTTTTAAATAATTCAATTTTAATTGATTTTCCAAATCTACTTTATATTTAACATGAAATAGATAGAAATAAAATAATCTGCAACTTAGATTCATGCATAATTATAATTGTACAAAATTTATTATTAATACAAATTGCACTTCCTTGATAACAGCAGAAAAATCAAAATTAGGCGACAAACATAATTATCTTAGGTGACATTTTATCAATAATTTGTATTTCCAAAAGTGGCAGTTATATTCATTGTTCATTATTAACATTTATTTAATAAAGAAAAAGTAAGTAGAAGTAATACTTTTTGTTTTGTGACTTATACATCATAATCTAATCAACTACAAGGTTATGTAAAGCAACATAGCTAACAAATTTAATATATTTTACTAGAGAAGTACAATAAATTGTAGTAGACAAATCACATATTTAATGCCCCCTAAATGGATTAACTTACACAGTCATGCCCATTATCAAAAGACTCATGGGCCCTGGCCCACAGTATTTGAAATTTAGGAGCCCTTCTAAATCACATTTTAAATCATAATTAAGTCTATATTGAACTGATTATACTTATGTTGATACACGGGAGGGGGCTTGAAAAGGATAAAAATAGTTCCTTGAAATTGAGGTTCCAAGTGATTAAAACATTAATTCGTTCAAAAACTCCATTTGAAATTTTTGAATTCATCCATAGTACCTTCCATACATGTATAATATAGTTCTGTTTATGCCAATTTCTGGACTAAAACTGTTTGTATTTTAAGAGGAAATTTTGATCTATAAAAAGAAAAGAAAATATTAACAATTTTTTAGTAATTACAATATCTACCAAATTATTTCACCTAGATTGTGTAACATTGATTGTATTTTGGCGATTGCAATCGATCTTGAAATTCACTTACCTTGCTTAACTAATAGAGTTTTTTAAAATGTTTCCCATACCATTATTATTATGAATAAAAAAAGAATAAGGTACTATAAATAATTATTTTTTTTACAGATTATTATTTTATTATCTCGATGATTTCTAATTTTATGTGATTGAGATAAGCAAAAATCTATTGTATTATACATAGTTAGGGAACTAATTAAGTAGATTATTAGGAAATAGAGCATAAAATTTTACAAAGTTAAGAATTAAAATTTAAAAAATATTTTTATATTATTATGTTTAATTCTGATGATATGCTAATGTGGACTATTTAAAACAACTTTTTTAAAGACTCAAAATTATAGTATTTGTATCATAGTATTCAGTTAAAATCAATTTTAAAAATATACTTACCTACTTTAATATCAGTTAGATCTTGCCCAGGAAGCATACCTAATATACTAACTTTATCACATATTCCATAATTTTCATTTAAAGATCCTAATCTTAAACCAAATAATCTTTCAGAAAAAGATAGTCTACAACCAGAAATTGTCCTTGTAGCTTCAATATCTATAAAAATATCTTTAGATTGAAAATGAGTTGATGCATCCAATTGCACAGATGAATTTAAATGTGAATCACTTTTATTAGATTTCAGCATAGGGAATGAGTTACGCACTTTCTTGCCTCTATCTTTCATCCATCTTTTAATTTTTTCAGCAGCATTTAATTTAGATTTCGTTTGCTTAATATGAGATGCAGACTTGACAGCATTTGGATGATTCAAAGCATCTTCTAAGAAAGGATCCAGATCAGCATCACGTTCAATATAAAATAAACTACAATCATCTTTCAAATATTCAAACCATGGTATTTTCTCACTGAAAATGATACAAAAGTAACAATGAAATTGAAACCAAAGGATATCAATAGAGGTCATAGCATATTTCAAAACAAATTAGGAAATAATTTTAGGAAAATTTCTGTTATAACTTACAATAGTTATATACAAAATATGCAAAACTAATGCATTCCATTAAACTAATTTTTAGAATAAGTATATTTTTTCACTTTAAAAAAAATATGGAGGTTATTTACTTATATTTTAATTCAAATAGACAAACGATTTACAGCAATTTAACATTAGCAGATTTCAGAATGAATATAACTAAGTAATCCATTTTTGTCAAAACTTATATTACATTATTTTTAGAAAACTTATATAGATAAGAGATTTTAAATGTTACAATCGCAACAGCTGTGAAGAATGAAGGGGTAAAAAAGGATCATTCCTGGAAGGACACCTGAATATAATTAGAAAGTTGGGCTAAGGGTAATTGGAAGACTGGTAATACATTGAAAAATTTCCTTAAAATAGAAAATAATAAAAAAAATACAATAAAATGCCCTAAATTAGAAAAATACCCCCAAAAAGCAAATGTTTTCAAAGTCTGGGGCAAAATCATAATATTAAAGTTGATGATTACTATATATTTTTTTGAAAAGTAGTATATTTTAGGGACAGGTAAACCTTTTTTGTATAAGCATTTTTTTTGTCAGTTTCTAAAAAGGCAATTTTTTACTCCAATTCTTTTAACTGTCCAGATCCTTGGGTAATTATATTTTGAGTCTTTTCAATATGATTTTTAGAAGCTATGACTTTTTTCATTCTGTCAGTCCCTTCTTGGATAAGGGCAAAAGCAGCTTCTTTATCTCTTTTAAGCAGACACATTTCATACTGGGACTTTTCCAATTTTATATAAAGGTCAACTTTCAATTTACTATTGTAGAATTTCTCATTTTCCTCTTTTTCTATTTTCTTCTTTTTCTGGAAAAATGTTTTTCTTCTTTTAATTTTTCCAAATAATTTGAATAATGTACATGAACATTTTTTACACTCATCAACATATTTGTTGTAATAGGCACTTTTATAAAATGCAACCATAGTGCTTTATAGCACCTTTAACAATCCTCCATGATTTAACTGTTATATCACCTAATTGATTTTTTTCTTATCTTACAGCAGCATTATTTACCAAAAACCCTCTCTCAGGGTCTGCATTTCCATGAGGTAAAACTAAAGACAATTTTACTAGTTTTGCAATATTTGCAAATTTCGGCTGTCCAAAAGAATCATGGAGATTAAAAATTGAGCGCTAATAATAGTCAACTCCTGATTCTGCCAATATATCATAACTTATGAATTTTGAAAATTCAGAAATAGCCAACACATCTTAATAACTTCCACTCTTGTCTTATTTTATCTCTAAGTTCCTCTGCAATATTGACATAACTACAAATCCCAGTCACTTCATGTAAGCTGCTAGTGACACAAAACATGGTTTCTTCAGATGGAGATAGCCTTGGTGTCAATATCTCTAAATTGTTTAGCTTCTGATTACAAAATGACAAGTTTGCTTTTAAAAATTTAGTTGTTTAAATTAAACTTGCCCTAACACCCAATACGAATTTCTTTTTATCTTTGAGATTTATTAGAAATTTTTTAGTTTTCATACCAATTTCAATATCTTTTAAAGGCTTCCATGAGACACTGCTCTTTAAATCAATTTTATCTAGGTCATAACCATAATTAAAACTAATCCAATCATCTTGAAGCTGAAGCATGACATTTCTGATCAAATTATTTGTGTCTGTGTACAGATGATATATTTGAGGTGCTTTACTTTGAAAAATTGAAGAAAATTTCTCAAAATATTTGTGAGTAAATGAAATAAATGATAAATAACAAGGTGTCAGTTCTTCCTTTAAGTAGTTGTGAATTCTCTTATACCTTGCTGAGTTACAAAGTTATTTTCAAAAGATTTTTGAGATGGTAAGTAATTTAAAAAATATTCAGAAATATTTGGCCATTGCTTCAGAAGTCTTTCTGAAACAGGTCCAACAGTTAGTCACCTATTGCTTACATGATGTAATGCAAATTGCACTGTTCCATCTGTAATATTTTGCACCGATTTGAAGTCTTCTCTTCACGCAGCACTGTGTTTAAAAAAGTAATGGAGACCAGTAGCAAATTTATCGAACTCAAACTGCAAAGCATTTAATAATTACTTAAATGAATTGCTGATAACATGCAAATTACAAAATTCCAATTCCAGAGTTTCTCTTCTGCACTCCTTTTTATATCAATGAGTTTGTGTACCAGTGATTTATTAACATTTGGAATGCCCATTGATATGCACAAAATTCTCTCTAATGAAATATTAAATGAAGAAAATGGATCTAATAGCTCTCTCAGCAATATATTGGCAGCTGTATGCTCCTCCCCCAAAAAATGCTTGTCAAATACAGACAAGAAACAGAACTGATTTCACAAGACCAATATCTAATGTAAATATCTAATTGGTGCTTCACTTGAGAATTTGTTGTCTCATCAAATACCGAAGTTACTTTTCCTTCACTATAAAATATATCTTTTTCCAAATCCTCATCAAAATAAGGTGCAAGTCCGTGAGATATGTTAATAAGCAGTTTTTTTATCTTTCATTTACATCCTTGCTGTAATAGAAGAATTGGGAAACATTTCCTTAAAAAGGTTAATAGTTTCTGAGCAGAACTTAAATGATATATTGCTTTGAGAAACCTTCATAGCCCAAAGAGCTTCTGCTTTGTGATAAAAAATTGACCTTGTTCGCTGGTTCCTTTGATTTCACCACCTTTAAATGCATCGATAATTGATTGATTTCGAAATCGATCTTGAAATTTCTGATTATGTTTTTACCATTATGATGACATTTTATTTGTGCAAAGCCACTATTTGAAATGTCAAACATTACTGTGCATAATAAATATCGAGCAGAAAAAACTGAAGAAGTTCCAAAACACCATTTTTTTAAAACAACTTCATCAAGTTCTTTAGTAAGCCAATAAATATTAAATTTAGTTTTACCTCCAGGCATTTTGTACCATTATGCAATAGCGAAAAATGTAACTGGAAAGATATTTAGTCATATAAGCACAGATAGAAATGTCCATCAACAAAATACAAGAACGATAAAATGCAGATACGGCAGTGCACTCTAACCAAATGCTTATAACACATAGAAAATTATTCCAAGCAAAAGTAAAGAAATAATTCAAGGAGTCCAATAATCTATCTCCCCCCACCCCGTACCCACTTCCCTCCAACATCCAACACATTAATCAAACTCACCAATAAAAGAAAATAAACCCTAGCTCTCCCCACCAGTATCAATACATAAGGCGTCACACTACATCTCCCTTCATGGGGGGATCTATTTCTAGAATACGATCGGCCACACTAGTAAAACTGAAAGTAAACATTTATCGCCTGGACTAGTTATAAAACAAATTGAAAAATCTGTGTGGAAACATTCTCTGCACTTATCAAAATATACGCTTGATCTCAACTAATTACATTTTTTTTTTTTTAGAAAACTAATGAAAATTTTAGGAATATGAATAATATTTTAAGAAATTAAGAAACACACAAAAAAATAAGGAATTTTAGGAAAAATACAATCCCTGTATCAATATAGCTATATATTACAGTTCTTCACTAATAATAATATTATATAAAAAATATATGTGTATTTGAATCTGAATTTAAAGTACCATACGTTTCAGCCTTATAATCTATGGATTATATTATTTTTTATGGTTCATTTCATATTACAGAAAAATGAGTACAATCTGATAGTCTTTCTGTAGCATAAAAAATAGCTCTTTAAAGAGCTCTACCTGCAGATAACAAATGTTATCAAATAGATAGCAATTTAGCAAGCTTCAACTTCTCCAAAATTCTGACCAATATAATCAGTGAGAGTGTTTGGATTCATTTTAAGTTATTTAGATACTATTTTGACAGGTTTTGGAGTTAGATATGTTTGAAAATTGACTACCTGCCCCCCCTCCCTTTTTCTACTTGTAATTCTAACACTTGCACAAATATGAATATAGCACAATATTTTAATGTGGTAGTGGCTAACTTTTTTTTAGAAAAGATGCCCTGATTTAAGCTATAACTAATCTAAATTAAATAAAGTTAGCAATATTCTGAAATGTTTTATGAAATGATATAGTAGTGCCCTTGCTAGACCAAAGTCTCTGAAATTGTGAAAAGTGCTCACAGAAAGAACAAGAAATCAATTAAAACTGAAATGTTTTTTAAAATACTGATTTCAGGTATGTTGCCCACTTAAATGCTCTTCGTATCAATTTTCGGAGCAGGCAAACCTCAATCTGGGAGTGACATGGAATGCTTCGGAGCAGGCATAAACCTCATTATTGGAGTAGCATGAAATGCTTCAGAGCATAAATTTAAAAACATTAGAAGCAGTAAATTATATTTTATTTATGTGCCAAATACAATTAAAAACTTTCTAAGATTATAGACCCTTCAAATCAATATTTTTCAATAAAAAAAATTAAAATATAATATCTAAGTTTTCCCAAGTAACAAAAGGGAGTGCAAGTATAATTTGCAACGATAATTATTCTTTCTGCTTCCGAAAATCATAAAATAGAATATATTTTTTATAAATTTATAAATTAGTGTAATGAAAACTTGTTTCGAATTGTTGCCCGGCCACACATACTGCTACCGTTAACCTTAGGGTCGGTCGTGTGGTCTGGGTCTTCAACACTTTATACCTACTACCCTTAGAAGGGTTTTAAAAAAAAACAGATTTTAATGACATTTTTTAAGATGGGAAAAGTTTGAAGAAAGAAAGAATATTAATTAAGAATGAATTTATTACTTATATTTTATCTATTATTTAATACATTATTGAATAAAAAATATACTGTAAAATTAACAATATAATAAAAACAAATTTATCACTTTAAAATCTGAAATTTTTAAAGCAGAGAAAAATGCCTTTAGATTCACAACACAGAAAGGTAATGTTTCATTAAGAGTAAAATGGAAAAACTCAACAAAAACTGAACATAAAACCATGGCAGAAAAGATTACAATCGGACAAGATGAGATGAAAGGAGCAATGAAAGCCAGACAAGAAATCATAAAAGAAGAAATGAAAGATGAAAAAGAAGTGATCAAAGAAGAAATAAAAGCTGGATGAGAAACAATGAAAGAAGAGATTAAAGCTGTGAAAGAAGATATTAAAGAAGAAATTAAAGTAATACAAGGCGAGATGAAGGAAAAAATGAAATATGTTTAAGCTGAGATGAAAGAAGAAATCAAAACTATAAAAGGATATGAGAGCCAAACCAGAAAAGATCATAGAAGAGGTGAAAGAGGACACAAGAGCAGTACAGAAATTAAGTGATGTGAATGAAACTGAGAAGCTCAAAGAGAGAATAATGGCTGTAGAGTGAAAATCCACAGTTGACAATACAGATTTTTGAATGCCATCACTATACAAAGTAAAATCTCCTACATATGACAGTCAAAGCATTTGAATGAATTTTCAAGCGTATTCGATATTATAGTACAAGCGAATGATTGACACAAAAAGATACAAGCCTGTCAACTTGCTGCATCCCCTCAAGGTCCTACGGCTGATGTTTCACAGATGCTCCTGATAGAAAACATCTGAACTTTAAAGTTCTGGTGAATGTCTGGAACTCCGCTATAGGGAGAATAATCTGAAAGACATGAGCAGAATTCAATTGAAATTTCGCCACCAAAAGTCCGAAGAGTATATAGCTGGTGTCTGATATTGAAAGACTTTCATAGCTATCCTTTGCCTACAGCCCCATAGTCATCTGGCTAATTTGCAAAAGGACTGGTGTGCTGGACCTGTGGAGAAAGAGGCCATATAAAGAGAAGATATCCACTCTCTGAGCACGAGGAGAAAAAGGCATTAGCTTTTGAAAAGCTGCATGAGAAACCAGTCAGTGGTCATCAGATAGGATGGATGTTACAGGGTGAAGAAAATATCTCAACCAAAAATGCTGCTAGGTCAGGATCTATGACTAGTGTAATTCAGGGTTCAAAAAATCTATTGCTTGATATGCCCAGAGCATATAAATATTCTAACCGGGCATGTATTAATTTTCATTACATGCCCAACCAGGCATGTAATAAAATAAATCATTCGGCATTGAAAAGATTAGGCTGACCATTAGCCGAAAGAGAATAACCAGCACTTTACTAGAATGACTTCCGTTCAACATTTAAAGCCACACAAGAGAAGAAGATATAAAAGAAAAGTCTTAAATTATTCAGAGATGGGGTATGAATGGCTTTCTCTGCACGATAATTGATAACTGTAGGGAGAAAACCAAGTTTCGCAGCTCAAGGAGATCGACAGTGACGTCACTAACAGAAACAAACAGTACCTCTGGCACAGTGTCAAAGCAGCTCCAATCTGGTCATCCTCTCTCTCTTTTTCACTCATTCTTTTGCACTTGATTCCTCGAATCAGGTAGATTTACGGGCGTGCATGTGTCTCGATAAATGAACAAACACATTTTTTTTCTTTTCGAAAGCTGTGGTATTTGGGAATCATGCATTAGGATTATTCACTGTTGCAAATGGATATACGAAACTTTTTTCTGGGAATCTCAGGTACTGTCTCTTCCCCCCCCCCTCCCCCCCCCCCCAAAAAAAAGAGGAAGCTAGCAATTGTGTACAGAATCATCGGAAACTAAAAGCAATAAATAAAAGGAAATATGAATATGAAAAACATCGGAAATGTTTGGTTTGGGATGAATGGAGAAAAGAATATACCTGGCTTAGCTGTAATGAGGATCGGACCAAAATATGGTATAAAGTATGCCTCAATTTTCCAAAGATTGCTGATGTTTTCAAGCTCTTACTTCAAAATACCTGGAGTTGTAGGTGATGCCATAGGAACTACTTCTGTAAGAGCACGCAACAAAACAAAAACCATGTTTTGTGCATGCAAGCTAAACTAGCCACGGACAATCCGAAAGAAAGTCCAATAAATAAATGTTTAATAAATCTTACTGAGGAGCAGCACAAGAAGATGACCATTCTTTTTAACACAGTACATTTTTGTGATAAAGAGGAATTGGCTTTCATGAAATTTGAGAAATTGTGTAAGCTCAAACTTAAAAATGGAATTGTAGGTAGTGGCAACTATTTACATAACAAAGGTGGGCATATGTTTATTCATCATATTGCACAAGTACTGAGAGG
The DNA here is from genome assembly GCA_951213105.1 of Amaurobius ferox. Taxonomy (NCBI): domain Eukaryota; kingdom Metazoa; phylum Arthropoda; class Arachnida; order Araneae; family Amaurobiidae; genus Amaurobius; species Amaurobius ferox. The sequence continues at coordinate 97,691,614 of OX578141.1, read as the reverse complement.
TCAATTTACTGAAGAACTGGTTACAGTACAATATTTCTATGTATTGCAGATGACAGCACAGATTGTAGTACTACTGAAGAAAACATAGTTTATGTTCAGTATGTTTTATCTGGTAATCCTGTTACTAAATCTGTGAATTTGGTGGAGTTAGAGCATGCTGATGCACCTGGAGTTCTTAGTGCTATAACAAAAATTCTGGATGAAGTTCATCTAAATGAAAACATAAGACTGGAGAAACTTGTTGGGATTAATTTGGATGGTGTGTCCATAAACATGGGACGTTATGCTAGCCTTACTGCACTATTGAAGGAAGATATCCCACACATTATGGCTATTCACTGCATTGCCCACAATCTGGAGCTTGCTGTTATGGATGCGGTGAAAAATAGGTATATTAAAGGAGTTTTTGAATTGACTATCAAAAGCGTGACAAAGTTTTACAGTAGATATCCAAAGCAATGTAGACAACTTACTGTCATAAGTAATTTTTTGGAAGTTGCTTCGGTGCAGATGGGCAGTGTATCTCAAATACGGTGGCTATCCAGCCAGCAACATGCTCTATCAGCCTTGTAAAAGAATTTGACGATGATAGACATGCATTTTGAAAATGTTGCTGCAGATAAAGATAGTGCAAAGTCAGTAAAGGTAAGGGGTTACGTGAAAGAAATTCACCGTGTTCGATTTGTTATAACATTGCATTACTGGCTTGATGTTCTTGAAATCCTAGCAGCTGGTTCAAAGAAATTCCAAGCAGATGAATGTACTTTGTTAGACATTTGTAGTGCTCTGGAGAATGCATGCCTTAAGTTGGAAAGCTTAAAGTACACCACTGGACGGTATTTGAAATCTTTTCAAGGTGCATTTAAAGGTTCCTTCTTTCATGGCATAAAACTGAGTGGGAAAGATAATGCCGAATCCCTTGATCTCATCAGCGATGTGATGGATAGTGTCGCCAGCAGATTTGAAATGCCGCAACAAAAACCATTATCGCACTTCCAAGTTTTTAATTTTCATGTATGGCCAATTAACAATATTCAGTCATTATCAACTTATCATAATGAAGAAATTGTTCAACTATGTGAATATTTTAGTGCAGTTCTCGACAACCAGGAAGTCAGACTGGCTCAACTAGAATGGTCAACTTTTAAGTTAAATATAAGAAGCATGAGTACAATTGCATCAACATGCCTCTTCACTGTGTATATATACCTTCTTAAAACTAAATCAAAAGACATGACCAACATCCTTTTATTGGTAGAAATTATGTTTTGCTTTTCTCACAGTACCTCTGGCATGTGAAAGAGGCTTCAGTTGTATGAACCGTATAAAGACCTCTCTGTGTTCTTGCCTCTTGACTGATACTATGAATCCCTTGATGCAGATAAGTATTGATGGCCCTGACTACCGTAATTATAATGCATCACTAGCCATCGAACATTGGTAGTCAGCTGCTAAAGGTACAAGGCATATTAGTGGAAATGCTCTTTAATTGTGTGATGCCATAGGATGTAGCGATTGATATTTTGTACATGAAATTAAATTACATTTTTGTCCTCAATAATTGACAATATTAAAAGTAATTCATTTCTCATTTTTGATATATTTACTTTATTAAAAGTGACTGATTTTCTATTTTTAATATTAAATTTTCTACTTTTAATATTATATGATATTTAATATATTTAATTTCATGGGTTCCAGGGCTATCAGCAATGAAAAATACCCCCCATAAAAATGCTGTCCATGTAAAATTATAGCTTAGGCATCAACTTTTTTTGGACGGCATGTAGAAATTTTCTGATTTTTCTAACCCTGGTGTGATTTCATATTTGGATAGTCACGTGACGCTCCTTCACTGCCTGTTGAACTATGTACAGGATCTGCAGACATGGTTGGAGGAGGTTTATTTTTTCGCTAATGAATGGATCAACATTGCTATCCATAAAATGAAGACCTGGTACAATGTCAAATCTAATAGAGGGTGATTCCAGAAGGTGACAAAGTGTTGCTGTACAACCCTCGGCAACGACCAGGATTTTCGCTGAAACTACAACACAACTGGGAAGGCCCTTATATCATAATGAAGAGAATAAACAATGCTATTTATTAAATTCAGAAATCATATTCAACCAGGCCAAATGTTGTCCATATTGACAGATTAGCCCTATATTACAGACCACAGTAGGTTGATACTGACAGGTAATGTGGCAGATACATATTCAGTTTCATATATATAAAAATTCTAGATAGTACTTAATAAAAGTGACCATGGAATTTACTGAAAGAAAGAAAATCTACATGGTCATAGTTTTGCAAGTCATCAGTATTAGGATTCCAGTACTGGGTAAAATGAAAACTTTTCTTTCGATTTCTTTTTCCAAAGGAAAACATTTACTTTATAATATTTTCTATTTTAAAACACAAAGGTTTCCTAATCAAGAAATCTTATAGAAGAAATTTATTACACAATCGGAAATACAGAAATGCGACACATCATGCTTTTCTTTGGTCCACCGCAATGCTGATACAGCAGTCCTCTGACCTTCTGACAGAAAAGTTCAAATACAGGTGTAGATTGCAGTTAAATACATAATGCAAAATATTTTAATACAATAAATGAGATAAAAAGTTAAATATTTGTTTATCCCACGGTGCATTTAAATTAAAGTAAGCTTGTACTTTAAAAAATATATAGTTTTGAAACCATAGCTACCAAAGAATATCTTATAAAATAATATCTGCACAATTCTTTGTCAAAGAACATGTGATGCATAAATTAGATGTTGTTTATGAAGTTAAATTATGCAAAATATTCTAAAAAATAACTAAACTTATATTTAATACTCATATGATTTCATTATAATCATAGAAGGAAGGTTTGAACCATGGGTCAAGTCTCCCTCAATAGTGATTTTGGTTTTGATTTCAAAGGATTTAAATCAGGTATTGATTTAAAAAATAATAAAATACCTAGTAGTTTTGTAGCTAAGGTTCTGAAAATCCAATCTAGTTTGACAACAGACTAAGAACAACTATCAAATTTTGATGAGTAATACCTTGCATCTGCAGAATGCTTCCATCTGTTGGAAGATTTAAAAAGCTTGAAATAAAAGAAAAAATTATGATGGATCAACCCTCCCCAGTCTCCCCTACTAATAGAATTATTTAATAAACTAAATATCTGATATTTAAACAAAGTATGTTGTTGATATCTAGAATACAGAGTACAGCTTTAGTATAAGTAATTTGCATTTGGTGAGATTTTCGGTGCAATAAATGACACGATGTGGAAATCTGGGTACAATGTATAGCCATATTGTAAATAACTGCGCTACATTGTAAAAGCAAAGAATATGCATATAGGAACATGTATTTGGTTTTGATCTGAAACAGTTCATTTCAACTACATTCTTTGTAGAGTGAAAATTTAAATTTTCTGAATTTCATGTTGTTGGACATACGCCTGTGCTTTATGAGCCACGGAACACCTGTTATGCAAATGGCTGTTGCTACGTGTGACCTCCAACAGCCAGCGGGACCATGATTCTGTAATCTTTTTTAGCAGGCAAGCATAGTGACGAAAGCCCGTCAAGCAGATGTAGATCAATGCTTGAATTGCTATGGATCAACTGTTGCACAAACGGATGTTTCCACATTGCAGCCTTCAACAGGGAATGGTAATTTCTACATTATTTTATCCACTTTTACAGTGTTGACATGTGCCATCGTTTCTGCATGATATTTATGTTTTTTTATGCATTTTTGAATTTTACTTATATTTTTCAATTATTTACATACTAAGTCTAATATGGTGTTCATAATCACTTTTCAAACACCATCTTCCTTGGCGACATTTTTGCTCACCAAAAAAATGATGGATTATGCCAAAATTCTGTATACTAAAGCTATTCCAAATACAGAAACAGGTACGTTTATCACTTGAATGAAATAAAGATGTTATTGCATAAAATATGAACATATGAATTTAGCGAGTACAAAATTAACGTAAATTTTAAACCACAACTGTATAAGAACAAGTCAACCAGAAAATTCAATTCAATAATTATTTAATGTACTTACACATCGGAAATGGAATCTAGTGATGAACTGCAAGATTCGGATGATTCAGAACCATCAGCTATATTTAAAATTCTTAAATTATTTTCGCAGTCCTCAACCATGTGCTCTTCCATAATTTAAAATACTAAAATAAAAAACAAAAGTTAAAGTACATCCCACAGAATATGCATTAGTATCTGGTACATCCAAAGAAGGATGGACGATTTATCAAAATGCAGTAATATAATAAACATTCAGCTTGAAAAATGCAAATTAAACGTACCGAAGCCTTTGTTATTTATGATTTCAGATTACTATAAATTATCGTAATAATTATTGGAATATCATAATAAAATTTACCAAAGACCTCACGTTTACTGACATTTCAAAATTAGCGATGAAAACAATGAGTTATTTTTATAATTAACAAAACATTTTATCGAGGTTTTTAAAATACGAACAGTTACTATGGAGACAATAAACATTAAACATCTACTGTGGCTAGATACCCACCCATATGCACCTATTATAATAGACCAGGTAGAAAGAGTGGTCTCTCCCTCCAATCAGAGGTCGTTCTGGTGTCAAGTGACATTTTCTTTGTTTCCGATGGGGTTGCTATAAGAAAATATCGCCAAAGACAAGCAGCGCAAAGCATTCCATTCCATTCGCATTCTGGTCTCGTCAGTTGTCGCATGAACTTGCTTTATGGTGGACAAAATATATCTAGGAAACCATATTATCACATGAGCTGTGATATATTTAGGTACGTAAACTACTTAAATTATTACTGTGTATGTACGGAAGAACATTTATGTAGCATTTTGTTTCACTTATCATAATTTAATATTTAAATTTTGAGTTTCATTGGGGGGGGGGGAGAACCATCGTCCAATCCCTCCTTATCTGAATACAAGTTTTCAAATTCTTTAAAAATGTATAAAATTACATTTTTAACTAATGTTAAAGGAGTATTTCTTGAAATTTTTTATTGAAAAAGCCACTCACCCATGAACCCTCAGCAAAAAGTAGAAGTTGACAGTGGCATAAATTTAAAATTGTTCTTTAGTATGTTATTTAAGTTTCATTTCAGTTGTATTTTATGTTTCGTACAAAATGTAACAAAAGTTGTGTACAAAAATGCCGTACTTATTTATGTAGTTTACGTAGTATATGATTTTTTCAGAGTTGCAAAATAACAATTGCATTTCAATTGTAATATAATACATGCATCATTTTGAAAATGAAAGAGGGAATTGGGACCTATTTTTGTTATAAATGGGTATAGCAGCCGAAAAAAAAAGTTTCCAGAATTATACTATCCATCCGATATTCGGCGAAACATAATGATGCCTTACATGACCATTATTTAGGGCCGAGAATTCAGAACGAAATTCTAAACATAATGTTCCTAAAAATCCATAAATATTTGTGGCAGTTATCATGTATACACAAGAAATCAGACATCACGCTAAAAATTGTCAAAAAGTGTTCAGGAGGTCCTAAAACATATTGGTATCAAAATCAAAAATTTTCGTGATTAATATAAGGAACCAAATGCAATTATTTTGATTATTTGCTTTTAGAGATATTGCGATCTTTGTATAAAAGTAAAATATCCAATATCTTAAGAATAGTTCGCATTAATTGTTAAACAATGGTGTTCATTTATTTTAGCATTATTTTTAAGGTCTATATGTAATAGAAATGATCATTAGAAAACGAGTTAGACTTAAAGAAAGCTTTAATCAACTAGAATGATGCATGACAAAATGGCAAAGCAGTATCGCACGCTAGTAGTTGGAACATCAAAACATAGTAGTGTTGCCATTCTTCAAGTACCTAAAGTTAGTGTTGCCAAAACAAGAACATAATATCACATTCACCCCTCCCATAGTGTTAGTCAATCACATAGTCGGCTAAATAGGAAGGCAGGCGTTTCGGTCTGCTGGGACGAAGTGTAGTAGGATCCTGGGACCTCTCCCCAGTATTCTTACAGAAGTTCTCTGATGAGGAGGCTGGACTGCTAGGATATGGTGGTACACTGTCTTGAGCTTCATCTTCTGTCATATTTTTGAGACTCACCGGTGGGGTTTTTGTATGTGCGTTAGACAATTCAGAATTCAGAATATCAGAAGAAGGCAGATGGCTGCTACAGCTGTCTCCGTCGTCATTGATAGGTAAAGGAGTTTCCCCTCTTGGAGCTAAGTGCCGTATAGAGACACTGGTTTCACGTCCGTCTGGGAGTCTAACATAAGCATAGTCTGGGTTTGCTTCAATGAGTTCTACTTCCTGCACAATAGGCTCATACTTATTAGCTCGTGTGTTGTTCCTCATTAGCACTGGACCTGGATGGGTAAGCCAAGTAGGTATGGAGTAACCATTGTAGGATCTTCTAATGTGGGAGAACATTCGTTCATGAGGTGTAGCATTTGTGGAGGTGCATAGTAGGGAGCGAATCGAATGTAAGGCAGGTTGTAAAACATTTTCCCACTGTTCAATTGCCATGTTTTTTGATTTTAGTGCCAGCTGGATAGTTTTCCATACGATTCCATTGTATCTTTCGACTTGGCCGTTTCCTTGCGGATTGTAAGCAGTCGTCCTGCTAGTCGCTATCCCAAGTGGAGTGAGAAAAGATTTTAACTCACGGGACATAAAAGATGAACCTCTATCAGAATGTATATAAGCCGGCATTCCAAAAATTGAGAAGATGTTTTGCAAGTGAGTTATAATGGTAGACGCCGAGATATCAGAACAGGGAATTGCAAAGGGGAATCTCGAAAACTCATCTACTACAGTCAGGAGGAAGCGGTTCCTGGAAACTGTTGGTAAAGGTCCTTTGAAATCCAGATTTAATCTTTCAAAAGCAGCAGTTGCTTTGATTAATTTTCCATCATTTTTACAGAATCGTGGCTTGACTTCGTTGCAACAGGGGCAAGCGTTTATGACCCTCTTAATGTCGTCCAAAGAGAAGGCTAAATTTTTAGATCTGATCCAATGATACATTCGGGTGATTCCCGGATGACACAATGCCTCATGTAATTCTCTTATATTCACTCCTGGGCTGGTAGCCGCCGTTATTCTTGATAGAGTATCCGCAGTTGCATTTCTGTTTCCAGGTCGGTAGATAATATCAAATTTGAAGCAGGTAAGTTCCAATCTCCAACGCATGATTTTCTCATTTTTAATTTTACTGTTATGACACTGATCAAACATGAATGTGACTGATCTTTGGTCAGTAAAAACTTCAAAATGTCTACCAATTAAGTAATGTCGCCAATTCCGTAGGGATTCAACAATTGCATAGGCCTCCTTTTCAATCGAGGAATGCTTCTGCTCAGATGCGTTCAGAGTTCTTGAGAAGAATGCCACAGGACGTTCAGCTTGACTCAAGGAAGCCCCTATAGCAAACTCAGAGGCGTCTGTTTCCACTCTAAAGGGTATGTTGTCCTCAATAGCAAACAAGGAGGCATTAGCTATATCGGTCCTTAATGAGTCAAAAGCCTTCACAGCAACTTCCGGAAGAGGAAAGGGACCCTTAGCCAAGAGAGGGCGAATCTTCTCAGAGAATGTGGGAATCCAACGACAATAATGGGCAAACATGCCCAGCGCACGTTGTAGAGACGCTGTGTCTTTAGGAATAGGTAAGTTCAACAGTGGAGCCAGTCTGTCGGGGTCAGGTTTTATAGTTTTGTTCTCGATAAAGTATCCTAGTAGTTTGATCGATTTAGTAGAAAAAACACACTTCTCATCATTCAGTGTTAAGTTGTATTTCTTAGCAGTAATCATGAATTTTTCCAAGTTGCAGTCATGCTCTCTTTGATTTTTCCCACATACCGTTACATCATCAAGATATGGAAAAGTGCCTTCTAAACCTTCATCCTTAATTATTTTATCAATGATTCTCTGGAAGCATGCTACCCCATTAGTCACACCGAAAGGGACACGTAGAAAATGGTACAGTTTACCTTCAGCTTCAAAAGCTGTGTAATGTTTTTCAGATTCTAATATGGGTACCTGATGATAGGCACTTTTGAGATCAATAGTACTAAATATTTCATATTTAGACACTTGTGAAATTAATTCTTCAATTCTGGGAAGAGGATAAGCATCAAGCATCGTGAATCTATTAATTGTCTGTGAATAATCGACAACCATTCTGGGCTTGTGGTGTTCTCCTTTCACGACAAATGCTTGTGCACGCCAAGGTGAATTACTGGGTTCGATTACACCTTCTTCTAGTAGTCTGTTTACGTTCGCAGCTATAAATAGTCTATCTTCTTCCGTTTGACGCCTTGACTTCGTGATCACTGGTCTACAGTCAGGGGTTAAGTTAGCAAACAGTGAGACAGAGGGGACTTGAGCAATTGCCAATGAGCAGATTTTCAGAGGTGGTCTGTCACCGTTGAAATCAATCTCAACTGAAGAATGATTTTTTAGTAAGTCATGGCCGATCAGAAAATCTGCACAAAGGTTTTTCATGATTAACACCTCTACGTTTGTATATGAATGAGTTTGTAATTTTACCGTTATCATGGAACAGCCAGTAATGTCCGAGCTTAAGGAAGAGTTAGCCATAGTTATTCTACCGAAGTATGGCTTCACTAGTATTCGACACTTTTTTACCAGAGATTGGTTTAGAAAACTGAGTGAGCTGCCAGTATCGATCAGAGCATTTAGCTCTATTCCATTTATATCCACTTTAGTAATAGATTTTTGGAGACAACTGGGGATAATTGATGCTGATGCTAAAGTATGAACTGATGCCGTAGAATTGTTCGGGGGGCGCGACAGTCTAGACTTGCAAACTCTCTGGTAATGACCTTTCTTTCCACACCCTCTACATAGTGCGTCCTTGGCCGGGCAGACGTTTCGAACATGGCGGTCATTCCCACAAAAAAAGCATTTTCCGGTGCGGGCTGGTATAGCTGCAGTTGCGTGAGTCTCCTCGGGTTTTTCGTCTTTCTGCTCCATAGCAGCCACAGGTACCGAATTCGAATTTGCAGAATATGAAGCGGAGTGATGTTCTGCCAGTTCTAATGCCCTAGCCTGGTCGAATGCATTATCCAACGTAATTGTAGTGTTCTCCAACAGGCGTTCTCGAATTCGAGTGCTCCTTAAACCCCGGATGAATGCGTCTCTAATATACTCATTTTTGTATTGTTCAGCCGTAACAGATTTGAAATTACAATCTTTGCTCATTTGTTTAAGTATCTGTAGATATTCACTCACAGACTCTCCCGATTGTTGAGTTCTCGAAGCCACGCAGTGTCTGGCGAATATTTCGTTTCGTTTAGTAACGTAAATAGAATCCAGGGCAGTAATAGCCGTATTGTAGTTTTCTGCTTCGTTGATATGCTGATAAACACCCGCCGACACGTAATTACACAAGAGATGAAGCTTATTTTCCTCAGTCGAATGCTGAACTTCGCCCAGGAAATTTGAAAATGTCCGTTTCCAATGTTTCCATTTTGCTTCAGCTCCTACGCACGTTGGATCCACGTCGAATCTCTCTGGCTTGAGAAGTCGTTCCATCTCATGTGAATTTAGATCCAAGAAATCTAGTTGATTAAATTGTAATAGAAATGATCATTAGAAAACGAGTTAGACTTAAAGAAAGCTTTAATCAACTAGAATGATGCATGACAAAATGGCAAAGCAGTATCGCACGCTAGTAGTTGGAACATCAAAACATAGTAGTGTTGCCATTCTTCAAGTACCTAAAGTTAGTGTTGCCAAAACAAGAACATAATATCACACTATACCTTATCACATATTTACTTTCTCCTATACTGCAGAATATAGTATAGAGAAAGTATTGTTTTCGTGAAAATGTTCGATTTCGAGATTTTTACGCCAATATGTTTTTTAAGGTGCCCTATCACTTACTTTCTCATACTATAGAATCTAGTATAGAGAAAGTATTGTTTTCACGAAATTTTTCAATTTCGAGGTGTTTATTCTAATATATGTTTTAGCACTTCCTGAGCACTCTTTCACTATTTTTAGATAGAGTGATGTCCGTTTGTCTGTCGTCGATTTCTTATGTACACAGTAGCTGACGCAAATATTAATTGGTTTTCATGAAACCATCTTTGTCAATGAAAAATCTAAAACTACATAGAATTTCTTGAAATTCGATCGAAATCTTCGAAATTTGATGTTTTTTTAACATGGGAGTATAGGACAAAATTTCACATAATCATGCATAAAACGGGTTATTTATGGCTTAATGAAACTTAATAGTTTCAATTAATCATTGTAGTGGGAAATAGCTGGGATACAATTTCTGTGTTCGTGACGTCATTACTGCCTTTAGGAGAGGGGAGTTGTCCTTTCAAATGAAGGGTATAATGAGTTATAATTGCGATCTTTTGCACCACCAATACAGATTTTTAATTTTTTTTTTCTTATAAAATTTGAAAAATAAAAAACACAAGTTACTTAAAAATGGATTCTGGTATGAGAAAGTCAAGTGGATCCACACTCCAATTAATTTTTATAGGAGTAACTGGATAAATGTGTAAACAGGGGTTACAAACTGTAAACAACAGAAAATTGTACATATGCTTTAGGCATTTAAAAATTTTGAAATTTTTTAAAGAATTTTGAATTACAATTCCGTAGCGAGTGTGGTATTTCTATTAGATGCTGCTGGTTTAAGTCAGCAATTTTTTTTGTCAAACTCGACCCGCGCATGGCTCTCATAAAATCTGTGACATAATAGAAGAAGTCTGTAGCGGAACATCAAAGCTTCGGGGCAGCGGGGAAATTCGGTATAGAACTACTTCAAGTCTACCTGCACAGACAATGGCTCGACGAGATTTATTTTAATTCGATTTAGTTTAAAAGCAATGAATATTTAAAGTAAATGATCCGTTGAAATTCCGACTTCAAAATCAGTTTTATTCTCGGCAGATGATAAAAGGCGGTCCATTTTATCCATCGTAACTTAGCTTCCAAGAACAGAACACGTGGTTTGCGAACGACATCACAACCTTTTATCTAGACGAGTGTTATTTTATTTGTTTCTTTTTCCATTTATGAATTTAAAAGATAAATTTTCATCTTTTGAAATTAATTATTACAATATTATAAGTGAAAATTTAACTTTACTTCAATAAAAACTCGCTGATAACAATTATTTTTTAACACATAGTCTGCCAAATTCGAAAAAAAAGAAGAAACTGACCCTTTCGAGGCCACATATTTTTATTATTGATTTTTGAAAATGCACCAAACATCAGTTTTTGACGGATATTTGAATATGGAAAACGCACCAAACATCAGTTTTTGACGGATATTTGAATATAGAAAATGATTTCTTCGATTTACGTCCGTGAGTTACGTTATACCAAAAATCAGTTTTCAAAGAAAAAGCTGGATCCAGTAGGCCACGCAGAAAGTGTCTGCATTTAAACATTATTACATCTATATAATAAAAGGCAATGTCTGTCTGTGTGTCTTATGGTGTTATTACACAGGGCAATTTTTATTGCCGAACTTCGGCAATTTCGCCCCTCAATCATACTTTAGGCTCCTCCTCTTTAACAGGTCCCTTCTCTCTAATGTCGCCGATTTCATTTCAGAAAGCATTCTTTGGTGTGTGTTTCGTATAATTTGAATCTTTTATATCCTAAAGGTGTCTGTAATTTGGTAAAAGTTCTATTATTATTTTTACATCTCCAGACTTTAGCAATTCCTCCCGGCAATGATACTGTAAGCCCCTACTTTTTAACAGGCCCTTCCTGTTTAGTGCCGTCGATTTCAGGAAGCATTCTTTAGTGTGTTTTTTCGTATAATTTGAATATTTTATATCCCACAGCTGTCTGTAATTTGGTTGAAGTTCTATTATTTTTTCCATCACCATATTCTAACGTAATTGAGCTGCTTCGACGACGACGTGTTTGAATTACAGTCGCCATCGCCGTCTGGAATGCAAATGAAGAGAGGAAAGGTGGAGCATAGTGACGTCCAATTTTATCGTCCTCTGATTGGTTCGCCGCTCAGAAATTGAGCATTTTTTATTGCCGAGTACGAACGAATTGCGGCAATTCGGCGGCAAGATTTCTTCCCAATAAAATGTATGGTGTTGCTGAAAAATTGCTGGAAGGAATTGCTCCGTGTAATAACACCATTATACACTATAGGCTCAGCGATCGCGCGTCGCAGAGCTACGAAATTTGGCAATCGGAGACCCGGGAGAGAGGGAAGATAACACGTGAAAACCGATTTTTAAAAGTTGAATTATTTTTTTTGTTATTTAATGTTTAATGCAATTTCGACCGTTTTTCCCCTTTTTTCTCCACCGTCCAGACGTCGTAGAAAAAACAAATCACACGATCAGAAAGAGCAGACAATTGCAAGTAAAACGAAAATTTCAAATCTCAGGGACAAATTCTAATATTTTTTAAAGATTTTAAAACAAAAGTCACTTTCGACTAAAAAAAAACGAACGTTCGTTTTTAAATCCTCGCGTCGGGAAAAGTACCAACAATTTCGACTAATAATTTACATTTTTAGAAAGCTCAAAGATCAGGCTTTCTTACAAGCCCAATCTGGTTAAGAAATAAGAAAAAGTAGCCGCACGATTCGGATTTTAAGAAAGCAATGATTTACAATTTCTCGGCCAAACCGCGAAAGCAGGGATCGATTATTCACCCACATGCGCGCGCAGACGCACGGTGTGTCTATGGTAGAGGGAGATGGGCGAGGTTATGACGTCACGGTTCTGACGAGGTTGCGTCAGATACGTATAGCGAAATCGAATGGAACATTCGATATTTGTGCCTGCCAAATAATGAATGTACGTCATCACACTAAAACAAACCATCCATTTTATTTGAATAAATTATTCATCCATTTTATTGGAATAAATTATTATTTTCGAAATAAATTACTTTTCATTTTAAATTTCAATTTGCTTGAAATGCATTTATTATTTTTTAAAAACGTCATTTTTTCTTACAACTCAACCCAAACCTTTCACTTTGTTGTGTTAGGGAGTTATGGCGCCAGCGAGTTTCCACGGTCGAAGTTTTCAAGGGTAGCGAACAGACTGGTCGTCGAAGGCGGCTAGTAGTAAATATAAAGCATATTCAACTAACATAATATAATACCCAATCCATGGTTGGAGCTATATTTAACTCACACAATCTCTTGAACAAATCCAGCGGGAACTCTCACTTGGATGTTCAACTTGCTAATTTCACTTCTGGTGTAAAAGATTTTTTTTCTTTTTTGAGACTACAGGTGTTTTCATTTATTTGTGACTCTCTTACAGTGGAGGCTCGTGAGCGACATGTAGAGGGGAGCGCTCATCTATATATCTATGCCTATTTATGTGTTTGAAATATATATATATATATATATTCTATTATATATATATATATATATATATATATATAATAGTTTGAAAATGCAATGGTAGAATAGAGAGAAGTTGTAACTCAAAAACCCTAACTTTAAAATATGCCTACATAATAAAAAGGAGTATTAAATAGAGAACATCAATCACATGGAAAATAAAATGCAAATTTCTAGTCATCAAGCTGTAGATAATCAAAAAATATCATTGGAATGGAATCGATAATTGAAAATCAAATAAAATCCAAGCATTAAAGCTTTACACGTGGATAAGCACTAAGCTTGAATAAATGAATTGTTCATTTTGTAAAACTCTTCTTCAAGTCCAAGTATTTAATCAAAATGTGTGTAAATAAATGAATTGTTCATTTTGCAAAACTCTTCTTCAAGTCCAAGTATTTAATCAAAATGAACACAAAATGTGTGTTTCTGATATTAGAGATAGATTATATCTACTATAAACACTAATAACTTGGACTACACACATAAAGATGGAAAAATTATAAAGGAAACAAGATTACCTGAAAAAACTCTACATATGTCCTAACCAGTAGAGCCCAGAATGAAGAGACCAGAGTTGCCAATCGTGAGAAATAAGTAACAGTAATGCGAAAAGGTTTTAAAAGGTGGTATTCTACAGTATATATATGTATATATATATATATATATATATATATATATATATATATATATAAGTAAAATAACATACTTTCCACCTGCTCGCTCATTCATAAAATTCCTAGACGTATGTAGATGCACTCCTCCTGGTGAAAACATTATATAGTCCTAATTTACATTAAAGTAAAATTGTGGGGGCTAGTTAAACTGAAAGTTACGCCTTGGGGGTTGACTAAAAATTATGCATATTCTGGTGATATGTACAGTTGGTTCAGAGACTATATCCATCAGTAAAATCAAAATAGGTGGATTAGGACGCGAGATGGAAAATGAGGGGGCTAACTGAAATAAAAGTTACTCTCAGGGATTTGTCAGGTTAAAGATTCATATCCAGGTGACATGTACAAATGCTGCTGAGACTATAACCACCAGCAGAACCAAAATCGTTCAATTAGGAATAGATATGCAAAATTGTGGGGCAAGTTAAACTAAAAGTTACACTCAGGGGTAGACACAAAATTATGTATATCCAGGTGACATGTACAAATGTTGCTGAGAATATAGTCACCAGCAGAATCAAAATCGCTCAATTAGGAGGTGAGATGGGAAATTTGGGGGGAGCTAACTGAAGTAAAAATTACATTCAGAGAGTTGTCACAACAAAGATGCATATCCAGGCAATATGTGCAAATGGTGCAGAGGGCCAAAATTTCAAGGAAAGCGACGTCAGATAAAAGAAACCTTTTTGAAATTTATTTTAATGTTTTTCAACAAATATTTTGAATTTCTTTCAATTTCAGCTATTTTTTATTGTTAAATAGCTGAAAAAGTAAAACAGCTGGGTAGGTCAAGTGACCTTTCAAACTAAAGTCCGAAACAACACATTTCTGAAAGTGTCACTAAAAATAGTCTATCGGTTACGGGTATGCCAAAAATAGGAAACTCGTGACGTTTAAAGAACTAATTTCAAGTCAAACATATTGGAATTCGTCACCAGCAGATCAACCAGAGCACTGAACTGTCCCAAATCAGAAATGACCCCTTTCCCGAAGGACATAACCACACTACATCAGAAATGACGAAATGCGAAACAACTTCAATTAGTAAGACAGCTGGCTAGGTAAAGTGATCCCTCAAACTGAATGTCCCTAACAACACATTTTACTCATGATGGACAGAAAACCCCTAAAATATAATAAACACCCCACACACATACACTTAATTCACTCACTTGTTCAAATATTTATTTTAACTTCCGAATTTATTCATAAAAAAAAGACGAGAAAGAGAACACACATATTCTTAAATGTAGAAAATTGAAGCCATGAATTGAAGCCCTATGAATTAAATGTCTTAGGAAATAATGCATGTACTGTACCTCCTACATCTGAGGTAACTTTATATCAAAAACTTATGAACACTGTTCGAGACAATTTAGGTTTTCAAATCAGAAGTCTGTATGTATGTAATGGTTGTTCAATGAATTCCTATTCTCAGTTGAATCATGATTGTCTATATAAGTCTGATTTTGATAAGTCGAGTACAGTGAAACGCCATATATTTCTGAGATTGGACATGAGTGATTTTCCCCTCTATTTTAAAGATTTCAAAAGCAATTGTTATTTCATATTACTCACACGTAACATTTCTATGGATACTTTAAAAAAAAATCTGATGTAGGCAACACATGACTTTCCTTATATTATGCAATGAATTTACTACTTTTACAGTAAAAAAATAGGTTTTTCTTATAGTAGATACTTATATTATTTCCAAGATATTGAATTTTCGACAATTGGTCGTCATTTTCATTGATTTAGCGCCATTTTTATCCATTTGGTCAGATTTTCGTTAATTTGGCAACATTTCAAAAAGTCGCCAAGTTGGCGACATTCCGCCAAATTCGTCGCCAAAATCTTGCCAAGCGTTAAGGACGGATAAATAAGTTATTCTTATAGCAGATAAATGACTATTGGCGTTCAAATACAAAAGTATTACTCAAAGTACCTTTTCTCATGAATGGAACGAACTAGATCCACGAGAATGATGTCACCAAATTTATCGCATGATATTATATATGACAAGTGAACATGTTTCTCAACAATTAATATTTTTCTTAATTTATGCGATTTTTTGATAAATTTATTTGAAAAATGTGCAATATCTCGAGAACGGTTCATGCTAGCGTTCTAAAATTTATGTCCATCGTTTTCTAAGGAAACATTACATAAGAAATGTCTATTTTCGTAACTTTTTAATTTTTTGATGATTTTTCAAAATTTCACTCGAAAATTTAGGGGGGTTCTGAACATTCGATTACGTTTAAAAACAATAAACTTCCAGTATTCACGGATTGTGATTTTTGTACCAAATTTAATTCGAATCGTTCCATTCGTTCGTGCGATATCGTCTGCACAGACTCGCTGACACACACACACACACACAAATACTTTCACACACACACACACAGACATCACCTCAAAAATGTTTGATTTCTTGATCAGGGATGCTTGAAATGTGCTCTCCCGTCGAAAACTCGAATTCGAATTTTCGACCCCATTTCAATACTTTCTTTATGCCAACGGCCCTCCCGTGCTGAGCTGAAAACACCGGTTCTCGTTAGATTACCGAAGTCAAGCAGCATCGGGCGCGGTTAGTACTTGGGTGGGTGATCACCCTGGAACACCGCATGCTGTTGGCACCATCGAGGTGAAATATAGGTGACCTATATCTCTGGTCGAAGGTTGCCACATTTCGGGCGTGGTAGCCTGGTGGTTTGCGCGCTGGATTTGCACGCTGCCACAACTACCGCCGTGTTCATGTGGAGTACGATCACGTTAAACATGTGGGTCCGTAAGTCCTTCCGAGAGGTTGGTGGTAGGGGAAGGAGGGTACGGTCCCTGTGGATGCCTTCCCCACTGGGTTCCGGTCTAAATTGGGTGGCACTTCCCGGTCGTCCAAACGGTTACCTTACACCTTTCTGGTAGGTCGGACGGTCTGGGTCTCAACAACAATAATACTTTCCTTATACATTATGTATATAAGGAAAGTAATAATGTTTTATTCTTAATGGAACATGAAACAGCTGTATAACGTGATTGATTGAACTACTCTTCAATAAATTATTTTTTATTTAATTTCATTATTCTTGTCATTATTAGGTTCAACTTTACGCGTAATATTTATCACATCTTTAACATTTTAAGCTTAAGCCTTAACAATGTATTTTTCTTCAGTAAAGAAAGAGTCTAGGTCTTTCCACCTTAAAGAATAGATTCTTTCATACATGGACACCTGCTTTCCCAGTAAGTACAGTCCACCGCTTTAGGCAAGGGAATTTTAACTCATACGAGGTGTGGACATCCCCCAGGTAGCCCCAGGTATACTCATTCAAGTACAATACAGGCGGTAAAGATCTAGCATTCAGTAGTCTCTGCTGTGAAAACGATTCAATCAATTCTCCCAATTTGTTTGAGAGATATCGTGTCTATAGACTCACAAATAGACAAACACATACATCATTGAAAAATTGGTTGATTTGACAACTTGAACTGAAAATTGCCTTACTAAAGTATAACATTATTTTATTTAGAAAAAAAAACACGAATTTTGACATTTTCGTTTAACATTAGTAAATTAAAAATAGATACTTTTCTGTACATAAGAGTGAAATGTAACACTTAGATAATTAAAATGAACTGACACAAAATTAATATTACTTAATGATTTTTACAATTATATTAACTCTTACAGCACTTATTAATTTATGATGTTTTAGATATATAACTTGTATATAAATGTGTAAATAAATTTGTTTCATTTAAGGTACTATTACTTCAGGCGGCATATTACTATATTACTTTATTTTATGGCTTTATTTTCTTCATTACATAATAATGATTTTATCGTTATATTTGAAGGTCCTTTGTATGTATCGAATGTTTGCTATAGGGAAAAATCTCTCTTGATATTATCATTTAAATACACGTAACATATTTAGTAAATGGAAAATGGACGTATATTTTTACAAATACGCCAATTAGAATTTTTAAAACTAATTCCTAGTCCCGCAGAGATCTGTTCACCCAAATTCACCCAAAAATTTACAGATGTATACCCGAGCACGGTCCGCCTGGCCTGAAAACTTTATAGTATCGGCCTTATCCAGCCCGAAATGATTTGTATTCAAATGTTTTAAAAACCAGAATTTGTGGATTTTATGTACAAAAAATTGAGATTACAGTTGACTTATTTTTAAGCATTATTTTTACATAACTGAAATCAACACAATAATTTCATGTTCTCTATTAAATTCATTTAACGTGTTTACAAAATTAAAGATGCTCATCTTTGACCAGACCTTTTTTTTCAAGTACGAGTCCGACCTGGCCCGAATCAGAGTTTACAAATGCCCTGCCCACTGGTGCCCTGCCCACTGGTCGGGTCAGATCCGAGTCTGTGCAGACAGCTACCACTGACTACCGCTACCACAGACAGATATTCAACAAAATATTTATGTGCTGCAACTATATTACGAAGTATTTTTAGTATTTTTAATTACAGATTTTCAGCAAGTTCAGCGAGTCTTTTATATTATGTTTCTATGTTTTTACAGTGCTATTCCATCAATTTTTGAGGCCAATCTCTAAACATCAAATCAACAAGGTCATCAAATAAAATATTATCAGTGAACATCTTTTAATTAATTTGATAAGTCAGACTTAAACTGAATGAAAAATATTATCCAGAATTTTAAAATATTTTCCTTAAAAGCCATTGCAATGCTATCAGATACCCGAATGCTATCAGATAGCGCAGGAACACAGCCACTGAAACTGAAGTATTGTGAAAAGAATGGTCAAGGCAAAAATGAACCCATTCATTCACTGCCTGGGGGCAGTGATTCATTACCTTCAGATATATCCTAAGTGCCTATGATGTATTTTCAGATGTTCCCTCAGTGCATATCTATATAATAAAGGGCCATGCCTGTCTGTCTCTGTGTCTTATACAGTATACGTTCAGCGACCGCGCGTCGGAGAGCTACGAAATTTGGCAATCGGAGACCCGAGAGGGGGGGAGGGGATATGGGAAAACCGATTTTTAAAATTTTAGTTATTTTTTTTTTATTTAGTGTTTTATGCGATTTCCACCGTTTTTTGCCTTTTTTTCTCCACGATCCAGACGTCGTAGATAAAACAAATTCCACGACCGGAAAGAGCAGACAATTGCGAGTAAAAATATATCAATTTCAAATCTCAATTTCGATTTCTAATATTTTTTAAAGATTTTAAAACAAAAGTCACTTTCGGTTAAAAAAAACCAACTTTCGTTTTTAAATCCTCCCATCGTAAAAACTACTCATAATTTTGACTAATAATTTACATTTTTAGAAAGCTCAAAGATCTGGCATTCTTACAAGTCCAATCTGGTCAAGAAATAATGAAAATTGCCCGCAGGATCGCAATTTTAAAGACTTCATGATTTTATATTTCTCAGCGAAGATCCGATTCTTCCCCGACAGCCCCGCTCAAAAATGGGGGGACGTCACGCCGTTGCATCGGGTAGAGTGATATTTT
This sequence comes from Amaurobius ferox, assembly GCA_951213105.1. Lineage (NCBI taxonomy): Eukaryota > Metazoa > Arthropoda > Arachnida > Araneae > Amaurobiidae > Amaurobius > Amaurobius ferox. Next base: position 97,671,992 of record OX578141.1, on the reverse strand, counting down.
AAATGATAGAATTAAGAGCTTAGCATATGGTCATTATAAAATTTAAATTATTGAATTGTGGTGATGTATTGTATACATCGGGTGAAATTATTATATTTATATTTTAAATGATAGAACGATATGGATTTTTTAAATGGATATTTTAATTTATGGATATTTTAAATGGGTATTTTAATTTATGGATATTTTAAATGGATATATGGAACTATGGTATGGGGATATTTTAAATGAGATTAATAAAAAGCTTAAACACTGAAGAAATAAAAAAATAAATAAAAAGAAAGTTATGGAGATTGTCGCGGTGCCTTGAAATTTCATTTTTAGTTTTAAGGTCATTAAACTAAACCAAACTTTGTTAACTCCACGGGGTTGAGGGCGCGGTAGCACAGTGATTAGCGCGTGGAAATTGCACTCGGTAGGCCAGGGTTCTATTCCCGCCACTGGCAAACCTACAGCTGTGTTCACACGGAGTACGATCACGTTGAACATGTGGGTCCGTATGTCCATCCGAGAGGTTGGTGATAGGGGAAGGAGGATACGGTCCCTGTGGATGCCTCCCCACTGGGTTCCGGTCTAAATTGGGTGAATAAAAAGAAAGTTATGGAGATTGTCGCGGAGGGCGAGTAGCCCAGTGATTAGCGTGCGGGAATTGCACTCGGTAGGCCCTGGTTCGATTTCCGCCACTGTCAAAACTGCCGCCGTGTTCACGCGGAGTACGATCACGTTAAACATGTGGGACCGTAAGTCCTTCCGACAGGTTGGTGGTAGGGGAAGGAGGGTACGGTCCCTGTGGATGCCTCCCCAACTGGGTTCCGGTCTAAATTTGGGGCACTTCCTGGCCATCCAAACAGTTACCTTACACCTTTCTGGTAGGGGCGCGGTAGCCCATTGGGTAGCGCGCTGGAGTTGCACTCGGTAGGCCCGGGTTCGATTCCAGCCACTGCCAAAACTGCCGCCGTGTTCATGCGGAGTACGATCACGTTAAACATGTGGGTCCGAAAGTCCTTCCGAGAGGTTGGTGGTAGGGGAAGGAGGGTACGGTCCCTGTGGATGCCTCCCCCACTGGGTTCCGGTCTAAATTGGGTGGCACTTCCCGACCGTCCAAACAGTTACCTTACACCTTTCTGGTAGGTCGGACGGTCTGGGTTTCAACAACAACACCTTTCTGGTAGGTCGCGCCAGCGAGTTTGCCACGGTCAGAATTTTCAAGGGTAGCGAACAGACTGGTCGCCAAAGGCGGCTAGTAAATAATAAAAGGCAATGTCTGTGTGTGTCTTATACACTATACGTTTAGCGACCGCGCGTCGGAGAGCTACGAAATTTGGCAATCGGAGACCCGGGGGTGGAAGGGAAGGGACACGTGAAAACCGATTTTTAAATTTTTAATTATTTTTTTTGTTATTTAATGTTTTATGCGATTTCGACCGTTTTTTGCCCCTTTTTCTCCACGATCCAGACAACGTAGAAAAAACAAATCACACCACCGGAAAGAGCAGACAATTGCGAGTAAAAATATATCAATTTCAAATCTCAATTTTGATTTTTAATATTTTTTAAGATTTTAAAACAAAAGTCACTTTTGACTCAAAAACACGATTTTTGGTTTTTAAATTCTCGCATAGTAAAAAGTACTCATAATTTGGACTAATAATTTACATTTTTAGAAAGCTCAACTATCTGGCTTTCTTACAAACCCAATCTCGTTAAGAATTAATTAAAATTGGCCGCTGGATCGGAATTTTAAAGAAGTCATGATTTTAAAATTCATCGGCGGGCGAAAGAATTTCCTATTGCCCGTTTCCCCCAAGCGCGCGTAAGAATGGCGCCGGTTTGTGTCTAGGTGGAGGGGACGTCACGGTTCTGAATATGCATAGCGATGGGTGGGACAATAAAAAACCGAATTAGTGTTTGCGTTCCGTTTCCCACGCTTCCGGTTTTAAATGAATTAAGAGCTTAGCATACGTATTGTAGAAATTATTATATTTATATTTTAAATGATGGAACGATATGGATTTTTTAAATGAATATTTTAATTTTTGGATATTTTAAATGGATATTTTTATTTTATGGATATTTTAAACGATGGAACGATGGATATTTTAAATGATGGAACCATGGAACGAGGATGATGGAATTAAGAGCTTAGCTTATGGTCATTTTAAATTGTAAATTAGCGCGCGGGAAGTTAGCGGTAGGCCCGGGTTCGATTCCCGTCACTTCCAAGACTGCCGCCGTGTTCACGCGAAGTACAATCACGATAAATATGTGGGTACGGAAGTCCTTCCGAGAGGTTGGTGGTAAAGGAAGGAGGGTACGGTCCCTGTGGATGCCTCTCCCACTGGGTTCCGTTCTAAATTGGGAGAATAAAAAGAATGTTATGGAGATTGTCGCGAAGGGAGAAGTAGCCCAGTGGTTAGCGCGCGGGAATTGCAATCGGTAGGCCCGGGTTCGATTCCCGCCACTGCCAAAACTGCCGCCATGTTCACGCAGAGTACGATCACGTTAAACATGTGGGTCCGTAAGTCCTTCCAAGAGGTTGGTGGTAGGGGAAAATGGATACGGTCTAAATTGGGTGAATAAAAAGAAAGTTATGGAGATTGTCGCGGAGGGCAAAGTAGCCCAGTGGTTAGCGCGCGGTAATTGCACTCGGTAGGCCTGGGTTCGATTCCCGCCACTTCCAAAACTGCCGCCGTGTTCACGCGGAATACGATCACGTTAAAGATGTGGGTCCGTAAGTCCTTCCGAGAGGTTTGTGGTAGGGGAAGGAAGTAACGGTCCCTGTAGATGCCTCTCCCACTGGGTTCCTGTCTAAATTGGGTGAATAAAAAGACAGTTATGGAGATTGTCGCGGAGTGCGAAGTAGCCCAGTTGTTATCGCGCGGGAGTTGCACTCGGTATGCCCGGGTTCGATTCCCGCAACAGCCAAAACTGCCGCCATGTTCACGCGGTGGCCGTCCAAATAGTTATCGTACACTTTTCTGGTAGGTCGCGTTAGCGAGTTTGCCACGGTCAGAATTTTCAAGAGTAGCGAACAGGCTGGTCGCCAAAGGCCGCTAGTCTTACAATAAACCTTTACACGCCACTCAGGCCCGGCCACTCAACCAGTTACTCATACCCTAGGGTGAGTCGGGTGGCCTGGGTCTTTCCGAGGCCAACGTAAACAGAGGCCAGGTAGGCTTTTCATGACGTCACAAAATCCGACTGCCTCCCCTGAAACCAGTGTCTGAGTAATTCAAACTAATGTACGTTTTTACGTTAGCTTGGAATTAATTTTATTTTCTATAATTTAGCCGTTAACATATTTTTTCTTTTTACAAGATAGTAAATACAGTGAGACCTAACTGGGGAGGTTATTATACTCAATTTATTGCAATTAGTAGTCTACTATAAATGACTACTAAATTAATAAGTTACGTTGAAACTAGTCACTCTTGAGAAATTTTATCACTTTACCAGATTTTATTGCGCAAGATTTTAAATTTTATATATTTTTTAATACTATGAAACAGTTTTGATGTTAATTTTAACACTATATTTTTTAATTAATTAAAACATGACTTTCCTTTCAAATTAATATTATAATGCAGGAAGAAAAAAAAATTCAGAAAATAGTATAATTATGCTTTTGCCCATATAAATTATTTGAATTACCTACTTAACTCCATGCTAATTTTTTTTTTTTTTTTGGGGGGGGGGGGGGATAGACTCTATACTAAAAATATGAAAATGTAGTGTTTGTATCAACAAATTTGTGAGGTGTATACATTACCGACTGACCCTGGTATTTTCTGCATATTTCAGTTATGCATCTTTTAACACACAGCTTGACAACTCCTCAACTTACTGTAGAAGCCAGGCCAAAAACTAGGTATCATTCACATTTAAATAGATCTGAGTGACATGATCTATTGTATGAGTTACATAACTATTAAAAACTACATTTTTGCAATTTAATTAATCCCTCAGTATTTTGAAAATTTTATAAAATTAGTCTGCAAGAATAAAAGTAATCTGCGGCCACTGGCGAATCCAAGGGAGGGGGGCGAAGCATTGAATTAACATGGAAAATTAAGAGAATAGTACTAGGAACTGAAATCTGATCCCCCCCCTGAAAGATTTCTGGATCCGCCAGTATCTGTCATATAAGAGCCTTTGAAACTTAGCTTTAAAAATGTAACACGGAAGATGTATTAAATTTTTTCTAAAACATATGTTTTATCCAAAGAAAAAATTTTAGCTGTAAATGCACTCGACAAAAAGAAATTATATTTGTTACGACTATAATTGAACAGAAATTTCCCTCATCAAAATAATTTTGCTCACCAGTGGCGAATTGAAATTTTATGTTCTGTTTTATTGATATTCAAAGACAAAGTTTCCGGTTATGGGTTAATGTTATTAATGAGAAAATAGAGCTTACCTTTGAATATTCTGGAACTTGTCAGTTCTAGGTATTAATAAAATCCACTTTCCTTTTAGTTCTTCATTAGTAGGAAATTTAAAACTGCTAACTTTGGAACCATTTTTATAATAAAACAACCAAAAACAACACAAGCACTTGGCAGAGGTCGCCGGAGCTGTCGTCATCGAGTGAAGTCGCAATTTTTTTGGGCTCCGGCGACTTTCAACCTTGGTCGCGTGATTTCGCGCTTTATTCTTCCGAATTTAGTATTGAAATGTGCAGCTCGTCGAGTTCTCTATGTACATATATGGATTTTGAATATCGGACCATTTGTTGCGTAGTTATGGACATTTATGTGATTTATTAATTCTTTTCCCGGCAATGGAATATTTATTTTCGTTCTTCAGTGGTAAAACCGTAAGCCTTTTAAAGGCCCTTCATACGACGATTCTCATAAACTTTCAACCTTGGGAACGCGATTTGTGCCTCTGCTGCTTCGAGCCTTATACCATTTTAAAGATAATATTATGAACTTTACTATGATGTGAATTTTACAGATATCCGAGTTATAGTTCACAAATTACAAACTCTTCCATTGGATCCGAGACGTCATTTCTCAAGTATTTTATCCTTGCCATTTCACAGTTCCTGAAGCCTGAATTCTGAACGGATTTCGTAATAATCGATATCTTCATGTTCCTTATTTCATCCTCTTTCCAATCAACTCATATACCCATAAGCTACCATCATTTCTAAAGAAGTTATGAATTTTCTTATTCCATCAAATAACGAAATTTTTGCATTTATACTCGCTGTGTCTTTGGAAATCTTCACCTGATAATTATACTTCGTGACCACCCATCTGCTTCAAATATGGATGGATTTCTTCAATCAATATATTGTTTTAATCGTCAGAATCTTAGCTACATTTCTACTTCTGCATCCCATAACCTGAAACCTACAGTTCAAGTAATATCCTGAATGTATCGCAACTTCGGAAAAAGTGTTTCGCTTTCAACTTGAATTCTGCCGACGTCCCTTACGCTTGGTAACCATTCAGTCTCCAGTCCATAAATACCTGAATTCTGCTTCAATTTTAATATATATTGCATCATTGTAACCGGATAAACCTGCTTATCAATTTTGTCTCTACAAACCATATGCTGGGACCGAGTGTTGGTGATCTACCTTCATTTTTCTCTGTGACGTACTTTTCAAATATTTCTGCGCTTGTTCGTTCCTGATGTTCCTGATCCCTGGATTCCTGATTCCTGTGTTAACTTTAATTCACTCATTCCATAATAAACTCCTCTTCATGAGCTCTCTGATATATTGGACTCATTTCTCCGGTCAATACTCTGTGAGTACTGAATTTTTTAAATAACTTTTTATTCCATTCGTTTTGCGGAATTGTAACTAATATCTCTGGACTCGCCCAGCGCTAGAGCCGTTCCTTTTTATATTTAAATTACTGTTAAACGTGTTAAATTCTAAATTTATATGTTCCTTTTATTCACTAATTGTCATTTTTATAACTGTATATAGTGGTTAACTGTTTTATGGCCTTTCTGTAATGTTTCCTTTTATTGAAGAGTTACATATCCCGTTGCCGTGTCATTACTGTCACAGCGATAGAACCAACCCTGTGCTGCTTTTGGTAAAAAAGGGAGGAAAAAAAAAATTCTGCCGGGATTGGCGTTTTCATTTGTTTCCTGTTTGTTTTAGACTTACGCTTTACGTGTCTCGGCCTGTTTAAAAATATTTTCTCTTAAAATTCTTTTAACTTTGCTTTAAAAATTTAAAATTCTGCGTTTTATCATTGCATATTCCTAGAACTGTCATACCATTTATACAATTTTTAATTTCTTTTTGCCGAATGCATCCTTTTATCACAGACTTGGTCTCGTCCACTGCTCGAACGTTATGTTTCGTAATATTTGAATTTAAATCCTTACTTTAACGTAGTTTTCTGTGTTCTGTATTCTTTGGTAGATTTTAAAATTTTTCTTCACACTTATATCTGATGAAGTGTTGTGTTTGACTGAACTCGGCTACAGTTTGAGAACCATTTATTAAAATCTGTTTCCATTCTTAAAGGAATTTTAAATAATTTTATTTAAACTTAATTTACAGGCACTTAAAAATGATTCCTTACACATTCTTTTTTACACATTTTTTTTGTGTTTTTTTTTCTATTTCCCTGATAAAACTTGAATTATTTTACGCTAATCTACAGCCATTGATTATACTGTTTTGGAATGTCATTTCTGTTACGGTGGCAGAACGACCCTGTGCTGCATTTGACAAAAATGTATGTCATACGTGTCTCGTGCATTTTATGTATGCTTTCCTTTAAACTCTCTTTTTTTTTTTTTTAAATTTGTTTCCTCTTTGGACTTAAATTTGACCGTTTGTTCAAAAATTTAATTTTAATATGCTCTTGTTGTTTTTTCTGTAAACTTTGTTAATGTAGACTTTTCAATACAGTTTTCACGGGGTTATTTCTGTCGCTGTTGAATTTATTACTGCTTTTGGCCTGAATATCATTTTATTTTTTCAGGTTTTTCTTTTTTGTTTACCTTGGCGATGTTCAGGGTGGTAGAATGTATAATCTTGTTAACTGTTCTGTACGGTGCCCAAAACTTAGAATTTGATTGTCATTAAATGAGAGCTTCTCTTTTGTTCAAAAATTTAACATTCTTTATTCTCTTTTTACAGTTTTGGTTAAACTTGTCATTTTGAGACTTGTCAACTTTAATTTGCTCGTTGCCGTTTCTTGGATTTTAACGGTTTTAACTTAGAATTTAACAGATTGCCTAATCTAAAAACTTAATAGCTGCCTTTTCTTGGAATTTATTAAATTTAAACGAGAGCTTCTCCTTTGATTAAATTGCTTACTATCGTTCTCTTTTCATCTTTTTGTTAACCCTGGCGACGTTTTGGGCCCCGTCTTTGTTATGAAACGTTTATAATTTTTACTGTTTATGTTATGCTTTGTACCTTTATTTTGTATTTTCGTAATGGTTGGAGCACCGTTTTTTTGTTTTTAGCTCTTTTAAAAATATTAGACCCTTGTAACCCTGTTATTTCATCCCTTTTTAACTTTTTCCTTGCTTTTTGGCTTTTTAACTATGTTTTTTGTTGGAGAGAGTGTTGGTGTTTTTTTCTTATTATTATTGTTTTGATTTTTTTTCTGAACCTTGACTTCTTTGCTCCTGCGCTCGCGGGCTGAACTTTTGTATCGTATATCTTCTTTTCCTGGTGGTCCTTTGGGAGGGGGACCTCTGGGTTGAACTCTTGGGGAGTCTTTGGGGAGATACTCTCCTTTCGTTTTTTTTTTTTTTATCTTGAAACCTGTTTGCCCTTTCCGGACTTTACACTTATTCATAATATATTCCTTATTTTCCTGTTCAGCTTTGCGATTCCTGTTTTTTTTTTCTCCCCTGGTCCTGCTGGCTGTTTTCTCAGTGTTCTTTCCTGGAGGTCTTTTGGGAGGGGGATCTCTGGGTTATCCTTTTCTTAGGAAGTCCTTTGAGGGGGGGGGACTTCCTTTGATTGCGTTCTTTCATCTTTTAACCTTGTTGGTCCTTTCGGGACTAAATAAATACATTTATTCTCATTGTTACTCCTGTCCTGCTTTGCGGCTTTTTAATTTTTTTTTTTCTGTGAAATGTGGGTGTTTGCTTGTAGTTATCTTTTTCTCGGATTCCTGCTCTGCAGCTGTCCGCTTTTCGGAATTTTAAATTTTGCTTCTGGATTCCTGGTTTTCAGCCGTCCTCTTTTGGTTCTTAAATTCTTTCTTTTACCTGTGTTTTTCCTTTGTTTTACTTTTTCGGATTCCTGTTCTGCAGCCGTCCGCTTTCTGGCTTTCAAATTTTTCTAGGATTCCTGGTTTTCAGCCGTCCGCTTTTGGTTTTAAAATTTTTTATATTTAGTCATTTTTATCTCTGTTTATCTCTAGCTGTTTATTTGTCTTTTTGTAACTTTTTTGCTTTTTCTTCTCGGATTCCTGCTCTGCAGCCCTCCGTTTTTTGGCTTTAAAATTTTTCTTTTGGATTCCTGGTGTACAGCCGTCCATTTTTGGCCTTAAATTTCCTTGTTTTTTTTATCTTAATTTCTTGCTTTTTGTTATTTCTTTTCGGATTCCTGTTCTGCAGCCGTCCTCTTTTTGGCTTTTAAATTTTCTCTTGGATTCCTGGTTTACAGCCGTCCGTTTTTGGCCCTAAATTTGTTTTGCTTTCTATTGTAATAAATTTTATTGTCTTGATGTAATAAATTTTAATGTCTTGTTGTAATAAATTTTATTAAATTTTTTTGAATATGTCACTTTAACCTTGTTTTATGTCTCTGTAAGAAGTCTAATTATTTTTTTTTCTTTTTAATTTCTGTTTTTTCAAACTTTGTCTTAACCCTATAGTCTTCCAACCTTGACCCTTTTCTTTTTCTGTTTTCCCTTTTGTATTTTGTGTTAGGGTTTTTTCCCTTCGGGGTTTTTCCCTCTTTACAATTTTCTGCCTTTTGTCTCTCTTGTATTGCATTACATTGTACTGTATTGTATTGTTTTTATGTTTTGTTTTGTTGTTGCCAATCTTTTGCTTGTCTTGATGTAACTACCTGTGCTGTGATTCAATTTTAATATGTATTGTAATGTCTTGAATCCAAAAATAAAGTTCCCGGCCACACACTTAGCAACAGTAAACCTTCGGGTCTGTCGTGTGGTCTGGGTTTTCAACACTTCAACAAGCACTTGGCATTTTTAGTTATTAAAATTCAATGAATTATAATAAATATTAAATAATTTAAAAATAATAAACAAAATATAAAAGTAAGCCGTAAATCTGTTACGAACAATATAATATTAAATGTACTTCTTCATGAAAGCACTAAATAGGCTTTACATTTGAATATACAACAGAGCATGATCTTTAGTCATGAAAAAGCCCGCAAGAAATCTAGTTACTATGTTCAGGTTTTTCATATACGCTAAACAATAGAGTTAGGTCATTAGGATTTAGCTTAAATATATGCAACCACTGCTATTAATACTCCAAATTCCTTGGCAAACAAAGTACGGACCATATAATTCACGCCACATTCACAATTCCAAGATAAACTGCAGATCAGACAAAAAATATCGATGGCAAAAAATTTCCGAATAATAAATAAATGTAAGTGAAGCCTAGTAAATAAACAAGCTAAACACTTTTTGAATAGAAAATGTTTTGAGATAGAATTCAATATTCACATATGCTATGGACATTAAATGAAAACAAATACAAAAAATTAAAGGCTTACCGACAGAAATTACGTGAAACAATAACTTATGCATGGAAAGACAGTCAAAGTTTTAATAAATGATCAAATACAAATGTATAAAACACGATAAGTTACAAAACTTTGCCCCTGCATTTCCGTTAACATGTACTACGAGCATTGAATGACGAGGCTTAACGGATGTTGCAAGAAAAATGATAAAAACTGCAAAAATTACCAAAAAAATTTAATTTTCTTTTGGCAGCGACTGTCAGAAACATTAATGAACACATAGTAGAACATACATACCTGTAATGGCTATCAAATGATTAAAAAGTATCCAATCTTCTAGAGATACACTATACGAGGCCAACGTAAATAACGTATTAGTCTATGTTTTAGTAAACATGTTCACGGTTTCAAATTTGAAAGCCGGAAATCGTGACGTCGGATCACGTGACCGACCTAGCCCAAGGCCACCTGGAATAAGAGACCCGGACATTGACAACTCAACCGCAGCAACAGAGGGATTCGGAGCTCAGACTCCGAGCTACGAGGTTGTGATTTTGTGAAGCTGCTGCTTTTTGATTGTGGTGACTTTCTTTGCTTAAATTTGGCGTGTTATATCTAGTTACGATAGAACACGTCGGGCTAAGCAATTACAGCTTTGTTGTGTACGGATTTCTCGCCATTTTGGATTCGTGCTTTTTCAACTTTGGAGTGCCACGTGTGTTTTTCCCACGTGGTAGTGCTATTGCTTTGATCGTTTCTACGCTGACGACATGGATTTGGATGCATTCGATACGGAAGCTACTCGCGGACTTGCTGGTGAGCTAGACAAAGATGGACTGCGGCCTCTCAGGGATGCCATGATTGAATATTGTGATACTCTGCCCAAGGATGGATTGATGCCCGCTTGGAAGGAAGAAGTGAAAAACGCTGTGAACTTTTGTGCACTGGCAATCTACACTCTGACGCTACACATCAGGGAGCTACTGACGAATGGACTACTCGGACGGGACGAGGACCAAGTCTCCAAGATTCTGGGTTCGTTTCTTTCTGTAAATTCTTTTTTGTTGGCCCAGAATTTGGATAGGTTTTATGCTAGTAATTTAAATGAGATTTATAACTGTGAAGGAAGTAATTCTAGTGATGTAATTAAATGTAAAATGATAGAACTAGGCTTAATTAAAGAAATTAAAGATGAAGATAAACTTAAACCTGTTGAAAATCCAAATAAAAAGAGGAGGATAGAGGGGCAATCTACTATGGATGCTCCTACTAAAAACCAGAATGGAGAATTAAACTTAAAATCTAATGACAAGGATAACATGGATTGTAGTGAAAAAATTGATAAAGATGTAAATGATAATGTTAAAACTAAGAGTTATGCTGAAATTGTCGCGCAACCTATAGTGTTCAAAAGTGCACCAAAACCAAAAACGGTTCAAAATAGTGTAGTGGTTGAGAAAAAAGACCCAAAAGCGGAATGTTTTTTCATCAAGTTTAATGACAATTACCAGGCTCTCCTTAAAAAATTAAATGAAATCTCAGGTAATAAAGTATCTGGCAAGCTCACAGGAGACATGCTAAAATTGATTCCAAATGACGCTGACGCCTATAGGGTTGTACAACGCCATTTATCTAGTGAGAAAATCCCCTTCCACAGTTTAAACTTAAAGACGGAAAGGCCCAAAAAGGTAGTTTTGAAGGGGCTACCAACAAACTATAACATTGAGGAAATAAAAATCACTCTAACATCCGAAGGATTAGATGTAGTCCGGGTTTCTCAACTGAGAAACACAAAAACGAGATTGCCCTTGCCGATCTTCTTAGTCAGCATTAGGCCTACGGAAGACTGGCAGAGGGTATACCGACTGACAAGATTAGGATACTTGGCTGTGAAGGTAGAGGCCTTCAGAGCACGGGGCTTCAAAATCTGCTACCGGTGCCAGCAATTCAATCATTCCTCTGAGAATTGCAGCATGCCACCAAAGTGCCTTAAGTGTGCTGAAGAACACTTCACACGTGACTGCCAAAGACCAAGGACAGAGAAAGCAACGTGTGCTAACTGCAATGGAGATCACCCGGCGAACTTCAGGCAATGCCCGAAGAACCCCTGGAACAGAGGAAAGGCACCGGGGTATGCCCCCCCTCCCCCCAAAAATCAGATACCCCCTTGGAGGCAAAAGGCCCTCGGTCTAAACCCTCAGACACCCCATCAGGACTCCTCGCACTCTGTGCCACAGGTTAAAAGAACTCAAACTTCAGCACCTACCAGATCGGTGCAAGAGCAGGCCCCTAAACTGTCGACCTCCAGAGAAATGACTGTGGATTAAGTGAGAATAGCTCATGAAGACATAAATCAGAGGATAGCAATTGATAAAGCCGCCAAAGAGGCAAGAGAAGCAAAACAAAGATTAGAAAAAAAAGGTTCAGGAATGGCAGAAAACTAAACGCGCCCGAGAAGAGCTCGCGCAAACACAGCAGTTAGACAAATCGGCTGAAAAAAAAACAAAAGACTACCGAGGTCCAAAAGGATACTCACAAAACAGATCAAACCGCGGTTGAGGCTGAGGAAATTGTAGCTGAGACAGAGGAAATGGAAGCTGAGACTGAACTTGCTGATAAATCCAATGATGAAAAGATGGATGAAATCCTCAACCTCGTCAGAGGATTTATCAGTATGTTCAACCTAGACGATATAAAACATCTGTTGATGCAGCTCGCTGAGTTAATTAAAAAAAAGAGCGATCCAATGCAAATGGTCTTTGAGGCTTTTAAATTAATCGCGGAATTTAATAAAAACAGTGAGAAACAAACCCGCCATGAATAGGTCCCAAAAAGAAAGTTTTAAAATAATATTTTGGAATGCGAACGGCATATCTCCAAGAATAAATGAACTTAGGAGCTACGTAAATGAAAATGATGTAGATGCCCTGCTAATCCAGGAAACTAAAGTTAGAGAAAACAAAAAACTAAATATAGCAAACTATAATAGCTATCATACCCTTAGCTCAAATATAACTGCTAGAAATCCCCATGGAGGAACAGCAATATATATTAAAAGTAATATTCCCCACGAGGAAATATACAACATAAATCTTCAAGGTATAGAAAATACTAGTATAAAAATTAAAATAAATAATGTAAACCCATTTATCCTAACTTCAATATATGTCAAAAACATGAGTGGTATAAATGTAGCTGCGGAGCTGGAACTGCTTTTCTCGCGATGTCCAAACACAATACTCGCGGGCGACTTCAATGCACACCACCGAGCGTGGGGCAGCAGGAGAGCCAACACACGCGGTACACAGATACATAGATTGCTAAACACAACAAACACTGACATCATTGCACCGTCGAGACCAACCTGCTTCTCAGGTGCCAATGGCTCATTCATAGACTTTGTCCTAACGAGAAACATAGAATACGCTCACACAATTGATACCCTGGATGAATTCGACTCGGATCATCTACCGGTACTGGTGACATTCGATTTGAACACTCCCCTTCCAGCCTCTCTGGGACAAGAGAGGGTGAACTGGAACGTATTCAAAAGAGCACTTTTCGAGCCGCATTTAGCAGTACCCAACATTATGAGCACGGCGGATATTGACTCTGCCACGCACACACTCACAACAGAAATCAGGAGAGCTATTGCATCTGCCACAACACATCGTGAGTCACCAAAAATGCCCACACTTTCCCACCATGTCAAACAATTAGTTAGGCAAAGGAACAGAATGCGTAAGACATGGCAGGCTAAGAGAGACCCTACCCTCAAAAGGGAGCTTAACAGACTCACGTGGAAAGTCAGGGATAAAATTGTCGCAGAAAAGCAGCAACAGTATAAAGAGTTAATTGAATCCCTTAGCTCGGAAGACGTATCGCTCTGGCAATTCGCTAAAAGACTCAGAAAACCTCAAATTAAACTCCCGCCACTAATAGATGGCGCTAATATTGCGTACTCAGACGAAGAAAAGGCAGAGGCGCTTGCTAGGCATTACGAAAAGCAATTTGAACCAAACCACGATCTAATGTGTCAGGACACCCTAAGAATGGTTAGGCAAACTCTAAACCATTTCAGGAACTCCCCGGTCACGGCTGAGATTAACCCAGCCACCCCGCAAGAAATAGTAGAGATTATTAAAAACCGTAAAAGCCCAGGGCACGACAAAATCAGGAATATCGCGGTAAAAAACCTACCCTTAAATATAATATTTTACTTGACCATCTTAATAAATAAAATACTAGAACTAAATTATTTCCCCAAAGAATGGAAGGAAGCGATAATTATAGCGATCCATAAACCTGGTGAGGATGCCTCAATTCCAGCCAACTACAGACCAATCAGTTTGTTTCCGACACTTAGTAAAATTACTGAGAAAATAATTCTTAAGAGACTGAACACGCACCTTAGTGAGAATGACATTATCATTCCGGAGCAGTTTGGATTTCGGCCAAAACACTCCACCACTCATCAATTGCTGAGAGTGGTAGAGTACATTTCTTCTGGTTTTAATAATAAGACACCCACAGCTGCGATTTTTCTTGACATCCAAAAAGCCTTTGATAAAGTGTGGCACTGTGGATTAGCTTACAAATTGATCACTCTAAAAGTCCCTGACGCACTTGTCAAACTTTTAATTTCATACCTAAATAACAGACACTTTCAAGTCAGAGTAAAAAATAACTGATCTACACCCAAGCTCATTAAAAGTAGTGTACCGCAAGGATCCATCCTGGGCCCGACACTCTTTAACATATATCTAAATGACATTCCCAGGACCCCAGACACGGAGCTGGCACTCTATGCAGACGACAGCGCGATACTTGCAAAACACCCTTACGTCTCAGTAATGCACAGACAGCTACAACAACACTTAGACATACTCCAAACATGGCTGGAAAAATGGCGAATAAAATTAAATCCCAATAAATGTCATTGGATTTATTTCTCAAGAAAACGTAAACCTCCGCCTCGTCTGTACATAAACAACCATGCCCTAAAAGCGGAAAAATATACTAAATACCTAGGTGTAACGATAGACTCCCACCTAACTTGGAAACTGCACGTAACGAACATAATCAAAAAAGCGTATATAACCATAGGAGCCTTATACCCAATGATAGGAAACGGAAATCTAAGTTATCAAAATAAACTCCTAATTTATAAATCGGTCATCTGCCCGGGAATGCTGTATGCAGCACCCGTATGGGGATATGCCTGTAAAACTACCATAGACTTATTAGAGACAAGACAAAACAAAGCCCTAAGGATTATAAGGAAAGCCCCTAGATACTTAAAAAACTCGGTAATTAGGAAAGACTTCAAAATAAAAACTGTTAGAGCCCAAATCAAAAAGCTAGCGCTTAAATTCTACAAAAATCTGCCATCTGTCCCAAATGAACTATTATTTAATCTGCATGACTATGATCATCGCAAGGCTAAATCTCGTAAGAGACCCCGCTCGGTACTTAACTTTGATATTCGGTACTAGGAACGTCCCACCTTAATCAGTTGATATTAACGAACGCGATCTTTGTGTTTTCTACAAAATGTTTAAAATCCTAAACTGCTAAAATGCTAGGTTACCCTCAGATCTGCATCAACCCCCCAAACTGCTTAAACTCTTAATGTGCAGCAAACTGCCACACTAGGAGCTAGGACAAATAATAAAAACAGTAAATCAAAAACCTCGAACCTCCAACTATGGACCAATGAAATAATGTCACAGTATGAAGATAAGAACCACACCTAGAGATTGGAGATTAAAGGCGCTTCGCGCCTGGTGCTCTGTTCTGGACGAAACTCTATGAAGCAACAGAGGTGACGTATCTCCCGTGCGTAACACGTACGGGATCTGACACAGATGAATTTCTACAGTAATAAATAAGACTAATATGAAAAAATATATCTCTAAACTAACAAGTAAATTAGAATAAACTTCAAACTCTGATTCTAAAATAAAAAATATCTACATTGAGAACAAATATTTTTTCACTCTCTTCTGTAAACACTTATGTTAAAGTTATATTAATATAATAAACAACTATATTAATATTTATATAATATTTAAAATATATCCAAAAACAAAACTTATACACCTTAGAAATTCAAATAATATTTTATAACTGTAAATTAGGAAAAAGTAATTACATATTATTCATTATAATGGGGGAAACTGCTGACACTTACCTATGACTTTAAATACATATTTTATTAGCTAGCATATATATATATATATATATATAAATATATATATATATATATATATATATATGCAGATTTAGCATTTAGTTTTAAAATATAAGCAACATAAAACGCAGTGAAATAGTTATGAATATAAATTTCTAAATTTAACTTTTCTATTTTGTGACAGTAACTTTTGCAACATTATTACTTTTACACTAATACTATATTTAAAAAACTTTTGATACCTACCTATTTAACTTGAACAACATTTTATACTGTAAATCTAGAATTCATAAAAAATGCGAAGAAACATGCCTGTTTAAAAAATCTGAAAATTCGTCATTTAAAATTCAAGCAAATTTGTGCATAATTTTCTGTGGGACTTTAGATAGGAAAATAACTTAGTAGAAATTTATTAATCATTTTAACTTTCTAACTAAATGTAAAGCTTTTTAATTTAGTGATGACAATCACCACAATAGTTACACCTCAGTATGCATGCTATATGCTAGTACACACCATTTATTGATTTATATCTTCATGAAATTTAAATCATCTTTCCTTCTTGAAATGTAAATTACCTTAACTTGTAATGACATGTAGTATATGTGCAAATTTTAATTATACATAAGTTAGGTTACCACACTAAGTAGAAAATCGCTGTCTTTCTACATGCAATGAAACTATTTAAATTATTAAATCCATCAAAAAATATAACAGCACTTCTTCAAATAAGGAAGTAAATTACAAAAACAGGGCTTTTACGAGTTGTAAAAACATTTTATCTTACAAATCTAATTAAGTGACATCAAATTTATATTAAAATGTATCATATTGTATATGTAGCAATAAATAGCTAGATTTGTATTTTGTCTGAAAAAATTATATTCAAAATTAACTCAAATTTGCTGGGTATCTGAGTACCATGTATGTGTGTATGTTTTAACTAGTACACACCACTAATATTGTGTTGAAATGTGAAATTATTTATTATTCTTGTTGAAATGTGAAGTTATTAAGTTTTTCTTGAAGCAAGTAAATAAAATACAAAACAGAAGAGCTTTTTATGAGCATATAAAGACTTTATTGCAACAAATTTATAAATCCAAGTAGTTGGAGTTAACAAAGTTACATAAAAATAAAATGTATCTGCCGCAAAAACTAGATCCATATTTTGTCTGAAAGTACCTGCATATCATATGTCAAATTCAAACAAAAGTTACTCCCCCCCATTTATATCTACTGAATACCAACCTGATATATATTAAATGATGTCACAAAGTATGGATTATAAATAAATACTACTGATTTTACAGTAAAAGCATTTATATTAAATCCAAAAAAATTTGACATTTGCATTCCCCCCCCCCCCCCCCATTTTGAGTTCTGAAAAACAATTTTACTCTACGGATTAGGACATTTTCATAAGATACAAAAACTATTTAATCAGTTAAATCTAAATGACACATTAAATACTTTGATTGTAATTTAATCAAAAGCATCAATCAATAACTTTTGATAAAAAATAAACATTATTAACTTTCTCGATTTTTTGTTCTCAAAATATATTCGTTACAAATCTTAATTTGTTAATTATGGTTTTCAGAAAAATGAATATCGCTGTTTTGCAATATATATTTTAAGTCAGAAAGATCCAAATTACTAAAATCTTTAAAACAAAAAGCAAAACAAGTAAATTGGGTAATTTTTTCAACATGGACAAATGGAATTTTATAATCGAAATCATACAAGTTGTATCAGTGATCAGTCAAAATATGTTTCTTGTAAAAAAAATCCACCCTTTGTATTCTTTCATTCAATATTTTCCCACAAAACTTATAATAGAAATTAATATATTTGAACTTACGCTGATTATCTAATATAAAAGTTAAAAATCTTATTTACACTTTTGACATGCATTATTTCAACCCATCTAACAATTCAGTCAAATTCTATTAATATTGTGTTATAAATAAACACAGCACAAAAGTAATTATTTTAAACAAAAACCTGACAATTCAACAATAAATACAAACATCAATATGAAAATTTAAGTGTGAATGCATTATGCAATGATCACAGATACCCCCCATGCTTTATTTCTTAAACAATTATACAAAGGCATATTGCGTATATTTTATTTGAAATACAGTTTCTATGTTCTATGATTTATCAAGGCTATTTCGATAATTCTATGATTTATTATGGCTATTTCGATAATTCTATTATTTAGCAAGGCTGCAATTTGATTCTTTGATACTTTAGATTAACTTAAAATAACATATCATGATGTAAGGAGTAATTTGTAACCGATTTTGTCTTTCTAAAGTCTAAAAAATGTACGATTCACGATCTCAACAAAAAAGGCAAATATTTACTTCACAAAAGTCTGTAATAAAATTATGCTTAAAATGCAAGGTTCGGTGATGAATAACAAGTCATTCAGGCAATATTAAACATGAATTAAGAGTACTTTTCTCAAGATATAAGACTATTCGTACAGATATAGCAACATTCGGCGCTACACGTGCTATGTGTTACAAAAATGTTAAAATTGCATGCATAAAATAAGACAAAATAAAAAATAACTCACCATTTATGAAGTCCTGTTTGCAGTAGACACTATAATCCAAGTGGTCACGTATTTAAAATATATTTTTTATTTAAAAGTATGAATTTTTGAAAGTCACTCCTGTAACTTCTATACACTTTCGTACACTCGGAGTGATTGCATAGCCCTCCGCGTCTGACGTCACGTATCCCATGATTCCTAGATGTCCGAGCCTTGTTTTAGATAGCCTTGCCATTCGGAGCTCAGACTCCGAGCTACGAGGTTGTGATTTTGTGAAGCTGCTGCTTTTTGATTGTGGTGACTTTCCTTGCTTAAATTTGGCGTGTTATATCTAGTTACGATAGAACACGTCGAGCTAAGCAATTACAGCTTTGTTGTGTACGGATTTCTCGCCATTTTGGATTCGTGCTTTTTCAACTTTGGAGTGCCACGTGTGTTTTTCCCACGTGGTAGTGCTATTGCTTTGATCGTTTCTACGCTGACGACATGGATTTGGATGCATTCGACACGGAAGCTACTCGCGGACTTGCTGGTGAGCTAGACGAAGATGGACTGCGGCCTCTCAGGGATGCCATGATTGAATATTGTGATACTCTGCCCAAGGATGGATTGATGCCCGCTTGGAAGGAAGAAATGAAAAACGCTGTGAACTTCTGTGCACTGGCAATCTACACTCTGACGCTACACATCAGGGAGCTACTGACGAATGGACTACTCGGACGGGGCGAGGACCAAGTCTCCAGGATTCTGGGTTCGTTTCTTTCTGTAAATTCTTTTTTGTTGGTCCAGAATTTGGATAGGATTTATGCTAGTAATTTAAATGAGATTTATAACTGTGAAGGAAGTAATTCTAGTGATGTAATTAAATGTAAAATGATAGAAATAGGCTTAATTAAAGAAATTAAAGATGAAGATAAACTTAAACCTGTTGAAAATCCAAATAAAAAGAGGAGGATAGAGGGGCAATCTACTATGGATGCTCCTACTAAAAACCAGAATGGAGAATTAAACTTAAAATCTAATGACAAGGATAACATGGATTGTAGTGAAAAAATTGATAAAGATGTAAATGATAATGTTAAAACTAAGAGTTATGCTGAAATTGTCGCGCAACCTATAGTGTTCAAAAGTGCACCAAAACCAAAAACGGTTCAAAATAGTGTAGTGGTTGAGAAAAAAGACCCAAAAGCGGAATGTTTTTTCATCAAGTTTAATGACAATTACCAGGCTCTCCTTAAAAAATTAAATGAAATCTCAGGTAATAAAGTATCTGGCAAGCTCACAGGAGACATGCTAAAATTGATTCCAAATGACGCTGACGCCTATAGGGTTGTACAACGCCATTTATCTAGTGAGAAAATCCCCTTCCACAGTTTAAACTTAAAGACGGAAAGGCCCAAAAAGGTAGCTTTGAAGGGGCTACCAACAAACTATAGCATTGAGGAAATAAAAATCACTCTAACATCCGAAGGATTAGATGTAGTCCGGGTTTCTCAACTGAGAAACACAAAAACGAGATTGCCCCTGCCGATCTTCTTAGTCAGCATTAGGCCTACGGAAGACTGGCAGAGGGTATACCGACTGACAAGATTAGGATACTTGGCTGTGAAGGCAGAGGCCTTCAGAGCACGGGGCTTCAAAATCTGCTACCGGTGCCAGCAATTCAATCATTCCTCTGAGAATTGCAGCATGCCACCAAAGTGCCTTAAGTGTGCTGAAGAACACTTCACACGTGACTGCCAAAGACCAAGGACGGAGAAGGCAACGTGTGCTAACTGCAATGGAGATCACCCGGCGAACTTCAGGCAATGCCCGAAGAATCCCTGGAACAGAGGAAAGGCACTGGGGGTATGCCCCCCTCCCCCAAAAAATCAGATACCCCCTTGGAGGCAAAAGGCCCTCGGTCTAAACCCTCAGACACCCCATCAGGGCTCCTCGCACTCTGTGCCACAGTTTAAAAGAACTCAAACTTCAGCACCTACCAGATCGGTGCAAGAGCAGGCCCCTAAACCGTCGACCTCCAGAGAAATGACTGTGGAGGAAGTGAGAATAGCTCATGAAGACATAAAACAGAGGATAGCAATTGATAAAGCCGCCAAAGAGGCAAGAGAAGTAAAACAAAGATTAGAAATCAGGAATGGCAGAAAACTAAACGCGCCCGAGAAGAGCTCGCGCAAACACAGCAGTTAGACAAATCGGCTGAAAAAAAACAAAAGACTACCGAGGTCCAAAAGGATACTCACAAAACAGATCAAACCGCGGTTGAGGCTGAATAAATTGTAGCTGAGACTGAACTTGCTGATAAATCCAATGATGAAAAGATGGATGAAATCCTCAACCTCGTCAGAGGATTTATCAGTATGTTCAACCTAGACGATATAAAACATCTGTTGATGCAGCTCGCTGAGTTAATTCAAAAAAAGAGCGATCCAATGCAAATGGTCTTTGAGGCTTTTAAATTAATCGCGGAATTTAATAAAAACAGTGAGAAACAAACCCGCCATGAATAGGTCCCAAAAAGAAAGTTTTAAAATAATATTTTGGAATGCGAACGGCATATCTCCAAGAATAAATGAACTTAGGAGCTACGTAAATGAAAATGATGTAGATGCCCTGCTAATCCAGGAAACTAAAGTTAGAGAAAACAAAAAACTAAGTATAGCAAACTATAATAGCTATCATACCCTTAGCTCAAATATAACTGCTAGAAATCCCCATGGAGGAACAGCAATATATATTAAAAGTAATATTCTCCACGAGGAAATAAACAACATAAATCTTCAAGGTATAGAAAATACTAGTATAAAAATTAAAATAAATAATGTAAACCCATTTATCCTAACTTCAATATACGTCAAAAACATGAGTGGTATAAATGTAGCTGCGCAGCTGGAACTGCTTTTCTCGCGATATCCAAACACAATACTCGCGGGCGACTTCAATGCACACCACCGAGCGTGGGGCAGCAGGAGAGCCAACACACGCGGTACACAGATACATAGATTGCTAAACACAACAAACACTGACATCATTGCACCGTCGAGACCAACCTGCTTCTCAGGTGCCAATGGCTCATTCATAGACTTTGTCCTAACGAGAAACATAGAATACGCTCACACAATTGATACCCTGGATGAATTCGACTCGGATCATCTACCGGTATTGGTGACATTCGATTTGAACACTCCCCTTCCAGCCTCTCTGGGACAAGAGAGGGTGAACTGGAACGTATTCAAAAGAGCACTTTTCGAGCCGCACTTAGCAGTACCCAACATTATGAGCACGGCGGATATTGACTCTGCCACGCACACACTCACAACAGAAATCAGGAGAGCTATTGCATCTGCCACAACACATCGTGAGTCATCAAAAATGCCAACACTTTCCCACCATGTCAAACAGTTAGTTAAACAGAGAAATAGAATGCGTAAGATATGGCAGGCTAACAGAGACCCTACCCTTAAAAGGGAGCTTAATAGACTCACGTGTAAAGTCAGTGAAAAAATAGTCGCATAAAAGCAGCAACAGTATAAAGAATTAATCGAATCCCTTAGCCAGGAAGACGTATCGCTCTGGCAATTCGCTAAAAGACTCAGAAAACCTCAAATTAAACTCCCGCCACTAATAGATGGCGCTAATATCGCGTACTCAGACGAAGAAAAGGCAGAGGCGCTTGCTAGGCATTACGAAAAGCAATTTGAACCAAACCACGATCTAATGTGTCAGGACACCCTAAGAATGGTTAGGCAAACTCTAAACAATTTCAGGAACTCCCCGATCATGGCTGAGATTAACCCAGCCACCCCGCAAGAGATAATAGAGATTATCAAAAACCTTAAAAACCGTAAAACCCCAGGGCACGACAAAATCAGGAATATCGCGGTAAAAAACCTACCCTTAAATATAATATTTTACTTGACCATCTTAATAAATAAAATACTAGAACTAAATTATTTCCCCAAAGAATGGAAGGAAGCGATAATTATAGCGATCCATAAACCTGGTGAGGATGCCTCAATTCCAGCCAACTACAGACCAATCAGTTTGTTTCCGACACTTAGTAAAATTACTGAGAAAATAATTCTTAAGAGACTGAACACGCACCTTAGTGAGAATGACATTATCATTCCGCAGCAGTTTGGATTTCGGCCAAAACACTCCACCACTCATCAATTGCTGAGAGTGGTAGAGTACATTTCTTCTGGTTTTAATAATAAGACACCCACAGCTGCGATTTTTCTTGACATCCAAAAAGCCTTTGATAAAGTGTGGCACTGTGGATTAGCTTACAAATTGATCACTCTAAAAGTCCCTGACGCACTTGTCAAACTTTTAATTTCATACCTAAATAACAGACACTTTCAAGTCAGAGTAAAAAATAACTTATCTACACCCAAGCTCATTAAAAGTAGTGTACCGCAAGGATCCATCCTGGGCCCGACACTCTTTAACATATATCTAAATGACATTCCCAGGACCCCAGACACGGAGCTGGCACTCTATGCAGACGACAGCGCGATACTTGCAAAACACCCTTACGTCTCAGTAATGCACAGACAACTACAACAACACTTAGACATACTCCAAACATGGCTGGAAAAATGGCGAATAAAATTAAATCCCAATAAATGTCATTGGATTTATTTCTCAAGAAAACGTAAACCTCCGCCTCCTCTGTACATAAACAACCATGCCCTAAAAGCGGAAAAATCTACTAAATACCTAGGTGTAACGATAGACTCCCACCTAACTTGGAAACTGCACGTAACGAACATAATCAAAAAAGCGTATATAACCATAGGAGCCTTATACCCAATGATAGGAAACGGAAATCTAAGTTATCAAAATAAACTCCTAATTTATAAATCGGTCATCTGCCCGGGAATGCTGTATGCAGCACCCATATGGGGATATGCCTGTAAAACTACCATAGACTTATTAGAGACAAGACAAAACAAAACCCTAAGGATTATAAGGAAAGCCCCTAGATACTTAAGAAACTCGGTAATTAGGAAAGACTTCAAAATAAAAACTGTTAGAGCCCAAATCAAAAAGCTAGCGCTTAAATTCTACAAAAATCTGCCATCTGTCCCACATCGCAAGGCTAAATCTCGTAAGAGACCCCGCTCGGTACTTAACTTTGATATTCGGTACTAGGAACGTCCCACCTTAATCAGTTGATATTAAAGAAAACTCGCGATCTTTGGTTTTCTATAAAATGTTTAAAATCCTAAACTGCTAAAATGCTAGGTTACCCTCAGATCTGCATCAACTCCCCCAAACTGCCTAAACTCTTAATGTGCAACAAACTGCCACACTAGGAGCTAGGACAAATAATAAAAACAGTAAGGGTACAGTACGATCCCACCAATGTCTGTTAAAATAGTGCTAATATCTGATTAACTAATCAGTCACTAAATTTAACGGCCCACTAAAGTATACTTAAAAACCATCCCGTCCCACGAAGCTATTCGACTGTTAAAAACGTTCCGGTTAGTTAATCAATGATTAAACCGATTTTTAGATGATACGAGTTCTCTGATTGGTGCGTTATTTCTATCTCGAAAATACAACTTCAACTTCTGCATGTTTACGTTTTTACTTCTCGTAAGGGAGCAATTTATTTATTTTCGTGTTATATCAAATTTGTTCTACAGGAATAATATAAATATCATTTACGTTTACACAAATATATATACATTATGAGAAAAGATTTTGTTATAATTTAGCGGGAATTCTTTCCTTTTTAAGGAAATACGTATTTGAAATTAATGCATATATTTCTAATTTAAGAAGTTACCCAATTAAAAAAAATCTCTCTTTTTAATTGTATTACGATCAGTATATATAGTTTCTTTAATTCGAACTATAAATACTATTTCAATGTGGTAGATTTGTATGAATGGTACTGCCAAAAATGTAGAGAAATGTGTGTGTGTGGAATGGAAACAACCATAAATGTAATTTTATAACTTGGGTTGGGAACCAGTGATTAGTATGCTCTGCTATGTAACACAATGGTGCTATTAGATCATGATGCAAATCCATAAAAAAGTAATGCACAAAATTGAAAGAAAAATATATTCCTAATAAACTTTAAAGTATATTATGCTTTTGTTTCATGTATAACCCTACAATAGGATAGGTATGAATTAAATAAGCCCTATCCAAGAACCAGGTGGTGCGTCAGTTAATTTGGATGAGCAAAATACATACTAGCAGGTTTGTGAAGTCAGTAACTCAAACCGTGGACTTCAACTCCTCTTTTTTTTTCTACTGTCTGACACAGACTCCTCCTATTTTCTAATATCAGACTCCAATACTGATATAAATAGCAATTAGTTTTATATTTTTTATATCAATAGTTTTTTAATTGTTAAACGTTGGATGTTTTCTTAATTTATTCCCTAAAAATCTCTCTATATTAAAAAAAAAGTAGCTGACGCCACCACTGTTTCACAAATTTCTCGAGATTCTTTGCTTTGTACTGCAAAAACTATTGCATATAAAAATATGAAATTTGGTACACTTGTAAAGCTTTGGGGAATACGCTGAAATAAATTGTTTTTTGATATATATATTGTAGTTTAAGAAATATTTAATATCGAAGTCCAGACAAAATATTTGTGCTGCGAGTTCACGTCCTGGATAGACTAACTATAGCAAAACCACAAATTTTTGCAGGCAGGTACCTACATGGGTGAATTTTCCCCCTTCTTTTAATTTTGATGTAGTTTTTGAAATATTTTACTTTTTATAATGCACTTCTGAAGTGAACTTTTTTTTTCGTATCGGCACGTCTAGTGATATCTCTGTCTCGTACCGTAAAAACTATAATATACCAAAATATGAAATTTGAATTTGTATACCAAAATTTGAAAAATATGAATTAATGTAACATACCATCTAAAGTTTAGATTTGAAATTTTTTATGTACACACAAGTTTTCAGTTTGACTTAACGTACAGAGTTTTTTTAAAAAAAAGAGAGGGGTTGGGAGCAGGAATTCGATGCTCAAATAGATTTAAAATGTTTTATTAAATTGATTTCAATTGGATTTTAAGAACAGGGGTCATATTATCCTTTTTTCTGCGATTTTTACCTTGGTGACATAGAAATGCCACCAAGTCTGTCGGACAGCATGTCTGCCATAACAGAAATGCATAAAAATATAAAATTAATATTGATTTAATACAATTATAGAAATTTTGATTAAATAAAAGAAGAGCAACCTGATTTGTAGCAATTTAAACATGAACCTATGCCTGCTATGCGAGTTTCACTCGCCCACTAAAAAAACATGACAGAAAACAGTTCTACTGGCTGTCGGAGATTGCACGTAGCAACAGATATTCCATGGCACATAAAGTACAGTTAGGCCCATACAGTGGATGTAACATGAAAATTTTAAAAACATTAAAATGACAAATATACAAAAGAAAGCAAATGTCAACAACTTAATTTTTTAAATACAATGTAAACCCATTAAAGTGATATTTTGAATTCATTCCTCACAATGTATACAAAATATAAAATTAACTGCAAAATTGAAAAATAAAAATCCTATTAGCCACCTCCATTGTGCTCAAAGTTAGCCTACCACACACTAGCTATAATAAATATTTTTTTTATTAAAAGATTTAATTTAACTTACTGGGCATGTACTGTTATTTCAAATACGTATTTTCAAAAATACGTATATAAATAAAAATATTTAAAAGTACGTATAAAAATACATATTTTATACGTATTTTTAAAAATACGTATAAAAATTGTAAAATAAAATACTCCTTGCACAGGCGTAGTTAATTTCCAGCATGAACTATAACTTAGAATTTAATATTCTAAACTATCTAATAATGCGAATTACTAGACGAGATCGTATTCTAAACTAACATCTCTGTGCACAAGCGCAGTTCTCTGAAGCTCCTTAGCAATCACTTAAAGATCAGTGCACTACACTATCTGAGGAATTATACAGTGCATTGAAAATTCGCATAGAGGAAAGTCATAGTGAACTAGAAAATATTTTAAGGTATTTACATAATTATAACGACTTTAAAAAAGAAAATGAAAATGAAGAAAAGAAGCTAACAAAGTCAAATTTAATTAAGTTCGTCGTAAATTTCCACAAAAACATTTATGAAAAGTAAACACAAACCTATCCAGAGAAATTCGTTGAAGATGATGTTAATATCGGAAAATAATTGTCTTTCCAGAGGAAATTACAATTAGCTATAAATAAAAAAATTGCCACGAACAATAATACAAATGTAATACAAAAAATAGATTTATCCAAAACCGTCAGACGACAGACCGAGTTGTTAGAAGGTGAAGGACTTGGAGGCGAATATTTAGAGAAAGTATATCACTCATTATTAACAGTACCACCTCATACAAAGTCTTTATGAATATTCTATATACATTTTGTAATTAGGCTCCATTTTAAGTGAGCTCATATATAAGAAAACTTCGGTTATCTAAATTTATAAGAAAACCAAAAATTACTTCGAATTGAATTCATGGATTTTGCTATTCGAATTGAATTCATATTTTGCTATTTGTAACCATTTTAAAATGGTTACAAATAGCAAAATATAAATATAAAATTATTTGAAAACTGCAAATTACATGTAATTTCAAATAAATATACTTATTTGAAGCCAATAAAACTCACAAATGTATATAAATAAGGAAAAATATTTAAATTACATCAGAATACTACAAAAATAGCTTTAAAGTAAAATCTCATTAAAAATACAGCATAAAACAAATTTCAACGATATTAATCAGTTCAGCGATACTTGACTGAGGTGGTGATTTTAATCTCTTTGTGTTTTGTCTTAACTTGTGTGAGGAAAACTGTTTTACGAATAAACAAACTTTGTTACATTTTAATTAACGAACTGAAATAAAATTAAAGGTGTTTTACATTGAACTTCTCAAATACTTTACATCAAACAGGGGTCCAGCATAATATTTCAAGTTTGACGGAGATCTATTTGTAAAATTTCAAAGTTTTTTCACATTAATTGAAACTTAGTATGAACTGTTTTGTATAAAATGAGCAACAGTACATTGAAATGTATATATATACAGTACCCACTCTGTATAAATAATTCTGTTAAATCTTGCTATACAACTAGACTCAAAATCAATAATTTACAGGTTACAATTATATCCTAACCTTTTACATAATATGTAACTTCCCAATCACAATCTGTCATGCATTTCAAAAGGCTGATATTGCAGCATTTCTATGACAAACATTTATATTCATCATAGAAAAAATTTCTGGAAATTCTATACATAGCAAGATTAGAAATTTTAGCTCAGAATTTACTCGCCGAAAGATTCTTTTACTTATCAGTACCATATAAATAACATTGCATAACATTTGCCATTTCTTATACATTGAAGAAAAAAACCCATATGTAGATTTTTTTGCTATTCAGATGAAAACGTCTACTTCTCATTTACAATTGAAATTTTTGTACCCTGTACATTGTGTAATCAAACTTCATTTGAAGCGAACTCATGTATAAGAAAACTTCACGATAAAATACTATGAACTAAATTCTTATATATCGCATTTTAAAATGTTTCCAAATAACAAAATATGAAAAAATTATTTAAAAATTGTGAGTTCAATGTAATTTTAAATAAATATCCATTTTTGGTGGTGATAAAACTAATAGAAATGTATATAAATTAAGAAATTATTTAAATTAAAACAATATGCTATAGTAAAACTGTCACTAAAATTACAATATGTAAAAAATTTGTAATGGTATCAACCAGCTTGGAACAACTCCTTCTTTAAAATAAAAAAAAAACAAAGCATCCATGTCAAGAAAAGCAAAGAGACAGACATAAAAAAACCTTCTTGCCCTTGGTGTAATTGCTATGTCTTTTTATCCTGAAAAATTAGATGTTTCTTGTTTCCGAAACCGGTTGATATTGATACTATTTGTTATATGCTGTAATTGTAAAGAAGCTTTTACTTTAAGGATAATAGCATATGTGATTTGTAGACTATCCGGCAAGTTATGCCTAATCATAAATAAAGAAAATAATATTCTAATTATTATTAAGGAGGCCACATTTGATATTATGCGACTGCTTCTGCATATCATGTGACCACATAATCAAGGTAACCGGGGAAAGTTTTTGGTCAATCTGGTTATAATCGTACTGTCACTGAAGTGAATTTTCAAATGGCAGTGGTTATAAACAAGATCCCCAAAACTTGTGTTACCTTACCAGTAAAATAAACTATCCTTTTGCTGCCATGAAAAAGTTTGAATTGTAGTAACATTCGAATATAATTATTCAAATTAATCAGATTTTACTGTATTAAAACATGAGCTTGACATCTAGGGGGAAGTCAGTAGAATGCAAATTTGTAAAGCGAAAAGAAGAGTTTCATTTAACCAATATTATGAATTATTTATTACCAGTTATAAATCATCTTTGCGCAAGTACTACTATAAACAAAATCAAATTTTTATGTTGTTTTATAATATTGTGTTTAGGCGAACAATCATTGTTCATTGTTAAAACTATTGAAGTACATGGTATAAATAAATCAAGCTATTGCTACATCAATACCGTTGTGCATCAATTAAAAGATAAAATATTGGGGCAAATATCTGGTGTATATAACAGAAAACAAAGTACTTCAAAAATCACTTCACATTTGTTATATATCCATTAAAGCATTTTAATATATAACACTTACCAAACTTGACAGCAAAAAAAAAAATTCATTTATTTTATGACATAAAAACGAGCTGAAGGTATATACGCAACAATTTTACAAATTGTCTAGGGAGCAAAGTTGATCAAAATCCAACAAAAATATTTAACATACGGTACAGTGGTGAATTCTAGTCTAGAAAGCAGGTCATGCAAAAGTGCATATTACATTCCAATCCCTGTGTTCTCAATTGCACCACAATACTCAAGGGATATAATGACAATAATAGCAATGATAATAATGTTACTGCTATTGTGTTATATATTTTAACCTAGAGAAGGGTTTTGTCGATAAATTTGGTATAGTAGTGCCATACCAAATTCAACGACAGTATTCGTTACTGATAAGATAACGTCATTTATTGACTTGTATAGGTAAATAAAGTTATTTTTAAAACAATTGTAGTGTGTTGAAATTTGAAAGTGAATTTTGATCACTTATTTTTAATATTAGTTATTAATTTGTGAAGACACATTTCACTTTATTTCCTATATAATATAGAAATTAAGTAAAGAATATGACTTTCCGCACAATCAATATAATAAACTAGAACACAAGGTAAAATGCAAGGTAAATAAATATACGTATGCTCTTTTTTTTTGCTGCATTTTATATTGTTATCCAGTTTATTATTAACGTAGAAATTATCCTATCCTATTTTCAAAGATTTCTTTTACTAGTGTTGTCATTAGAATCATTCATAAAAAAATTTCATGGAATAAGAGAGACTTTTGCAAGAGCAATTTTAAATATGTTAAACTTTTAGTATATAAAGTATGTGTGATACAAAATGTCTTGCTCAAAAGAGCGAACTCAATAAAAGTCAATTCAGGAGAAATTATCACAGCATACAATGGCAAGATACTTTAGAATACTACATTGAAATTTGAAAAAGGCCCTTTCTATAAGGTACCAACTAAACATAGAAGCAAGTCCATGGAAGCATTCCAATTCAGACAGGAAATATTAAAAAGAAACATCAGACATTTAATGGAAATGCAATTTTTATCTTTGGGAAATACAATAGGGATTACCATTCACACCATGCTGAATACATATACATTTAAATCTAATAACTAACTATTGATAAATTATGTTTGTTACAGACAATGCTTATTTTCCAGTTTGGCTTTGTAAATAAACGGTACAGCATGCATAACTTCAAGTAAATTGAAGTTTTGAAAATATAATTTCCGAGATTATATGCAAATAAATGTAAAAATGTTATTCTAAACAAGAAAAAATTACGGACAACATATGAAATTTTTAAATCAGACCATATAGGACAATTTCTATAACTGGTTCAACAATAAAACAGCCTATCTGATATAATAAACAGATCGGCCGAAATATTGCAGTACAAGTTTAATTCTCTTCCAAGACTTTAAATTCTGTAATTTTAGCATAATTCAAAAGCGTACATCATGGTTTAAGAAGTTAAGAAACTTGTAGCATAATATAAACAAAATATATGCATTACATACCTGAGTAGTGTATTGTAAATACTCCTAAGTGTCTTTCAAACTTTCACCGACTTCGATAAATAAGCAAAATCGGCTTTATTTTCCCCTATGTTGTAAAAACTTTCAAACACTCTTCTTTCGGAAAAGAAATATAAAAGAATTCAATCTTAAATAAAATTTCATCTTGAAATATCAAATGATACAGAAATTGCCGCCATCTTGTTCGACTTTTAATCAACTGTTAAATATTTAAGTGGCCAAAATCGGCCACTTAAATTAACAGCACTTTAGTGAGCTCTTTAACGCCGTGAAAGTGTCGGTGGGACGCAAAACAGTGCTAATCAACCGTTAAACCTTTGCTATATTTTAACGGTTGTTGGTGGGATCGGCCCTAAATCAAAAACCTCGAGCCTCCAACTATGGACCAATGAAATAATGTCACAGTATGAAGATAAGAACCACACCTAGAGATTGGAGATTAAAGGCGCTTTGGGCCTGGTGCTCTGTTCTGGACGAAACTCTATGAAGATAGCCTTGCCTGGCCACCTTTTACGTTGGCCTCGGTCTTTCACGCCACTCAAACAGCTACTTGTGGTCTGGGTTTTCGACGCTACCCAGGCGATAGTGCGCCAATAGCTCAAATCTCGCATACGCCAAACGATCCCAGATTCCTGTGCGGCAGTCACACTCTGTCTCTACTGTTTTGTTTCACTGAGTCTCCTTGGTGTACTAGCTGCTTTGAAGAGTTTATACTGGAAAGTTGAACACCTCAACTTCATAACAGTGTTGACAGACGCGCGTAGTAGTGTGGTTTTGAGTTTGAAATATATTGTGTATTAAATCTTTCCCGTCATTTATATAAATTATTACATAATTTATTTTCGGATCAACCAATTTCAAAGATATCCTATATTGATTTTCTTTGACGAGCTCGAAACATCATCAGCTTGTAGATTATCATGTCTGGTAATGTTAATATTAAATTGTAATTTCGTTTTATATGTGTATAAAATTTATTATCGCCTTCTGTACCAATTGATGAATTTTTTGTAGTGTGAATATTTTGTTTTAAATTATATTGAAAGAGATGTCAAATGGAGCGTTCTTATTACACAAAACGAAATTACTTCTTTTTTTAATGTTATTGTTAAATTGCTCAATTTTGGAACAACCAATTTCAAAGATATCCTATTAAACGAGCTCGAAGCATCATCATCATCTTGTAGATCATGTCGGGTAATATTATTATGAAATTGTAATTTCGTTTTATGTATATACTATTTATTATCGGCTTCTGTTCCAATTTATGAATTTTTTGTAGTTTGAATATTTAGTTTTAAATTATATTGAAATAGGTGTTAAATGAAGAGTTCTTATTACACAAAACTTAAATTCCTTCATTTTTTAATGTTATTGTTAAATTGTTGCCCTAAGAATTTTTAGAAAACTAAAGTGGGGTTACATGTCATTACAACAGGGTTCATTCTAGGATTTCAAAATGGCAGGGTGCTACCTTCCGAAAGAGGGCATACTGTAATCGAAAAAGGGCACATATTTTTAAAAGGGCCCAATTATATATTTTAACTAAAAAACATATACAGATAATTAATCTATTTGATATATTTATATAAAACTAGATGCGAGGCACCACTATGTCTGTTAACAAGGAAAACACCCCTTAGTAGATCTAATTTTGTATAATCTATTTTTTGGCTATTGTGGGAGAGGGGGAGGATTTTTAAAAATTAAAGAAAATTTAAGAGATTCGCAAAATACAAAATTTATTTTTTCTGATAACACAAATTTCCAAATATATTTTTATTTTTTAATGAGCAATATTGTCAACATGCATTTATTATTCCTTTCTTACCATTTTTGACATTAAATACATTTTCAAAACTTATGTTAGATGTTTCTTCTAAATCTAAGTTTTCTGTAAGTCATTGTTAGTATCCATTCTGAGGTATCTTTTCCATTTCTTAGAGGTTTTCAAAATTTAGATTTTTTTTATTTATCCAGTTTCTGAATATTTTAAACATTTATTATTACTCATTTTTTTATCCTTGTTTTAAATCTTACCAGTGTTTTTCGTTGTAGGTCTTTTTAGGTGTTTTACAATTGTTTTCAAGGTCATCATAAAAAAATTCATTTACCATGAAGCATTCAAATACTTATTGGGGAATTTTTAAAGTCATTTTCCCTGCATATAACACTTTAATTATTCAAGATTATTTCAGCTTTAATTTTTTGACTAAATTACAGATTATTTCCAAATATGCCTGTTTCTCAAGTTTTCTCGGTACTTATCGGTTATAAGGACCATGGGTTAGCAACTGCTTTTCTGAGTTGTCGCCAACACGAACATTGGCAATATAATCTGATACGAGAAATTAACTACAAACACAATGATTAAAATTTAATATATCATGGGGTTTGATCAACTTTACTTAACAAAAGAATATTGTGTTACAATGAAGTTTGTGGTGGCCAAAATCGCGTTTGGCTTCATGGTCCCTATAACTGATAAGTACCGTTTTCTCATCTTGAATTTTTTTACTTTTCCAAACTGAAGTATTTACTATTATTTCTTTCTTGTTATTTTTAAGAAGGCCGGCCACTAATTTTTCTTTAATTTATGGGTTTTTACCAATGAGTTTTGGCAATTTTTAATTAATTTATATTCTTGTTTCTGTACCTTTTGATCACTTACTCAAACTTTTAAATCACTGCAATCCCGATATTTCGGTAATTTTTCCATTTTTCCCGTTATATTATCGGACGTTATGAATTAACAACCCTTTTTATTATAAAATTTCTCCCAGTATGTTTATTTTATAACAATTAAATTCTTTATCCTTTTAAAGGAATTTGATTTTTCTTTATTTTGATGGTTTTGAATTTAAAAAACATCACTTTGTATCGCTAAACACATATGCCAATTTATTGGCATATGTGTTTAGCGAATGCCAATTACACACATTAAATGTTGACGGGCCATGATTATCGGCTATATCCCAAAGACCGGTACGGTCATTTTTTTTTATCGCGCCAAATCGGCGATAAGCGGAGTGCTATATTATGAACTCTTTAACTCTTCATAATCATGGTAACCTTGCGAGTTGGTTACTATGGCAACTGTCTAAACTTGTGTTATTCTATGCTTACTTAATTCTTATGCTGGTTTTTAGTATTTGTTGAATGTCTAATTGGAATTTATTCTATTATTATTTTATAAATCTGCTGATTTTTAAAAGTAAATCATTTGGAAGAATTGAAAGTTTTTCTATATTTATTTAATTACTCTGGTGCTGATCTCAGAGGTGACGTAATTTGAAGGAATACGTACAAGTACTTGGTGAAGTTTCTTTGATTTGTTTTGTGTGTGCTAAATGGCTGTGAAGAGTGAAAGATATAGTATTGTTTTGTTTGATCGTTTGATAGATAGTGGTAAAATGAATGTGATTAAATGGTGTATGAATCAGGGGTTGATTGCAAGTGGGTACGAATGTCCTAAATGTAAATCGCCTATGTGATTGTGTGAGAGAAATGATAGTACGGAAGAGTGTGATGGTTATACGTGGGTTTGCCGTGCTTTTGGAGCGAATGCGCATTATGTGACGAGGAGTATAAGGAATGGTACGTGGTTTGAGTATCCTAGATTGAGTTTGATTGAGATTTTGAAAATGACATGGCTGTGTGTGAAAAAGACTCCGCATGATTGGATGTTGGATGAGATGAATATGTCTAAAAACACGATAACGGATTGGAAGAGTTTTTGTAGGGGGGTATGTGTGGAAGTGATTGTGAGTGAAAGTAGAATGCTTGGTGGACCTGGTAAGATTGATGAGAGCATGTTTGGCAAAAGAAAGTATAATAGGGGCAAGAAAGTGAAAGGTAATTAGGTGTTTGGAGGAATTGAAAGGGGGTCTGTGAGTTGTTTTTTTGAAGTGGTTGAAAATGGAAGTAAGGATGTGTTGTTGAATGTTATAAAAAAGTATGTTGAACCGGGAACAACAATAATATCAGACTGCTGGAAGGCGTACGATTGCCTTTCAGATGAAGGGTTCGTACACCAGGCAGTAAATCATAGTCTGACGTTTAAGGACCCGGTAACAGGGGTGCACACAAATACTATCGAAGGAACGTGAAGTTGGATTAAACGTCAGCAGCGTGGTAACCGGCGTTGCGTGGGATCGGATCAGTTTGATTCCTACCTGGCCGATTTTATGTGGCGTCGTTACCACAAAGGAAATTATCAGGAGCTATTTAAGTCATTTTTAGAGGCTATAATAAAAATTTATCCTCCTGACATGATGGATCCACCTTTTGAAGGGAAAAAGAAGAGGAAAGACGCCTTAAAAAAAAGAGGAGGAAAGTAGAAGGTGAGAAGTGTTTTATCGAATTTCTAAGTATCGTTTTTTATCAAATTTCGGTACTTTTGGGTTAATGTGGTATCGTTTTTTAATCAAAGTTTGGTATTTCTCGATTAACGGGGCTACAGTCAGATTTGGCCACAATATGGCAATAGATGTGTTGGCATAGAACAGTTGGTCCGTAGCAATTCGAACATGGATCCACGACCGCTTCGCGGTCTTACCTTTTCTGCTAAAAAAACACAGAATCCAGCCCCGCTGAATGTTGAAGTTCGCCTGTAGCAAAATCTGTTTGTGCAATAGGTGTTCTATGGTTCACAGAGCACAGGCTTACTTCCGCGCGGCGGATGTAACATGAAAATCACTTAATGAGTTATGGAACACCTGTTGCACAAACAGCTGTTGCTACCATAGGCGCCGAGTTTTCAAAATCTCAGGGGGGGGGGGGGGGGCACAATCCGATAAAGTTACATGCAAGATTCACAAAGTCGATAAATACATAACAACTTGCAAGGCCGCCTTGAAGAAAGCAAGCATATGTCAGTTAGGTGCCTACAATTGGTTCGAGGTAATTTTAAGCCCCTACTTTAGGCCAAAAGAACAGTATACGCCCTTAACAACCGCCAAGAACGAACTGCCCAACGAACGGCAGTAGTGGTTGTTAAGAGTGCATACTGTTATTTTGGCCTGAAAAAGGGGGATTATAATGCCATCGAAGCAACTGTAGTCACCTAACTGACATACATATGCTTTCCTCAAGGAAATTTTGTAAGTTATTGTTTTACAAGCAGCAGTTTTGGAGTCAGATAACCGAAAGAGGTAGGTAGTAGAGGTTTTTGTAGGATAGAAGATCGAAAGAGGTTTTTGTAGGATATATCTAAATTTATCTTCTTTAATGGATATTTTTAATTAATCGGAAAATAAAATATTAACTTTCATTAAACTATACACAAGTTTTTTGCGAAAAATCGTTATATATCTTTCCCCTTACTCGTGTATACATTGCACAATTTCTAATAAATGTATACATCTTTAGACCGCTACTTAGTGACTACAGTAAAAATGAGTAGTAGTGTATAATCACTTAAAACACACTTTAGCTAATGAAATCTTTAAATATATATTGTTATTAATGTATTCTAAATAACTAATATTTATCACATAGATAAATTTGATGTGTAATGGGTTTAATTTCAATTTTTATTTGACATCATCGTCAGTTTACCTTTATGCTCTATGGTAAAAGTAATGCCCCTTTGCACTTACGTTTCTGCGCATTCTACTACGCAAGTTGTTTATTTACATTCGTGCTCATGCTCTAATAACATCGAGCGCCGTAAGAGAATTGGAGCCAAAGAAGTCGCCAAATTAGAGACCATATCGGTCTTTGGGATAATGCCTGATTATCTTCAGCAGCATCTCAATAGAATAGGTGTGGCAGCTTCTGCCTCCTGCCCTTTGTGTGGAGTGGTTTTATGAATGGACAACATCTCCTTATTTGTTCCAAATTGGGGGATATTGACACTGAAGATACTTCTCCTTTTGGACTTTTGCATCTGTATTGGACAGCAAGACGGCGTATGGCTGGCCGAATGACCCAGGCTGGGCATAGGATAAAAAAAAAAGCCAATTTACTAATTTATTCAGATTTTACCGATTAATAGAATGGTAGGGGGTGGAGTGCAGTGCTTGAAATTAGTGGGTGCTAGACTCATTTTGCGATAGAATTTATCTAATTTGCAACTACAGATTACTCCACAGGCGCACTAAAATGCGTCCAGCTTTTCATCACTTCTCTTTTTTTTTAATTTAAAAAATTATCAAACTCATTAAAACCCACAAAAACAGAAGTTACTTGAAAAAAAAACCGAACTCCCGTTTCCCCCTCCCCTCATTCCATCCCCGGCAACCAGATCGCTACCGTATATCTCCGCGTATGCTCATCGACTGGGCACACGGCACACATAGGAGTTTACCCCCTTCCTCTCCAGGGCCATCTGTTTCCTCTCCAAACGTCGCATTGCGTGGAATCTCGCTTTATCACATCACGTGACACTTGAGAAAGCGAAAATGCATGCAATGTTAGGCCAGAAAAGGAAAAACAGCAATTTCTTTCTCAAAAATCCGGCGATCAAACCTAGTCAGACCGTAGATAAAGAGAGTGACAACAATGGTGAAAATCAAGAACCATGTGAACCAAAGAAGATTAAAATACTCAGTGTCAGTGAACGCACTTTAAGCAAATGGAAAGACAGATACCCTTGGTTCATAGTGGAAAATTCTGAATGATGTACAAATGATAGATAAATGCTGAGTTTTGTGTTGTAGCTCAATTTCTTATGGGTGTATATATTTTTTTGCAACAGAGTATATATACAGGATGTCCCAAAAAGATTGAAACATGCTTTAATTATTTACCTGTAGGAGATAAGTGGGCAATGTAAATTGCAAAAAATGTTGAAAGTAAGGTAGGAAATAAGACTACGTTAATGAAATAGTCCTCTCATTAATTTTCAAAAAGTTACACTTTTTAAATTTTTATATGACCCCCTTAGACAAATTTGGTCAATCAGAATTTTTTTATTTTTAATGCAACAAGATCATTAGAAAACCCTCATATCTGTATCCTTAAAATTGAGCGAGTTATATTTAATTGAAAATTGTGAATGGAGACCATGTATCAAATTAGAAATATAAATTTGTGACATATCACAAAAAAGATAAAACTGGATGATAATACATAGGAGACATTTTTGCGAATTCCGCGTAGGCTCATGATGCAGTTACAGATTCTTAAGTACTTTTCAATAACTAAGTACTTTTTCAATAATTAAGTACTTGTTTTTTATCTATTATATTTTTATCTATTTAATTTGTTTATGATCCCTATTTTCACTGATGAAACAGCCTTTCACATGATACAGAAAAGTGGCATAAGTCAGAATTTTTCCTTTATCATAATTCAGTTGATTTTAAAGATACAGATATGCGGGTTTTTTTAATGATCTTGTTGCATTAAAAAAAAGTTTTCTGATTGACCAAATTTGTCTAAGGGGGTTGTATAAAAATTAAAAAAGTGTAACTTTTTTAAAATTAATGGGAGGACTATTTCATTAACGTAGTCTTATTTCCTACCTTATTTTCAACATTTTTGCAATTTACATTGGCCACTTATCTCCAACAGGTAAAGAATTAAAGCGTGTTTCAATCTTTTGGGACACCCTGTGTATGGTACTTCAGCTTTATTTATAAAAGTTAAAGAAAGAAGACAGAAATATTTTTGAACTGAAACATCAAAAGAAGGTGAAAGAAGAGAATATTTGTAGAACAAGAAAAGCAAATGGCATTAAAATTACAATGAGAAATAGAGGAGGAGTTGAAAGAAATTGCTTAAAAATGTCAAAAGCTTCAAAATTATGTTTAAATAAACCAACAGTCCTTGATGAGGGTTCAGACTGACTAAGTAGTGCTC
This sequence comes from Amaurobius ferox, assembly GCA_951213105.1. Classification (NCBI taxonomy): domain Eukaryota; kingdom Metazoa; phylum Arthropoda; class Arachnida; order Araneae; family Amaurobiidae; genus Amaurobius; species Amaurobius ferox. The sequence goes on along the minus strand of OX578141.1, from coordinate 97,633,496 downwards.
TGAGGAAGGACATGAAGAAAGCAATTCTTTCTAGTGGCATCATGGAAGCTGCTAAGATGAATTAGAAAAGTGCATTAAAGTGTTGTCAGAAACTGAGAAGGAAAAAGATTTTGTAGATGCTGTAAGATTAGAATCTAAACTAATTTATTTACAATCAATATGTACATTCATAAAGCCCGATAGAGGGCATAGTTATATACAAAATATATTACAAAATCTTAATGACGGCTTACAAGGCCCAAACAATTTCAGAATTTTACACTTGTAAAGTTCAATAATTATTTTCTTAAAATCCGAATTACGAAAGGTTCTTACTGATGATCTTTTTTTGCCAGTTTCAGAATCTTTCTGGTGGACATCTGTTTTGGCGAGGTGAGATACTTTGAACATATGATTTGAGCGTTTGAATGTGAACTATGTTTGGTAGAATTTTTCCTTTAACATCAGCAATCTCATAACACACGGCCTCGACTTGATGTACGATGTGAAAGGGTCCTATAAACTTAGGAATAAGTTTATGGTTTTGAGCTTGCACCCAGTCTTAAAGTACTAGATTGCCGCTATTGAATGTCTTGTCGAGACGTCTTTGGTCGATTTGTTCAATCATGTGTTTGTTCCCTGATGCTGTTTGGGGAAGTCACATAAGCATAATTGTCACATAATTGTCACATAAGCAATAATTGTCACATAAGCATAATTGTCTTGCGGGTATTCAAAAGTGGATATATATATTTAGTGCAATGTGAAAATTTTAAAAGTTCATTGTAATAACATACATATATATACTCTTGATACATGTATCTGTATCAAAGAATGAGGAATAAATTATATGATATCCTAACCATATTCCATATTTGAACAAGTAAAAAAAAAATTTTAGAAGGTTAATTTTATGTTTTAAAAGTTTGATTTCAAAATTTTAAGGCCCTATCCTTGGTCATTGGCTTTGTGAAATAATCTGCTACATTTTCTTTGGTATTTACAAAGTTAATTTTAAAAGACTCATTCTCAACTAAATTTCTCAAAAAATTATACTTTATATCAATATGTTTAGTTCTGTTATTTTCAATTGGGGAATTTGAAAAATTTATTGCAGCTTGGTTGTCACAAAAGATTATGCTATTTTCTTTGTTAAATTTTAATCCTAGCTTCATACATTCCTCAATGATGTTTTGCAGCAAAATCATTTCTTTAGCAGCTTCTGTCAATGAAACATATTCTGCCCCCATCGTTGACAGACTAACACACTTGTGCTTAGAGTACCAATTTCTTGGCGTACATTTATCTATTAGAAACAACATACCCCCGAGTGACACTCTGTCATCTCTATTGGCAGCGAAATCCGAGTCTCAAGTAGCAGTTTAAATTCAAATCACAAATGTTTGATAAATTCAACATATAATCCTTCGTTTTGTCAAGCTATCCCAAAAGTTTCAACAATGCGTCCCAGTGTTTTATACCTGGATTCTCTTGGAATCGAGACAGAATATTTACAGCGTAACATGTCTGGTCTAGTTCTACTTGACGAATAGGCTAAAAATCCAATCAACCTTTTATATGCGAAATTTTGCATTTGACTTATTTCTTCATTGTTCATTGGGCAATCATTTTTACTCAATAGGATTCCCTTGGTAATAGGAAGTGAAGAAATGGGGTATTTGAATTCTTTAAACATTTGGCAGACTTTATCAATATAATGCCTCTGATGTATATGAAATTTATTATTGATTTCAGTAAATTCCACACCTAACAGTTTTTTTAACTTTTCCTAGTATTTTGATATCAAATTCCTTATGTAGTAATGAAACTGCATGATCAATATCACCTTGATGTTTTGAAAATAAAACTATGTCATCCACATAGACCAGAATTAATACTTTATTTTGGTATAAATATGCACAATTGCACCATTTAAATTTAAAGAATTTTAATTTTCTCAATGTGGTGTCAAGCTCAGTATACCACTCCCTGCCGCTTTGATGTAGGCCATATATTGCCCTTTTTAGCAAACAGACATAATTTGTTGGTTTGGATCGACATATCCGGGTGTTTTCATAAAAATTTTGGCATCAATTTTGCATAAAGGTATGCTGATTTAATGCCTAATTAAAAATGCTTCCAGTTAAGCAAGCAAACAAACAAAAATTGCAAAGAAAGCTCTTATCAAGCTAAAATTTATAACAGGGCTAAATACTTCATCGTACGAGTCCCCTTTTTCTTGAGAATATCCCTGAGCCACTAAACGAGCCTTGAATCTTTTCACTTTCCCATTCTCATCCCTTTTGATGGTATCTACATCCAATTATTTTTTGTGAGGTGGGCGCAGACACTAAGTTCTAGACGCCCCTCTCTTGCATTGTAGCTATTTCATTATTCATGGCGTCATGCCATTTTTCTGAGTGGGGAGATTCAATTGCCAACTTATACTCTTGGGTATTACTATTTGTATGTTGCTTGCCTCTGGTCTGGCTTTGATATCTTTATTTTCCATGAAGTTGAAAAATTTCTGGTCATAATGTATTTTGGATTTTGCACAATAATTTTTAACATCATTATGACTTCTCAGCCTTCTTTTATCACCTTTTACTGAATAATATACGTCAGTCCTACTTCCATCAGGCCTAGGTACGGCTTTACGTTCCCAGTTAATGTCTGAGCAGAGGGTGTCAGATCGGAATCAGCAGAAGAGTCCTCTTACTCACTAGATTTACTAGTGTCATGGCTCTCACCTGCTTCTTCCTCTGACACACCACCCAAACATTCTGATCATGAATCTATCGAGCAAGTAAGTCTCCATGTCCTTGGGGTGATAGCTCTAGGGTAACTAGGGCCCAGGACGTCTTTCGCTGCTTCATTTTCCTCAAATCGGACATTACTTGTTTCTATTACTTTCCTGTCCTTTGCTATAAAAATTCTATAGCCCTTGCTATTTTCGGCATGTCCTATCATGACTCCTACTTGAGCTCTTAGGTCTAGCTTTTTCCTAAGCTGTTTTGCCGTGCCAGCATAGGCTTTGCATTCAAAAATTTTGAGGTGGGATACAGCAGGCTTTCTTCCATAATATAATTCATGTGGCGTTTTTACTTTGAATTTATGGCAAATCCTGTTTTTTGTATAAGTAAAACATAGGATTGCCTCTGCCCACATTTTGTCACCAATCTTACTCTGATCAAGCATCACTTTAACACAATCTAAAGTTGTCAAATTGAATCTTTCAGATACCGCGTTTTGTTCGGGTGTATAAGCATTAGATCGCTCATGCTTAATTCCTAATTTCTTCAAGAAAGCTTTGAACTGATTATTACAAAATTCCATGCCGTTATCGGTACAGATGCACAAAATCTTTTTCCCAAGTTGCCTTTCCTCACGAGCTTGAAAATCTTGGAAAACTTTAAAAACATCTGATTTTTGTTTTAAAATAAAAATAAACACCTTACAGCTAAAATCGTCTGTGCTAGTAAAAAAATACTTGTTTCCTCCCATAGAAGCTACAGGCAATGGACCACAAACGTCCATGTGCAATAATTGCAAAGGTTTTGTAGATCTAATCCTGCCTATTGGCTTATATGGGACTCTCTTAGATTTTGCGAGTTTGCAGTGAATACAATTTAATTTTGCATATTTAAACTTAGGGAGTCCGTTAGCCGCGGAAACTTTACTTGTTTGGTATAAGTAATCCGAGTTAATATGGCCATACCTTCTGTGCCACAATTCAGTTTTACTTAAATTTCAACTGTTGAACCACTAATTTCCCTTATTGACTTCGATTTTGTATCAGATTTGTTTTTACTACTATTCAAACTAGGCATCATTGTTATTTTGTTTTGATTTTGACTAATTCTTTCTATCTTTATCAGATCTTTTATTCCTATCCTGATCCGTTTTATCTTTTTTGCGGTCCTCTACATTGCTATTTAAATTTTTAGTTAAGTACTGAGGTTTAAGAAAGTATAAGCCTTCTTTACGTTTAACGTAAAAGAATTTTTCTCCCTCCGGAGTTTTAAACCACAATACTCCATTGGCTGCACTAAAAGTGTAACCCTGTTCCTCCAAAATAGATGCGGCCAACAAGTTTCGCCGTAACTTTGGTGAAAACATTACATTTGACAAAACAATATCACTTCTAGTATTTTTGATTTGAACAAACATATTCACCATGCCAATAGCCTCAACTGGGCTCTCGATATCACCCACTGCCAGCGACATAGAATATCTTTGCACTTATTAAATTTAGAGAACATTTTAATGTCATTGCAAAAGTGTCGCGTAGCAGCGGTGTCAATCACCTAGCTGAGCCTATTGTCAGGATCATTTACTGCATATGCTTCAACATTAATATGAGAATACACTTCAATAATACTAGAACTAGTTTTCTTCCTTAACTGTGGGCAATTTGCTTTCAAATGACCAGGCTTATTACATATATATAGCATGGTCCTACGACCTTAACATGTTTTATACTTTTACTAACATTTTTACATTTAGCATTAACATTTGAGAAAAATACAGAAGAGTTTAAACTTACATTGTTTCTATTATTCCGTAGCTGCTTAATCCGGCCTTCCTCATGGGACAGTTCTTTTTAGATATTGTCCAACTTAAAATCCTTATTGCTCCCGTGATAGATTATCTGTATTATGCTCTGAAACTCGTCCGACAAATACTGGATTGCTTGGAATGCCACGTACACATCTTCCATGGGGTGATTCACATTTTTCAATTTTGTGACTGCCTTTCTTATCCTGGTACAGAAAATGTCTATGGCCTCATCCGCTTCTGGACGGAGACTGAAGAATTCATCGAGGAGATGCACTGGATTAGCGCGAGTTGAAGCTTCAAATTGAACCTCCAATCTCTACCACGCATCCGCTGGGCTGTCTTTAATGTCGATCAATTCTCGGTAGTCCGATGATACGTTTTGAAATAAGATGGCTAGCATGCGGTCGCTTCTGCACTTATACTCCTCACGTTCACACTGTGACATAGTTTCGTCAACTGGCAGCGCTGTACGGTTTACATGTCCGTAACAGCCTTCCCCTTTTAGGATGAAAGAAATTTCATTTCGCCAGGTGACGTAGTTATCTCTATATAATGCCGTTATGCAGTTACTGGCTTCCATGTCTAAAAAGTCTCGTTGAACTTTAACTTTAACTTTCACTTGAGAGCACTTTGTTTACCTTTTCCTCCTGTGCAAATGGCGCCGCTCACGGCCCCCGTCGATAGGATTCACGACACTTCTCTTGAACACCTTCACCCGTTGCAGTTATTTCTGTGCATTATAAGGGCTCTAGACGGCCCTCTATTTGTTGGTGATGGAAATACTAGTAATTTAATTTACTTAGTTACTGGTATGAGAATTAATAAGAATAATACTCGAGATGCTACTAATTTGACTTGTAAAAAATTTAGATGTAGCAGATGAAGCGATGATTCGATACTTATTGGAAGTCGTATTCTGAAACTTAGCTCTTGAATATTATTTTAAGTAGAAGTATGCACAGATCAAAAACCATCTATGAAGTGTTGGCTGGGCCGTGAAAAATATACGAAGTCAGTTCAAAGAAAAACACTGTTCACTTTATTGTGTGAATAACATAATTAGGCAATTAACACATACTCGTAATTTCCATGCCGTAAAACTTTAAACAATACTATGTACAAAGGTTCTCGTAGACACAACTAGTTTGATAGAACTTTCTTGAAGCGTTTGTGTAGTAAAGAATTATACTACCTGAAATAACTTGCGTGCATTTGCAGCCACCATTGAAGGTATCACACTTGGCAAACAGGATCCAATGGATGAAATACCAGCAAATATTAACGTGACTTCCAAACATTTCAACGTAAGTAAATTTAACACTTAGCTTTATTTAAATGCACGTAACTTCAGTAAAAGCCATCATACTTTAAAAAATAAGTCAGTGTTTTTAACTAAACACATCCGACACGTACTGGTCTAAACTGACCATATAATGCAGCGTGCTGTTTAGTCTGAAAATTTTTCTGCAGAGTGGTAGTTTAACAGTAGATGTTAACTGGTGGAGCTGAATAGGTGTTCATAAAAACACAGTCAGTTTTTCAAACAAAATCACTTTAATAACGTGAGTCCATTACTTCGACAAGGTTATATCAGATATTGTAACTACGTAGTAAAGTCAAATACTATGCACAATAATGAGCTCGCAAGCTCCCAGCAAAAAGTTTTTTCAGTTTAAAGTCTATGACTAGACGCACTCTTAGTAATGTTTAATGTTGACTTAACATAGGTAAAAAAAGTAAAGAAATCACCTTACCAAAGATGCCGTGTACTTTCCAAATGCCACCATCTCCTGGTCATACATTATGGCGAATTTACTTTCGCGTTTCACAGAGTCTTCACCGCAGAATAAATTAACTTGGCCTCTTTAAAACAGAAAGAGAACACTTGTAAAGTTTACCGCATTTTCCGAACTAGACTTATCGGAAAAGACTCACACATTCATTTCACAACATGGCCGGCAACTAACACTATCACAACATACTCAAACCGAGTATCTCCGATACAACAGCTATCACAGCTGATCATTGATCTATCTGATTCGATTCCTTCGTCGTCGTCAGATACGTCTGCATCTGCCAGTACTGAGAATGCGTCTATCATATATACACAGTGATGGGTACTCTCCGGAATACAACCGTTGATGGCAGCTCCCTCACTATTAAATTAACATAAGAACATATCAATTTCCATAACTTGGAAAAGATATTTGCAAAAGTTGAATAGTTTAAACAAGTCGTGAAAAATTACAGAAGACTTAACAGCAGTTAGGCCTAACAACATCGGCCACTAAACATTGCCATAACCGGCGTACATGAAGATAAAGATCATACGTGATCATGATGATATATCACGAAGACGAAGATAATCAACAGCTACAAGCACTAGCTTAAAGAGCTCAGTATCATTGAAGTTGTAGTTAATGTTTTCCTTCCGGAGTATGCTAATCTCTAATCGGTTGAAGTAGAAATTAGCATAAACCGGAAGTTGATTTCTCAATCTGCAGGACCACAGACCATGGGGGTAAAACTTCTTAGCAAGCGATCTGAAAGCGATTAGCCAATTAGAACGAAGTATCTTTTGGATTCTAGACCGTACATCGACCGATTCACGCAGGTGCTTGTTTACAACCGAAGTTTTTCTAACAAGCGGCCCCCTCTGCAGATTGAGTTGTCTAATCACATAAATACAAGTAGTAATCAAATTTAAATTTCAGTTGAACATATACTACATTATAGAGTTTCAAAATATCATGTATAAATTTCAGTGTATAATGATATTTTCAAGACAAAGTTTAAAAAAGTATAAAATACGCCATGACACAATTTACATGAAAAAACAAATTTAAAAATATCTCTGTGTCAAATACAGGAGATACAAATTTTCAAATCTTATATACTTCGCCACGCAGTATAAACTCAACAGTATCTAAACTACATATTGAGGGAATGTAAAAAAAAGTTTGTATATTACATCGAAAATCTTAAACTTTTTTTGTTAAATACTTCACCACGCAGTATAAACTCAACAGTATCTAAACTACATGTTGAGAAAATGTAAAAAATAGTTTGTATATTATATTGAAAGATCTTGAACTTTTAAATAATTTGCCACACAGTTTAAACTCATAAGTATCTGAGCTACTACATGAGAGATTGAAAAAATGTACAAGTTATTTGTAGTATGTATCAAAAACTTTAAAAATCTTCGCCACACAGTATAAACACATTGGTAACTAAACTACGCAATGCAGGTTTTGAAGAAGTGTTGAAGTTAATTTTTGAAAAATACAACTATACAATTTAGAATGAATTTAAGTTGTTTACATTAGATTTCACATTAGAATTTAAACATCTTAAGAAGTTTTAAAGATTTCACAGAATTTAGAGATTGCTTCTTTGGTGATAAGTTTCGTAAAACCGTCAGCTTTGTTATTTTTGCTATTTACAAATTTAATCTCAAAAAGCTTCTTTTCCACTAGATTTCTTAAGAAATGATATTTAACATCAATGTGTTTGGTTCTATGATTCTCAATGGGTGAATTGGAAAAGTTTATGGCTGCTTGGTTATCACAGAATATTACACTATTTCTTAACTTAACACTAAGTTTAGTACATTCAAGTAATATGTTCTGTATCCATACCATTTCCTTTGCCGATTCAGTTAATGAGATATACTGGGAGGTCAGAATTAAAACACCCCTACTCTGAGCTCTCTATACATCGAACTACTCAGTGTAAAGGCTCCAAAATTGTTGAACCTACTATTCAAAACATGGGGAAAGGGATTACGCGAAAAAAAAATTAGTTCCAGAAACACCGATAGATGGCGCTGTACAACAGAAAATATGCTGAAAAGACACAAAATACACATTTGTAACACATTTTATTTGAACGTACCAAACATTCATATCACAAGGACCTTATCGATGCAGGGAATGCTGCTCAATATGGTTCCCTTCTTCAAGATGTAAAATCTGCAGTCTGTGGACAGCTTGTTCAACAGCGGATCGTAATTGGTCGATTGAGATGCTTCTCACATGCAGAGTGATACTGTCTTTCAAATCTGCCAAGGTTACTAGACGTCCTCAATAAACAAGACTTTTTAAGTATTTCCACAGCCAAAAATTACAGGGATTATGATCTGGAGAACGAGATGGCCAGGTTGTCGGAAACGCACGACTAATTATTCTACCATTAGTAAAATGTTGCTGAAGAAACTGCTGTACACAGAGTCCAATGTGTGGAGGCGCTCCATCTTGCATAAAGGTAATTGAATCAAGACATTGGTGCTGTTGCAGTTGGGGCACAACAAAATTTTCGAGCATGTTTTTGTACCTCCTGGCCGTCACGGTGCATGTCACTGGGCCATTGGGAGTAGCCTCTTCGAAAAAGAAAGATCCAAGAATGAATGTGGCTGTAAATCCACACCAGACTGTAACTTTCGGTGAGTGAAGTGGAATCTCTTGGAGGGTACAAGGGTTTTCCGTGTCCCAAATGTGACAGTTATGGGTGTTGACTGTTCCACTTAGATGGAAATGCACTTCATCGCTCCATAGAATCTGCCATGGCCACGATGCATCCACTTCAACTCTAGCCAGAAATGTCAATACAAAGGTCAGTCGCTTCTCCCTGTCGATGGTCAGCCAGTGGTGATTGTGACTAATTTTGTACGGGAAAAAATGCATTATGTTTCTTAGTACGTTCTGCACTGTACTGTAGGGCACACCCAAATGTCGTGACACTCCATGTGCACTACTACAGCCTATAACGTTATCCATTGATTGTTCAACAATAGCGGTGGCGACATCGTCAACAACATCTGAATGAGTCGATTTGTGTCCTCGACCCGGCTGAACTCCAAGATGTCCAGTTTTTTCAAATCGAGCGATCAATCTCCTGAGAGCTTGTGGAAGTAATGGTCCTTTGCGCAAATTCTTAAGTCGACGAAACTCTCGAAGTACAGCTGCAACATGTCCTTTGTTTTCATGAAACAGCTTCACAAGCACGTTCTGGCAGTGTGACAGTCATCGCTGATGAGAATGAAAATTTCCCAGTTTTATGCCCAGAACATAGTAGCTGCAAACCAAGAGTTTATGGAAATTTTTGTGCTTACAGTGCGAAATTGCAGTTATAATGACAGTTTAAGTTTCTTCACTTTTTAACACTTTACAACAAAGTTGAAAAGTGTTTATGACTTTGTTCATTCTGTCTGTCTGTCTGTCCGTCCGTTAGCACGATAACTGCCGTAAAAATGATTTATTCAAAATGAAATTTTAGTATGTTGTTCAGACGGTCTGTAGCACCTATGGGAATATAAATTAATAATATCACCCAATTAGTTTTGGAATGAACCCGGGTTGAAACAATGAAATACATTGAGCCCTATGGGACCTAATTTTTCAAACATTTTTTAAGTGGATTTAAAATTCACAAATTGCTTCGAAATTTTTAGGTAATATTCAAATTGTTCCATAAAATATATAAAAAATATTCAGCGAAATATATTCAGTAGTTTTTTAAATGAAAATTAAAATAATGATAACACCTCTTAAATGAAACGATCACGTGACCATGATATGAAAGTATCACGTGATCCACTTCAAAATTATATATGGCATCCATCTTGTCTCAAAATCGTGATTTTTAAAGTTCTTTTTATTTCATATTGAATGTTGTATCCGTCCTAAAACCACTTTATTTTGTTTAAATTCTGTGCATCTACATAATAAAACAACGCAATTACAATATATATGAGTTTAAATGCTCATCCAAATTTGATTATTTCTACAACGAAGCCTATTTTTCACTTATGTAAAATGTAAACAGCAAAATATGTAGGATGAGTTGTATAGGAATTGCTGTATTTTTTTAACGCAAAAGAATTTAGCTCATGGAGTCTGCATAGCTGATATGAAAGAAATATTCATTGATTTTACCGAGAGAAGGGCGATTTTTTGCGATGAAGTTTTAAGCATAGTGTTAAATGACTTGTAGCTCCATGGTCTTGATTTTTAAATAAAATAAATTATTATAGTATTGTGATGAATGACATGAATGGGAAATTATTTATGAATGAAATGCTGCTTTTTTAGAGAGAGCCAGGCGTGTTATTTTTTCTATGACATCATTTGAATGAATTTCAGTTGTTTTCGATGAAGTTTTTAAATATAATAAATTATCGTGGTATTATGATAATTCTAAAATTATTACCGAGTAATATATCACATTTTAGAGATGCTTAATCCAGGCACTTTATATTTCAATGCCGTCATTTGAATGAAGTTCATTTTTTTCGATGAAGGTTTAAGTTTTCAAATATAATAAATCAATGTAGTATTGTGATAAGTTTTAAAATATTACCGAGGAATGTATTGCATTTTAGACATGTTTAAATAAAATTGCATTGAAGTTGGAAAATGTTTCATAATCAATGTTTTAAGCATGATTGATCTTTCTTGTTTATCTTTTTTTTTTTCATATCAGCAATAGAAATTAAAAAGGAAGAATTCCATATCGCATGGTTTTTTTTTTTTTTTTTTTTTTGTGATTATTTTGTGTCTTTTCAGCATATTTTCTGTTGTACTGCGCCACCTATCGGGATTTCTGGAACTAATTTTATTTTTCGCATAATCCCTTTCCCCATGTCTTGAATAGTAGGTTCAACAATTTTGGAGCCTTTACACTGAGTAGTTCGATGTATAGAGAGATCAGAGTAGGGGTGTTTTAATTCTGATCACCCGGTATTAAGACTCCATTATAGATAAACTCTCACATTTGTGTTTAAATGTCCTCCATGAAATAGGTACCCTATCTACAAAAAATATCATGCCTCCCATTGATACTCTATCATCCCGATTAGCTGCAAAGTCAGAATCAGTAAAACAATTTAAATTTACAGATTGATTGTTTGATAAGTTTAGTTTAAAATCCCTTGTTTTATCTACATACCCTAGAAGTTTAAGTAGAACATCCCAGTGCTTAATGCCTGGGTTTTCCTGAAATTGGGATAAGATGTTTACGGCATAGCTAATATCAGGTCTAGTTCTGCTTTCAAGAAATGATAAACAACCTAATAAGTTTCTGTAAGGTATATTCTTCATTTGTTGGATTTCTGCATGATTTGCTGGACAATCTGTTTTGCTTAAAACTATACCTTCAGCTATGGGTAAACTAGAAATAGGATATTTAAACTTTGAGAATTTGTCACAAATTTTTACGATGTATTGATTTTGATGGATGAAATTTTTATGTTTTTCCCCAAATTCAGTACCTAATAACATTTTTGTTTTTCCTAACATTTTAATGTCAAATATTGTTTTTAGTAATGAAGTTACAGAATTTAGATCCATTTGATTTTTCGCAAATAATATTATGCCATCAACGTAAACAGTCAATAAAGCCTTATTGTTAAAATTATATGCACAATTGCACCACTTAAACTTTATGAAGTTAAGTTTTCTGAGAACCTGGTCTAACTCTAGGTATCATTCTCTACCGCTTTGGTGCAAGCCATAAATCGCTTTATTTAGTTGACATACATATCTACTTTTGTTTTTGTCAAAAAATCCTGGGGGCGGTTTCATGAATATTTTTTCACTGAGATTGGCATATAAATATGCACATTTGATGTCAAGCTGAGTATGGAACTACCCTAATAAACACACAAAAATAGTAAAAAACATCCTAATGATTGTAAAGTTAATTATCGAGCTATACACTTCTTCGTAAGTTTGCCCCTTTTCCTGATTAAATCCCTGAGCTACAAGTCTAGCTTTATACCTGCTAACTTCACCCCTTTCGTCTCTTTTGACTGTATACACCCAACGGCAACCGATTACTTTGTCGGAAACAGGTGCAGGCACTAAGTCCCAGACACCTCTTTCCTTCATGACACCTAATTTGTCTGCCATGGCTGTATTCCATTCTTTGGATTGGGGCGAGTTAACCGCTTCCTTGTAGTTCCTAGGAATTTGGACCTCTACAATGTTGGCTTCTGGCCGATCCCATGATCTCCCTTGATCCCCCTTAAAATTTAAAAACTTTTTATCAAATTTTATTTTATTTTTCTCACAAAAGTTTTCTATATCTTTTAGTGATCTCAACCTAGGTCCCTTTCCTTTATAATAGTAATAAGCATCTTTTCTTGTTCCAGTCATTCTCGGAATGACTTTTCTGATCCAAGTAGTATCTGGATCGGGAATTTGACGATCATCACCATAGGACCCCATTTCCTCATTACTTTCAGTAATGTCTTGATCGTCCTCTAATGAGTCATCTTTTTCCCTTTCCACACACTCCTTGTTAGACGAGTCTGGATAGGTGGGTTCGTGAGATGAAAAAGTAAAATTTTCTTTAGGATTCTGATTTACACTGGGTCCCTGACCGCCTTCCTCTGCGTTGCACTCTTCATTAAATCTAACATTTTTAGTTTCCACTATTTTTCCCTCATTCAAGAGCGATATCCTATACCCCCGAGTTTTCAGTGCGTATCCCACCATAATGCCCTCTTGTGTCCTCATATCAAGTTTCCCCCTATGTTGTTTAGTTGTTTAGGCTTGCCTACAAAAACTTTGCATCCAAACGCTCTGAGGTGAGCAACTGATGGCTTTTTGCCACTGCACAACTCGATTGGTGTCAGATTCTTAAACTTGTAGCATATCCGATTTTTAACGTATGCAAAACAGACTAAAGCTTCTGCCTAAAAATCATCCTTTAAATTTCTATCGTTTAACATTGCCTTAACACAATCCAAAGCAGTTAAGTTAAACCTCTCGGAAACCCCGTTTCGTTCGGGTGTGTACGTGTTTGTTCTTTCCACTTTGATTCCCTGTGTTTCTAAAAACTTCTCATACTCAGTGTTACAAAATGCCATACCGTTGTCAGTTCTGACACTTAAAATTTTAGTATTTAGAAATCTCTCTGCTCGATGTTGAAATTGTTTGAACTTATCAAAAACTTCAGAGTTTCGTTTCATAGGATACACAGTTACTTTGCGTGAAAAATCATCGGTTATGCTAAGAAAATATTTAGCATCTCCACACGATGGGTTTGGCATTGGCCCGCATACGTCCATATGGATTAGTTCCAATGGTTTTTCTGATCTTATTCTGCCAATGGGTTTGAACGAAATTCTTTTTGTTTTTGCCAATTTACAACATTTACAGTTGATTTTCCGAACACTGATTTTAGGCAATCCTTTAACAGCTGACATTTTACATGTGTGATGTAAATATTCAAAATTGATGTGACAAAACCTTTTATGCCATAACTTTGTATTTTCCCCGACTTCAATGGGTGATTTTACATTGCTTGAACTTTTAAAAACATCAAACTTACAAGGCTTGCTAGGTTTAAAAATACTAGTATTAGAGTTTACAATTTTACGTTTAAAAACTTTACTGGCATTTCTATTTACATTATTACTTTGATCATTATCACAATTTTCAACTTTACAAGTTTTAAACTTACTTTTGGTACTTGAATTTTTAAAAACATGATCGTCATTTTCAGTTTTGCAAACAGATGACTCATTTTGACTTTTACTTTTAAAATCACTAGATTTTTTAGATTTTACATTTTTAGTTTTAGGCTTAGTATTTACATTTCCTGTAGACTTCTCAACATTAAAATTATTAGTTTTGTCTCGTATTGAGGTCGAAGGAAATACAAGCCGTTATGTCTTTTGTCATAAAACCATTTTCTGCCGTCAGGCTTGTAAAAAGTAAGGAAACCATTTTTCCCGGTGAAAATGCAATTTTGTTCTTCTAGTAGTGAAGCAGCAATTAAATTCCTCCTTAATTTCGGGGAATACATAACATCTTTCAAAATTATTAGATTTTTAGTATTTTTCATTTTCACATACATGTTGATCGATCCGACACCTTCGATTGGGCTTTCTTGATCACCGGCAGCTAAGGACATTGTTGTTCCTTTTAATTCTTTAAATTTTTCAAATATTTCGAGATTATTACAAAAATGTTTAGTTGCTACCGTGTCAAAAACCCAACCGAATTTGTCGGCCGATTCAACATTACAATTTTCTATGCCATGTTGGATTTCACTTAGCTTAGCAAGATAGGATTTACAATTAGCTTTTAAATGGCCATATGCCTTGCATTTATGGCAAGGGCCTACTTTTTTACTAGAACTTACATGTTTGGAAGAAGTACTCTTAGATTTAAACAATTTTGTAGTTTTAGAGTTACATACATTAAATGCTAAAGTCTTACTTCCGTTCTGTTGCTTATCATGCTTTTGCTGAGCTATCCAGTCCTCCTCGGCGAGCAGTTCTGTCTTGATTTGTTTTAGTGTAAAGGCATCATCCGGCAGTCTGTAAAGGGTCTGTACAATACCTCGGTAGTCCTCATCAAGATGTCTAATTGTTTGGAAAGCTATCAGGACCTCGGCCATTGGGTGGCCTGCGTCTTTCAGCTTGGTGACCCATCTTTTAATCCTTGCAATGAATAGTCCAATCGGTTCTCCCAGCACTGGTTTCTCACTGAAGAAGTTGTCAAAGAGCCTCATGAGTCCACCCTCATGAGTCCCCTGAATTTTGATTCGAATTGGTTTTTCAAGATGTTCCATGCTGTCACAGGTTCCTCCACTGATGAAATCAAATCGCGGTACTCCGCCTCTAGACTGTAGTAGAGTGTTGAAAGCTCTCTCTCTCTTTATGTCTTTGATATTCCACCTTTCCTTTCCTGGTCATTTCCGCATCAGGTTTTTCCTCCGTACCCGTGACAAATCCATAAAGTCCTTCGTTCATTAACATGAACTTTATATCCGTACTCCATGTGGAGAAATTATCTTTCCTGAGCTTCTCCATGTACTGTGTCACCGTTTTCTTACAATGCTGCTGCGGCCCCCGTCTCGGGGCTCGTTCGTTTTTCCTTGATGTTTCGAAACTACGTTGATATTGGTTTGCTGCTATACACGGGTTGCTAGGGCCCATAACTCACTTGCTGGTATCTTGAAATGTGTTGGAATTTATACATTCAAAAAACCAGATGTTAGCAGAGTGTCGTAGCGGATGTAAGCAGGAAATAGTCTTGACGTGAAAAAAACGATATTTATTTTCACGAACTCAAAACATTAAAATAACATCAGAACATATCAATTTCCATAACTTGAAAAAGATATTTGCAAAAGTTGAATAGTTTAAACAAAATTCTTGAAAAATTACAGAAGACTTAACAGCCGGGAAGTAGAAGACTTAACAGCAGTTAGGCCTAACAACATCGGCCACTAAACATTGCCATAACTGGCGTACATGAAGATAACGATCATACATGATCATGATGATATATCACGAAGATGAAGATAATCAACAGATACAAACACTAGCTTAAATAGCCCAGTATGATTGAAGTTGTAGTTAATGTTTTCCTTTCGGAATATGCTAATCTCTAATCGGTTGAAGTAGAAATTAGCATAAACCGAAAGTTGACGTCTCAATCTGCAGGACCACAGACCATGGGGGTAAAACGTCTTAACAAGCGATCTGAAAGCGATTAGCCAATTAGAACGAAGTATCTTTTGGATTTTAGACCGTACATCGACCGAGTCACGTACGTGCTTGTTTACAACCGAAGTTTTTCTAACAACTATATGCAAAACAGGATGCACGTGCAGTGAGAAGGTGATTTGCATGATAAGCCCATTCTGTTCCCGTCACGAGTCGTTCACAGGAATGGAAAAACCATTCTAAAAATGAAATCACATTCGTGCGAAACGGGAATCGCGATGAAAACAGAACTAAGTTTCCAACACAGCTTCCTGTGTGCGCATGCGCACAACAGTCAAGCACCATACTGCTGGAACTGTGAAGTGCACAGTTTCATACAAAGATTTTTGTATCTTTTTCATAAACTGGGGGATGGCTACTGACATTAAGCTTAAGGATTATATATTGTACAAGTATAAAGAAAAAATTAAAGAAAAAAGATCTCATTATATTAAATGTTATTAATAATATCAAGTGGAAATAGGGGGTGCTGCAGTTCCACACTGTCTATACACGAGCCGCCACTGTCTAGGAGTGAAAAATGCCAATGCAGGTGGAGTAGTAACTAATTCTTAAGCTTTTCGAATGCTGACTGTTGTTCAGAGTTCAGAACAATTGTTTTATTCTTGGAATTTGATGTCGAAGCGTGATGTTGTGCTTTTTGAAGTTCAGCAAATGGCTTGGATATCATTGCAAAATCCTGATGTGTTTACCTGAGGTGTTGACACAACAGGGTTGTGAAAAAACTGGCTAAAATTAATAAAAGCCACGCCGGTGGCTTTATTGGTTTTAAACGTCTTCCTTTGGCCAAAATTTGCATTTTTTTTTTTGTAAAAAAGCGTGAAGGATTATAATTTTAAATTACACATTTTTAAGTGTTCTTTAACTAATTTTAAAGGCATTTTATTGGGTTAGAATTTAATAAATAACATTAATATTTGAATACCTGCTAGTGATTTGTTGGTTGCAAAAAAGCCAGCTAAATTTTAAAAAGGTATACCAGCTGCTTTACTTGGTTTACATTGGCCTTTAACACATTTTTTTAAAAATGTTATTGCTTTAAATAATGAAATATTTTATTTTAGGACAATAGTTGCTTAGTGATATATTTCACTAGTTAACTAATTTTAAGGACTTTATTGATATGTAAGAGTCTTATTTTTACTCATAAATATTTAAAATCATCCATAAAGTCATTTAATAAAAAACACTATTTATCACTATTAAAAACAGTATTGGGAATAACATATGCATGAACAACTTCTCAACACATGCATAAACAACTTCTTAACATATGCATGAACAACTCTTTTGAATAGCATCAAGCTTTTCAAAAAATTATTTTAACAAGTTTTAATTTGAGAACAATTTTTAACCCTTTTTGATTGCTCACTCTTTTGTTCTGAACTTAGATGCACCAAATATATATATTATCTCCTTCTAAATTCCTTTTTCAACATTGAACATTCTATGATTTAATCCCAACCTCAAATCTTTATAGCCAATTAAAACTAAAACAAAATATTACACTGAAATGAAATGAAAAAAGAAGCACTCTTACTTATAAACTGAAGTGAAATAAATTTAAAAACATATGTTTAGTTTTGGTAAAGTGTCTATAATGTATCTAGTGTGTTGACCCCCGGCACAAACTGGTTCTCGAGCGAGATGAAATCTGAGTGAGGGGGGCACCACAATCGATTTGTGTCCGGACTAGCAGATGATAATACAGTGCATTATACTATAATGACAGCAGTTTTCTCGGGAGAGACTTGCTATTTAATAACATTGTTTGGGATAAAATTGTTAACGTGCGATAGATTTCAGTTTTATACAACCTATTTGTGTGAAGACTGATAAATTTTGGTAACTGTAGCAGTAAAAAAAGAAAAGAAATTGATAGTTAAAATGTCTTGATTTTCATTTTCTACTTCTTGACATCAGAAATTCCCCTAGAAAAAAGCTTTATTACATGAGAAGGGATAATTAAAAAAAAAAGGTGTTCAAAATTAAATTATATATATATATATATATTTTTTATTAAAAACTACAATAAACTAATGTTTCCATAAAAAGTTGGTACATTTACATTCTTTAAGTTAACAAACTATATTGAATCCACTGGGGGGGGGGGGAAACATGCATAATTTAGGAAAATAGTGTATAAGTACAGTATAAATACAGGAAATACTGTATATAAAATTTGAATAAATTTCTTGTTTAAGTAAATTTATTTTGCATTCATTTACATCTCACCACATCTTGTACACTAAATTTCATAAGATTTCATCAAACGGTTCTTAAAATATCATGCGCGCAAGTTCAAAAATCAGTATTTTGAAATAAATGAGATCAAAGTATATATTACTTTCCTTATATACATAATGTATATGGAAAGTATTGTGACGAGGTTGAAAATTCGAATTCGAGTTTTTGACGGGAGAGCACGTTTCAAGCATCCCTGATCACGAATCAAACATTTTTGAAGTGATGTCTGTGTGTGTGTGTGTGTATGTCAGTGAGTCTTTGGAGACGATAACTGACGAACGAATGGACCGATTCGAACCAAATTTGGTACAAAAATCACAATCTGTAAACACTGGAAGCCTATTGTTTTTATACGCAATCGAATGTTCAGAACCCCCTAAATTTTCGAATAAATCCTAAATTTTCGAACCACTAATAAAGTTACGCAAATAGACATTTCTTATGTAATTTTTCCTTAGAAAACGATTGACATAAATTTTAGAATGCTAATATGAACCGTTTTTGAGATATTGTACATTTTCAAAAAAAATTATCAAAAAGTCATATAAAATAGAAAAAAAATATTTCCTATTGAGAAACATGTTCACTTTTCATATGTAATACCATGCAATAAATTGGGTGACATCATTCTCGTGGATCTAGCTCGTTCCATTCATGAAAAAAGATACTTTGAGTAATACTTTTGTATTTGAACGCCAATAGTCATTTATCTGTTGTAAGAATAACTTATTTCTTAGTGCATAACACTTGGCGAGATTTTGACGACGAATTTGGCGGAATGTCGTCAACTTGACGACTTTTTGAAATGTTGCCAAATTAACGAAAATCTCGCCAAATGGATAAAAATAACGCTAAATCAATGAAAATGACGACTAATTATCGAAAATTCAATATCATGGAAAGAATATTAGTATCTACTATAAGAAAAACCTATTTTTTTACTGTAAAAGTAGTAAATTCATTACATTATATAAGGAAAGTCATGTATGTCAATATATGTATAATACAAACATATGATCCTAGACATATATTTCTTTACTTCTATGATAATCACTTAACTAGGGCCTCTATCCTCTACTTTAAAATCGTCCGAACTTAAAGACACGCCCAATCAAACCCTGTGTACGTATATATGTTAGTGGGCATGTTCTGTGGACACGATATCTCACGAACGAATGATGCGTTTCGAATTAAATTTATTACGATTTATAATCAGGAAATACTGGAATCGCATTAATTTTAGAGATGATTTTATTCATTTTAAACGTGCAGAAGACACTCTTACACCTATTTTCGATTAAATATTTGAAAAAATTAAGACCAAAATAAGCATTTTTAATTATAATAATAATAAAAAATCATTACAACGTAATATTTACGAAATCAACGAAATATACAAACTGTAGAAAGCTAGGATGAACCATTTTCAAGATATTGCACGATTTTTGAATGTTTTGATAACATCATTAAAAAAAATCAAACCTTTGAATACTGTTAAATAAAATACTATACTGTTAAATAAAATACTATTTGAACCGTTCACGAGATATTGTATGATTTTCGAATAATTTTTGAAAATATCATTAAAATATCATTTCAAATATTAAAGCGCTAGCATGAACCGTTCTCGAGATATAGCAAAATTTTCGAATAGATTTATTAAAAAATCATTAAAAAATTAGACCTATGAATATTGTTTAATAAAAAATAATTTCAACCTACAGAATGCCAGCACGAACCGTTCTCGAGACATTGCACGATTTTCGAATGAATTTTTGAAAAAATCATTAAACAAATCAGATCCATCATGTTAAAAAAGGGATTCAAACATGAAATAAAAAGCTAAACAATCACATTTAGCCCTGAAAAGGGCTGTGAATTTCTTTTAAATTGCAAAAATAAAAATCACTGTAAAATATCTTCGGACACAAACAAATATCTGATGAGTTTTAAGTTAGCGCGAAGGGCGAGCAAGGCGAACAACCGGACAACAGTTGACTACAGCACCCTCTCCCCGTTTCATCCTCCTCGGAAACCAGTTTTGGAAAACTGTCAACGGAGCACGTTACACTAGATACATTATAGACACTTTAGTTTTGGCTTAGATCAAAGTGATGTAGTGCTTGAGCTAGCTAGCTAGATGGTTAATTATAAAGAAGTTTAAAGTGTTGAAAAAATGGCCCCAGGATCAGGGAGAAAGCTTGCCCTGAGTGGAATGAAATAATTGATTGTGGTGATAAAGAAAAATTATCAGTAAAAGAGTGCAGAGGATTAGGCAACATTTACAAAAATGTAATAAAAATGTTGCATGCATGAAATCTAGCATAAGTGTTGTCAGTGATTTGGAAGAACAATTTGAACTTTCTTCAAAGATAGTTAAATTGGATTCAAATTTAAATAGTACTAGAATTCTATCTACTGACCATTCTCAATCAAAACCATCATTTTCAGTGGTCCAATCATCCATGTTCTCCTATGGTGTTCTAACTTCTGCCTCACAAAAAGTAGATACTGATAAATCCATAGCAAGATTTTTTTATGCAAATAACATTGCATTTAATGTTTCAAGAAACAGAGAGTTTAATCAAATGATTCAAAGTCTGAGACCAGGATATAACCCACCAAATAGAGAACAATTGTCAGGAACATTATTGAATGATATTCATGATAAAGTAGAGGGAAAGTAGAGCGAATTATTGAGTGAAGTCAGTTTCACTCTTATGATAGATGGATGGTCAAACATAAAAAATGATGCAATTATTAATTATAGTCTTTAAAATGTGTAGTATATGTAATGTAGAGCTATGCATTATGTAACAGAGGCTTTCAAAACTCCATCTTGGTGTCTAATATAATGCATTCTCCTCAATGTATATATATTTTTTCTTTTAGACATATTACCTTCACAGTATATTTTTAGTGTTCATAAAATCTTGTGTATTTGATAATATTTAATAGAAGTTTTATAAACATTTTAGCAAAAAACATTTAGGAGTGCATCAAAGATAAAGTAATGCAAATTTAATGTGAATTGGCTGTAAACCACCTTTTTTTAATAAAAGCCTGCTTTTTTTAAGTGGTTAAAACCAAAAAAAGCCGGTTGGCTTTTTTGGCTTGGCTAAAATCCCGCAGCTCTGTGACAAAACCTAAGAAACTTTGTACTTCATGTACAGAATGTAAAGAACTGTAACGATTTATTGCAGATGTACGGTTAGGGTTTGGAAGTATTTCATTTTGCATGAGTATCCGTCTCAACAAAGGAATTTATGAAGCAACAAAGATACACTTCGAACTAGAAAGTTTAAAGCCATGTTTACGTGTGAGTAGGATTAAAAGATATAAACATTCGAGGTGTTCGTCAAAATTGTTGTATGTTAAACTCAAATCATCAAAATATGGAGCTAGTTCTCTATCCAATAGTTGAGCATAAGCTTGTTTTATTGTTTTCGATAAGAGTGGCAGAACCGCCAGAAAGTCCAAATGGCATTTGCGGCTGGCGACAGTATTTGTCCGACTCTGATGAGGTCCCGATTACCCCACCGCCCATTCTCTACGCAATCTTCCCACATTTCTTTCTAAGGTTTTATTTGAAGATTTTCAGCAAATTTCCTCATAATTTTTTGTGCCGAATTTTGGTCATAGTCGTCATTAGGCTTGGGCAATGTGGCAATTTCAACATCGTGATATATCGGCAGTCTGACATCGCGATATATCGTGATGTTAATCACGTGAACAATGAACGTGACTAAAAACTGAACGGTGCAACGACGCAGGTGAATAAAAAACTGAATTGCACACATGTACAATTTATGCGAGAAATAATTTGGTTTAGTAAAATATTTGCTTTTTTGTCACACTATAACAATAATCATAAAGATATATTGCTCTGATATGGGACAGTTAGAAGATGAAAATAGATGCAAACTGATACTTTTGGACTCTCAGTAATGAACGGAACTGAATTGCGAAATTTGACCATTTGAAATTCAATAATATACGAATTTATGGGGTAACCTCCGTATTTCAACAGTTCTCACGTACTGATCGCAGCCAAATATGGCAGTTCCCGTAAATTTGCAGATTTTATGGAAATAAGTTCTGAATTTTTTTAAGGGCCGTAAGAACTCTTGTTTCTTAACCAAGCAAAAGAGAAATAGAAACTGAAATAAAAAACCCTGCTATATAAAGCAAAAGAAACCTATATGCTTCCCGTTCATCTACGTATTCATAAACTATGTCCCATTCCCTGCTCCACCTGCTCATCTACACATTCATAAACTGTAACCCATTCTCTGCCCCACC
Organism: Amaurobius ferox; assembly: GCA_951213105.1. Taxonomy (NCBI): domain Eukaryota; kingdom Metazoa; phylum Arthropoda; class Arachnida; order Araneae; family Amaurobiidae; genus Amaurobius; species Amaurobius ferox. The sequence goes on along the minus strand of OX578141.1, from coordinate 97,610,884 downwards.
CCCTCATCCTTTTCCTATAAATAACCATTAAAGTTAACTAATGTCATTACCACGCAGAAGAGCAATTTTCTTGCCGCATCTATTAAAAACCTTCTAGTCAATAATTTACACCCTATCGCAATCAAAATAAAAGTAAAACATGAAAGAGCGTCAGCTTGGAATGCAGACTATTAAAGTTGAAAGTCGCTAAAGAAAGTTTCTTGAGTGATCAAGACGAACTTGATTATTGCAGTTTTTGCCGATTTTAGAATAAATTGTGAAAACAGAACATTAAGTTATTTTTACATTAAAACATAGTGAATGTAATAAAAATTGGGTGATGATTCGCACTTCGTTAATTACAAAATTTCAAGAAGAGATAATCCACAGATTATATGCATTATCCGTATCCTGAGAAAATCAAAAAGCGAAGATCTCAAAAGATTTAATGATTATTAATTAGTATAGGATTCTTTGGTGCCACAGCATGGAAAACCAAAGTCAGTGCTGTGGAAATCAGTTCTGGGAAATTAAGATATACTGGTGGTGACAACATCGGAAATTTGTACATGTGTGCGATGAAACATCAGAATCGTTATAATTGGCGGTGGTAGTGTTTTCACCAGGAAATTGCACATGCTTTAAGAAAATCCCAAAACCGAAATTATTGGTCTCGAGATCGGCGCTTGCGATATGTCAATGTCTGACAATCGCAGTATACTGCCGATGATGACACTGGGAAATCGCGCATGCGCTAAGAAAATCCTAAAACTGGAATCATCACTCCGAAGATCGGCACTTAGGTCGGCTATGACCATCGGGAAATTGTGATGTATCATAAATTGCGATATATCGCCGACTTGAACATTACGAAACCGGTATGGCAATGTCGACTTCAAACTGGTTTTTCATGATGTTTCGTAACATAGCCCAAGCCTAGTCGCCATACAGCGCACCTATTTTTCTTTTCCAACTCTTTTTGTTGACAGAAATGAACGCCGTTTGGTTTCTGGGCAGTAGGGTAAAATAGCCGGGCGTATCGCCCGGCTAAAATGGCCTGGGGAGAACGCTGCATAATATTCACAGCGGCCACCTGTTATCCATCATATCTGATGAGGATAAAATTCGCAAAGTTGACACGTTGTTGCTCGTTTCCAGGTTGCAACATCTGGACGCTCTGGAATCGATAAGGAAACATACGCAGAATAGAGAGCAGAAGCTTGAGGACTGTGGTTTTCGGTACATCCAAATTGCGGGCAACGCTTCTTGCAGTACGCAATGGACCTGCAGTAATCGTATTATGCACTTCCGCAACAACTTCAACAGGAACAGATAGATGGTCGTCTGGATTGCGGTCTATCACATGTGCATCTAGTTTCTTTAAATTTTTTACCAAATCACGTACAGTTCGTATGGAACATGGGCCTAATCTTAGCTTATGATTTCGCCGATAAACTTGCACTGCTTCGGCAGCATTTCCCCCTTTCAGATAAAATAGCTTTATCAATTCACCTCGCTGTTTCCCTGTAAGTGTCATCTTGTTGGCACGTTCGAACACCTGATTGAAGAAACAATCTTCTCACACTGCTTATTAAAGGTTTTCCACAAACAATACTTTGCACATGGTGTTCTGTGAGTAGTGCTTCTACTGTGTATCCCTGTGTATTATGCAAAGTGCGTCAATGCACCTCCTCTCTGTGTTGTCTTTGGTCTTTTACATTGTTCTTCTTTGCAAATGTTTTACACCACCAATTTTCGTCATACGTGTATCGTTCCAATGCCATTTATGGTTTTTCAATGCACTAATCAATTTGCACAGGAAAAAAATTGGGTGTTGCCATTAGAAAATTTCGAAATTTTTTCACTGTAACCGTAACTGTGAGAGCTCTATTGTTTGAAATCATCACAATCTCGAGCGCATACCTTCAAATAAGAATATCTGAAATTTCCTTTCGATTGGTTGAGCGGATAGGCCTGCTTGTAGGGGTTCATATATCGGGGAAGTTTTTTTATGACCACCCTGTATAATAATAAAAATAAAATAATGAAAGCAATTACCTTCTACCTTCAAAGCTTGAAAACGAGACAGTCATGCATCCAGATGATGACACGAAGATGAGGTGTCAATGGGCTGGCGATGAACGATAACTGTTTGCAGTCGAATGAATCATACTTACTTCAGTGACGATTCTTAAACACAGAAATTTAATGCAGTTTTGTTTTATGGAAACTTCTTTTTTTTAAGACACTATTTATTGAAACATCGAGAATTTAAGATTGCAAGATGATTTTCTTTCTTGTATACGTAACAAAAGAAATAAAACAAGAAAGATATCTGCGAAGAACGAAAATTTTGCAGAGTGGAAGTTTTTACGACTGTGCCATGTAAGATTAGAATCTAAACTAATTTATTTACAATCATATGTACACGCATGAAGTCCGATAGAGGGCACAGTTATATACAAAATATATTACAAAAACGTAATGATGGCTTACAATGCTAAGTTGTCTAAATTGAAAACTCATACAAATTTTAATGTATATCTACAAAGTGTATCTGCTTCTATTACGATTTTTTTATGTATCTCAACTCTAATCACTTTATAAAGAAAGGTAATTAATAACTGAGGTAGTAGTAAGTTAAGTTGTAATTGAATTAGCATTTAAATCCAGTATTTTTATATTTTATTTTTTTTTGTCTTCAGTTATATGCAATTATTACATATTTTAAAATTCATAACAGTGTTTTATTTACATATGACATAATTTGCATTTCTGTCTTAAACCTAAATTTATTTTAATACTGAAAGTTGTTTGCTTTCATATTGCTTCCTTTTGCATTCATAGTTTGCATCTCACTACAGTAATGTTGTAGCAGCACAGCATTGGCACATATAAGTTATTATTGTGATCTATTGCTGAAAGCCATAAATATAACATTTGTGTTCATATACTTTCTGTGCAAGTCTGAATAATAAACTAATTTTCCTTAGATATTATTTTTTTTCGGTTATTCTCGAACATCTTTTATACCCACTTATAATTTTAAAATATGCCAACAGATTTCAAATTTATTTTTTCTTTCTTTTTAAAGAAAGAATTCCTGTTTTTGTTCCTACTTTTTAAAGAAATAATTCTTGTTTTTGTTCCTACTTTCTTTAAAAAATCAGTTTGAACCCTGTAATTAACAAACTGATGCCAAAGGTAAGTAGTAAACATTGCCATTCTGTGCCTCCAATAATTTTGGGTTCAGATAACTTAAATAAAATATCATCTCTGCTAATCACATAAGTTGTATTATTGTGATGTAGAAATTTAATATTTGCTTCATAAACTTTCTGTGTAGGTGTGTGTGAACATTGAACTAATTTTCCTTTGATATTATTTTTTCTGTTATTCTGCAATCATATTTCATATTCACTTATAATTTTAAAATACGTCAACAGATTTCGAATTCCTATTTTTTTCCTACTTTTTTAAGAATTCCTGTTTTTGTTCCCAATTTTAATAGGCAGTATGAACCATTTGAGTATCTTACTCCATTATGAAGATTCTCCTGATTTTTTTTGGAACAGAGTTGGCATTTCATAAGTCTGGATCATACTAGAGTAAATTAATAATGCATCAATATTATATTTTGAGTAGTGGTGTTTACAACATTAAACACAAAAGTCTTTTGTATTTGTGTAAAACAATTGCAAAAATTTATTGTATATTTTAATTTTAGCATTACTTTGTTTTATAATTATTATTCCTTATTTTTAGGAGATATTCATAAGTTTATATGGCAGCATGAGTATAATAAAAAATGGAAAAACTATACATATGCAGAAATGGCTATTTTAAACAAGGCTGTTATGAAAATGCAAAAGACTGTTACTCTGCCAATCACAGATCCCAAGAAAAAAGTTACTTGTAATTTGGAGAAAATGTTTCAGAAGAATGCAGTGTCTGGTTATGAACAACATATGCGCTGCATTGTGCCTAATGGAGGCTTTGTAACCTGGTCCTGGAAGGATGATCATGATAATTGGATATGCTATACACCTCGTATATCCTTCTTCCTAGAATTTGCTTTTATTAAAAGGCTAATGAAAATAGATGTTTTTTTGAAAACTGATTATGAAATAAACTTTGGTAGAATGGTTCAAATAAATAAAGAAACTGGATATACACGTCCTGTCTCCAGAGTAGCTGTTGATCCTTACGATCATAAAGATTCAAGCTCTTATATTAAACTGATAGATTTAAAAGACGAACTGACTGAAGTCATGGAAAGGATGTGTGAGAAAAATGAATCAAGGTATGAATTTTTTACTATGATTTTATTTAATATTTATCCGTGTTTTATTAATCTTTAGTGCTCAGGGTTAATTCTAGGTGTTTTTCGTGAGGCAGCCGTCCCGCTGTCCTCAGAAATTAAAACACCAGCTCTGCCTACCCCAACTACAATGTTGCGCCCTGACAGAAAAATACTGCCCCTGCAACCCCTTTTCAAAATGACACCTTAGCATGTATTCTCAAATTATCAAAGCATCAAGAAATGTGTGAAGTTTTTTCCCATTCATTATTAAGGCCACACAAAAGTCACAGCAGTATTTAAAACAAATAAAGGGGTGTGTACAGTGTTAGAAATTAAAATTTGAACTAGACGTCATTTGATGCCTATAGTTTTGACTTTAGGTGCCAAATAGACACAGCTAGTTGCCATTTTTTACATATCTAATAAATGCCCATATTTATTAAAGATATAAACACACAGAGTTTCCCCCAGGATAAAAAAGGGCAGGGTGCTGTTATCAAGAATGGGTACTTCTTAAAAAAAGGGGCACATTTTTTTTATGTGAATAATGTTCGTGCTTGGGGTTTCTGTGACGAAGATGAGTATTGCAAAAGATGTAGACACTTTAGGTGTTTAAACCTTCGAATCTAATAGATAAAAATTTAAATATATTTTCTTGTTTTCTCAGAAATAGGGTCCAGATTGTGAATATATAAAATTCATTTCAATTTTTTAATATTTGGAACTTGTTTTTTGAAAAACTTAGAAAAGTATCTGTCCGAACAAGTGTTTTTTTATTTCATTTTGTTTACTTTCACTCAAAATATCTTTGAAACCATAAAAGACAGATATAAATAGTAAATGACAAAAATATGCATTAGGAAATTTAGTTGTTAAATCTATATTTATATTTAAAAAAAAAAGCTCTTATAGTATATACACATTCAAGTATATATTTATGTGCCATCAGACAAGTTTATAGATTAACTTGTGAATATAAAATCTTGTCAGATAAGTTTAATTTATATACCAAAAAGCAAGTTAATGAAATAATTTTATATTTTAATCTGAAGTCTATGGTCAAAGTATCCAGAAGAAATCTGGGTGAAAACTAAAGTTCTAGCTAGTTATAAACAATTAGCAAGTAATTTGTAGCACTTTGAAAGCCTGTAAACAATAAAGGAGTTTGAAAATACCAAATAGCCTTATTGAGCTTTACTGAAGTTTTACTTTACAAAATGTTTGTCACACAAAACCATTTCGGCTTCACCAGATTGGAGCCACTGCCACTATATTATGTAGTACTGATGAAAAGGTTCCTTTTGTTGTGGACAAATTTATCATTGTATAAATGCTATTTACACATTAAATGTAATTAAAGTCTTGAGCAATTGGGTTTATTAACAATTTCAATTATTGAATTTATATAAACTTAAGAGATATTAAATTTAAAAAGGAAAATATTAAATTTTGTTTTTTGTATTTTCTCATTAGTCAATGAGGTTTGATGATCTTAAGTGACAAAATATATTTAAATGTTAAAATTATGTGTTAATTGTTTGTTGTTATATATATATATTGATTACAAAAACAAAACAAAAAACCCTTGATTTAAACAACCAAATAAAATTTCAGAAAGTTCCATAAAATCATTGTATCAAATTTTTAAAAATGGATTAGCAAGAGTCTAGCTGCTAAGTTGATCATTATTCCATGGAGCAGAGTTATGAGTAGTGCATACAACGTATGTGCATGTGCCTGCACATCGTCTGTATCTTTAGCCTTCAGCTTGCGTAGCGGGCGAATACTCAATCAATAACTACTGCATACGTTCCTAAAGCGGGTGTATCATTATTAAATGGAGCTTTATTATTGCATGCATCCACTGAGCGGGTCAAAGGCGTGTCCGCTAATATAAGGGGATTTATTTTATGTTTCAAATCTGCTATGCGGATTGCATGCTTTTGTTCAACGGCCTTATCTGTTAATCAATTATAAACTCGCATAGTTGTCAGGTTCATAACACTATGCCATATGCTTTGCATGCTTGCTTATCTTTATTGCATTCATTATATGCGGATTGCATACACTCGCTAAAAAAAGGTGCTTAATTTTGTAAATCAGCTACATGAATAAAATATGTCTGCATAGCGTGCGAATTGTTATTGCATTGAGTGGTGTTATTGTTATATTGTATATATGGAGCATACTGCATCCGTTTGCCTCGGCTACTGGTCTCTTCTCTTAACCCTTTCGCGACTGCGGCATTCTGGAACTGCCGCGGCCCAAAAGATGGAGCTCTTCGCTTCCGAATTATTACCAAAGGACGGCAAATTTTTTGTTCTAAGCCTAACTTTCGATAAAAATTCACTAAAAATCACCTATTCAACACAGAAATCTACTTTTTTCAGGAATAAAGGAAATATTTATTTTCTATTTGATGTATATTTTTCATACAAATCTGAATACAAAGTACTCGTTAGTTGCTCCCATTCTTTCATCCAAAATAAACGAATAATTTCACTGCCTCTAAAACCCAAACAAAAAAAAATACTTTCTTATATTCCTATGATTCACCAACGAAATCATAACGCTGAAATAAAAACAAAACCCGAAACTCAAGTATAAAATAGTTGATGCTGCGAGAATTGCTGTCTGTTTATATTACTAAATCATGTTTCACCGCTCCAAATGGAGATATAATACATTGGAAACTCCTTATGCCAAGGTCATGTATCTGCAAAATACGTTGAAGTTAGTTCCACGGACATTTAACACCATCTAGTAGACAAATTAAGACATTCCACGTGAAGGCACGCATGCGTGCCACTCGTCGTTTACGGTAAAGTTTCCTCTGTCACAAGTGCTTGCCGTCCGTCCTTGAATGCAAGCTCGCAGCCGACACGCGGGCATGCCAGTCATCCCGAAAGGGTTAAGGAATGTATCATCTTTTGAGGACAGTACAATAGACCTCTGGTCGCTGTGCTAGGCTCTCTTTGAGCCACCCACCTCTAAGTCATAAGTCATGTAATAGCTATCGAGATCGACTGTATATCTGTCCACAGCTGCTTATAGGGAGGGTCAGACACCACTCTAGTGGTGAAGCCTGGACCTGCCAATAACATTTTAAGGGATGAGAAGACATGAAAAATGCACAAAAGAGGAAAGTGAAATATGAAGGAGAACGCAGAAATTTGTATGGGCGGCCCTGATCCCATTACTATGCAGAAGGATGCAGTACACATTATATACAATATAACGATAATTCCGCTCCATGCAATAATGATACGCATGCTGCACGGACATATTTAATTCAAGTAGAGGATTTACTCATATTGCAGTTCACACAATAGCTATTGGCTGCGTATCTGACTATGACCGCCCATAGGGAGGGTCGGACACCACTCAAGTGGTAGGAACGGTACACCCCCCCCAATAATGTTTTGAAGGAGAAGACATGAAAAATGCACAAAAGAGGAAAATGAAATATGAAGGGGGACCCAGAAATTTGTATGGACGGCCCTGACCCGATTACTACGTAAATGGATGCAGTATTCCTCATATATACAATATAACAATAACACCACATCTATGCAATAACACTACTCTATGCAATAACAATTCGCACACTATGCAGATATATTTTATTCATGTAGCTGATTTTCAAAATTAAGCGCCTTTTTTTAGCGAGTGTATGAAATCCGCATATAATGAATGCAATAAAGATAAGTAAGCATGCAAATCGTATGGCATTGTGTTATGAACCTGACCACTATGCGAGTTTATGATTGATTAACTCCCAGGGTTCCTGTAGCTCCCAGGGTTTGATCACATGTCGACCCAAATGCTCGAACCTATGAGCAGAGAACGCTTCACACTCACAGAATATGTGTGTGGCAGTTTTTTACTTGTACTTACAGCCTCTACAGATCGGGTCCTTAGTGACACCCATAATGGTTAGATGTTTTTTAAGGGTGCAGTGCCCGGTAAGGAGCCCAACAGCCCTTCTAATGCCAGTTCTATTGAGCTTGAAAAGCTGCCTATGACTCACACTAGGGCACTTACAATTCACTTCTTTCTCCTGCCTTTGGCCCTTGATGTTGCACCAGTTCTTGCATTACAGTTTCCTAAAGATGTCATAAACAGTTCTTCTGATCAGTTCATGAGAGACACCCAAATCTGGCTCTGGACTAACAAAGGGTGTGCACGAACCTTTTCTAGCTAACTCATCAGTCAATTCATTACCTGAATGTCTAGGCACCTAGTAAAGTGATTTGATTGTTGCTGGCAATATTACAAATTGCAGTATAGCACTCCCAGACAAGGGAAGAAGTCATAGATGTCCCTAGAGCCATAAGAGCAGGCTGGCTATCAGCAGATATAGATGTGGTTACTCCTATAATTTTTGTTTGAGCAAATTCTACAACACATTAGAATAGCAAATACCTCAGCTTGAAAGACAGTAGCTTAGTTGCCAAGTGGATAAAACAGTTTTGTACCATCATCTGGACAGCATTCTCCAGCACCAGTGCTAATACCTAGCTTGGAGCCAGCAGTGTACCATACAATGTATTTCTTATTGTAGGTAGGAGTCTTCCTCCAGTCATCCTGTGAAGGGACCTGAATCCCATAAGGCATTAGCTATTACATGAACTGCAGTGGAAGTACCATTAGCTGTGACTTTTGCACGTAGCAGAGGTATGCATTCTACAACAAGAAAGCTATTGCAGAGTTTTTTCAAAATGCGACTAGATTGGTCACTAAAGGCAGTTCGTAAATAATATAAAAATAATATGTTATCCCATATTTCATTAAATACAGCTAAAATCGAAGCAAATGCACCACGCTAATATAACAATTCTCCCCCCCCCCCTAGCCTATCATCCTCTGTTTTGACTGAATTGTCTGAATCAACATAAACATCTTCCTTGCAAATGGTGCAAAGAATTCTAGTCTGAAAATATATGTTTTTAAATATCTGTTTTAGAGCAAACATGCTTATAAAGTTTAAATGTTCAGAACATTATACCCCATATGCATACCAAACATGGAATAATTTAACTAAAATTTAAGTTGAAAAAAAAAATTGTTTTGAAAGTTTTATCAGTTAGAAGAGGGAATGTATATACTTAATCTTCCTCTTTCTGTTTTGTTTCTTTTAATGGAGGAAAGAAATAATGTGAGGGCTGTCAATCTTCTTTTCTTTGGCACTACATCACTGTTGACTTCATTGATGAAAAATAAACTTTTCATAAATTTGTAAGCAGTGTTGTGCAGCGGCAAAGGAAGAAAATACAAGAGTCAAGTTTTCAATTCAAAATGCTGAATCTGCGTTTATTTAAATTACAGAATCTTTCCAGATTACAGTGGCTTGCTGCCATAAGCATATGCAGTTTGAACATATATACACAAGTTGTTTTACATGGGTAAATTGCACAAGTGGTTTGTCCTGGAAACATCACTAACAGTAAACTTTAATTACCTTGATATGTCATTTAATCTTCACCTCGTGCAGGTCACATGCCAGAACACAAAACCTTTTCTGACATATTATAGTTGAATCTTTAAACTAGGATTGGTCAACATTGCTTGAGGTTAAAAGCATTAAAAATCATTGATGTATAAATTTCAATTAGTGGCAAAAACAGTCACTCACATACTAACTCATCTGAACAAAAACTTTTTAACCTTCAACACCGTAATTTCTAATACTAAGATATTATATCAAAAGACCGTCAGATTAGATGTGATCAGAATCAAATTGAAATGATCGATCAAACGATCAGATAAGATGTTTCCACAGTAAACCTCTTATATATATATACTAGGATGGGTACAGGGGTTGAAAAATTGTCAACACACCTAGTAGCCAGAAAATTTTTTTCGCAGCCAAACAGTCATGGCACTCGAATGTGGGTATGTCAATATTTAATATAAAATATCACTATTATTTTTTTAATAATTATTATTTTTTAAAAATATTTTAATAAAAATTAATATAAAATATCACTATTTTTTTTTAATAATTATTATTTTTTAAAAATATTTTAATAAAAATTAATATAAAATATCTAACAATATTAATTTTTTAAATTATATTAATCTTTTTAATAATAAAGCAATCTTTTTTAATTTTGTGTTACTAAATTACTGATCTTGCCCTAATAATTACTGATCATCAGAACAGTCTATATTTGCACCTTGCCAAGCTGATACATTATTCAAAATATTTTGAACTAAAAATATTTTTTAAGTACTTTTAGTAAAATTAAGATTAGAGAAGGATGTTCATTTTTAATTGAAATTAGATATTCAACTTTGGGTGCAAATATATCAAATTCTAATTTATGCTCTTCAAATGTATTTCTAATGAGCCTTATAATACTAAACCTATATACCTATTGGATAACAGGTTCTTGATCCAACAAGAGATCGTAATATCAACACCTTTCCTATCAAGAGCATGTAGGATGGTGTCAATGGGCACTTTATCAAAAGCACCTTCAATGTCAATAAAAGTGGCAAGAGCAATTTCCCAAGTTTTTCTCCAGTATAAAGGAGAGACTGTAAAGGGCAGTATCCGTAGATTTACCCGGTTAATAAGCATGCTGAGAGTTAGGCAGCATCATAGAGGCCAGAATCTCTTCCCTAATATATCTGCTAATAAGCTTTTCAATGGTCTTTAGAAGAAAAGATGTAAGGCTAATAGGCCTGAAGGATTTGGCCTCATAATAATTATCTTTGCCAATCTTTGGAATAAAGATTACCTTTGAATGCCTCCAGGCATATGGTACATGACCAAAGGCAATGCAGGCTCTGTATATTCTACAGAGAATGGGAGCAAGCACCTCAATTCCTTCCTGGAGAAGAATCGGAATGATGCTATCAATCCCTGGGGTTTTATAGGGTTTAACCCTTTCGAGACGATTGGCACGCTCACGTGTCAGCTGCGAACTTGCATTCAAGGATGGATGGCACGCATTCATGATGGAGGAAACTTTACCTTAAACGGCGAGTGGCACACATGCGTGCTTTCACATGGAATGTTTTAATTTGTCTACTAGATGGCATTAAATGTCCGTAGAACTAACTTCAACGTATTTTGCAGATACATGACCTTGGCATAAGGAGGATCCAATGAATTATTTCTCCATGTGGAGCGGTGAAACATGATTTAGTAATATAAACAGACGGAGCAATTCTCGCAGCATCAACAATTCTATAATTGAGTTTCGGTTTTTTTTTATTTCAGCTTTATGATTTTGTTGGTGAATCATAGGAATATAAGAGAGTATTTTTTTTTGTTTGGGTTTTAGAGGCAGTGAAATTATTCGTTTATTTCGGATAAAAGAATGGGAGCAACTAACAAGTATTTTGTATTCAGATTTGTATGAAAAATATACATCAAATAGAAAATTAGTATTTCTTTTATTGCTGAAAATAGTAGATTTCTGTGTTGAATAGGTGATTTTTAATGAATTTATTTCGAGAGTTAGGCTTAGCACAAAAAAATTGCCGTCTCCTGGGAACAGTTCGGAAACAAAGTGCTCTGTACTTTGGGCTGCGGCAGTTCCGGAATGCTACCGTCGTGAAAGGGTTAAGAGAGTTAATTGCCCACTTAACCTTATCCAAAGTAACCACCCTAAAAGAAAATAGACATAGGAAGTACAGAAAGTTCTGTCAATGCTGAGAGGTGTCGAACAATGCTGCTGAACTTTGTTATTCAGCAACTTCAACAACGTGGATGTCTTCAATCTACAATATTTATGCAGGATGGAGTACCCCCCTCATACTGGATTGTGCATACAGGAAATACTACGACAGCATTTTACCAACAACCGAATAATTAATCAAGCGTTTCCTATGAAGTGGCCAGCCTGTTTGCCTGATCTGACCCCTTGTGACTTTTGGTTGTGGGGTCATGTAAATCGCTTGGTATACCAAGGGCGTGTGGAGAATTTAGCCACTTTGAAGGATGGAATAACATTGCATGTCAAGCAAATCAATGGAGATCTGCTGCATTCTGCAGTAGAGAATGCTGTTCAGAGAATGCACTTTTTGGAACATGTGCAAGGAAAACATTGAATCACACATGTAAATAATGACAATATAAAATTTAATGTCATATTTATGTAAATGTAAGATGCAAATGTAAATATAAAATGTAAATGTGATGTCCTTTTCAAAATGCATGTAAAATGCTAATTTTCTGTACTTCCTATGCCTATTTTACTTCAAAAATGGACTGTACAACGCCACTTTGATCCGTTGTGGCAAAAATCTGAACTGTTTTTTTTTCTTTTAAATCAAAACCCCATGGTCTAAATAGTATTTATTGTAAATTTCGTTGAGTTTCACACACACACAAACACACACACACTGTATGCTTCAGACAGTTTTTGTTAGAATCCCCCTTTTATCTTGTGTGTAATTTTGGGCTAATCTTTTACCAGCTTTTAAATATTAAACTAAAGTAAAATATACTAATTTCAGGGGTGGATTTCACTTTTCAACAAAAATAATGAATTTAATGCAATTCACTACATCTCTGAATTTTGTGAAAAATATGACTTTTCTAGTTTTTTGGATGTAAATGACAGTTTTTGTTAAATCATTATTTTTCTTCATAAATTTGCATTACTTTTCGAAGCAGATCAATAATAAAAAGAAACTTTAACATGTTATTACATTCCATACTTTTAATTATTGATTGCATATAACTTCTCTTTTCAGTGTCTATGCCCTTGTTTTTGATTTGCCAATGTCTAATCCAAGGACTACTAGTCCTTTGCGTGCCACACATCATATGAATATTGTGAAAGCTCTTAATGCTGAAGTTCAAGCTTCAAGTATGGGTGAATCATCTAGGCCAGATCCAGATACATTTATTCCTGTTGATCCAGCTTGTCCTGAAGCTAAAAATTTTCATATTTACTGTGATGATAATGGAGTTTACAATGCAACATTAAATTTTACCAGTTTGCAAGCTAACAACAACAAATTCTTCATTATTCAGTTATTGAAACGTTATAATAAAAATCTCTATGCTGTTTGGTTTCATTGGGGTAGAATTGGCTACAATGGCCAACATAAACTTATGAAATTTAGCAGCAATTTGGATGAAGCTATATCTACTTTTGAAAAGAAGTAAGTTTAGGATTAATTTTTATCTAACATAGTGAAAGTCTGTGATCATTTTTTATGTAGTGAAGTTTTAAGATTAATTTTTTATCCATCACTTAGGATATTAAAAATTTGTTAATATGGCCCTGCAGTAACAAGTTAATTTCAAATAAGAGTGAAAATCTAGCATATATAAAAGTAAAATACTTGATTACAATTAATGATACAGTACTTGATTACAATGTATTCATTTAAGACATTGAGCTTACTGTACAACTGGAGTGAATGACAATGCAGCCTTTCTGAACCAATATCCCTTTCTCATTTATTCGCAGGATAACTTTGGAAGCAAGAAATGTTTGCATAAATTAAGTTAATAGGAGGTTTTGTTATTTTGTTGCATCATTTAGGTAAATATAGTGTAGAACCAATTATCTAGAAACCTGCAGACCAACAACATTCCAGATTTCAAGATCATTGTTACAAATATACGATTTCAATTGAAAATAGTGTTTATAAAGAAAATAAATATCACAATAAAATCATAAATAAAATACACAATTCATAGAAATTTCACAGAATAAACAAACATTTTCATCTACAGCACAATGCTTTATATGATTATCATGATTTAGGCATATTTTCAAAGAAAAAATATAAATGTATTGTGGTTATTCATGTTCTTTTTTTCTCTGAAAGATTCCATTTTTCTCAATGTTATGAGACAGCACCATTTTTGCCCTGAAATTTGGAGTTGCGAAAAATTATTTTAATCGCATTTTTAATGTTAGTTCCTCTATTACTTAATTATTACTATTACTTGGATTACATAATTATGAGTATTCTGAAATCTGTTAATGTTAAATTGATGTAAGTTATTCATCTATTCTATTTGAATTTAAATATAAGTAAATAGCCTCCATATTTTTTAAAAAGTAAAAAAAATATACTTGTGCTAAAAATGTGTATAATAGAATGCATTAGTTTTGCATATTTTGTATATAACTATTGTAAGTTATAACAGAAATTTTCCTAAAATTTTATTATATTTTTCTAAAATTTTTGTAAAATTTCCTAAAATCCCTTCCTAAATTTTTTTTTAAATATGCTATGATCCTTGTACTCGCTTCCGCTTGTGGCTCAAGTTTCCGCTTGCTACAATGTGAGCGCTAATATTGTCTCTGTTCTTAAGCAAACTGCATAAAGCAGATTGGGAAATCCCAAGCTTCGATGCCGCCTCCCTTTGGCTACATTTCGGTAAATCGCCCCTTTAGCTACATTTTGGTAAATCGTCATACTTTGCCAAAATTTCACTCTTCTCTTTTAAACTTAAATCCTGCTTAGACATCTTACTCGTTAGTGATTTCAAAAAGAACTAAACTCTCTTAAAACTTACAGAAAGAAAAATTAACCCATGTGGTCACTGGCCAATCAAAAGCAAGTTTGTAACTTACCACTGCTCTGATAAGGTTTGAATTGAAATAATTTTTTTAAATTTATTAACCGGCAATGCTGATTTCATTAAGTGGTGGTTTTAGCAGTAGTTTGTATTGATTTGATTACCGTCCTGGCGATTTGATCAGATTAAGCGGCTGATTTTATTAAATGGCGGGTACTGTATATAGAATATATTGCACTTTTTAAAAATGCTTTGGTCAGATTTTGTTGGAGTTCATCTTAACTTATTAGACCAATAATTTTCTTGTAGACCTCTTTTATTTACTAATTGAAATAATCATGCCGAATTTCATTTGAAACACTTACTTGTTTGTTTTGGAGATATCTGGACCACAGACTTGCAGACATAAGAAAAAGAAAATGATTTGTATTCAACCATGCTCAAAACCTGTAAATCCATCAAAATATGAGAGTCTGACATTTGATTGTTTCATTTTATGACTTATTTGTCTCTTTATACATTTATTGTATTGTTAGGAAATAATAAAATCACAAGACATTTCATTAAAAACATATATTTTCTGTCTTTTAGCATATTTAAATTCATACGATTTTGAGAATATCAACGAATACTCTGAACAAGAAATGTGTCTTACTATTATCTAGAACAAATGCAGATATTGTCTTAAATATTTATATTTAGAAAGATTATATAATAACCTCTCTCAAACTTGATGAAATTTTCTATAATTTGCATGATTCGAATGCTTGTTATTTGAAAAAGATTCTGGTAGCATTCTCAATCGAAAGAAAATTAGCAGCTGGCAGCAGAACTGCAACCATGCAATGTTGAAATGTGATAATCAATCACACTAATTGTATATGGGGCTCAGTGGTTTAAGCAAATTATTAAATTGAAATCATTCAGAAGTAAACTTATAAATAAGAAATATTTCAATGTTTTGTAAACATAACTTGAATTAAGAAAACTTAAGCGAATTGAGAAAACTTGAATTAAGAAAACTTAATACGAATGTATAATTTATGATCATTGTATATTAATTTGTTTGATTACTGAAGTCCAGATTTTGCCCTATTTGCCTATTTTTCTCCTGACTATAGAAATGTAGGATTCCAATACATGTATTAGAATCCTACAATTATAATCCAGGTACATGTGGGCCATTTTCTCTAAAGTCTTTTTCATCTTTCTTGTTACAATATTTTTTTTTCTCTATTTTTCAACCTGTTTTCTGCATTATATTTTAACTTAGGTGGTTTAAACTAACTTCTTATTTGTTTTATCTTCTAAAAAAAAAAATCTAGTTTAGATGTAATTTGCCTGTTCTAATGTCATTCCCTTGTCTACCAAGAAGACAGGTAAATGATGACAGGGGAATGATAAATCATGTGATTTTACTTTCTGAGATTATGAGTTTTATTTGCATTTAAGCCTAACTTGATATTCAGTTTGCTACACTAACTAGGCACACATATATGTTAAAGAAAATGCATATACTTTTTTATTCTGAGAATAATTAAAGACAGGTTAATGACAAGAAATGAAAATACTTACCCAAAATTGTTCAGTTTTATAACATTTCCCTGCATAGAATGATAGCTAGAACATGGCGGAACTCTTAAAATGGCGAATATGGACTTTAATAGAAAATAATAATACTTTAATTATATTGTGTTGTCATTTATGTACAGAATGAGGTGCTAAAATTTAAAGATAGGTGAATGACAAAAAAGCTAGAGGACAGTTGTAAAAAATTAATTTAAAATATTGCTATATATGGCAGATTTTTTATTACTGCTTTTATTTTAAATTATCTAATTTAATATAAAACATCAAATTAAAAGAAAACTAGAAAATGAATGCTCGTAAATGAAGTTGTGATTTTATTATTCGGCTGTTGGGACACACAGGAGAATGACATTTAATAACAAAATTTTTAAATGTTAAAAATATAAATAGGTTTTTTAGCTAATGGGTGACAAATATGAACTACAATATAGTAAAACTGATCAGTGTCCAAAATCAGTCCCAAGTTGCGTAAACTTTTCAGAAAAAGATCCATGTATTTATCTGTTTCTAGCTCTAAGAGGTCCACTATCCATATTTTATAGTGTCTATAAATACCTATTTTAAGGGTTACTGCCTAAATATGCCTATTCTAAAGGTTAATCATATTTCTTTACTTATTTTCATTGCATTTTTTAGAGGCGAAAATTTTGCCATACAATTGTTTTTACTACAAATTTTTGAAGCATATATTTCTTAGAATCTACTATAGTTTAGTTTCTGGCATCACATATAATACACTAAAGCAAACTGCTGCTTGTAAGACAAGAAATTACACAACTTCCATGTGGGGGCGCGGTAGCCCATTGGTTAGCGCGCTGGAGTTGCACTCGGTAGGCCCGGGTTCGATTCCAGCCGCTGCCAAAACTGCCGCCGTGTTCATGCGGAGTACGATCACGTTAAACATGTGGGTCCGAAAGTCCTTCCGAGAGGTTGGTGGTAGGGGAAGGAGGGTACGGTCCCTGTGGATGCCTCCCCCACTGGGTTCCGGTCTAAATTGGGTAGCACTTCCCGACCGTCCAAACTGTTACCTTACACCTTTCTGGTAGGTCGGACGGTCTGGGTGTCAACAACAACAACTTCCATGTATAAAGGAGGCATATGCCACTTAGGTGACTAGAATTGTTTCGATGGCTTTATAAGCCCCTTTTTTCAGGCCAAAACATTGAAAATTTCAGTGCTACTTTCATTGGTACTTTTAAAGTAGTTTGTTCATTGGTTAATTGGCTATGCTGATGAAGTCGCTATTGTAGTTCTCCAAAACTGGTTGTTCCTCCACACTACTTCTATATTTGGTTTTTAACTAGAAGTTTTTTATTTATACGAACTCTGGTAATCTTTTTATTGATGATAAACATGCAGTTCCTTACTTATTCATAGCCAGAGAAGTATTCTTTATACTAGGGATTTCACGAAAAAAAAAAAGAACTGATCCCAATTAACCAATGCTATCGGATTATCAAAGAACCAATATGATCCAATATTGATACCGACACCAATTAGATTTATTATAATGTATAACAAATTTATAATTGCTGTAAAATTATGTATAAAACTTATTTTACCCATAATTTATAAATAGCCATTATCGTGAATATTAAAAAAAAAATGATATACATGTTATTAAATATTTTATATGCCCTTCTGAAAATCACAGTAAAAGAATGATCATGAAATAACAATTTACTGATTATTTAATCTGAACGAACAGAGTAAACAAAATTGGTTTATAGTGAATAAGAAAAAATTGTATAAAATACAAAATAACAGATTATAATCATGGATAAAAGAGAATAGAATACATGAATAAAAAAAAAACACACCTTAATGAAAACTTTCCTATCTATCGGATTTTGAAGTAGATGCATTTGTGCATTTCTAGTTATATCCATGAATTATAGTAAACATCATGCAATAACCTTCTCTGCACTTTTTCATAAGGAGACATTCCTGGCAACCTTCTGAAAATTGCCTGCAGCCTTGGTTATGCAATGGTTCAATGAAAAATTGATGAAGGTGCAGAAAACTGAAAAGAAAGACTATGTACATCAACTGATTAATAAATCAAAAGCAAACTCTTCACGAATAGGACCACCAACAAGTTGGGGGCAAAAGGATGGGCCTACGAGGTTTGGGGACCCAGGCTACATAAACAGTTTATATGAAAAAAGCCAATAACTTGTAAAATAGGGGGTAGTAATGGCTCATTTACTGCATATGAGGCCGTAAATTGTGTCGGCTGCACTTGTCGTGATCCTATGTCTCCAATCTGATCCCAATAAAAAAAAGTTGTAATTTATGCAATTAACTAAACATACTGTAGCAGACTATAAGGTATGCTATATTATTTGAAAAATCAATTATACACTGAAGTATTTAAGTATGTAAGGAATTTTTTTTAAAGAAAAGAACCACTATTCTGGTGTGGATATTAATTGTGAATCAACGAATTACAATACAGTTCACTCTCAGCTTTTTTTGCTAAGTGCGTATACTGTTTTGGGCTGAAGAAGGGGGCTTATAATACTCTTGAACAATTGTAGTCACCTAACTGACACATGTCTGCTTTATGCAAGGAAGTTGTGCAAGTTCTTGTATCACAGATAATGACTAAAATGGATTGAGTATCAAATTCTAAAGAAAGCAAGAGATTCACTAAGGATTTCCCCCTTCCTTCAAAAATTTTCATTTTGTTTAAAACATCTATTTTTCTAGATTAGCTATAGATATAATTTAGATGATAACATTAATGTATGTATTCAGTATCAAATTCTGGTAGGGGTTGAGGGCTCACTAAGAATTTCCACTTTCAGCTCTAGAGATACCACTTCCAATTAAAAGAAATTACATTGCAGCATCTATTTATGTAGATTGACTATTAATATGGCTTAGCTGAAGACTGACATAGATTCAGTATCAAATTTTAGAGGGTGTAGGGAAGGAAGTCATTAAGGATTTCGATTTTCTAGTTCTGGACATGACACTTCCCTTTTTCCAAAAATTTATATGACTGTGTGAAAGAGGTATACAAAATAGTTTAAAAATGCTTAATAGTCACACCATTTGCCACCATATGCAAGCTCCTTTATAAATTTCTTTTTTATTATATTGGTAATTTTTCATAGCATTTCTCCATTATTTCTTATGACCCTTGAAGATGTTCTTTTACACCAACAAACATTGAAATGTATGTGGTAGTAAATTGACATTAATAAATAAATGAGAATAGTGAATGAAAATGGATCAAGTGTTTTGTTTCAGTAAGGTATTTTTTTAGGTTTATAAATTGCATTAAAGATTTTGTTAATTTAAAGAATTGTATGTAAGCTGTTTTGTAGTTTTCTCAACAAAACTATATATGAATATGACATGATAAACAATAGTTTTAATCTGTGGACTATTTCAGTGTTCTTTGTTACTTTATACTGCATATTTTATCTTTTTTAGTTTCTATTTTGACAACTTATTTTAAGATTTTTAATGCATATAAATCCTAGCTCTATTGATTACAGTTCTTAAGTTTTCCTTATTCTTTGCACCAAGTGTTTTTACTGATTTGTGAATTATTATCTACTCATCAAATTATCTACTCAATAAATTATTTGAATTGCTGTCTATTCAAAAGTATATGCAGTTAGATTTACTTTCAGATTTTATGATAAAACCCACAACAGCTGGAGTAACCGGAAGGAGTTTGAAAGAAAGCCTTCAAAATATGATCTTGTGCATACAGATCTAAATTCGGAGGTAAAAATTATAATTTTGTGTATTTTATGACTGCAACTTCTTTACAACTGTTTAATTTCTCTTTTAATTCTTTTGATTTTTCTTTCATTCATTTATTTTTATTTTTAGTAAATATCAACAGTCTAGCGTAATGTACTTATGTATAAGCACCAGAAATATAGCTTAAATTGTTCTTCTGCTAGAATTTACCCAGCATTGCCATGTATTTAAAGCAGGGATTTATTTGTCTAATACCAGCCTATATGCCTTTTAGTGAAATGAATGAATGAATGAATAAATGAAATTAATCCTTGCTTTAAATCCAACGTTGTAATATAACAGGTATTTGAAATTCAGTCTCGTCTTCTAGTTGTAATGTCATAATTTGCTAACCCATATGAGATGCCAGAATGAAATGCCTTTTCACAAGTTCCGCTGAAAAATTAAGTAAAATCAACAAATAGAATCACTTAAATAATTTTTTTGTATTCAAATGGGAAGATATTCATCTGCATTCACATAAAATATTAGAATCATGTAAATCTTCAATTCGTTGATGGATAAATTTAAATGTACATTTTGTAGTAAATGATGAAAAGAAAACATGTTATTTTCAGATTTTTTTTTAAATATCAAGAAATAATTATGGTAGAATTCATATATTTTCAGATTTTTTTTTTAAATATCAAGAAATAAGTATGGTAGAATTCATTCAAAACTCATTGCAGCATTTTCTTCAATCTTTATAATGGTATTAAAATGAAATAATTTTTTTCAATCGCTAAGGGATTGATTGATATGAAAGTTGCTCAACATCCCACTTCATTTATTAAATAACTTAAAAATTAATTCGAATTAAAAAAAATCACTCTAAGGTACATCACCACTTGCCAAGCTTTTGTATCACTGAAGATAGCACATTTGTTTTAAAAATGGTAAATTCCCATCTGAACTGGTCATAAAAATTGTAGTTTTGAGTAAAATATTGTATTGGATAAGATATTTTAGGTATATGCTATCTGCAGGTTTTTTGTACATGCACCGAATTGCCCCAATTACAGTTACCTGCTACAAAAACTGCATTTTCAGCTTGATTTGTGCCACATTATGCTAATTTTACTATCAGCCTAGAGAAAATCAAGAAAATTCTACAAAAATTCTTCTAAATAATAAAATAAAAAATCTGAAACATTTAAACATTTTGTAAGATTTTGACAACCTTTGGCAAACAAAATTATAGCCAATAGCTTCAAGTGCATTCAGCCGGATATATATGAAAAATCAGCAGATTTCTCTTCTGTTTTATTTTGCAATTTCTAGGTCTGCTATAATTGGTGATGAAAATTATCTGTCAAATCAAACAAATTACAAATTATACAATGTGCTGACTAGTTCATTTGTGAGACTGAAGTTTCAGTTTGAAAAGGTTTCTTTTGTGCTTATGGTTTCTTGCTTAAATTAGAATGATGCATCATACAAACTTCGCCATGATAAAGTGAAGGGAGTACAGAAAAATATATTTTAAGACTATTATACCAAGATGTACTTAAGGATATGTACTAATAGCGAGATATATGTAAACTAATGTTTGTTTAGAATTTTTGCATCATGTTCAAAGGTATCCATCTATCAAGTATATATTTTTTCTCACTCAATATAATTCCATCTTTATTTTTACAAAGAGTTAGTCTTGGTTTAAAGTCTTTATGACTCATGTAAATTTTCCGTTAAAAAGCTCTGCTTTCATTGGAATATCGAAGATGTTCAACATATCAGATTAAACCCTCTCTGTGTTGTCTTTTTTCTTTGTGTACCTTTTTCTTCTCTCATTATTTTGTACTCCTCAACTGCATTTCTTTGGTGATGAAGTTTTGCTTGGTCTTGAAGATGTCTCATTTGTAACATAATTTTATAAGCTCTATTTTTCTTCTCATTTATCACCTTACATTCAGTATCAAATTAATCTATTTTTTTGTTTTCACAAGAGCAGAATCACCAGCATTCTGTATAATCTCCTTAATAGTGTTCTATCTGCTGTCCATACTTATTGTTGTTTCCTTTGTAGTATCATCTGTCAGCTTTTCATCCAGCATATTTTGATATTCATTTCTGATTTTCAGTTCTTTTAGTCTAGTACAGTTAAACTTCTCTAAGTATTCACCTCACCTTTTTCTGGCATTTGAGATTGTCCCTTTAATTGTACACATCACAAGGTAATAGGCAGAATCAATATTTGCACCTCTGCAAGATTTAATATTTATTAAGTTATAGATGTCTTGAGTCAATAGGAAGATGATCACTTTATTAAAATACAGTCTTATCTGGAGACTTCCAGATCATCTTGTGTATATTTTTGTGTTCAGAAGTAGTGCTACCAATTGCCATATTGTGTGGCTGCTAAATTTATAAGTCTGTCTCCATTATCATTAGTTTCATTATGCAGATTATATTTTCTTATTACAGGTTTATATTATTTTTCTTTATATATCTGTGCATTAAAATTGCCCATAATAATTTTGATGTCAATTTGGGGCGATTATAGTACCTGTTATCCAGATCTTCAAAAATAATTCTTTTCATCTTCATCTTTTTCTTCAGTTGAGGCATGAGCACTTATGATACAGTAATTGAGGACCAATCTCCTTATTTGAATTCTACAGAGTCTAGGTAATTTTACCCTGTAATCCTGGATGAAATATTTTAACTTTTTATTTATTTTAAATCCTATATCATAAATGTTTTTTTATGGTAGCTATAGAATATTGTATGATATCTACTCTTCAAAATTCCCTCACCAATCCATCTCATTTCCTAGATAACCAGTAGATCAATATCTAGCTTGCTAATCATTTTGGTAAGCATCTGAAAAGTTTTACTCTGATACAGAAAAAGTACATTCCAAAAATCAAATCTTAAGTCCTTAAAGTATTAAGTATTTTTCAATCCATTTCCCAAATGGCAGTACAGACTTTTCTTCTTTGGATTTCATAACAAGTATTTTTTACAGGTTAAGTTTATTTGCCTTATGCTTAATGCCCAATCTGGAAGATCAGTATGTCTTGCTTTGTCAGGAACCTCAAATTTGACTTGTCCGGCTTGGGAGATCCTTTCAGTAGCAAAGCTGCTGCCGGCATAGGTCTCAGAATCATTGGAGCATGTAAGCCCCATCATCACGGCAAGGTAGAAATACAATGATAAAATATAAATAGTTAAGCTAAAAATTATTTTAATAAAACTCATTTTTAGCCTAACTATTTATATTATAAGTTCGGTATAAATAACTACTGATATTCTGTTAATGAAAACAGTTAAAAAATATATTCTAATCCTTTATATGCAAACAAATCAAGCAATGAATGTTCTCTTATACATGTGGCATATCACAAAATGTCTTATACATAATTTATAATACTAAATACGTATTTTTAGCATTTTTCCATGAACATATTGGCTAATTGAGAGGGAGGGTAGCCCTAAAGGGTCAACCATCAAAATTAACTGGTCTGATTATATTTTCTATTTTAAAATAATGTTCTTACAATGCATTGATATGTTAAATTTAAAATCAAGGTTTTGGCAAAATGTGCCTAATTTTGATATAGAAATAGAAATCATTAAAAACTGATATCAATGGGGATGACTGTATAAGCAATTAAAATGGATTTGAATCCAGTTTTGGGATAAAATTTCCAATTATTTTTCTAATAATTTGTCCAAGCCTACTATCAGTGATAAAACTCATGTCTCATTTCATTAAATAAAACTGAGAAAAATAGTGAAGTCTTATGAAATTGCATACACATATTTTTATGTAAGTGATTTGAGTATAATTTTTAATTTTTTTAGGCATCAATTGAAATGACAACAGTAGTAGAGGAAACAAAATTGGATCAAAGGGTTCAGGTACTTTGTTTATTTAAAATGTTTGCTGCATTCTTAGAACTGTTTGTTTATTATGATGGAATTTTGAAACTTCAGATTTCTGATGAATTAATTTATCAAATAAAAATGTTTATTCACCAAATATAATAATGTTGAAATAGTTTCTGTAACTGTGAGGATATTTTATACTTCAATTCCCTAATATTCACTATAAAACTTATAGTGAATATTAGGGATGTCACGAAATAAGAATAGAACTGATACTATTGGATTAGTGACGAACCGATATGATCTGATATGGATACTGATTGAAATGAAATGAAATGAAAGACGGGTGGCTCAGAAGAGCCCAGCACATCTACCAGAGGTCTATTGTACTACCCCAGACAGAACAGATCCCTACGAAAAGAGACCAGTAGCCGATGCAAAGATGAGCAGGCACTTGACAGGAATGTCATTCAGCTCCCAGGGTTCAATCACATGTCGACCAATGTGTTCAAATCTGTGAGCAGAGTAAACCTCACATTCACAAAGAATGTGAGCGGCAGTTTCTTCGCTGTATTTGCAGCCCCTGTAAAGCGAATTTTTGGTGACGCCCATAATGTTAAGGTGTCTCTTGAAGGTGCAGTGCCCAATAAGGAGCGCAACAGCCCTCCTGATGCCAGTTCTGCTGAGCTTGAAAAGTTCCTTTTGACATGTACTAGGGCAATTGCAGTTGAGAATTTTTGCTTGCCTTTGACCCTTAGTATGACGCCAGTTCTTGCATTAAAGCTTTCTGAAGATGTCATAAACAATTCTTCTAATAAGGTTATTGGGATGCCCAAGGCCGGCTCAGGGCCAACAAAAGGAGTGCTTGAGCCTTTTCTAGCTAATTCATCAGCCAACTCATTACATGGAATGCCCGAATGTCCAGGCACCCAGTAAAGAATGACTTTGTTATTGCTAGCACACAGAGTGCATTCTAGCACTCCCATACAAGGGAAGATGTCATAGTGGACTTCCCAAGAGCCATGAGAGCAGTCTAACTGTCGGAACAGATAAATATTTGGTTGCTCTTATACTTCCTGTCATAGCAAATTCTACAACACATAAGAATGGCAAAGACCTCGGCCTGAAAGACAGTAGCATAACTGCCAAGCGGATAAGACAGCTCTGTGCCATCATCCAGGCAGCACACACCAGCACCAGTACTTGTGCCACTCTTCGAGCCATCCGTATACCATACAATACAGTTCTGTTTATTGTAGGAGTCCTCTTCCAGTCATCCCGCGAGGAGACCTGAATTTCATAAGGCTTGCCAAACGTGTATTTGACATGAATGCCATCAGGTGGCATACACAAATAAGGATGACTAGCAACATTACTGTTAAGTTCACTCCAAGATAAATACCTTGAGTAATCTTTCCAGTGTTTCAGATATTTAAGTCTGTTCATGCAGATAAGTGCCTCTGCTTCAATACGCATGTAGAGCGGGTGCAATCCAAGTAAAAGTTCTAGAGTTGCAGTGGAAGTAGTTTTCATGCATCCAGAGATTGCAATACATACCATCCAGTGTTCGAAATTAGCGGGTCTTTAGTCGTAATTTGCGACTAGAAATTTCAATTTGACGACCAGATTCATCAATCTGGTCGTCAAATTTGACGTCTAACAATGCTATTGTTAAATATCAGGCTTCCCTTTCCCTTTGACTAAATTACGATCCCTGGTAGAGGACTGGACAGTGGTCGAAAAAAAAAATGCAGCATTTTATACACGCCCACAGTGATAAATCTGCAGGCGTAGACAGACAGTAAAATCCCCCTCTGTCTATTCAGGGAAGGAAACATTGGGATCGTTATTGTACTTCAACTCACCCCCACCCTTCAAGACCTGAAATTGCACTTCTGAAGAATTTATTTGTTTGCTTTGTCCTCAGACATTTCGATGTCCGAGATTCCAGGTATTTAACGAGTTTCTATTGCTCCCCTCCCCTTTATTCCCTCGTATATCTATGTATCCAACTTGTAAGAAAAGGGAGTGATCCGGTGATTCTGCAGTCTTTACATTCTAATTGTTTACTATTATAGAACACACTGCATTCCAGATTAAATCGTTCCAGCGTCTTGCAAATTTGGTTAGCTAATATTTTGTTATTAGATATTGAAAATGACGTTTTTATAGCTGCCAAGTGTTCAGATTTTTATGTACTTGTTCCGTTTTTTCAGTCTTGTTCCGGGAATCCTATTTGGATCCACACTAGTCCGATTTTTCTTTTCCATAACATTTATATTTTATTGTATGCAAATCTGCATAAGAGTATCTACAAGTCATGAAATCGGAAGTAGGTCACAAAATGAGAAACAGAGTCAGGAATTTTAAGATGGAGGTTTTTCCGCGTTTTCATCTAAAAATCCGTTTACACGTGATTGCGTCTGTTTCTAATTAATGTGGGAGAAACACATTTGCATCGACTAAAATTTTTATGATTATTCCTTGCTATATACAAGAAAACTAAGCTATATTGCATGAGTAACGGGTACCGTGATAAACGGCATTTGTCTTGCGATCTTCTTTATATTTCATTTTATTGTGAAAATACTTTTCCACTTCTGCAATCTGTTTGCATCATTTACAACGTTTGTTATTATTTCGTATATACTATATTATAAAGAAAAACTATTTTCAAGCATATTTTTAATGACATGAAAGGCTTTATTGCAGTAGTATCGTGATAAACGGCATTTATGCGCGATCGTCTATATTTCGTTTTATTTTGAAAGTATTTTTCCACTGTTACAATTTGTTTGCATCATTTAAAATGTTTGTAATTATTTCGTATATTATATAGAAAAACTATTTTTCAAATGTATTATTAATGAAATAGAAGGTTATTTTGCAACAGTATGGGGAAAAACGGTATTAGTGCGTGATTTTTCCTCATGCAATGTGTTCCTATCTTTTTTTCTGGTAGGTTGGCATCTATGCATTTTTTATATCAATCCTTAAAATTAATGTGATTCATACTTTTTTTTATTATTACCCAGGCTGTCTAGCTCACCCAAAGGGTGTAGATGAGTTTCAAGGGTATGATTTATATTTTGTCAAAGCGACAAGAAAAAGAGTAGCAACTATAAAACAATAACTTATTATTGACTTGCAAATACAGAACCCTAGCTGCCAACTCTGCATTTCTTCGTGAAGCTCCGATATTTGCATTAACTGCTGATCTCCGGACAAATATGCAAATCCCCCCCCTTTTTTTAAACTTTTAAGATGAATATAGTAAACAGATTTTAAAATGAAATTCCATACTTTGACAAAATTGGCCACAAAAAGTGACTAAATTTCGCTCAAGATTCCCTTATAATATTTTAATTTTAAATGTGTTTAATTCTTATATTTGTAAGTAATATGAGAAAGATTATATGGAAATGTCACTAAAATGTGCATTTACACGTGATTATCGGTTTATCCCGTTTTATTATCATGTATTTTCCATTCTCACAATTTGTTTTCATAAACTAAAACTTTTATATTATTTGCTGTTTTAACTCAGGAAAATTTAATTTTCAAGCATGAAATGAAGGGGTATTGGGGCAATGACTGTACAAGATGACAATAATTGAAAATTGTTAAATAGAAGTTTTTTTCTTTAATTTGTTGTTTTTTTATGCCCTTTTTGCCAAGTAATAACAAATTAGCAATTTTTTCTATTTATTTTTTCTTAAGTTTCTTTTTCAGTTTATTTTAAATTTTAAGAAAATTTAAAACAATTTTTAATACAAAAATCTGAATTATTTTTTTTTTATATCTTTAATAAAAATGGGCATTTAAAAAATAGATGTTATTGTTAGAGATGTAAAAATGGCAACTAGCCGTGTTTATTTGGCACCTAGAGTCAGAACCTATAGGCGTCAAATGACGCCTAGTTCAAATTTTTAATTTCTAACACTGATACCATCCTTTGAAGCTTAATTAATTCTAATTTAGCAGTTTCACATCTTATTCTAGACCACCACACAATGGAGCCATAGGAAATGATAGGACTGATTACCATCGAGTAAATCCAATGGATTGCCTTGGGATTTAAACCCCAGGTTTTTCCAATAGCATTCCTACAAGACCAGAAGATTCTTCTGGCTTTAGTCGCGCAGTAATCCAAGTGTCTCTTCCAGGTGAGTCCCTTGTCAAAGTAAATTCCTAAGAATTTAATCTCCTTGGAGCAGATAAGCTTCTGACCAAAGAAGCGAATGTCACCAAGATTAAGAATGTGTTTTCTAGTAAACGCAACCATAGCAGTCTTCTGCGGGTTAACAGAAAGACCTGTATTTTTACACCATGTCTCAACCCTCCTAAGAGTGGTAGACATCATGTCAGAAACAGTGTTGCCAAATTTGCCCCTGGCAATGATAATAACATCGTCTGTGTAATCAACGCAGGAAACACCAGAAACATTGATGCTGTCCAAAAGAGAGTCCACAACTATACACCAAAGAATAGGTGAACACACACCTCCTTGCAGACAGCCTGCAAGTGCATGCACCGTCATACTATCACCAAGTAAAGATGCACAAATATACCTATTAGATAAAGGTTCTTGATCCAATAAGTGATCGTGATATCAACACCTTTCCTATCAAGGATGGTATCGATGGGTATCTTATCAAAGGCGCCTTCAATGAGAAAGGTGGCAAGAGCAACTTCCTTGGCATTAAAGTTTCTCTCCAAAATAAAGGAGAGACTATAAAGGGCAGTGTCCATGGATTTACCTGGTTGATAGGCATGCTGAGAGCTTGGCAGGGGCTTAGCAGCCAGAATCACTTCTTATATACCTGTCGATAAGTTTCTCAATAGTCTTTAAAAGAAAAGACATAAGGCTAATAGATCTGAAGGATTTGGCCTCGTAATAATTATCCTTTCCAATCTTTGGAATAAAGATTACCTTAGTATGCCTCCAGGTAGATGGTACACGACCCAAGGCAATACAGGCTCTGTAGATACTGCAGAGAATGGGAGCTAGCACCTCAATTCCCTCCTGGAGAAGAATTGGAATGATGCCATCAGTCCCCGGAGTTTTATAGGGTTTATGGGAATCAATTGCCCATTTAACCCTGTCCAGAGTAACCACACTCCTAGCAATGCTCCAACTTTTGTCATCACAAGTAGACGTGGAGCAGGCATTAACTATGTCACTATGACCATATGTATCAGAAACTGGAAAATGGACCCTGAACAGCTCAGACAGGGTCTCTTCTCCAGTAACAGAAAAATCACCATTTGGCTTCTTGACAGTATTCAGATTACAATTCCTGTCCCTTGTCATCAGCTTAACAATAGATACTGATTAGATTGCTATTATAATGTATAAAAAAAATCTATAATTGCTCTAAAATTATGCATAAAACTTATTTTGTTCATAATTTATAACTAGCCACTCTTGTAAATATTAAAAATCAGAAAAATTTGATACACATGTTAATAATAATAAATATTTTATACACTCTTCTGAAAATTTAGTAAATGAAATTAGAGTAAAATAATGACTATGAAATAATTTATATTAATCTGTACAAAGTGAAAAAATTGTTCTATAAGGAATAGGAAACATTTGTATAACATACAAAATTTAGGATTGTAATCACAGATAAAACAGAATAGAAATAGACAAATAATAAAACCGTATCTTAATCAAAACTTTTATATCTATTGTACTTCTAAGGAGAGACACATTTGTATATTGCTGGTAATATCTGTGCTAGTGAATTGTAGTAAAAATCATTTAATAATCTTCTCTGCACATTTGTAGCGGGAAACATTTCTGGCAACCTTTCAGAAAATCTTCTGCCACTGTTGTTATGCAATGGTTTAATGAAAAATTGCTGAGGAGGCAGAATATGGAAAAGAAAGACTATGTACATCAACGGATAAATAAACAGAGCAAACCTGTCACTAGTAGGCCATCGACAGGTAGGAGCAAAAGGATGTTTTGCATGTGGGCCCAGGAGGCTATGAGACCCGAGCCGCATAAACAATTTACAAAAAAGGTCAATATTCAATAACTTGTAAAGAAGGGGGTAATAGGGGGCACATTTACTGCATTGGGGCCTGAAATGTTGTCAGCTGCACTGGTCGCAAGCCTGTGTCTTCAATCCGACACCAATAAAGAGTCTTAATTTATGCAATTATGAATTATGACTTAGAGTTGTGTGACTCAGATAGAGCCTAGCACAGCTACCATTGTACACGATCTGTGCCTATTGTACTGCCCCCCCAAAAAGAACACAGAAGCAAAAGGTCACTAATAGAAGAGACTAGTAGCTGAGGCAACATTTGACATGAATATTCTGCAACTCCCAAGGCTCGATCACATGTCAACCCAAGTACTCAAACCTATGGGCAGAAAACGCCTCACACTCAGACTGTGTGAGGCAATTTCTTTATTATACTTACAGCCTCTACATATCTGGTCCTTAGTAATACTCATAATGCTTAGGTGCCTTTTAAGGGTGCAGTTCCCAGTAAGAAGCCCAACAGCTCTTCTAATACTAGTTCTATTGAGCTTGAGTAGCTCCTTATAATGCACATTAGGGCACTCACAGTTCAGTTTTTTTCACTTGCCTTTGGCCCTTGATGTCGTGCCAGTTCTCATACTGCAGTCTCCTGAAGAGGTCATAAACAGATCTTCTAATCAGCTCATCAGAGATGCCCAAAGCTGGCTCTGGGCCTGTACTGGAACCATTTCTAGTCAACACATCAGCCATTTCATTACCTGGAATGTCTGAATGTCTAGGCACCCAGTAAAGGGTGATTGTATTGTTGCTGGCAAAATTACAAAGTGCAATGGTCAGTACAGACTTCCCCAAATCCATAAGAGCAACCTGGCTGTTAGAGCATATATAGAAGTAGTTACTACTACAGTTTCTGTCAAAGCAAATTCTGCAACACATTAGAATAGCGAAGACCTCAGCTTGAAAGACACTTGTGTAGCTGCTAAGTGGGTAAAGCAGTTTTGTATCATTATCTGGACAGCATACACCAGTACCAGTGCTAAGACCTAGTTTGGAGCCACCAGTGTTTCTTACAATGCACTTCTTGTTGTAGGTAGGAGTTTTCCTCCAGTCATCCTGTGAAGGGACCTGAATCCCATAAGGTTTGTCAAAGACATACCTGACAAGCAAGCGATCAGAGGGCATACAAAAATATGGGTGATTCATAATATTGATATTTAGATTACTCAAAGACAAATACTTTGAGTAATCTTTCCAGTGGCCCAAAATTTTAAGTCTCTTCAGGCATATGAGAGTCTCAGCTTCAATACGCATGTAAAGAAGATGCAGTCCGTGCAAGAGAGAGTTGTAGTGGGAGTAGTTTTCATATACCCAGAAATTGCAGCACAAACCATCCTTTGAAGCCTAATTACATCTAGCTTGACAGTATCATACCTGATCTTAACCGGCCACTCAAACAGCTGCTACAGCGATGCTCGGGTCAGTCGAATGGTCTGAGTCTTCAACACCTGACCCTAAACCACCAGACAATAGAGCCATAGGTGATTATGGGGCAGGTGACCATGGAATAAATCCAATGGGTAGCCTTAGAGTTCAATCCTCAGGTTCTCCTAATAGCACTTCTGTAGGACCAGAAAATTCTTCTGTCCTTAGCCACATAATAATCAAAACGCTTCTTCCAATTAAGGCCCATATCAGAATGAATTTCTAAGAATTTAACCTCTTTAGAAC
The DNA here is from genome assembly GCA_951213105.1 of Amaurobius ferox. Lineage (NCBI taxonomy): Eukaryota > Metazoa > Arthropoda > Arachnida > Araneae > Amaurobiidae > Amaurobius > Amaurobius ferox. Next base: position 97,579,188 of record OX578141.1, on the reverse strand, counting down.
AGATAAGTTTCTGATCACAGAAACAAATGTCTCTAAAGTTTAGAGTCATTTTCTGGTAAATGCAACCATGGCTGTCTTCTGCGGATTAACAGAGAGACCCTTGTTGTTGGTTTTTACATTATTTAAATTTATAATATACTAGCAGCATACCCGTTCTTCGTACGGAGTATATAATATAAAGAAACTTGAAATTCATAATCATGCGCAAATTCTTATAGTATACTAAATGACATGTTTAATCAAAATATTCTGTTAAAATATTTAATATAATGCTCCTAAAAAGAAGTTTAAGAATCTGTTCTCGCTATATAAAATTATCTTCATGGACATATCTGAAGAATAAAACATCTTGGACCCTTTATGTAAGCAAATATAAAAAAAAATATGGAATTGAATCAATATATGCAAAATAAAAGCGTTAAAATTGTATGGAACCCGAACTAATTATATACGCGAATATTAGAAAATATAACCTGTATTAGTAGATTACATGTATAAATTGAAAATACCAATAAACCCGTAATCTTTAAATCTGAAGACTGTCATTTATTCCAATATATGTCAAAATTAAAGTGCTAAAATTATATGGCAAGATATACACGTACTACTTATAATGTCCGATTATTAGTAGAAGATTACCAGTTTTGCAATATGAGTCTCAAATGTTTTTTGGTAAAATACAACAGACGACGTAATAAATTGAATATATAATTAATCCCCTTAATCTTCATACCAGAAGACTGTACTTGATTGCAATATATATGCCAATATATGTCAAAATATATGCCAATATATCTGTACTACTTATATTCTCGTAGGTTAGAAGATATACCCGTGCATTCCTAGAAGATTACTCGTACAACGTACAATATGCGTGTGTCAGCAATTTTTGCCGCAATAAAACAATGGCGTAATAACTTAAAAATATCAATAATCACTGAATCAATAATTCCGGAAAATATCAATAATAATAATGTTTAAACCTGAAGAGTATAATTGATATTATCCAGTCCAAAATGAAATGGCAATGAAATTTATTTTATATACATATCTTCATTATTCAAATCGGAAAGGATTTAATAAAAATCGTCTGCCGCATAAACACATTGGATTTAAATCCGTTGCTAAGCGACATGATATCATTTGCTTCAAATAAATTGGTAGAAAAAATATCGTCTAAATAGTTATATTTCTATGGAACATTTGGCGACAGTTTCGTCAAATTAGCAACATTTTAAAAAATTGCCAAATTTATCGCCAAGTGGGACTGTAGAACTGACAGTTCCACTTTGCGACAAATTGACGAAATATCATCACAATACTATCCCCTAACAAAAAACAATTAATATCATTTATGTAGCGCAATTTTATTAATTTCAAGATATTTTTATAGATTTGAAAACATTTTTATCAATTTGGTGACATTTTAAAAATTCGCTAAATGTATTACTAAGTAGGATGGTATGTCTGACAGATAAATGCTAACCAAACATCATTTCAGTACTCTCTTCTAACAAAACAAAAAAAAAATTCATTGATATGTAGAAGACCCGAGCCACACGACCAACCCGAAGGTTTATGGTAGCTGTTTGTGTGTCGTTTATATCAATTTGGGGACATTTCCGTCAATTTGGCAAAGTTTAAGAAAAGTTGTCAAATTAGCGATATCCCTCCAAATTCGTAGCTTTGAATTTGCAGATCTGAATGAAACATTCTTATCCCGTTTCAATATAATAATGAAAACACTACAATTGTATTGGAAGATATACCCGCTCTACTCTTTTTCTGTTTCAACAATCGGCTATATGAATTTATTGGCTAAACACAATATATGAGTTTAGTAGCTAAATACGATATAAGCTTGAAAACTCTTTGCCAAAATAAATGAAATTGATGTACGCAGTCAGCAATTAATATAATTAAAAGAAAAATCAAACCGTTCATTCATAAGATATACTTTTATATCCATTTATCCATTTATTTATTATTTAAATCGAAAAAAAATAATAAAAACATTAACAAACACATTTAATTTAATTGCGATGCCGAGCAACATGATATATCCTCCTAAAATGTTAAAATTTATTAACCACTAACAGGACACCCGTTATTCGTACGGAGTTTATAATTTAAAGAAACTTATAGTTCGCAATCATGTGCAAATTCTGTTAAAATATTAAATTTATTGCTCCTAAAGAGAAGTTTAAGAATATATGTTCTCACTATGCAAAATTATCTTCACGATCAGATCTGAAGAATAAAACATCCTGCCCCCTTTTGTAAGCAAATTTACAGAAGAAAAAATAGGAATTGAATGAATATATGCAACCCCGTACTAATTATATTGTCGCAGATTAGAAAATATGCCAATGTGTTAGTAGAAGATTACCCGGTATTACAATATGCGTCTCAAAAATATTTGCCAAAATAAAAGAGATGACGTAATAAATTGAAAACATCAATAATATCCGTACTCTTTATACCAGAAGGTCGTAATTGATTCCAATATATGCCAATATATATCAAAACATATGTCAATATACCTGTACTACTTATATTCTCGTAGATTAAAAGTAGTACAGGTAAAAGTAGTACACGTGTATTTGTAGAAGATTCGTACAACATACAATATATGAGTTTAAACAATTTTTGTCATAATAAAATAATTGCATAATAACTTGAAAATATCAATAATCCTTGAATCAATAATCCCCGAAAATATAAATAATAATAATTTTTAAACCTGAAGACCGTAATTGATATTATCCAGTCAAAAATGCTATAAGAAAAATCAAATCGTTCTTTTCTAAAATATATTTGTATATCCATTTATTTATTATTCAAATCGAAAAAATAATTATTAAAATTAACAGACAGATTTAATTTAATTGCGTTTCTGAGTAACATGATATAAGATAGAATCTTATAACATGTTAAATATGTCATGTCTTATAACATAAACTGCGAAATTAAATAACGATTTTGATTTCTCTATACTTCTCATTGTTCCGTAAAAGCTTGTTTTAAATAAACCATGAACCATGGAGATAGATTTCCCCTTTAAATCATGTTTCAAACAATTCATGTTTTCAGAAAGTGACTAATTAACGCAAAAAATCTCCCATCAAACGCAGAGATTAAATTTTAATTCACTTTCAAACGATTTTCAAGCTTTTCGTTTGGATAAACCACGGAGTTAGGGAGTAGAACTCCTAGGAAAAAGTTCCGTTTTTCATTAATATCTCGACAACCCCAGGTTTTAGAAACTCGAAACTTGGACAAAATTTATGGAGGGATATTTCAAGGCTATTCACCAAATTTCATTAAATTCGGTTCAGCCGTTTTTCCTTGATGATGAGACAAACGAAAATTTTGTTTTTTACTAATATCTCGAGAACCACTGGTCGTAAAAACTCAAAACACGGATATAATTTTAAGTGGGGCTATTTCTGGGCTACCCACAAAATTTCATCAAATTCGGTTCAGCCGTTCTCCCGTGATGATGGGACAAACAGACAGACAGACAGACAGACAGACAGATTTTCATTTTTATTTATATAGATAAAGATAAGTGTTAAGATAAGTGGTAAGGTAGTGAAATAAAAGTCACTTACCTTTATAACATCTTTTGTTGGTAGCGCCTCTGGATCTTTGAGCTATATAATTTGATAATGAACCAACACAGGATTTTCCTCACAGTGACTACTACTGTAATAATTTAAATTATATTTTAATTATACATTATTAATTTACAGTATTATGTACAGATGATATTATTTACATTCAGTTCTTGCAAGAGTACGACTATAAAACATCAGAGTCTGTGAGAGGAATGAGTTTTTTTTTAAGATGAAGGGTTGCAGTAGGTTGGCGAGAAAGTGAGAGTCACAAATTGTTTTTTATCGCTCAAATGGCGATTCATCATAGATATCCAACACCCCTACTTGATGTGAGCCGTATTGAGACCAATTTGGTTTCTGAGTGTCTGAAATTGTGGTCTTCCAAGTGGTTTTGTGAGTATATCTGCCACCATTTCATTGCTTCTGCAATATTCTAATTCTATTTGTTTCTTTTCTTGAAAATCCCTTAGGTAGTGGTGTTTAAGGTCTATGTGTTTTGTTCTTGAACTGTTTTTATTGTTTTGTGATAGTATGATGCAGGATTTATTGTCATCATACAGTGTTATAGATAGAATTTGCTTTAGTCCGAGATCTTCTGTTAATCCAATTAACCATTGTGCTTCTTGTGCTGCATTTGCTGCTGCAATGTATTCTGCTTCTGTGGAGGATAAAGCAATGTAATTTTGCCTTTTTTAATTCCATGATATTGTATTATTTCCAATTTGAAATATGTATCCACTTGTTGATTTTCTCGTTATCTTATCATTTCCCCAGTCGGCATCGGTGTATCCTTTAAGGACTGGTTCTTCGTTTTTAGAGATTAGGAGTTTCAGATCTTTTGTAGTTATTAGATATCTTATTACTTTTTCCATGGCTGTCCAATCTTTTTGTCTAGGTTTTTCATTTCTTCTGCTTAGTAAGTTGATTGAGTTTGCAATGTCTGGTCTAGTAATTGTGGCTATGTACAGTAATGCCCCTACTGCTTTTCTATATCTGGTATTATCTTCTAAGACATCATCATCATCCATTTTGCAGTAGTCTGTGTTCATTGGTGTGTAGGTTGGTTTTGAGTCTTGTAGAGAGAAATTTTCTGCAGTATCTTTAATTTTGTCCTTCTGAGATAGTGTGAAATATCCATTATTTGATCTTTCAATTTTGATTCCGAGATAATAGCTAACTTTTCCTAAATCTTTGACTTCAAATTCCTTTTTCAAGTTTCTAATGATTTCTTGAATTGTTGTTTCATTTTTACTTGATATAAGGATGTCATCAACTTATAAGATGATATATACAGGTTGTTCATCATTTCTTATGAAAAGACAAGGATCTGCTTTACTCTGTTTGAATGAGTTTTCTTGTAGTTTCTCTCCAATTTTTAAGTTCCAAGCTCATGCTGCTTGTTTGAGTCCATATATGGCTTTTCTTAGTTTGCATACTTTATTATTTTGTAATTTGTTCTAACCCACTGGTTGATCCATATAAATTTCTTGTTTTAAATCGCCATGGAGGAATGCTGTTTTTATATCAATGTGGTGAACTTTCATATCCTTATGTGCTGCTGCTGCCAGGAATGTTCTTATCGTTATATGCTTTACGACTGGTGAGAATGTTTCGTCGTAATCTGTGCCGAATTTTTGACTGAAGCCTTTTGCAACTAGTCTGGCTTTGTATCTTTCAATTTTTCCATCTGCATTCAGCTTCGCTTTAAATGTCCACTTGCATCCTATGGTTTTCCTTCCTTTGGGTAAATTTACTAATTCCCATGTGTCATTTTTTTCTAAAGAATTTATTTCTTCTTTAGTTGCTTCAATCCATTTCATTCTTTCTTCTGGTTCCAAAGTTTGCATTTCTTCCTAGTCTTTTGGTTCAATGACTTTTGTACCTTCAGTATAGTAGCCAAATCTTTCTAGAGGTTGTCTTTTATTTACTCTTTCTGATTTCCTTGGTTCTTTAGTTTCAGATTCATGAATTTCTGTAATAGGAATTTTTACCTTTTCTTCTTTTACTCCTTCTATGAACCTTACTGTTCTGCTGATTATTATGTTATTTTCCCCTACTTTAATTTGGTAACCTTTGCTCCTATTGTCATATCCAACAAAGATTCCTTTGATAGCTTTTTCATCGAGTTTTCCTCGCTTTGTTTTGTCTATGTAAGCGAATGCTTTACAGCCAAATATTTTAATATGGGATAGATCGGGTTTTCTTCCCATCCACAGTTCGTGTGGTGTTTTCTTGTTTGGTTTTGTGGGCAAGCGATTCTGTAAATCATTTGCAGAGTTAACTGCTTCACCCCAATATTTATGTGATAATCCTGCTTCTAATAGCATGCATTTAGTCATTTCTACTAAACTGCATTTTTTTTTTCACTTATTCCGTTTTGTGACGGTGAGTGAGGTATAGTAACCTGATGATGGATCCCATGATCCTTTAGGTAGTCTTCAATTTCCTTACTAATATATTCTCCCCCATTGTCAGATCTTAGTGTATTTATTTCTCTTCCAAATTTATTTCTAGTCGTTGCTATATATTCCTTAAGTTTGGTATATACTTCACTTTTCTTTGAAATGAGATAAATCATAGTGAAATGACTGTAATCATCTACAAAGGTAAGAAAATATAATTTCCCGCTAAATGTAGGAGTACGCATTTGTCCGCAAATATCTGAATGTACTAATTCAAGTGCTTTGGTTGCTCTGTATTTGCTTTCTTTAGGGTAAGGTAATTGAGATATTTTTCCTTTGATACAGTTGTCACATGTATTCTCATGTTGACACTTATCAATCTGTATACTGTCAGCTAGTTTTTCAGAAATTAGCTGTTTTATGGCATCATTATTTCTATGACCAAGTCTTTTGTGCCATGTTTCTATGCAATTTTTATTTTTGCATTGTAAGGCAAAATGTGAAGTATTTTCATTATTATCCCTTTCTGCTATTACTTCGTATAAACTATCATGCGCCCTAGCTTCTAAGCATATACATCCATTTTTCATAATCGTGCATTTGTTTTCCTCAAATATAACTGTACAACCATTTTGAGTTGCCATTTTAACTGACATTAGATTACTTTCTAATTCAGGAACGTACAAAACATTTTGTAGTCTTATTTTATTTTCCGAGTTGTTCGGTTTCTTAATTAAAATTACGCATTCACCACAACCTTTAGCTTGTAACTTATTTCCATTCGCAGCCGTAATCGTGCTTCGAGCTTCATAGTTTATTTCCGTGAAGAAATTTGGGTCATTGCACATATGCGCTGACGTCCCTGAATCTATGAGCCAAGTACAGCTGAGATTGTTCACATTTGTTGCAGCGAACATAGCATCGTCTGAAGAGAGATTTTTGTTTTGGTTTTTCACAAATTGGAGCTGTAATAAAAGCAGAAGTGCCCGCTTGTTTTCGAGATGTGTCTGGTGAGTCATCACCTGATTCGCCTTTCGTTTCAACATAGAAAGAAGACTTTTGCTTGGGTTTAATAGAATTCTTTGAGGAATATTTCTGAAAGTTGTGATTCTTATTTTTAAGATTCCAGCATTCGGATTTAAAATGACTGTTTTTGACAATATGTACAAAATTTATTTTCTCGGTTTTTATTTCTGTTAAAGATTTTGTAAGCTTTAGATGGTTCATTTATCGAGTTTTCTTTTCTTCGATTGTACTCATCTATTAATTTTCCTCTAATGAAATCCGGAGTTAGTTCATCTTCCGGTCTCGCCTCAAGAGCGGTAATAAGCCCGCCGTAACTTCTTGGTACTGAACATAGTAGTAGTGCTGATATATGAGAATCACTTGTATTTTCACCAATAGCTCACAGCTTATCAATTAGCTCTAACATGTTTACAATGTGCATGTTCATGTTACCACCTTCTTCCAGCTTAGTGCTGTAGAGTTTTCTCAGTAAAAAGAGTTTACTTGAGAGATTTGACCTTACATGAATTTTTCTGAGAGCTTCCCATGTAGCTTTAGCAGTGGTTTCATAATTAACATGAATAATTTGATTATCCTCAATACATAAATTTATTAGTGCGCATGCTTGTTGGTCGTATTTTTGCCACTTCGCCGTTATCGGATCTGGCAATTCATCTTGTATGATACTATACAGATCTTCTTTAATGAGATACATTTCCATTTTAAATTTTCATGTGGCATAGTTAGTTGCATTTAATTTTGCAATATGAGTGCTATCTTTTATTTTGTTACAAATTTTTATATTCTCAAGGATATTTATATGCGAGACGTCAGTCTCATAATCTGTTGGGTTTTATATTATTTAAATTTATAATATATAAAGATAAGTTTTAAGATAAGTGGTAAGGTAGTGAAATAAACATCACTTAACTTTATAACATCTTTTGTTAGTAGCGCCTCTGGATCCTTGAGGTATATAATTTGATAATGAACCAACACAGGATTTTCTGCACAATGACTACTACTGTAATAATTTAAATTATATTTTAATTATACATTATTAATTTACAGTATTATGTACAGATGATATTATTTACATTCAGTTCTTGCAAGAGTACGACTATAAAACATCAGAGTCTGTGAGAGGAATGAGTTCTTGCAAGAGTGCGACTATAAAACATCAGAGTCTGTGAGAGGAATGAGTTCTTTTTGAAGATGAAGGGTTGCAGGAGGTTGGCGAGAAAGTGAGAGTCACAAATTGTTTTTTATCGCTCAAACAGCGATTCATCACAGATATCCAACAATTGTTGCACCAGGTCTCAACACTTCTAAGGGTACCAGATATAATAACAGAGACAGTATTACCAAACTTGACTGTAGCAATGATTAAAACATCATCAGCATATCCGATACAGGATAAGCCAGAACTAGTAATGTTCTCCAGAAGAAAGTCCACAACAAGACACCATAAGATAGGAGAAAGAACACCCCTCCTATGGACAATCTGCAAGAGCATGAATCATCATGTTATCACCAAAAAGAGTGGCACAGATATACTTAGTAGATAAGATTCTTGATCCAGTGAAAGATGGTCGTATTGACACTTTTTCTGCTAAGGGCATGAAGGATGGTGTCAATGGGCACTTTGTTAAAAGTGCCCCCAATATCGAGAAAAACAGCCAAAGCAATTTCCTTACAAGAAAACTTTCCTAAGCTTAAACGCATAGAATTCGACAAAAATTTGATAGGCGTTAGAAGAAGTTATAGAAAATACACACACACACACACACAAACAAACACACACAAACACACACAGGTGGGCAAGACCTGTAAAACGAGGACGCTGTGTGTATCCTATCAAACTGAGAACCCTATTAAGGAATATATTTTTGGTGAAAACGTTAATGATTTTCCAGTTAAAATACAGTATACTTTTCATTTCTACTTCGTAATTTAAAAAAAATTAATTATTTCAACGCATGTTTTTTTCAACCAAAATGGGGACCTGGTGTTACACATCTAATATGTACACACCGTAAATCGCGGACCCGTGTCACACACCGTAAATAGCGGACCTGTTTCACACACCGTAAATTGCAGACCTATTTCACACACAGTAAATCGGGGACATGTTTCATACATCTACAAACCGGGGACTTGTCTCATAGATACATCCAGTGACGTATATACAAAAATAGTTTTTGGGCGTCAAACCTCCGGCTTAGTTTGATTTTTGTTTAACATGGATCCGAAGCATCGCTAGACCCTTTTTGGGAGGGCACAAGCCCCTCCTACCTAATGTGTGTGAGGAAGCGTCCCCCCTCCCCCCAAAAAAATCAAAATTGTATAAATATATTTTTCTTTACTATTTGGAATAATATTTATATTTTCGCATTTAAAGTTTGAAATTTTCAACGTATTACCCTCTCAATTTTCTGCAGTGAAATTTCACTAGTTCTAAATATTAGTCACTTGAGACCGGATATCTTATTAAGCTTAAGAAATAAGTAAAACGGTAGTCAACAACCATCTGACACTTATCCAGTCTCGGTCTGAACCATTGACATTATAGGCGCCTGAAGGATATTTTCCAGGAGGAGACAAAAGATGCATTGCACACACGCACGCACATATATGCTTAAAATATACAATGAAATCTGTAAAATCCACAGGACAGGAAGCGACAAATGCCTGTCTCCGGCCCCCAATCTTCGGCGCCAATGATTAACAAGTGTCATAGTCTATAAGGGGTAATTAGGTATCGTCGGAAACGATAGGCTTTTGATTTAAGAAGCTTTTAAATACTCTGAAAAAGTGAAATTGCTTTTTATGAAACAAAAATTAAAAGTCACTTTTTTTCAGTTTTGTCCCCTTGTAAATCAATTATTATTTTATAAAATAAATTAGCCTAAATTGACAAAATTGTATAACTGTTTATGAACATTGATAGAGAAAGTTTTTATTGTTTTAAAATAATAAATTTTACTGATTTAAAATAATAAATTTCTACATGTTAACATGGAAAATTATTAAGGCATAGCTGTTATTTATGTTTATACAAGCAAACACGGGCACCGGCACAGAGACATGCCCCCCCCCCCCCTTCAGTTTTCGATTTTCTATATAATAAATTTTTTTTAAAAATTTCAACATTTTTTAACTTTGAGAGAGTTATATTTACTGATACGGTTCCAAACTGTCATATGAAATAGACATGCAATTAAAAATAAAACTGCACTTCCCCGAAGTTTTCACAACATTTTTTAGAAGAAAAAACAATAAATGCGGACGATCCGCATTAAAGCGCCCCTCCCCCCCACCTCAAAGCGCCAACGTACTTGGTGAACGACTCCATATCCAGAAGAGTATATGCGAGAATTGAGAGTTAAATTTAAAATACGTATTGATTGAATGCCAAATGGGGTAGGAGGGTGGGAAGAAGACGCTTTTCGCTCTTTAAGATATAGAATAATTTCGTTAGAATCGTTATGCTGAACATACGTTACACAGTCAAAACTCGATATAAGGTATAAGGTCACCCTTACGTATTTGAAAAAACTGACCCTATAAGCGGGGAGATCTTATATGTGGATATGGAACATTTCAGCCTGTAGCGATGGAAATTTAACTGCATACTGATCAGTAGTGTAAACATGAAATAAAAATAAAATTGCATTACATTTTAATTTAATTCATTTTATTTATAAACCCAGAACTATGATAAATACTACAATAACAGTTTTGATAAGGAAACAAAAAACACGCACTCATTGAAGCTCCCCTTCTCCCCCCCCCCCCTCCCAGAAGCAGAAAAGTAAGTCTCTTTTGTCTATTTTTAGATTTTGGATTTAGGTACAATTGACAGCTTTAGCGGCACTTTCACTTTGACCATTGTTACGAGAATGTCAAACTCTATAACTCTGTTTGTCGAGTTGACAAAATTGTCTTTTTGTGTAGACACCAAGGCAGGATGGCAAAAGGAGCAATTTGGCGGCAGGTACTAGGTAGAAAGGGGTGGTGGTCCTGAATTCCCTTGGGTAATTTGCTGCTGGTGAGAGTCGAACCCTTTTTCATTTTCCCCTGTTGTAGAGTAAAAGGTTGGGTGTGATGTAAACAAAATCCTGGTCACGTTTGGATAATGCCCAGTTGCCCATCGAAACAGACTGCTTTAACTGCAGACACAACTTCATTGCATTATTTAAAGGTTTACAGTATAACCTGAAAAACTTAGAGCTTTATAGGTATGTACATGTGTTACAACCATGGGCAGATACAGACTTTGCAAAAGGTGGAGGGAACCATTCAAAAGGAGGGCCCAACATTCAATTTCAACTTTGTTCCCATACGCATAGAACTAATGTTAGTTTTCATCATAAAGGGTGGGGGGCACTAGGTCCCCCGGCTCCCCTCTCAATCCCCGCCTGGTTCCAACCAGTGGCGTAACTATAAGCTTAGGGGCCCTTAGCACAGTTTCAAAGGAATCTAAGAAAAAATGGCCGAGGGAAAATATAACCGTGGAAAAAATGGCAGAGGGAAATAAATGACCGCTGAAAAATTTTATTGTAAATGAGGGGACCTTTATTTTTAGCTTTGCCCCAAATAGAGGTAATGCCATTTTTGTAAATTTGTTTACATCCTGGATCAGGATATTTTATTCTTCCGATCTCCCTCTGAAGATAATTTTATATAGCAGAAACAGAGATTCTGATACTTAATTTGGGAGAATTAAATGGTTTAATAGAGTGCTTTGAATAACAATATCATTTAGAATACAAAGAATTTGCAAACAATTGTGAATTTAAAGTTTTTATATTATATATTCCGTACGAATAACAGATATACCTGCTAGTAATTCCATATATTTAATCAATGATTGAACCCATTGGTAATATTTTAGCGTATTCCGATTTATAATGAAATATTAGTTTTACAAAATTTATAGTCACCACTTCTATTGTATGATATGAAAATGTGAGTTACATTTTAATTGCATAAATAAAGGTCTAGATCTTAGAACAATCTAAAATAAAGGTGTTGATCCTATAAAATTGGTTTTTGTTTGCTAGTTTTCTACTTCTTTAGACACATTAGGTTCAAAATCCAAGGAAAGAAAATATGATACGAAAGGCAAATATATGACAAATGTGAGATTTCTAACTTCTCCGGTATTCAAGTTATTATTCTAAAAATACACGTATACATTCCTATTGCGCGGCCCCAGGATGGACTGGGATGATAATTTTCAAAATTCAATAATACTGAATCCGTATCAGTCATTATCTGAGCTATCTATATCTATAACAGTTTCCGATAAATAAGTGTTTTATGCAAAAATTTTTGAAACGAAATTAGAAAATATACCGAAAGTGGAAATCTTTAGTGACCTACTACCCTATACCTCTTCTTAAATTGGATGCTGAATCCCTATCATTTATCATCTAAGCTATCATTTGTTATCAAAGATTTTAAAAGAGATCGAACCTTTTACAAAAGATCGGATTTTTTAAATAAAAAATATTTAAAATTTTTAAATAATAAATTACATATAAAAACTATTTAGGCAATACATTTTAAAGCATATTTATCTTTTATAATAATTTTTTGATTAAAAAAATGCTAACATTTTATTAGCTTCCGCACGTAATTTATCGTACTATATTTCATTCGATGTATTTAATATATCTGGGATATTATGCTCCATAGCAAAAAATAAAATTCCCAATATCTCGAAAACCTCTCTTAATAATAGGGTCTACCACTATTCTGTTAAAGTAACTTGCAAAGCCTTCACCACATTTGTTAATAATGAATGTATTTCAAATTTCCTACTGTTTATATTGAGAATTGCGCATTTTGCAAATCGCATTTAATTCACTTATAAATAGAAAAAAATATATATTAAAAGTAATCTGACGTGGGCAGCACATGACTTTTCCTACAGACACAAATATATTTTCTTATTTTGTATTTCATGCTGCGTTAAATTGAGTTTAATTGCAGAAAACCACATGGACACTTTTCTGATATTATATCGAATTTGCATTTTTAATGTACCTTAGTTTCATTCAGCAACTGCGCTTTAAAGTCTTCATCAGATCCTCGATATTCTTTATTCGATTCGTAGTAACATCTAATCAGTACGAGGGTAACCCACAAGTGATTTATCTACCGAATTTTGTGAAATTTGATCAATTAGTTTTTTGGCTAGAGTGGATACATGGGATTTTTGAGGGTCATTTCGCAAATAAAGGCGGTTTCTTTTATACTGAATCATACCGAAAAGTAATTAGCACCAGGGTCACGCACAAGTAACTTACCAACCAAATTTTATGAAATTTAGTCCATTAGTATTTGAGCTTCAGTGGATACATACATCACACAGACAGACCACACACACAGACGTCACGCTAAAAGTAGTTCATTCGTGTTCTACAGGTCCCGAAACGTGTAGATCCGTAGAAAACTCCAGATGTGATAATCGGCATTATTCCAATACTTTATCTATACATTAGCATGTATTGCAGCGAAGGTAAAAATATATTACAAGAAGGAAGATCAGTCATATATAAAACATTGGTTATGAAACACTTTCCAACTGCAATGTAATTTTATTTAAACATCTCTGAAATGCGATACATTCAGAAGTGATATTTTTAAAATTATCACAATTCTACAATAATTTATTATATTTAAAAACTTCATCGAAAACAAATTAACTGTGTTCAAATAATGTCATCGAAATATAAATCGCCTGGCTCTCTATATAAAAGCAGTGAATATTTCATTCATAAACTTTTTTCATTCCTTTTTTTCAGAAGCGATATTTCTAAAATTATTAAAATACTACAATAATTTATTTTACTTAAAAACCTAAAACCATGGAGGTAAAAGTACTTTATAATTCCATGCTTAAAACTTCATCGATAAATCAATACAATAGAATCGTCTGCTTTTCTATATGAAATTATTGAATGTTTCATTCCTATCAACTATACTGCAGACTCCAAAGTTAAATAATTTTGCGTTAAAGAAATTCAGCAATTCTTATACAACTTCTCTTACAGCTTTATGTGTTTACATTCTACATGCGTGACAATTTGGCTTCATTGTAGAAATAATCAAAGTTTGATGATCATTTAAACTCAAAATATTGTAATTGAGTTGGCGCAGTATATAGATGCACAGAAAAGATAAAAACTAAAGCGGTTTTAAAACGGATACAACACTAAATATAAATAAAAAAGAATTAAAAATCACGATTACACTGGGAAAAAAAGTGGTTGGCATATTTTATTTTGAAATGTGTCACGTGATCTCTTCATATAATGTGGATGCAATTATTATTTTAATTGTTACTTCAAAATATTCCGAACATATTTTGCTGATTTCTTTTTATATACTATATGGGATAATTCGACTATTTCCTAAAATTTTCGAAGCAATTTCTGAATTAATTTCGCTTAAATAATGTTTGAATAATTAGGTCCCTTAGAGTTCATTGTATTTAATTATTTCAATCTGGGTCCAATCCAAAACTAATTAGGTGATATTATTTGTTTACATTCCCGTATGTCCCACAGCCCGTCTCAGCAACATACTAAAATTTCCTTTTGATAAAGTCATTTTTACGACAGTTATCGTGCGAACGGACAGACAGACAGACACAATGAGCAAAGTCATAAACACTTTTTATCTATGCTGTAAAGTGTTAAAAAGCAACGATATGCTAAATTTGAACTAAATTTGAACGTTTAGGGTTCTCGAGCTGTAACGTGTACTTTCCTATTGTTGGTTTAAAAAATATAATACGAATTTAAAATTTGTGCTTTTTAAATGACTTGTCTTGTTGCGTTTTGAAAGATAATATTATTGTAATGATTTTCTGTAGCACTTGTCTCTTAGTCTAACTATCCCACATTCCGACAAATTTGACTACTTTTTAATATGCTGTCAAATTACTGAAAATGCTGCCGAATTGATAACATGATACTAAATTAATGACAATTATACACCCAATTAATGAAAATTCAATCTTTTGAAAAATTAAGTTCAATTTCCTTGAAAATCCCTGTCGCCCTGTGGTAATTAGAAAATAGTTTTTGTAAATTTGTTTACACACAGGACCAGAATGTTTTTACCTTCAGAGCTGCCTGTGAAGATAATTTTGTATAGCGAGAATAAATATTCTTATACATCCATTAAGGATAATTAAAATAAATACAAGCCGAATACCAGTTGAAAAAATACTGTGTCGCAATAAGCAACTCTCGAATAATGTAAATGTTTGATTAATTCGCGTTTCACATTTATTCGTCAAATCGAATATTTTAGTGTGCATCCCCCCCCCTCCCCCCCAAAAGAAACTATTGGAAAACTTAAATTGCACAATTCTTTCTTTCAAACAATCTACCCGTACACCAAATTAAAGTCTCAATGTCTTCCCGGAGCATGCTATTTTATCATTTCACATTTCGAATGGTTTTTCCTATAGTGCACACCCATAAATGTGGTCTGGGCCTTCGACATCGACACCCATAAATGAACATTTTTGAAATAGTTCGTCTTTTATCAGATAATTGGTTCATATACCAAATATCAAGCCTCAATCACATTTAAATGGAAGTATGTCTCATTTATTCGGAAAATCGAACGTTTTGGTGTGCGGCAACACCTAAAGTAACAAATATTGGAAATCTGAAATTGCACACTTTCTTTTCTTCAAACTATTTACCCATATTCCAAATTTGAACTATTCTATCACGAAGCATGCTTTTCCTTTCGTTTCACCTTTCAAACTTTCCCTGTGTAGCACCCCCCTATGAACATTGCTGGAAAATTGTATTCATTTTGTGTTTTTTTATCAAATGATTTGTCCATATACCAAATTTCAAGCCGTTGAAAAGGAGGCGATTTTCATTTGTTTGTCAAATCGAATATTTTATTGTGCGGCACCCCCCTGCTTTAGCAAATGTGGGAAAACTGAAAGCTACTATGGGCCTACTGTAACACGGCAGTAGGCATCAGTAGTTTTTAAAATAAAATTTTAAATAATAATTACACCTATATTATAAAAAGAGATCATGTGACCCACTTCAAAATAAAATATGGCATCCATCTTGTGTCAAAATCTTGATTTTTAAAGTTTTTTTTTAACATTTTGCAACATTGTTGAAAAATGTTTATGACTTTGATCATTCTGTCTGTCTGTCTGTCTGTCCGTTAGCACGATAACTGCTGCAAAAATGACCTTATCAAAATTTTAGTTGTTCAGGTGGTCAGTGGAACCTGTGGGAATAGAAATGAATAACATCACACAATTAGTTTTGGATTGAACCCGGATTGAAAAAATGAAATACATTGAACCCTATGAGACCTAATTTTTCAAACATTTTTTAAGCGAATTTAAAATTCACAAATTGCTTCGAAAGTTTTAGGAAATATTCAAATTATCCCATAAAATATATAAATAAAAATTAGCAAAATATATTCGGTAGTTTTTTAAATAAAAATTAAAATAATAATTACATCCTTTTTATGAAGAGATCACGTGACCCACTTTAAAATAAGATATGGCATCCAACTTGTCTCAAAATCGTTATTTTAAAGTTAGTTATTTTTAATTCATATTTAGTGTTGTATCCGTCCTAAAACCGCCTTATTTTTGCTAAAATTCTGTGCATCTACTAACTGAAACAACACAATTACATTATATTCGAGTTTAAATGATTATCAAATTTTGATTATTTCTATAACGAAGCCTAATTTCGACTTATGAAAAATGCAAACACCAAAAGATGTAGAATGTGTTGTATAAGAATTGCTGCATTTCTTTAAAGCAAAATTATATAGCTCATGGAGTTTGCAATACAGCTGATTTGAATGAAACATTCGTTGATTTTACACAAAGAACCCAGACGATTTTTTCAATGAAGTTTTAAGCATAGAGTTAAATTATTTGTATCTCCATGGTTTTAAATTTTTAAATCAAGTAAATTATTATAGTATTGTGATGAATGAAAGAATTGGAAAAATGTTTATGAATGAAATGCTACATTTTTATAGAAGCGATTTATATTTCGATGACGTCATTTGAATAAATTCCATTTGTTTTCGATGAAGTTTTTAAATATAATAAATTATTGCAGTATTATGATAATTTTAAAAATATTACCTAGGAATGTATCGCATTTTAGAGATGTTTAAACCAGGCATTTTATATTTCAATGCCGTTATTTAAATGAAGTTCATTTTTTTCGATGATGTTATAAGTTTCCAAATATAATAAATTAATGTAGTATTTTGATAATTTTAAAAATATTACCGAGGAATATATCGAATTTTAGAGATATTTATATAAAATTGCATTGAAGTTGGAAAGTGTTTCATAATCAATGCTATATGCATGGTTGATCTTGTTAATTTATATTGAGTGTTGTATCCGTCCTAAAACAGCTTTGTTTTTGCTTATTTTCTGTGCATCTATATTATGAAATAACGCAATTACAATATATTTGAGTTTAAATAATCAATGCCATCCACCTTGGGTCGAATTCGTGATTTTTAATGTTATTTTTAATTTATATTTAGTGTTGTATCCGTCCTAAAATCGCTTTATTTGCTTAATTTCTGTTCACCTATATTCTGAAACAACGCAATTACAATATATTTGAGTTTAAATGATCATTAAACTTTAATTATTTCTACAAAGAAGCCTAATTTTCATTTATGGAGAATGTAAACACACCAAGCTGTAAGATGAATTGTATAAGAATTGCTGAATTTCCTTAACGGAAAATTATTTAGCTCATGGAGTCTGCAAAATAGCTGATATGAATGAAACATTCATTGATTTTATATTGGGAAGCAGACGATTTTTTCGATGAAGTTTTAAGCAGACGATTTTATAGCAGACTTTTTCGATGAAGTTTTAAACACAGATTCAAGTTACTTTTACCTCCATGGTTTTAAGTTTTTAAGTAAAATAAATTATTGTAGTATTGTGATGAATGAAAGGAATAAAATAAATGTGTATAATGAAATATTTACTTCTTTTACATAGAGAGCCAGGTCATTTATATTTCGATGACATCATTTGAATAAAGTTCATTTTTTTTCGATGAAGTTTAAGTTTTCAAATATAATAAATTATTGTAGTTTTGTGATAATTTTAAAAATACTACCACCGCTGAATGTATCGCATTTTAGAGATGTTTAAATAAAATTGCATTGCAGTTGGAAAATGTTTCATAATCAATGCTTTATGCATTATTGATCTTTCTTGTTTATAATATTTTGTATTCATATGGTGTATATCACATAGATATTCGTGTAGTAGTATTACATACATAATCGTTTTCTCAAATTCGAGATTTTGATGCCAATATGTTTTAAGACCTCCTGAACACATTTTGCCTTTTTTTTTAATGATGTCCCTCCGTCTGTCTGTGGTCGATTTCTTGTATTCCCGATAGCGGCCACGAATATTAACGGATTTTCATGAAATCTTATATCCAGCTTTGTTATAAATAATCTAGAACATGATATACTTTTTTTTTAATTCGAGTTCGAAATTTATTCTAAACTTCATATTTTTTTAACATGACAGCATAGAACAAAATTTGAGATAATCATACATAAGAGTTTATTTATGGCTCAATGACCATGTGACTTCATAGTTACAATCATTGTTGTGAAAGATAACCGCAATATAATTTTATTTTTCGTGATGTCATTAGTCCCACCGGGAGGCAAGTTACCCCCTCCACCCACTGTTAGGTATACTGTTAGGAAGTGCGGTTTTAATCGATTTTTTTTGCTCTTTAAAGTGAAGGGTAACACACTATAATTGTAATCATTTAGGTTCTTTATACCGATTTTTCAAAAAGATTTTGTAAAATAAAACAAAATAAAATAAAAAATAAAGAAACTATTAAAAATAAATTATGTTATGAGAAAATCGAATTGAGCCAAACTGCAGTTAATTTTTCCCGAATATCGGAACTATATTGAAACGTAATTATATTTAAAAATTTCCTGCGAAAATTGCCAATTAATATGTAAAGTTCTGTTTAAAAGCAAATGACATAATTTTTAGAACGATAATCTACACCGTTCTTGCGATATAGTCGTTATTGATCCAAAATGGGGAAAATCCTAAAACATTATATATTTTCACAATTATTATGTAACAAAATAACTTAAGTACATTTTACCAATAATTAATGGACACTATTGTTTAATAGTTAGTTTAATAGTATGTTTAATAGTTACTTACTAGATATTAGATATTTTACTTTTCTCCAGAAACACCATATCTCACGAAATAATGAACCAATTTACTTCAACTTTTTGTGCATATTTTAATTGGTAACTGCAATAAGCCTATTCATTTTAGTGATATCTGGTTGAAGAAAGTTCTAATTTGTGTTGCTGTTTTCCAACAAAATAAGAATCTGTTAATCTGTAGTGGAAATCATGAGTTGCATACCTTACTTATCTATATTTCATTTTCTTTTTGAAAGAAAATACGCTGATTTGGAAAAACAATGTTTCTCTATTGTACTCCATTGCAAGTATAATGATAAATTCTGTAAATCGAATGCTATATACTTAATCAACTCTGTCATATTTATTGAGACCTAATAAGAATGAACAATAGAAAAAGTAAAAAATTAGGACGGAAATCCAAAGTTCCCAGATTAAATTCACAGACTTATTTTGTGGCTTAAAGTTTTGAGAGCTTGAAAATTGTAAAGAAATTGAAAATGAATATATATAAATAATATAGAGTATTTATGTTAAAAATGTATAAACTATGGAAGTATATTGGATGAATAAGAAACTCCTAACAAATTTTATTCTAGAGGTCACTGTTTGAAGGATTAAAATTCTCCGCTCTCAAATTCTTTTATCTTCTTCCTGTGGGTCAGGAGAGTCGTATCCTCTGATCTATTGTACGTTATCTCTGATGGGTGGTGTCAAAGGTGTCAACTGCCTGCAAATGGGGGTCAACCTGTTTGGGATAGGGTTTGTCCCATAGCCGTGTTTTTGAGAGATTCTTCCACCCGTATGTTCGCATGTCCAAATTTAAGTCAATGTAATTGAAGCGCTTATAGTGTTAGTTGGAACGTCCATAGTTTGGAAAACGTCGAAGTCTGCATTCCATCTCGAACGAATATCCAAATGAAGCTTGCGAAAACCAAATGTCGCTACTTGCTTCGAAAATTCGACAGTAGACAATTTATTTTGGACTAGCCGCCTTTGGCGACCAGCCTGTTCGCTACCCTTGAAAATTCTGACCGTGGCAAACTCGCTGGCGCGACCTACCAGAAAGGTGTAAGGTAACTGTTTGGATGGCCAGGAAGTGCACCCCCCCCCCCAATTTTGACCAAAACCCATGACATCCACAGGGGAGGCATCCACAGGGAACGTACCCTCCTTCCCCTACCACCAACCTGTCGGAAGGACTTACGGTCCCACATGTTTAACGTGATCGTACTCCGCGTGAACACGGCGGCAGTTTTGGCAGTGGCGGGAATGGAACCCGGGCCTACCGAGTGCAATTCCAACGCGTTAACCACTGGGCTACCGTGCTCTCAACCCCGTGGAGTTAACAAAGTTTGGTTTAGTTTAATGACGTTAAAACTAACAAGAAAGATCAATCATGCTTAAAGCATTGATTATGAAACACTTTCCAACTTCAATGCAATTTTATTTAAAAAAGTCGAAAATGCAATACATTCCTCGGTAATATTTTAAAACTTATCACGATACTACATTGATTTATTATATTTGAAAACTTAAACCTTCATTGAAAAAAATGAACTTCATTCAAAAGACGGCATTGAAATATAAATTGCGTGGTTTAAATATCTCTAAAATGCAATACATTCCACGGTAATATTTTTAAATCTATCATAATACTACGATAATTTATTATATTTGAAAACTTCATCGAAAACAACTGAAATTAATTCAAATGACGTCATAGAAAAAAATAACACGCCTGGATCTCTCTATAAAAGCAGGATTTCATTCATAACTTTCTCCATTTCATTCATCACAATACTATAATAATTTATTTTAATTAAAAATTAAGACCATGGAGCTACAATTCATAAACTTTATGCTTAAAACGTCATCGAAAAATATCGTCCTTCTGTTTATAAAATCAATTAATATTTCATTCATATCAGCCGTGCAGACTCCATGGACTGAATTATTTTGTGTTAAAGAAATTCAGTAATTCTAATACAACTCATTCTACATATTTTGCTGTTTACATTTTACATAGGTGAAAAATAGGCTTAGTTGTAGAAATAATCAAATTTGAATGAGAATTTAAACTCAAATATATTGTCATTGTGTTGTTTTAGTATGTAGATGCACAGAATTTAAGCAGAAATAAAGTAGTTTTAGGACGGATACAACACTCAATATGAATTAAAAAGAACTTTAAAAAATCACGAATTTGAAACAAGATGGATGCCATATCTCATTTTGAAGTGGGTCATGTGATCGTTTCATATCATGGTCACGTGATCGTTTCATATAAGATGTGTAATTATTATTTTAATTTTTATTTAAAAAACTACTGAATATATTTAGCTGAATTTTTTTTTATATATTTTATGGAACAATTTGACTATTACCTAAAATTTTCGAAGCAATTTGTGAATTTTAAATCCGCTTAAAAAATGTTAGAAAAATTAGGTCCCATAGGGCTCAATGTATTTCATTTTTTCAACCCGGGTTCAATCCAAAACTAATTGTGTGATATTATTCATTTATATTCCCATAGGTCCTACAGACCGTCTGAACAACATACTAAAATTTCATTTTGATTAAGTCATTTTTACGGCAGTTATCGTGCTAACGGACAGACAGACAGACAGACAGACAGACAGACAGAATGAACAAAGTCATAAACACTTTTCAACTTTGTTGTAAAGTGTTAAAAAGGAAATTTTAAGGCACCGTGACAATCTCCATAACTTTTTTTTTTTTTTTTTTTTTTTTTTTTAATTTCTTCAGTGTTGAAGCTTTTCATTAATATCATTTAAAATATCCTCATTCCATAGTCGAAATCATTAGTACTTTTTGAGATGAGAGGATTTAAAAACCAAAGTTCGTTTTTTTTTAACCGAAAATGACTTTTGTTTTAAAATCTTTAAAAAATATTATAATTTGTTCCTGAGATTTGAAATTGATATATTTTTATTCGCATTTGTCTGCTCTTTCCGGTGGTGTGATTTGTTGTTTTCTATGACGTCTGGATGGTGGAGAAAAAAGGGAAAAACGGTTGAAATCGCATAAAACATTAAATAACTAAAAAAATAATTCAAATTTTAAAAATCGGGTTTCACATGGCCCCCCCCCCCCCCCCCCCCCCCGGGTCTCCGATTGCCAAATTTCGTAGCTCTCCGACGCGCGGCCGCTGAACGTATAGTGTGTAAGACACACACACATAGACATTGCCTTTTATTATATAGATAGCGAGTTTTGTTTTGTCCGCTGTCATTTTACCATCTGTGGAAACTGTGAATTTTACACCAAAGACGTGTCCATCTAATCCACGTGTCCGCTACTCCATCTAATATTAAATATTGGAAAAAAGCTAAATTTGAACAAAACGTTTTGGTCTATATACCGATTATGCCAAAGGGAATCAGCCAATCATTTATCCACAAATCTGGATTACCAAAAAGAATGTATTACGCGTAGGCTCATTCCTCATGTACGTGTTAATTATAGAAAAGGTGAATATGTCTTTTGACTTGACCGAGCCAGCACTCATTTCGCAAAAATCGTATTGGAACCTTTGAGGTCAGAAAATGTTGAATTTGTTGATAAGTACATCAACCCTGCTAACGTCCCAGAAATTCGTGCCATTGAAGACTTTTGGTCGTATTTGCAGTCTTTGGTATATGCAAATCATTTCCTTTTGGATGGATTTTATTCTAGATTTTGAACCTCATTGGGCTAGCCTGTCTTGGATCAGCTGAAGAATGCATTCGTTTCTGAAGAATAACGCGAGAAGTAGCTAAAATTCCAAGTTTAACATGTCGTTGGCTTTTGGGGTATATTTAAAAGTCTTAGGATTTGAACTTTATCGGTGTAGCTCGTCCTGGGCCCGACATTGGACCTATTTTTAAGAATAACTGGAAAATCGGGGAAACTAGAAAATATAAATTTAGTACATCCTTATATTTTAAGGAATATTTTAATTCCTTCGATTTAGAACCGTATTGGGCTAACCCGTTTAGGGCCCGCCTTAGAAATTCACTTTTTGGGGGGAATAACTCTAGAACCGGAGTATCTAAAATTTCCAAGTTTAGAATGTCGTTGTCATTTGCGATATGTCTTATATATTATTTCTTTGGATTTTGATTCTTTCGGGCTCGACCGTCTTTGGGCCCGACATAGTGATAATGTACTGTTTTTCGAGAATAACTCGTGAATCGGAGCAGCTAAAAATTCTAAATTTAGTATATCAATTTCTTTTGGGGTTTATAATAATTTATAATTTGAACCTCATCGGGCTAGCCCGTCTTGAGTCAGCCTTAAGAATGCGATCGTGCTAAACTTGCTCCCCCAAAACGAGTGCATTCCTAAGACGGGCCTAAAACGGGCTAGCACAATAAGGTTCAAAATCTAAAGAATTAAAATATACCCCTAAAACAATGATTTATAAAATATTTTAGCTGCTCTGCTTGAGTTATTTAAGAAACGAGTGCATTACTATGTCGGGGCCAGGATGGGCTCTCCCGATAGGGTTCAAATTCGAAAGTATTAAACTTTACCCCAAAAGAAAATGATATACTAAATTTTGATTTATTTATCTGCTTCGATTTTATAGTTATTTTCGAAAAACTAGTACATTTCTACGTCGGGTCCAAGACGGGCTAGCCTGATAAAGTTCAAAATCCAAAGAAATAAAATATACCCTAAAATACAATGATATACTAAATTTAGACATTCAAGCTGCTATAGTTTTGGTGGTATTCTTAAAAAAATGAGTACATTCTTTTTGTTAGGTCCAGGACGGGCTAGCCCGATAAGGTTTTAAATCCAATGAGCTAAGATATACCGCAAATGACAACGACATTCTAAACTTGGAACTTTTATATACTCCCGTTCAAGAGTTATTCCCCCCAAAAAGTGAATTTCTAAGGCGGGCTCAAAACGGGTTCGCCCGATACGGTTCAAAATCGAAGGAATTTAAATATTCCTCGAAAGATAAGGATGTACTAAATTTATATTTTCTAGTTGCCCCGATTTTCCAGTTATTCTAAAAAAACAATGTCCATTCCCAGGACGGGCTATCCCGATAAAGTTCAAATCCGAAGAAACTTAAATATACCACAAAAGCTAGCGACATGTTGAACTTGGAATTTTTAGCTATTGCAATTCTCGAGTTATTCTTCAAGAACGAAAGCATTCTTCAGCGTACCCAAGATGGATTAGCCCGATGAGGTTTAAAATCTAAATTAAATTCCATCCAAAAGGAAATGATATACAAAATTTACATTTTTAGCTACTCCGATTGACCGAGTTATTCTTGAAAAGCGAGTAAATTTCTATGGTGGGCCAAGACGGGCTAGCCCGATAAGGTTCGAAATGCGATGAAATGTAATATACCCCAAAGGACAATGATATATAAAATTTAGACATTCTAGATGCTCCGAATTTTGAGTTATTCTGAAAAAAACGGCATATTCCTCTTGTTGGGCTCAGGGCGGACTAGCCCGATAAGATTTTTAATCCAAAGAGTTAAAATATACAGCAAATGAGAAGGATATGCTAAACTTCGAATTTTTAGATACACCTGTTCTCGAGTTATACCGCAAAATCGGATGAGTTTCTAAGGCGGGCCTAAGAAGGGCTAACCCGATACGGTTCAAAATTGAAAGAATTAAAATATACCCCAAACGAAAACGATATTTTAAATTTAGATTTCCTACTTTCTCTGATTTTCGAGTTATTCTCTAAAAACAAGTGAAGTCCTACGGCGGGCCCAGGACGAGCTGGCCCGATAATCTTCAAAATCGAAAGAACTGAAATGTACAACAAGAGAAAACGTCATACCGAATTTCACGTTACTGTGATGAAAGAACTTGATTATTTTGGATCTCAAATGTTTGAACGACCACAGATAAAATTATATAAAATTTCAATAATACGAATATATCCCCAGCTCAATCTCTCTGAAAATCAAATGACTTTTTGCGTATATCAGTTACAATAATCACACCAAATTTGACACAAATTATTCAGTTATTTCGAAAGATATCGGTCATTTCATTTGCAATAAATTCCCATTAGTTTCAATGTTAACTCCTTCGCTTTAGACCGCTTATTCAAGACCAACGTCGTCTATGGGAGGGTTTTTTTAGGGAACCTGTTTTTCGCCTCGGTCGGCACACTATTACTTTTAGGCACTGTAACCTGGGTAACGACATGGCGATTAGAATGAATCAATTCCCTTTGGGACGAATGTGTCCATTATTGTTGCCGCTTTCAAAACTTGAATTAAACCACGTCCACATAGTTGTGACTGGCAGGCGTTCATACCGGGAAGAAAAGTCTGACATGCTCTTGAAAGGGATAACTGGACAATACCTGGAATCTGAGAGGCGATGCCCTCCCTCTTCCATGTCCCCATGTCAATAGTTACAGCCCATATGCATTTTGACTACCCGATAGATATAATAACCTTGTAGTCGAGTCATTATACGAATACACCAACTCGGACAACTTTAAAGAGGCGCCAAAATCCGTCCGTGTCAGTGCTAATACCCCTTTGACCAAATACACCTTGACCCCCACAGACTTGGGAATAACGTCGTTAAAAAGTTAAAGTTAATTCGTCACTTTTTTTGTTAAATTTTAATTTATTTCGTTACTTTTATTTTCGTTAACTTTTCACTTTATTCGTTACTTTTATTTTCGTTAACTTTTAACTTATCTCGTTACTTTTATTTTCGTTAAATTTAATTTAATTAGTTAGTTTTATTGTCGTTAACTTTTAATTTAATTAGTTAGTTTTATTTTCGTTAACTTTTAATTTAATTAGTTACTTTTCATTTTGAAAAATAACGAAAATTCAGTTAAATTAAAAGTTACTTTTTTTACGTGTTTTTCCCGCCATTTTCTTTCTATTGAGAGGGAACGAGAGTCACACTTCACTCCGCGTTTTTCATTGGCTGCGAAGTAAGGCCCCCCCCACCCCCACCCCTCTTGTTGAAATGCAATTATCGCTAAAATTCAAAACAATTGTTTGAAGTGTTCAGTATTATAATTTTTGCATGGTCAGCCCCCCCCCCTTCCCCAAGAAAAAGTTTTCGCCCGCAAATATTCACATACAATCTAACATTCCCAAATATTCAGAAATGTTTTTCCTATGACACAATAATTTATAAACATAAATAAAAAAGGTTTTTTATCCCACCATGGGTGCCCCCCCCCCCTCCCCAAGAAAAAGTTTTCGCGCGCAAATATTCGCATACAATCTAACATTCCCAAATATTCAGAAATATTTTTTCCCACGACACAATAATGTATAAACATAAATAAAACAAGTTTTTTTTTGTCCCGCCATGGATGCCCCTCCCCTTCTCAAGAAAAAGTTTTCGCGCGCAAATATTCACATACAATCTAACATTCCCAAATATTCAGAAATATTTTTTCCCATGACACAATAATTTATAAACATAAATAAAAAAGGTATTTATCCCGCCATGGGTGCCCCTCCCCCCCCCCCTCCACAAGAAACAATTTTCGCTCGCAAATATTCACATACAATCTAACATTCCCAAATATTCAGAAAAGTTTTTTGCCCATGACACAGTAATTTATAAACATAAATAAAAAAGTTTTTTTTATCCCGCCAGGGGTGCCCCTTCCCCCCCCCCTCCCCAAGAAAAACTTTTCGCTCGCAAATATTCACATAGAATCTAACATTCCCAAATATTCAGAAAAGTTTTTTGCCCACGACACAATAATTTATAAACATAAATAAAAAGGGTTTTTATCCCTCCATGGGTGCCCATCCCCCCCGCTTATTTATTCGCGTAGTATTTATAGCAATTTATTAAATTATTGTAAATAATCTAAAAATTCTAACTGGTTTTTTTTTATCAAAAAAAAAAAACGTGGTTATCCTAACGCAGAAATGTTAACATAGAAATTAAAAAAAAAAATTGTTGAAAATCAAGAATTATATTTCTTCCCTTTTTTAATAACATATGAAATATCAGTGACTGAATAAAAGGGGCCCCTAAAACGGCGGGGGGGGGGGCTCGTCGTTTTAAGGGCCCTTGACGGTCAGTGTTTCTTTCAGGACTTCTTGACCGGGGGAGGGGGGCGAATGGAATCTTAAAGAGGGCAATTTTTCCATTTGCTATGGAAGAAACATAATGGTGTAATATGAAATGTATCCGGGAGGAGCGGATGATTAATAGATTGTAATTGATAAATAATAGAGATCAATATAGCCTCCCCGATAGGGTTCTCGAGGCTATACGTACCAGGAAAGAAAAGTGAATCTATGAGGGCTTCAAATGGCGAATCTTTTCATTTGCTTTTTCCGATTAGTTTCAGATTTTTCATTACATATTCTAGTAGATTTTTCAAGATTCCAATATTGTGCACTAACCAAAATTTTCCGGACTAACTGAATATTTTCCGACCAAATTGAAAAGTTTCCAACTAAGTCATTCAGGGAGGTGTCATATCCCACACGGGTTAACGCCCTTACATACAGATTCGCTGGTTGAAGTCTATATAAAAATATATATATGGAATAACTTCTCTATTAATATTACAAAAACAAAAGTATCGTTTCTCTCATCAAAACGTGATCATTTACTGGTCATGTAGTAACACTCGTGATACAGTTGTTGAAATTTCTAATAATTTTAAATATTTAGACCCAAGGCTATTTTTGTGCCGGAACCTCGTTCTAAAAATGAAGCAATCCAGAACGGAGTTCCAGAATTTATTTTTCAAAGAAAATGCCCAGTATAGAAAAAAAGCCAGAATCAACAGCCTAGCGTTGCGAAGCCTATATTTTTACAGAAATAGCACTGTTTAGACTTAACGTTAGATTCTAAGTTAAACTTTAACACTCATGTTGATAGGATTGTTTCTAAAGTCTCGCCACAACTTTATATTTTTAACCTACTCATTCCTTATCTTAATGAGTAGGGCGCGGATTTTCATGCACAATATTTAGGCCAAATAATATGCAAATATGCTCAACATTATATATGAATATTTTTTCCTGATGCTCAAAATTATTGCAAAATATGCACAAAATATGCACCTAAGTGTGGAATATATGCACTTAATTGTGCATATATATCGATACATTTAGTTAGTGGGGCACCCAGATTTTTCTCTGGGGGGATTAAGAATTTCTTTTAGAGAAATATTTGTTATTTTTACTCTTTTTGTATATTAAAATGGCGCCTCGGGAGCTTCATGCCCATAAGCACCCTTATGTGCACCTATGCAAGGACGTAGCTAGAAGGTGTTTTTTTTCGGGGGGGGGGGGGGGTATATGAAATCAAATTTTAGTAACTTAGAATTTCTGGCATGGGGGATATACACCGATATCACTCCTGATTACATGCCTGCACCTACTATGTATTCAGTTCCAATAAAATCCTATATGTTTCCTCCGTACTTAATATGGAAAACATTTTACTGGGTTCTTTTTCCTACTTAACTGAATAATTTGCTAATTAGATATTTGTTTAGTAATACTAACTTTAAATACCCGTCATTTTTTGTTCCTTTATTCCATTTCATTCCATTATTTGTTTTTTAATATATGCAATCCTTTACATTTCATACTGTTTTTAACTTTCTTTATTATCAATAAACTCATGTTATGGAGGCATGAGTTAATCATAACATATAGAGAAAACATTAATACAAAACGAAGATATAGTAAAGAATAGCTTAACTATTAAAAATAATATAATAAAATGAAATAATGTTTTCATTGTTCCCTACACGGGCCATATATCACACTGGACATGGAACGTAAATTTTTATCATTTGGATTTTAGAATAATTTTGTAAGCTTTTCTATTTTCTAATAAACGGTACGTAATGAATTTCTTTGATTCAAAGGTTCTTGAATTTGGAATATTAATAGTTTAATGTTCGGTATATAAGTTGCTAAGAATTCCTAATAATAATAATAGCCTAGCTAATCGATAATTCCTGTCCCCGTTCTATTGCGTATAAAAATGTCCGCTTTTTACTGGTATAAATAATGTCCGCGCTTTCCTGGGTGTAAGAAACGTCCGTGATTTACTGTGTGTAAAAAATATCCGCGTTTTACTGTGTGTAAAAAATGTCCGCGTTTTACTGTGTGTTAAAAATGTCCGCGTTTTACTGTGTGTAAAAAATGTCCGCGTTTTACTGTGTGTTAAAAATGTCCGCGTTTTACTGTGTGTAAAAATTGTCCGCGTTTTACTGTGTTTAAAAAATGTCCGCGTTTTACTGTGTGTAAAAAATGTCCGCGTTTTACTGTGTGTTAAAAATGTCCGCGTTTTACTGTGTGTAAAAATTGTCCGCGTTTTACTGTGTGTAAAAAATGTCCGCATTCTACTGAGTGTGAAAAATGTCAGCGTTTTACTGTGTGTAAAAAATGTCCGCGTTTTACTGTGTGTAAAAAATGTCCGCGTTTCACCGAGTGTGTAAGATTTGATGTTTTGTTTATTGCTTTATTTGTAGTTTTATGTCCCAAAAATAAATCTTTGGCTATCTCAGACGGGACCAACCTTAACGCGATCTCCGACAAGAACCTACAGCCTATGTATAACTAACTATAGCATAAAAATAAATGCGTGTGTGCAATGAAATATTACTAATTCCATTGCAATAAATTTGAAAATAGATGAAGCCTGTTCTGCCAAGTTAACTTTTTGCACAGCTAAAAATTAGATTTATTGAAATAAAGTCTACATGCTGAACTATAAAATATAACTGTTCGACTACACTGAATTTTATTCTAAATTAAAATTAAAATTTGTTAAATTGAGGATCAGAATGATTAAAAATAATTGGAACACTTTTTTTCATTCTATTTCAGCACATTGAAAAATGTAGCGAAACGTCTTGTTTCTGACAATAGCGGATTTGAGGGCTTCCCCGTCCCCCCCCCCCAGCTTCACGTCCGAAAAATATATCCTTAAGTATTCACAAAAAATAATCTGTGTTGATAACAGATCAGGCCAGCATCATCCCCAGCTGGGACCCTGACAACTTTTTCCGTGATAGCCCCTTCCTAAATATGAATAATAAAGAGGGGGGGGGGGGGGGGGGGGGGTAGGTCAGGTACGATCTTATGTTTACGTACTTTTCATAGATTTTTTCCGAAGAGAGATTAACCCCAAAAAACTACTCCTTGCTTACGGACTTGAAAAGGGAATTATGCATATATCAAACAGTTAGAAACGGCATTAAAGTAAAAATACAATTCAATCTTTAAGCGCAGAATAAAATAATCAATACGATGAATAAAAAAACCTACAATTTTGACTTGTAAGTACCCAAAACCGGTTGTGTAATATCAAACGTGTGGAAATTACGAGTAAACGAGGACCTCCGTCCAAACACATTTTATAACATGAAAGCGGGGACCTCAATTTTATCGGATACACACCTGATGAGCGCGTCATACACACAATACACTATAAGCCTACTAATCGAGGACTACCTCCAGATTTATAAAAAAAAACTTTTATATTATAAATTTAGTCCTCAGATTCACGTTTTCGCAATAAAACAAACCGAGGACGTCCTCGGTGTGAAGGTGGTCCGCGGTTTGTTGGTGTGTAAACATGCGAATGTCCCCAGTTTCCAGGTCTTGCAAACACACACACACACACACACACACACACACACACACACACACACACACACACACACACACTCTCTCTCTCTTCTCTCCTCTCTCTCTCTCTCTCTCTCTCTCTCTCTCTCTCTCTCTCTCTCTCTCTCTCTGAAAATTAGCTGCTGAATTGCATTAGGAGAGGAGTAGAATAATGCTGAAAATTAGATCTTAGATCTAGGTTGCAAAAACTGTACAGTTAGTTGGTGACTTTGCATTCTTGTAAATTGACGAACATATGTAATATTTTTATACTATCAAAACGCATTTTATGTTGTATTTAGAGGCATTAATACTTGAAAAATAGCTTCTTAAAAACTATCACTCGAAAAACAAAAAATGCAGATTACATGTATCAGTACTATGGTATATAGTTTGTAAGAGATAAAATTGATGACAAATGATTGAGGTCGAATGAAAGGGTAATTTCTTTATAAATTGAAAGTGTTACAAATATGAGGCTCATTGAAAAAATGTATAAGACAGAAACATATTTTACACCAGCTACACCGAGTGAATAATTCTGTATCATTTTCAATTCACAAGTATCATTTTCTGTCCATCCCCATCCTCTAAATATTAGTCATTAGATGGACTAAGTTAGCTTATTTTCACATTTTGGTTAATTAAGGCTAACGTGTACATTGCCGAGCTTTGACTAGTATCTTTTCCCATCTGTCTCCATCCTATAATTATTGCACATTAAATTAACAAAACTTGCTTATCTGCTTATCTTTATATTTTGGTTTATTATTCATGTTAACTTTTTTAATTATTTTGATGCATTCAGTATGATTGCATAATTCAGGAAATTCTCTTGTAGTCCTGTGAGTCCACAAGTAGTATAATTTTTTGTCTGTCCCCATCCTCTAAATAATCATTAGATTGACTAAACTAGCTTATTTTCACATTTTAGTTAATTATTAAGGTAATTTTTTAATTATTTTTACATAGTGTGATTGTACAATTCAATTTGCCCAGAGGAATTGAACAGTTTATCTAGAATTTAATATTATCTGGTGATGAAAGCAATGTTATTTATTCCCCATAATAATGCTGTGCCAAAATGTATATTTTCTATTGTTGTTAGAAAATATGACGCAGATTTTAGACTACATTTGAGTGCAGACATATTATATTTTTTATTACTTAAAAAAAAAAATAAGGAACATGTCAAATGTTCTTTATTTTTCATGTTTTAAGGAGAAATTATCTAAGTTAGAGCAGGATAAAAAGAAAAAAAAAACTAAATTAAATTTAGTTTTAGCTAAGCATATTCTGTTTTCTTAAAGATTTTAAAATTTCTGTTCAGTAAGGAAAACTAATGTATTCATATTATGTTTGTTTAGTTATAATGTTAATTAAATTTGAACATTTCATATAAAAATGTATATAAAGGATTTTAAATATTTGATCAAATATTATTTTGATTATTGTAAGAATAAAAATTAAAATAGGAGGAAAAATCCTAAAAAGGATTAAAAACAAATTCTTAAATCTTAAAAATTTAATGATGATTATTATTAAAGGTGGAATTGATTCAAAAAGGATTTATCTATATTTTTGTTTATAAAATTCATTTACCTAAATAAAGCTCACCTGTAAATTAAACATCTTTCTGAAACACATTATTGTCAACAATAAACAACTCTCAATGAGGGTACCAAAATATTCATTTATTAGAAAATACTCATTTAAAATATATTTATGCAAATTACCATTAGTTTCTGATGTATTATTTCAGATTATTCTTCAGTAATAGATGTATAAAATATCCCAAAGGTGACACATTATTTATCATATTTGTAGTTATGGACTTTGCCTTTATCTTTAGCCCCTAATATAATTAAAATCATTTAATATAGTTACCACATTATTTTTGTAAAACGCATATTTGTCATCCTTCAGTATACTCTTACATAAATTCCTTATGTAATTATATTTATTACCATATTTCATATATTTAAATCAAATAATTCCAATCTCAAAACCTTCCTCATTCATAAGCTTATTTAAAATTCATCATTGTGTTTAATTCTTATCATGAAATCACCTTTTCAAACCAACGAATTTCTAGATAGACTACCATCATATTTCATACTCCCAGAAACTTATTATATTTCTTATATTCCTCAAAACTCAATCAAATTTATCATGTTTTATTATTTGTCATTTCCAATTGTAGATTATATCATAATTATTAAATCCCAATACAGCTATCATAAAATCAAAATGTTATGTTTAAATTCAAATTTTATTACAAATTATCATCTTAGTATTTAAAATCAAAAGAAGCTCCAATTGTTAATTTTTTGCAAAACTTTCCTAATTAACCATTTATAATTATCACTGCTGTCAGGAGGCTAGCTCACACCAGCGGCGGAAAATGTAATGCTTTTACTTAACAAAATTAAAACTCAATGTAATTTTATCTACCAATTCAAACTTATGAAAGACTAAATTCATTCTACCACATCTCCCTTAATATCTTTCTAATTCACTTCACCGAGCCATCAAATACAATTTTACCATCAAATAAAATAGTATCCATGTGTCTGTGTCTATATCTCAAAAGGTGTCACATATTAAATTTTCTATTTCAAAATTCAAATCAATTATTTTTGATTCCCATTATTTTTGTGTGTAAATTTCCGATCACTGTCAGATCCAAGGGTCGAAGGGTCGGGATCGCTGGAGTGCTCTACGGTGACGGGGTCAGAGGTTGCCTGTGATTGGCTCGCTCCTTCCTCGGACCACTGTTGTTACCGAGCCATCAAATACAATTTTACCATCAAATAAAATAATATCCATGTGTCTGTGTCTATATCTCAAAAGGTGCCACATATTAAATTCTCTATTTCAAAATTCAAATCAATTATTTTTGATTCCCATTATTTTTGTGCGTAAATTTTAAATGCTTATCATAATGTGTTGTATTTCTTTAATTTATTTATTAATTATTAAGATTTATATCTTATGTTAAAATTGTTGTAAAAGGATATCTTTGTTATTCATGTATAAATCATTATAAAAATATCAATCATTATTACTATGAGCTCATATACAAACACATATACTTAATCTATAAATACAATTTTTCTTGATTAATGCGATACTATAAATTTCTATATACAACACCATGTACTTGTGCAGATCATTAATTATGATATTTGTGAATCTCATTGCTGTGGGCAATCGTTAGTAATATCATAGCTCAATTCTTTTTGTCACACCTATGTAGCATTTTCCTTACCGAATAAAATTATAGAATTCACATCTCGTGATGTTTCAACTCACTTTGTAACTTCAATTGTATTAAACTGGCACATTGATCATTTTGAATTTACTCATTGTACATACATTTCCTTTAGATGCTTTAAGCTCTTTAGATTATATTTCTTTCGGACATACCACACTTGTTGGATCATTTTGTATCACAAACACACTTGAATGGAGTCTTCCCCTTTTTTTTTACCAATTAGCACACTGTACTTTCTTTGTCGGATCATGAGGTCTTTCAGTCTTGATATGTTCGATGTATACCCAATGCAATGCCTCGAGCACCCATAAGGTAGGGCCGGCGAACTTGCAAGGGTATATTTTTTGAGTTCATTAGTTTCCAACATGGCGCTATGGCCTTTGCCATTTTCACTGGCTACCATAATAATATCTAGCGACATCGGCTTTACTAAAATGCTTGAAGAGTTCCCTTAAATTCTGAAGGGTCATAGTGTTCCAGTACATATTAATATGTATTAATTAATAAGGCATTGAGAAATTGCAAAAACAATTATTCAGAATTGAGACTGTAGCATGGCGGCCACTACCGCTCTCGGGCAGTTTGATTTGTACGTCCGATCACTGTCAGATCCAAGGGTCGAAGGGGTCGGGATCACTGGAGTGCTCTACGGTGACGGGGTCAGAGGTTGCCTGTGATTGGCTCGCTTCTTCCTCGGACCACTGTTATTACTGAGCGTGGAAGCTTCATGAAAGATCTAGAATTCTCGACAGAAAGAGGCTCACGATGTGACCGCACCTTCGTGCTTGTCAGCGATGACTGATGCTGGATAGTTCGCACAACACATGTCTGAAAAAACAATTATCATTGCAGACAATTTTTTATCGCAAATTGAACACTCGCTTCATTGCTGAAAGATTACTGAAAATTTCCTGTCTAGATTACTGAAACTATAACTGAGAGGTTGGCATCTCTGCCTTTATGACTAAAACTTATGATACTCGCCAAAGGGGCTTAGAGCACAAAAAGCATGGGTGGAGAAAAGGGCACCGTAACACGAAGAGGGCCACTAATGGAAACAAAATGGGAAGCTCGCTTTCCCTTTACTATTTATAACTGATAGCACTAGTTGCTGTATGAGGTTAAGACACTTTGATAAAAATCACAAAACAGAAATGCATTACTTATTTCAAAACAAGTGCACCATTAAAAGTAGTTGATATCAATATCATCCCACTGTAGAAGTGCAAAGTATTCATCATAAAACAACACAAATTATGCAAAGTATAAAAAGCCAAACATGCAACAAAAAAACAAAAACAAAAGGCAGAAACAAGAAATAAGAAAAGGTGTTCAGCAATATTCTCAGCAATCGTAATACATTCCACTATCCTGTAAACAGAGCAGGAGGCAGTTACAATCCTATAAAACCACAGTGCCTGACAGAAGGTGAAATTTTAAAGTGTAGGGACAACTAAAAATATAGTGATCAACATCACCGACCATGTTACACTTACAATTAGGGGAATCTTTAATTTTAAATCTGTTAAGGTAAAACATAAATGGTCCATGGCCTGTGAGAAAATGAATAAAATATTTATTTTTAATATGAAAATTAACATCAATCCTTAGTAAGAACTGCCGGATCTTAGAATCCGCGACTGAAGAGTCCCAGAATTCCTGCCAGAAAAAGAAAGCACTAAAAAAAATCTGGATAAGTAGGAGCAAGGAATGGGGACATCTATGGGCTCCCCAGTCAAGGTAGCAAGCTTCACATGAGCATCCACAATCTTTTTACCAGTGATGCCTATGTGGGACTTGACTCACGAAAGACCGAAAGTAACAGAGTTTAAAATATTAGCCTTAATACTTTTTAAGAAACTAGTTTTATTATTGGTAGATTTCAAGGTGAGAATAGATGACAAACTGCTAGTAAAGATATTAATATTAACCTTGTTAAAAGCAGATGGTATCCCTGTCTGTGGTCCGCTACAGTATGTTTAGTTAATTGCATAAATTACATTTTATTGAGATTGAATTGGAGACAGACTCACGAGCAGTGCCACTGACAAACTTTTGGGCCCCTATGCAATAAACATGCTCTTCTACTACTCCCTATTTTAGAAGTTATTGACCCGGAGCCCCAAGCCTCCCGGGCTTGTGTGCAAAGCATTCTTTTTCCTCTACTTGTCAGAAGCCCTACTCATGACAGATTTGCATTCAGTTTATTCATCAGTTGATGCATACATAGCTTTTCTTTTCTGTTTTCTGCCTCCTCAGATATTTTTCCTTGAGGTATTGCATAACCATGGTGGCTGACAATAATTTTCTGAAAGGTTGCTGGGAATGATCTTCCGCTGCAAATCATTTCTGTCAAAAGTGCAGAGATTATTAAATTATGTTTGCTACAATATGCCAGCACAGATATAACTAGCAATGTATAAACATGTCCAGCTAGAAGTGCGATTGATAGAAAAGTTTTGATTTATGATAGGAATTTTTTTATTTGTGTATTTTATTCTCTTATATCTGTGATTACAATCCCGAAATTTTGTATTTTATACAATTTTTCCTATTCCGTATAGAACCTTGTTCAGATTAATGTTAATTATTTATTATTTTATGTTCATTATTTTACTATGAACAGATGAGCGTATAAAATATTTATTAACATGTGTATTATGATTTTTTTCATTTTCTAGTATTTATGAAGGTGTCTAGTTAATTATGGCTGAAATAAGTTTTATATACTTAATTTTACAGCATTTATAAATGTGTTATACATTATAATAGCAATCTATCATTATTGGATCATATCGGTTCTTCGGTAATCCAATAGTATTGGTTATTTGATATCTGATCTTTTTCGGTTTTGTGACATCCCTAATACATATGACAGAAATGAACCATTTGCAGTTTTATGAAGTCAAAACTATATTTAATATTATTAAAAAAGATTTTTTTTATTGAGAACCATGTTGAACAGATTGAATTCTCAGAAATTCAGCCATATATCTGTACCAAGTTATGAACCTTATGTGAACAGTGCTCAGAATGACACCCTCTGCCCTTTGTTAAACCATAATCCTCATTTATTGCCAACAAAGTGTGAGGAATGGATAGTGGTTTAACAAGGTTTGACTATATGTATATATATGTAATCTCATTTTTCCCATTTTTTTAAGGTTTAAATAAGCATAGATATTTATTTATTTTAGTGTGTATATCATTTTAGATTTTGGCTGATATAATTATATTGAATATCTTTTTAGACTCTGTTAAATAT
This sequence comes from Amaurobius ferox, assembly GCA_951213105.1. Classification (NCBI taxonomy): domain Eukaryota; kingdom Metazoa; phylum Arthropoda; class Arachnida; order Araneae; family Amaurobiidae; genus Amaurobius; species Amaurobius ferox. Next base: position 97,541,729 of record OX578141.1, on the reverse strand, counting down.
TATCTGTGACAAGAAAAATTTGGAAGATGCAGCAAAGGAATTGTTATATGATTCTAGCATTACTCCTTTAGGTAAATTATATCTGTATATCTTTCATAATTCTATTTTGGTTTGTCATAACTATAAAAAACAATGAAAGAATACATCTCAGTTTAGAGCATTCATGTAACTTATATGTTAAAAAATATTAAATACTATTTTCTTTTTATCCTGGATAACACTCTAGTTCTTTTTAACCCAAAGTAACTTTTAATTTTATTTATTTACAAATGCTTCAATTCTAGTGTTAAAAATCACTGTATGACAATAATTTCATAACAATACATATATTGAAAATTAGAGCTACCAATCTATCAGGTGGAGTGGATTTTTCAAATTAGCAGCCATTTTAATTCTGACTTTCTCTTGCATTAATTATTTGCCACAATTGTTAAACATATATAGAGATGTTGTAATTTTACCTAAATATTGAACTGTTAAAAAAGTAATTGCACTTATATATTATTTTTAGTTAAGTAGATTGTTTGCAACAGACAGTTTTTGCTGTAATTTTTTTTTACTCGATATTTATAGTATAAATCTCATCTTAAAGTTAAACTTATGTTTTATGAATTTGAAAAATGTGTTAAAGAAATTTAATATATAGGATACTAGCCACATTTGGCGACCAGCCTGTTCGCTGTCCTTGAAAATTCTGACCGTGGCAAATTCGCTGGTGCCATAACCCTGTAGAGTTAACAAAGTTTGTTTTAGTTTAATGACGTTAAAACTAATAATGACATTTTAAGATGAAAAATAATGTTCTAGAGGGGGGGTCTTGAAAATTGATTTGTAAAGTGAATTTATTCTAATGTTTGTGAACTGTGAGATTCTGAGGATTTCTGTACCTATAACCCTCCCTTTGATGTGTACTCACAGCCGGGATCAGCTGCTCCTATGTTTTTTTTTTTATAGAGGTATGCTCCTCTATTTTTTATTTTACATAAATGAAATTGTAGCTGTTTGTCTGCATTTTTAGTATTGCATCTCAAATAACATGAAAGTATTTTTGAGACTGATGATGTTGAATGTGAATTTAGTATTTAAGAAATAACGATGCTGCTTTAACGATGCTGCTCAGTGAAAAAAAGTTTTTTTTTTAAAGTTTGTCCCCACCACCACCACCTGATAAGCCGCTTCAATCAAAATCCAACTGGTAACACAACAAAGTGAAAGGTTTGGGTTGAGTTGTAAGAAAAAATGATGTTTTTAAAAAATTAATAAATGCATTTCAAGCAAATTGAAATTTAAAATGAAAAGTAATTTATTTTGTAAATAATTTTTTATTCCAATAAAATGGATGAATAATTTATTCCAATAAAATGGATGGTTTGTTTTAGTTTAATGACGTTAACACTAATAATTAAATTTTAAGATGAAAAATAATGTATTCCAAAAATAAAAACATTCATTATTTAAGTTTGTATATATTAAAAGCTTTTTTGTTTTTAATAAAAACACGAAACAAAATTATAAACACTCATAATACCAATAGTCCACTGCTAAAATAAACTCTTAAACTGAATAGAATATTTACAAATTAAACAAGAATCTAAATACAATTCTAGAATAGAAGTCGAAAACCGTCAGAACAATTTTAAAACAATATAAATAAAATACACTATAAACGTGTAAATACATAATGTTATAAAAAGAGAAAGAGAAGTTTATGTTCTTAAAAGAACAATAATGAAGTAAAATAAATTCTTATCTTGATACGGATAAACTGCTCCAAAGAAACTGCTAACGCAACAAAGTGAAAGGTTTGGGTTGTGAGTGGGTTGTGTGTGACCAGTAAGAAAAAATGACGTTTTAAAAAAATTAATAAATGCATTTCAAGTAAATTGAAATTTAAAATGAAAAGTAATTTATTTCGAAAATAATAATTTATTTCAATAAAATGCATGAATAATTTATTCAAATAAAATGGATGGTTTGTTTTAGTTTAATGACGTACATTCATTATTGTGACGTCATAACCTTGCACACCTCCCTTCCACCATAGAAACACCGTGCATCTGCCTGCACATGTGGGTGAAAAATCGATCCCCTCTTTCGCGGTTTGGGCTAGAAATTGAAAATCATAACTTCTTTAAAACCCGGATCGTGCACCTACTTTTACTTATTTCTTGATCAGATTGGGCTTGTAAGAAAGCCTGATCTTTGAGCTTTCTAAACATGTAAATTATTAGTCGAAATTGTCGGTACTTTTCCATACGCAAGGATTTAAAAACTAAAGTTCACTTTTTTGAGCCGAAAGTGACTTGTTTTAAAATCTTTAAAAAATATTAGAATTTGACTCTGAGATTTGAAATTGATATATTTTTACTTGCAATTGTCTGCTCTTTCCTGTCGTGTGATTTGTTTTTTTCTACGGCATCTGGATGGTGGAGAAAAAAGGGGAAAAAATGGTTGAAATCGCATAAACATTAAATAACAAACAAAATAATCCAAATTTTAAAAATCGGTTTTCACTTGTAACCCCCCCCCCCTTCCCAGTCCCCCCCTTCCCAGTCTCTGATTGCCAGATTGCTCAATATAAAGTTATGTTTTCACAATGAATGTTCACAATTTCTATTTATTCATAGAACAAACTAACAATTTTGAAATCTTGGCTAGTAATTGTGAAAATTATTTTGTATGATGTTTAAATGCTTGTTTTCTATTTATTGGCTATCTTTTCAATTTTATTTTCATTCTTATTAAACATTTTTTCCTACTTTGCCATATGCCGGGTGGTCAGAATTAAAAAACCCCTACTCTGAGCTCTCGATATATCAAACTACTCAGTGTAAAGGCTCCAAAATTTTTGAACCTACTATTCAATACATGGGGAAAGGGATTACGCGAAAAAAAAAATAGTTCCAGAAACACCGATAGGTGGCGCTGTACAACAGAAAATATGTTGAAAAGACAGAAAATAATCACAAAAATACAAACACATGTGATATGGAATTTTTCCTTTTTAATTTCTTTTGCTAATATGAAAAAAAAAGAAAGATAAAAAAGTGAAGAAACTTAAACTGTCATTGTAACTGCAATTTCGCACTGTAAGCACAAAAATTTGCATAAACCCTTGGTTTGCAGCTACTATGTTCTGGGCATAAAAGGGGATAAAACTGGGAAATTTTTATTCTTATCAGCGATGGCTGTCACACTGCCAGAATGCGCTTTGCTTGTGAAGCTGTTTTATGAAAACAAAGGACATGCTGCGGCTGCACTTCGAGAGTTTCGTCGACTTAAGAATTTGCACAAAGGACCATTACTTTCACAAGTTCTGAGGAGAATGATCGCTCAATTCGAGAAAACTGGACATCTTGGAGTTCAGCCGGGTCGAGAACGCAAATCGACTCGTTCAGATGTCGTTGACGATGTTGCCACCGCTATTGTTGAACAATCAATGGATAACGTTATAGGCTGTAGTAGTGCATGTGGAGTGTCACAACACTTAGGTGTTCCCTACAGCACAGTGCGGAACGTACTGAGAAACAGAGCATTTTTTCCCGAAACAAAATTAGTCACAATCACCACTTGCTGACCATCGACAGGGAGAAGCGACTGACCTTTGTATTGACATTTCTGGCTAGAGTTGAAGTGGATGCATCGTGGCCATGGCACATTCTATGGAGCGATGAAGTGCATTTCCATCTAAGTGGAACAGTCAACACCCATAACTGCCGTATTTGGGACACGGAAAACCCTCGTACCTTCCAACAGATTCCACTTCACTCACCGAAAGTTATAGTCTGGTGTGGATTCACAGCCACATTCATTCTTGGACCTTTCTTTTTCGAAGAGGCTACTCCCAATGGCCCTGTGACATGCACCATGACGGCCAAGAGCTACAAAAACATGCTCGAAAATTTTGTTGTACCCCAACTGCAACAGCACCAATGTCTTGATTCAATTACCTTTATGTGCAAGATGGAGCGCCTCCACACATTGGACTCTGTGTACAGCAGTTTCTTCGGCAACGTTTTACTAATGGTAGAGTAATTAGTCGTCCGTTTCCGACAACCTGGCCATCTCGTTCACCAGATCTTAATCCCTGTGATTTTTGGCTGTGGGGATACTTAAAAAGTCTTGTTTATCGAGGACGTCTGGTAACCTTGGCAGATTTGAAAGACAGTATCACTCTGCATGTGAGAAGCATCTCAATCGACCAATTACGATCCGCAGTTGATCAAGCTGTCCACAGACTGCAGATTTTACATCTTGAAGAAGGAAACCATGTTGAGCAGCATTCCCTGCATCAATAAGGTCCTTGTGATAAGAATGTTTGGTACGGTCAAATAAAATGTGTTACAAATGTATATTTTGTGTCTTTTCAGCATATTTTCTGTTGTACAGCGCCACCTATCGGTGTTTCTGGAACTAATTTTTTTTTCGCGTAATCCCTTTCCCCATGTCTTGAATAGTAGGTTCAACAATTTTGGAGCCTTTACACTGAGTAGTTCAACTGATACCATAAACCCCCTGGGTTGGTCGTGTGGTCTGGGCCTTCAACTGAGTAGTTCAATGTATAGAGAGCACAGAGTAGGGGTGTTTTAATTCTGACCACCCAGTATTATAAGAAGCTCTCATTGACATTTTTAGAATTTTTTTCTTTTTATAATTTCAGATAAATTTCTTTTTCATGGCCTTGTTGAATATTATATAATAGTTCAGGTGAACAAAAAATTAATTTTAGTAGCTCTGTTAATGAGATAATTGTCTAATGTGACTGAATTTGATTTTGAATTGTTATGTTACTTACATCCAAAAGCAGAATTCAAACAATCATCTGCAAAATAGTTACCATAAAAGCCTACTAATGTTATGCCGTTTAAAAAATAACTTAAGGCAAAATTATTAGTTGTAAATATTGAAATTAAGTAACTTTACCCCCTGAAATGGAATAAAACATTTCTTCATATCAAGAATATCATTCTCTCTGACATTTACAGATAAATAAATGTTCTTTCTTATCATTTTAATATTTAATATTTACCCTGGCTTAAACATATTGTATTTAGTTATCCATTTTATAGGAGAAATATTTCTCTTTTACCTTATATAATCGCATATAAGTCAACCCCACCAACTTTTAGGGAAAAAAATTGAAAAAAATCCAAAACTTGTGTATAAGTCGATCCCAAAAAGAGAAGAGAAATTCAATAAATTATTCAAAAACACTTAAAAATGAAAAAAAAATTATATATATTATAATAAAATTTAATTTCCGATAACATAAACTTCATCGGAACCCTTTAATGTCCAATTCCAAGCAAGTCTAATGCATGCACGGACTCTTGCAATAACGAAAGAGGGGTGATAGTACATAGCAAGATGAACAATATTTGCCATAGAACCTAGGGTCACAATCCACTCATAGTGGAAAAAAGAAACATGACTCATCCACATTAATCCTTTAGAGAAAAAAAAGAGATTCAAGTAACAGATGTATGGCATAATGCCATTCACACCAGCAAATTACTTAAAGGAGCTGTTCAAAGTGGCATTCGTGAGCTTCTTTGCACAGCCAACACTGGTAAAGGAAGGATTTTCGTACCATTTCAAAGACCCTGGTGTGGTGTTGATCTTGTCCACAGCAACAGAGATTCGCGCGACGAGACCTTCAACATGAGACCTTCAGTCCATAGATGTCTTGTAAACCAATACTTTCATGTGTCCCCTAGAAAAAGAAGTGCAGTGGATTCAGGTCCGGGGAGCTTGGAAGTCAAGTCACAGGTCCAACACGCCCAATCCACCTCTGAGAATACGTCGTGTTTAGAAAGTGTCAGACGATATGCTATAAGAATACCCTATTTCTCCAACCATAATGCCTGATGAAGTTTTAGCGATGAAGTTGGCGGATTATCACCAACTTGGCAAGTTTTGAAATGTCACCAAATTGATGAAAATGTCACCAAATTGATAAAAATTTCGCCAAATTGATAAGAATGATGCTACATCAATGAAAATGACAGCTAATTGATTAAAATTCAATATTTTGGAAAGAATATAAGACTCCGTTTGTAACGCTTGGCAAAATTTTGGCAATGAATTTTGGTGGCATATCGCCAACTTGGCGACTTTTTTAAATGTTGCCAAATTGACTACACTGAATTGATAAAAATGCTGCCAAATAGGATGCAATATTTTGCAAATTTTTAATTCCGTCACATGATGAGTATACCTTTTATTATATAAGAAATGCTCTTCTAAATATTGCCAACTTGGCGATAATTGGCCCCCACATTGATGAAAATATCGTCAAAATTGCGAAAATGACCCCAAGTTAATGAAAATGATGCCTAATTAATGAATTTATCATTAAAATATTTAAGTATATGGATTATATTGCTTATTGAGAATGCTATCAATATTGATAATTGTTAATTTAGAATTGTGTAAAATCTATCTATATATACTAATTGCCAAGTGTCCGTCTGTCTGTCCATCCATCTATCTGTTTGTCATGTTTTTTTTAAGCACTTCCCGAATAGATAGAGACTTGCAATTTGGTATATGGCTTGGTCGTTCAATAAAACCCCTGGGAAAAATCGAATTTTTCGAAAATGTTCTCTAGAGGGGGTACTCTACACGAAAACGTTCGAAATGTGACATGATAGGAAAGCATGCTTTACAATAACGAGCTGTTCAAAGAGACTTTAAATTTGGTGTATGGGTAAATTGTTCGAAAGGAAGAAAGTGTGCAATTTCAGATTTTCAATATTTTCTACTTAAGGGGGTGCCGCATACCAAAATGTTCGATTTACTGAATAAATGAGAAAAGGCTCCTTTAAAATTTGATAGAGGCTTGAAATTTGGTATAAGGGCTAATCATTTGACGAAAACACCCAAGACTAATTTAGTTTTTCAAATATGTTCGTTTATGGGGTGGTCCATAGAAAAACTTTCGAAAGGTGAATTGATAAAAAATCATGCTTCGAGATAAGATAGAGATATCAAATTTGGTGTAAGGGTAGATAGCTTGGAAGGAATAAAGTGTACAATTTCAATTTGCAAATATTTTCTACTTTAGGAAGTGCCGCACACCAAAATGTTTGATTTTCGGAATAAAGTAGAAACGCCCTTTTTAAAATGTGATAGAGGCTTGATATTTGGTATATGGGTGAATCATCTGATAGAAAACACAAGAATAGGGTTTTCCAAAAATGTATATTTAAGGGGGGTGGGTACTCCACACGAAAACATTCGAAAGGTGAAATGATAGAAAAAGAATGTTTTGTGTCATAAGGTAAAGATGTCCTTATCAAAATTACTATACTAGGACTTACCTTTGATGCCTTCACTAAGGTTGGAGCATGTAAACTCCCGGTTCTCAAGCCGGAGAGACAAATACACAAGATATAAATAAACACACTTATCTAAATTGACCAATTTATTTAATATTTAAGTTCATAGATATCTATTTATGTCTTGATTATTATTACTATTCATAAATCCATTATTATAATACATCTAGCGCTACCAATATTTCATTAATAAACATATTTACATACATAATATAATGGGCACATATTTAGACACTTTCTTTTAATCTATCAAAACTCAAAATAGTTCTTTTAGTTTAAATTACAAGAACTCATTATTACGACATAGATTCGTATGAACTAATTGTTCATTATTAGATAACCGTTAAATGTGTGCCTTCCGTGATAATTAGTGACAAGTGAAATACATAAATACCTATGCTTTCTTGCATGTCAACACTTATTCGCGCAATCACTATGCTGTAAGATTCTATTGCACATTACACTTCTGAGCCACGCTTTCTTTTAGCGCTCACAGTAGATATTTTTTTGCACAAACTCAAGAGATATGTTGCTAAGTCGTTGTCGAAAATTCAAATCTGTCGAACTTTCTGGAACAAACTTTGGGGCACTTTTTTATTTCCCCCTTTGGTTTCATACCACTTCTCCCATTTGTTGTTGATACAGAAGGGGATGAACAGTGTTTATCTATGATTGCGTTCCAATTGGTTTCCTCTGCTGCATTTAAATTGCTCATTATCTTTCTTGGCATTCGTAATTGCAAGTGCAACATGTCGTACAAGTATTTATTGTACGACACTTTGCAATGAGATAGAGACTTCAAATTTGGTGTACGGGTAAAATGTTGAAAAGGAAGGAAGGAAGTGTGCAATTTCAGTTTTCCAACATTTGCTATTGTAGGGGATGCCGCTCACTAAAATATTCGATTTGCCGAACAATTGAAAAACGCCTCCTTTACAATGTGATAAAGGCTTAAAATTTAGTATATGGACTAACCATTTGATAAAAAAACCAAAGATGAATACGGTTTGACAAAAATGTTCATTAAGGGGGTGCTATACAAAAAATCGTTCGAAAGGTGAAGTGATAGAAAAAACATGTTTCGCGATAGGATGGAGGCTTCAAATTTTGTCTATGGGTAGATAGTTTGAAAGAAAAAAGTGTGAAATTTCAGATATCCAATATTTGCTACTTTAAGGGGTACTGAACACTAATATGTTCGATTTTCTGAATAAATGAGGCACGCTTCTTTTTAAATGTGATAGAGGCTTGATATTCGGTATATGGACCAATTATCTTCTAAAAAAAACCTGAGACAGAGTTTTTCAAAAATGTTCATTTATGGGTGTGCTTCACAGAAAAACGTTCGAAAAGAGAAAGGATAAAATATCAATGCTTCGGGATGAGATAGACTTTAATGTGGCATACGGGTAGATAGTTCTAAAAGAAAGAAATGCGCAACTTAAGTTTCCCAATATTTTCTTCTTTAGGGGTGGGGGTGGAAGGGGTTTCTACACTCCAAAATATTCGATTTTCCGAATGAATGTGAAATGTGAATTATTCAAAAATTTGCATTATTCAGGGGTTGTGTATTGCGAGACTGTTGATTTTCAGGTGTCCTTCTGTCTGTGTGTCTCTGTTACCCTTTTTTAGGCACTTCCCAAATAGATAGAGATTTGCAATTTGGTACGCGGCTCAATCATTCTATAAAACCTCCTGGAAAAATCGAATTTTTTGAAAACATTCTCTAGATGGGGTGCTCCACACCAAAACGTTCAGAAAGTGAAAGGATAGGAAAGCATACTTTGCCATAAGATAGAGAATTCAAATTTGGTGTATGGGTAAATCGTTCAAATGGGAAAAACTGTGCAATTTCAGATTTCCAATATTTTCTACTTAAGGGGGTGCCACACATCAAAATGTTCGATTTACCGAATAAATGAGCTAATCATTTGATAAAAAAACCTAAGATTATTATGGTTTTTCAAAAATAATCATTTAAGGGGGTGCAACACAGAAAACATTGGAAAGGTGAAGTGATAGAAAAACATGCTTCACGATAGGATAGAGACATCATGGTGTATGGGTAGATAGTTTGAAAGGAAAAAAGTGTGCAATTTCATATTTCCAATATTTGCTACTTTAGGGGATGCTGCACACTAATATGTTCGATTTTTGGAATAAATGAGACATGCTTCCTTTTAAATGTGATAGAGGCTTGATATTTGGTATATGGGCCAATCATCTGATGAAAAGCCCAAGACGAACACAGTTTTACAAAAATGTTCATTTATGGGGTGTTTGTTCTCTACAGATAAACATTCGAAAGGGGTGATGATAAAATAGTATGCTTCGGGATGAGAGATAGACTTTAATTAGGTGTACTGGTAGATAGTTTGAAAGGAAGAAGTGCAAATTTAAGTGTTCCAATATTTTCTTCTTTAGGGGGTTCTGCACACTAAAATATTCGATTTGTCGAATAAATGTGAAATGTGAATTATTAAAAAAATTACAATATTCAGGGGTTGCTTATTGTGAGACCTTTGATTTGCAATGGGTATTCAGCTAGTATATACTAATTGGCAAGTGTCCATCTGTCTGTCTGTCATGCTTTTTTTAGGCACTTCCCGAATAGATAGAGACTTGCAATTTGGTATACGGCTCAATTGTTCAATAAAGCCTCCTGGAGAAATCAAATTTTTCAAAAACGTTCTCTAGAGGGGGGGGGGGGGGGGGTGTTCAGATTTCCAATATTTTCTAATTAAGGGGGTGCCGCACACCAAAGCATTCGAAAAGTGAAATGATAGGAAAGCATATTTTGCCATAAGATAGAGACTTTAAATTTGGCGTATGGGTAAATCGTATGAAAGTAAGAAAGTGTGCAAGTTCAGATTCTCAATATTTACTAATTTAGGGGATGCCCCCATACCAAAATATTTGATTTGCCGAACAAATGAGAAACTCCTGCTTTAAAATTGTAATAGATAGCAACTGCAAAAGTGCTGGGACCGATGTATAGCTGCAGGAGGAAGCTATTTTGAAGGTGATAGTGAACATTAACTGATATTAGTTTTCAAATTTTCACAGTGCCAATCCGGGAAATTTTGTATGGCACCTCGTATAGGTAGATAGTTGAACAGAAAGTAAGTGTGCAATAGAAAATTTCTGATATTGATTTCTGCACACCAAAATATTTGATTTTCCGAATAAATATGAAACAAAAATTATTAAAAAATTTACATTATCCTGGGGTTGCTTATTGCAAGACCGTTGATTTTGAACGGGTATTCGGCTAGTATAAGCTAATTAGGTATGAAATAGTTTTAGATGTTGCCATCCAGATGTACAATTTAACGTTACAAAGACTGTGCCGTGGATCATTTCATTACTTTTTTACCGTTAAAGTAGTAAATTCATTGCATTATATAAGGAAGATCATGTGCTGCTCACATCATATTTTTTGTGACTTGATACATTGGTAGTCGAGACAATCGGGAAGGCTGTGACTCACAGGAGAGTTTTGAAGTGCATAGAAATTCTGAGTGTGCGATTGCATAATTACTGCCACATTATTTTCGAATAGCTTGCCTGCAGAAAAAGAACTTCTAGTTTTGATTTTTTTAGACTCTGCATATAAGTCGCCCCCCCCCCCCCCTCACCTATTTTGAAACTTTTTTTTGTCATAAATTTATCTACTTATACACGAGCTTATTTGGTTATTTACTGTATTGATAACTAAACTACATTATTTTGATCATTTATCTTATATATGAATTTTATAGCGATTTAAAAAACCAAAAGCAGAAAATGGTTTACTATTATTGGTTTAAATAGCTATAAAATTTTCATATATATATGATCAAAATAAGGTAGTTTAGTTAACAATATGGTAAATTAAAAGAGAAATATTTCCTTGTATTTATAACTACATTCTTCCTATGAAATTGATATGAATTACTAATAATTTTTTTAAATGTTATGTTTTTAATATATAAACTAATGTGATTAATTATTAATAACTTATTTACTTGGTCTGTTATAGTTACTGTTGACTTAATGAAAATATAGCCATTTTACGTTTTACAAAAAAAAAAAAAAAAAAAAAAGAAAAAAAAAATCCCACATTTTCCCAAAACCAAATTTTTTTTATGGTAAGAAGGTTACTGTATACAGAACTGGTAAAAAAATATCAGGAAATTTACATATGGAGCTCATCTTGAAAACAGTTCCTTTTGCTGAAATTAAAAATAAATTTTTTTTACATTCTTCAACTTTGAAGAGGAAAAAACCCAATGTTTTAATTCCAATGTTATCAAAATGCATGCTGTTTGACAGTAAGCATATATTCTATCATATCCACAGAAAAAATTGTATTTCTTACAATTAGGTGCAGAGGAAGAACAAGTTTTATCAAACACATGGTTTTCATTTCATACATCCGTAAAGCAGAACCAAGTTAATTCTTAATTTATTGCTAAAAAACTAAAGCATGAAATCAACTAAATTTTTATATGGTATTATAATATTATAACTCTGTCATATGTAGCTTTGCAAAAAAAATGAGAAAAATATAAAGGGGTAAGTGATATTTTCACATTTTTTTGGTTCAATTGACATGGAATGACCCTTCTTCCACGAAAAAACAGAAAATCATAGAATCCTAAATAAATGGAAAATAAGCTGGCAGATCACAGTTAATGCTAGACAATAAATGCCAATTGTGCTCTTATCAGACCAATTGAAAGGTTACATGACTTTTTATTAATCTATTTGAAAAACATATAAATCTAAAGGATTTATTCCAGTGTTCTAAAATAACTGTCATTGTATAGTAATGTTTTGCATATAAAATGATTGACTGAATTAGCAATAACTCATTTGATGAAAAATCAAAATATTTTTTCTTAATGCCCCTCATGCAGAATTTTGTTTTGATATTTTATAACAATGAAACTTATCTACATTTTTGAAATGTACAATAAATTCTTTCAGCAAAACCATTTTAGGCTTGATATGAAACTTCTAAATAGCGGATACTCACACTATGATTTTTGTTGGCTATTTTGAAATATATATATATATATATATATATATTTCATGAAGATCATATATACACTATGTGACAGTGAAAATGAGGCACCAAGAAGAAGTGGGCTGAAAAATATGCAAATTGCAGAGTAGACGCAGCTCACCGAGTTATGTAAATGAGGCAAAATGCGCAGCTGTCCTGCTCATGTTAAGTGGAATAGCTGCGAATAAGATATAAGGGAAGGAACCTACAGAATCGGCAATAGTCGCACCGCTCTGTCTGCCAGGGAAATCATTTTGCATTTTTTTTTGTCTTGGAGGAAACTTGTATAGCAGAGAATGCCAGGCCGCCACCAACCAGAGCAGTTCCAGCAGACAGATGATTTCACAAGGAGTATGGTGATCAGACTCAGAAATGCAGGTTGGTCCATACATCAAATTTCAGCTGACAGCCATCTACACATGCCCACGGTGCACCGGCTGTAGCGAAGATGGGTGGAACAAGGGAATGTGGCACTTTTGAAGGTTACCGGTAAGGCCAGAGCATCGTTAGCATGCACCGACCACTGGCAAGCGTTGGCTGCCTGCAGGCTACTTCTGTCACTCTTTTGTAGCATGTGCAGGACACCCTTGATGCTCCCATATCGACCAGGACCATTATCCGCTGATTGGTCGCCGGCGACTTGCACTCATGGTAACCGTTAAAAAGACTGCTATTGACCCTCCGTTTGTAATGGTGTCGGGATAGAGCCACGTGGATAGCAGAATGGAACAGGTTTTTGTTTTCAGACGAGTCACGCTTCTGTTTTTGCAATGACAATCGCCGTGCAGGAGTTTGGTGCTGAAGTGGTGACAGGTCCAATCCGGCTGCATCTGTGGAACACCACACCGCTTGATATCAAGGTTTGTGTCGGCATGCAAAAATTAAAAAATTTAAAAGCAATTTAAAAACATTTCTTATTGCATATTGCCATTTGTAGATTCAGCAGAAATAGCAGTGGTTTCTTATCCAGTAATATCTGTTTGAAGTGAAGAGACCATACGTGAAATAATGTAGTTTATTTTCATGAAGGCAACATAAAAGATAACATAAGTAATACACGTATCATTTACTTTGATACGGTATTTGCAAAAGTTGAAGCCACATTGTCTTGAAAATTTACATCCAGACAGAAACTAGGCCTTAACAAAATATCCACGTATTTTGCCAATTTACCGGCAATCATACTTAAAAGATTTACATTACGATATACATAGCTTGACTACTATCGGGCCAACTTCCCAGTATCAGAAACAGCAACACTAATATATAAGTAATACGCAGTAAGTACACATATCTGTATATCCACCCATACAAAATCATACCTATACTGACACATCCACAAGTTTAAATAGTGCTGCGTCATAGAAGTAGAAGTTAATGTTATCCAAAGTATGCCAATCTCTAATTGGATGAAGTAGAAATTAGCATATTCCGGATGCTGACGTTTCAATTTGCAGGAATACGGAACATGGGGTTAAAACTTCTTGACAAGCGATCCTAAAGTGATTAGCCAATCAGAACAAAGTAACTTTTGGGATTTTGACCGTACGCCGACCGATGTACGTATTGCTTGTTTACATTTAAGTTTTCCAACGATCGGCCCCCTCCTGCAGATTGAGTTGCTTACCCATATAATACAAGTTGCAATCAAATTTAAATTCATATTCATGTTGAACATACACTGCTTTATAGAGTTTCAAATATCATGTATAAATTTTAGTGTATAATTACATTTCAAGACAATATTTTAAAAAGTATAAATACATCATGATGCATTTTATATGGAAACACAAAGTTAAAATATCTCCATGTTAAAAGCAGGAGATACCATTTTTAATTTCAAAAAGTCTTAAACCATCGCCACACAGTATAAACTCAACAGTACCTAAACTGCATGTTGAGGGAATGTCAAAAAGTTTGTATATCACATTGAAAAAATTTTAAACTTTTAAACCTTCACCACACAGTTTAAACTCATTAGTATCTAAACTACTAAATGAGGGATTAAAAAAATGGTATAATTTAATTTAATGTATATAAAAAAACCCTTAAAAATTTTCACCACACAGTATAAACACATAGGTAACTAAACTACACAATGTGGGTTTTGAAAAAAAGGGTTGAAGTTTATTTGAAATACAACTGTACAATTTAAACAAGTTAAATTTTGATTTCAAATTACAATTTTTAAGAAGTTTTAAAGATTTCACAGATTTTAAAATTGTTTCCTTAGTAATTGGTTTTGTAAAACCATCAGCTTTGTTATTTTTGCTGTTTACAAATTTAATCTCAAAAAGTTTCTTTTCAACTAGATTTCTCAAAAAATGATATTTAACATCAATGTGTTTTGTTCTATGATTCTCAATGGGTGAATTGGAAAAGTTAATGGCTGCTTGGTTGTCACAGAATATTATACTGTTTCCTAACTGAGCGCCAAGCTTATTACATTCAAGTAATATGTTTTGTACCCACACCATTTTCTTTGCAAATTCTGTCAATGAGATATATTCAGCTTCCATTGTAGATAAACTCACACATTTATGCTTAAATATCCTCCACGAAATAGGTACCCTATCTACAAAAAATATCATGTCTCCCATTGATACTCTATCATCCCTATTTGCTGCAAAGTCAGAATCAGTAAAACAATTTAAATTTACAGATTGAATTTTAGATAAGTTTAATTTAATATCCCTTGTTTTATCTACATACCCTAGAAGTTTAAGTAGAACATCCCAGTGCTTAATGCCTGGGTTCTCCTGACCCTGACAATTGCACCACCTAAACTTTATGAAATTTAGTTTTCTGAGAACCTGGTCTAACTCAAGATACCATTCTCTGCCGCTTTGGTGCAGGCCATAGATTGCTTTATTTAAATGACATAATATTTACATTTGTTTTTGTCAAAAAATCCTGGGGGTTGACTCATGAAAATTTTCTCACTTAGATTGGCATATAAATATGCACTTTTGATATCAAGTTGTATATGGAACCATCTAATAAACATACAAAAATAGTGTAAAACATTCTAACAATTGTAAAGTTAATCACTGGGCTAAACACCTCTTCATAAGTTTGCCCCTTTTCTTGGTTTAACCCCTGTGCTTCAAGTCTAGCCTTCTACCTGCTAATTTCACCCCTTTTGTCTCTTTTGACTGTATATACCCAACAGCAACCGACTACTTTGTCGGAAATAGGTGCAGGCATTAAGTCCCAGGCACCTCTTTCCTTCATGACACTTAATTCGTCTGCCATGGCTATATTCCATTCTTTGGATTGGGGTGAATTAGCCGTTTCCTTGTAGTTCCTAGGAATTTGGATCTCTACAATGTTTGCTTCTGGCTGATTCCCTGATCTCCCTTGATCCCCCTTAAAATTGAAAGATTTTTCATTAAAGATCCTGTCATCATTGGAATAACTTTTCTGACCCAAGTAGTAACTGGATTGAGAATTGGACGATTATCACCATAGGACCCCGTTTCCTCACTGCTTTTTGCAATGTCTTGCTCTTCCTCTGATGAATCGTCTTTTTCTCTCTCCACATACTCCTCATCAGACTAGTCTAGATATGTAAACTTGTGAGATAAAAAAGTGAATTTTTCTACTAGTTTGGGTTTCTCATTAACATTGGATCCCAGACTGCCTTCCTCTGCGTTGCATTCTTCATTAAATTTTACATTGTTAGTTTCAACTATCTTCCCCTCATTCAAGAGCCAGATCCTATATCCTCGAGTTTTTAAAGCATATCCTACCATAATGCCCTCTTGTGCCTTCATGTCAAACTTCCCCCTAAGTTGTTTAGGCTTGCCACAAATCTTGGCATCCAAATGCCATGAGGCTGGCAACTGATGGTTTTCTGCCTCTGTATAACTCGACCGGTGTCAGATGCTTGAATTTGTTGCAGATCCAATTTTTAACATATGCAAAACAGAGTAAAGCTTCTGCCCAAAAGTCATCATTTAAATTACTGTCATTTAACATTGTCCTAACACAATCCAAGGATGTTAAATTAAACCTCTCTGAAACCCTGTTTTGTTCAGGTGTGTATGTGTTAGTCCTTTCTGCTTTAATGCCTTGTGTTTCTAAAAACTTTTCAAATTCAGTGTGGCAAAATTCCATCCCATTGTCAGTCCTTACGCTTAAAATTTTGGAATTCAAAAATCTGTCTGCTCTATGCTGAAATTGTTTAAATCTATCAAAAACTTCCTTTCTTTTCATAGGATAAGCTGTTACTTTACGCGAAAAATCATCGGTTATGCTAAGGAAGTACCTAGCTCCTCCATGCGATGGTTTTGGCATAGGTCCACAAACATCCATATGGATTAGTTCCAATGGTTTATCAGATCTAATTCTTCCTATGGGTTTAAAAGAAATTCTTCTCGTTTTTGCTAATTTGCAGTATTTGCAATTGATTTTCTAACACTGATGTTTCGCAATCCTTTAACAGCAGATACTTTACATGTATAGTGTAAATAGTCAAAGTTAATGTGACAGTACCTTTTATGCCATAGCCTTGTATTTCCCCCGGCTTCAATGGGTGATTTTACATGATTAGAACTTTTAAATACATCATATTTACAAGGCTTGTTAGGTTTAAAAACACTAACACTAGAATTTACAACTTTACTTTTAAAAACTGTACTGGTATTACTGCAATTGTCATTACTTTTTACAGGTTTACAAGTCTTAAAATTACTATTCACATTTAGATTTTTGAAAGAAGTGCAAGAATTTTTAAAATCATGATTAAAATTTTAAGTTTTACAAGCCTAAGAATCATTAACTTTAATATTACTTTTTCTTTTAAGGTCACTAGAAATTTTAGACTTTATATTTTAGGCTTTAGGCTTAATAATTTTACTGCCTGTTGACTTCTCAACATTAAAATTCTTGGCTTTTATCTCATATTGAGGCCTGAGGAAATACAAGCCATTCTGCCTTTTGGCATAAAACCATTTGCTACCATCTGGTTTGTAAAAAGTAATTGTACCATTTGTACCCGTGAAATTGCAATTTTGTTCTTCTAAAATCGAAGCAGCAATTAAGTTTCTCCTCTATTTAGGTGAATACATAACCTCAGTTTAAGTGAATTAAATTTTTAAAATTATTCATTTTGACATACATACTGATCAATCCGACACCTTCGATTGGGCTTTCTTGATCACTGACAGCTAAGGACATTGTTGTCCCTTCAAGCTCTTTAAATTTGCCAAACAATTCCAAATTGTTGCAAAAATGCCTAGTTGCTGCCGTGTCAACAGCTCAACCGAATTTGCCGGTCAATTCAGTATTACAATTTTCAATGCATGATTGAATTTCATTTAATTTTGTCTGATACAAAGGGATAAATAGCGGTTGGTGTCCTGAGGGATGGGTCACCATCCCTCAGGACACCAACCGCACACTCATTGATTCTGCACCTAGACGTGTTGCTGCCTGTATCGCCTCCCGTGGTGGTCCTGCAACCTACTGATCAAACAAGGGTTATCGCTCAGTGTATAGGTGTATCATGTTGCAATAAACATCACTTATTGTTCATTGCTGTCTCCCTCTGTTTGCCGATTTTCATCATTTTTTGCCCACTCCTTGGTGTTTCATTTCACTGTCACTTAGTGAGTATACAAGGGGATCCTGAATTGTAGACTCATAAACTAGAACTGCATAACATAATACTGCATAATACTAATGCATACAACTGCATAACATAATATTGATGCGACTACAAATTTTATCCATTATTTAGAGGTTTCACTTTAATTATATATATATATGTATATATATATAAATTTCCTTTATTTTTTAATTACTTGTTTACTTCTAGGGAAAATTACTCCAAAGCAAATACTTGATGGCTATGCTGCATTGGATAAAATTACAAGAATTATACGAGCTAAAGGCAAAGGAAAAGATTTAATTGAAGCATGCAACAATTTTTATACGAAAATTCCACATGATTTTAAGTAAGTTGTATTTTTACTTTTCCTATTTACATTGTATAATGTATAAGGAAAGTATTATAACTGGCTTGAAAATTCGAATTCAAGTTTTCTGTTGAGGAGTACATTTTAAGTGTCCCTTAACTTGAATCGAACATTTTTGAGATGATGTGTGTGTGTGTGTGTGTTTCCTTGAGACTATGGAAGTGATATCTTATAAATGAATGGAGTGTTTTGAACCAAATTTGGCACAAATATTGCAATCGGTTAATACAGGAAGCCAATTGATTTTTAAAGCAATCGAATGTTTGGAAGATACCCAAATTTTCAAATGAAATTAAAAAAAAATGTTTTTAAATCATAACCTTTGATAATGTTATGTAAATGATCATTTCTTATGTAATTTGTCATTAGAAAACAAATGACACAAACTTTAGAATGCTAGCATGAACCATTTTCTAAATATTGAAAATTTTTTCCATAAATTTATCAAACAATACATAAAATTAATAAATATTAATTGCCATGACCTTTCACCTTCGCTATATGCATGCAGGTCACATCTAATGATACAGTTTATAAAGTAATTGGCGATCGCACACCTCTGCTAGACGTGCATGTTATGGCTAATGGTACAGTTCTTAAAATAGCTGTTGATTTCACACCTCCACTACGAGCGCAAGTGGCCAACAGGTAAGTTGAAAATGGAAACGATTTAACTTTGAATTTATAATAATTGTTACCACACACAGTTAGCACTTCTAAATACACAACTATGCAAACATTTCAGGAATCCATACATTTTTAGTTTTATACATCGTCGATGAGGGATTAATAACTTAAAACAGGGTATGATCTATAAAAGGAAATCTGAAATTTCTCTGAACAAAAAACTGTAGTGCATCGAAACTTTAAAACTTGTGAAATTCTCGCGATCTAGCTTTAAAATCAATACGAAGTATGTCCGTGTTAGTATCCTCTAAACGCTCTATTTTAGTCAATGCTATACACATTCATAATTTCCATATGGTCATTTATGGACTGTGCATATGTAGATTAAAGTAGAACAATAATTACATAAGATTGCGATATTGGCAATTCATCTCGGAAAAGAATTCCCCCTTCCTCAAGGTTGATGTCCTTTATTCGCACCGGATGCCTAGATTTAAGTTCGCTTGCACCAGTTCCGAGCCGCAGCGAATTGCTGAAACTTTTTCATATGGATTAATTCTTTTAATTTTTTATTACGAGAAACATGCTATAATGAATATTTAACCAATAAATATATTCACATGCCGAAAATAACGAGGGCAAATTTCATGCACCATTTTTATTTTAGCGAGTGATTTTAATTCCGTTCGTGCATCCGCTTTAGGGAACCCTTTTAAATTTGAGATAGGTGCAAAAATTATGACTGACTTATTAGTACCAAAGAGCTAAATTACTCCTAGAAGATTAGTACAGCGTATAAAAATTGGGGTGTCTAAGTCAATGCATAGAGTGCTGCAAAGACGCTATGCCGCAGCATGTCACAAAACACATCCATGGTTACGCGGAGGGGTAGGATAGGAATGTGGATTGCACTCATTCTCGAAGACAAGAATCTCTCGACCATAGAATTCCGTCAATCGGCACTTTAAAATGCGACAGAAAATCATGGAAAATAAAGAAGGGGGGAGAGGGCTGGGGTATCATCCAGAATTTTATGCTAAAAGGAACAAGTGCTATTTTTATCATTTTATTCGAAGACGAATTTTTTTTCTTTGAAATTTGTCCAATATTTATGGGAAAGGAGCTTCAAACTAAAAAGATTCCATTCACCGTTTGCTTTAAAATAAATAGCGGTAAATGTATCATTTTAATGCGACTATAAATTTATTTTGTTTTTACAAAATTATCCATAAAATTACACTAGTTTCTTTTAACTTATGAATATCCCTTTCTTGAACAAAAAACATTTTTCTTGAATCAAAACTACTCCATCTTACTCATGATGAAGCCCTTCAATTTGACGAATCAAGATGTAAGTGCCGTACCAGAAACTTTATTAACAAATTTACAAATAAAATTCTTAACAAACTACATTTGACATGACTATTAATTATTATTGCAATGCTTTTATAAAATATGTGTTTCCAAATTTAAGTCAATTACTGTTTTTTCTTCAGATGATTTTGAAAGTTTCCTGACTTTCTCTTAAATCTGGACAATATATATATATTTTTAAACATGTAAAATTTTTGAACTGGACAAAAGTTATGCATTGCCTGGAAATAATATTTATTCTATTATTCATGCCTGTAAACCTCGGAATACAGTCAATAATTAAATGTAATAATTTGCCCCATTTAGATTAGAAATATATATTTATGTCCTTCTTAAACTGATTCCCATAACTCACCTAACAACTAGTGGCTCTTTTCTGATCATTCACTATCTTTTTATATATAACCTTTAATCATTCAATTATTTTTAAACATAGCATTCAGTAATCTTTATATAAACTTCTCTTATGTTAAAATTTTAATAGCTTCCCCTCTCATCAAAAATTTGCTATTTCTTTTCATATGTACGGAATTTATTTTTTATAAACTTCACATTACTATGCATATACTGTTTTATTTTATTTTATATTGCTTGCACACAGTTACTGTTAGATAAATATTTAAATAGTTTCCGATCAATGTTTCTCAATAGTTTTTCTCGTCTGTCAGAGAACGGGTCTAGCAGTGATGCCACTCGTCTTTCCTTCCGGGCACAAGTTCTTCCCCGAGCGAGACAACCTTATATATAAGCTATTCTACGGACCTGGCAGACACTGACAAATTGTTAGAGCAGACAATGATACGCCTATAGCAGTGTTCCAACATTCTGCCAACTGTCGAGATGAAGCTGTATGGTCCATCACTGCCATGCCAATGAGGTTTCTATCATCCTCTGCTGACATAACATTTCGTCATCTACTGCCGGATTTGCGACTCATCCTGTTCTCTTCAGTCCACTGCTTTCACACTCGCATCACTGTTGTGGCATTGCATGCCATATGAGCTGCTATTGTATGATAAGATCCCCCCTCCTTCACGAAGGCTGATCATTCGTCCCCTTCAATCTCCGCAACCTGCTCATATGGTGTCCCCTGTCATCGTAGAGGCATAGCGACTTCTTATGAAACTTCTGCTAGCAGACAACTATAGACTATTTTCAATGTCCCACTACAGGTCTCTATTTATATGGCTAAAACAGCAGTTTAGAGGGTGCTGCTCCTCAGCCTACACATGTACAGTGACTCTGAAATTCTAATCATTTGCATAGCACACCCTAATTTGCATTTAGTGCAAGTTTCAACTCAGTTGCATGATTCCTTCATGGTGTTACAAGTTTTACAAACATGAGTATATATATATACAGGGTGTCCCAAAAACATTGACCTCGACGTTTATTCCTTAGATATTTATCTTAGACATATATAATAAATTACAAAGTTGTGTAAAAAAAGGTACAGAATTTTATGAAATTGATTAAAATTTTCAGGGGATTAAATTTGAAGAAATACAAAATTTACATTTTTATATGGTCTCCATACAAAAATATTTCCAATGAGTAAAATGTGACCCATACACTAATAAGGGGATGCACAAAATTTAAACAAAGTTGGTGAAGGATTAACCCTTTGGCTCCCCAAACGGCCCTACAAGCAAAGTACTGCAGACGGCCCTACAAGCAAAGTACTGCAGACGGCCCAGCGGCCCAGAGATATCGCTACCCCCTTTTCTAGGTAGGGGGGTGGACTTCAAAACGCTGACAAAGGGGAAGAGGCTATCTGTCATTCAATCTACTCCGAAGTACTTTGGCGATAGGTCTTACTTTTGGCTGATTACCTGGCGAAAACATGGGGACTGAAAGCAAGTGTCAGGTGTCGTAATATTTATGAGTTCGATAGATTTTCTTAAGAACTATGCTTCTACTTCTGCTTTTTAACTTTTATTCGTTTGTTTTTCGAATTCGGTTTGAAATGAGCGTTTTGTAAAATTTTAACACAGGATGAGTTAGATGCAATCTTATTTAATGATACTGATGAATCGGATTGCACTGAATAGGAAGATGCTGACTGGTATGAGAGTAAGGCTGATATATACAATCTTGAATTTTTAACACTTTACAACATAGTTGAAAAGTGTTTATGACTTTGTTCATTCTGTCTGTCTGTCTGTCTGCCCATTCGCATGATAATTGCCATATAAATGACTTTATCAAAATGAAATTTTAGTATGTTGTTTAGACGGTCTGTGGAACAGATGGGAATGCAAATGAATAATATCACTCAATTAGTATTGTATTGAACCCGGTTTGAAAAAATGAAATGCATTGAATCCTTTGGGACCTAATTTTTCAAACATTTTTTAAGTGAATTTAAAATTCACAAATTGCTTTGAAAGTTTTAGGAAATATTCAAATTATCACATAAAATATATAAAAACTATTTCATAAAAATGTATTCAGTAGTTTTTTAAATAAAAATTAAAATAGTAATTACACCCATTATAGGAAGAGATCACGTGGCAATTATATGAAAAAATCACGTGACCCACTTTAAAATAAAATATGGTATCCATCTTGTGTCAAAATCGTAATTTTTAAAGTTCTTTTTAATTTATATTTGGTGTTGTATCCGTTCTAAAACCACTTTATTTTTGGTTAATTCTTGTGCATCATTGTTCTGAAACAACGCAATTACAATATATTTGAGTTTAAATGATCATCAAACTTTGATTACTTCTACAACGAAGTCTAATTTCCACTTATGGAGATTGCAAACACATCAAGCTGTAAGATGAGTTGTACAAGAATTCCTGAATTTCTTTAACTCAAAATTATTTAGCACTGGAGTCTGCAATATAATTGATATGAATGAAATAGTCATTGATTTTACATAGAGAACAGATGATTTTATAGTAGACTTTTCCGGTGAAGTTTTAAACACAGAGTTAAATTACTTTTACCTCCATGGTTTTAAGTTTTTATGTAAAATAAATTATTGTAGTATTGGGATGAATGAAAGGAATGGAATAAATATTTATGAATGGAATTTTTACTGCTTTTTCATAGAGAGCCAGGCAATTTATATTTCAATGATGTCATTTGAATAAAGTTCATTTTTTTCGATGAAGTTTACAAATATAATAAATTATTGTAGTATTGTGATAATTTAAAAAATATTACCGCTGAATGTTTCGCATCTTAGAGATGTTTAAATAAAATTGTATTGCAGTTGGAAAGTGTTTCATAATCAATGCTTTATGCATGATTGATCTTTTTGTTAAATAATGAATAAAGAGAAATTGAGAGTGTTATGATGGATAAAAATAAAGAACTTAATTGAACAATGGATATAGATAATACAAAAATGTATTTGCTTGCCGTTCTTGACCTGCCCATGATTTACCACCTGCTGCTAGTCCATTGCAGTTTTTAAAATTAGTTTACACCGACGAAGCTGTAGAAATAATTCAGTTAAATACGAACAATTATGCATATTTTTGTGCAACAGAGCAAGGAAATGAAGATATTTCAATTCAAAGTCCATGATCAGAAATTTACTAAACTCCAATTTTATATATTTCCTGTTATATTTTATATCCACTCAAAATATATCAGGAAAGATAGTGATCGCAGTAGCTCAAAGGATAAAACATTATCAAGCGAGCCAAAATTTGATGCTTTGGTTCTCACCTAAAACACGAGTTCTTTACAGAACACTATTTAACATATAAAAAAGAATTATTCACTTTAACCCACTAATTTTACCTGCAAGGTCGATTTTTACTGATGTAGGTAAATGGAATTTGGGTCATACCCCCCCCCCCTCCTCTATTTGGAGGAAAAGTTGTTAATTGAAAAACAAAATTTAGTGATGTCATTCTTTCGATCATAATCCCCCTTTTCGAAATCTGAGCTACATCTATAAGTCTAATACCATTTATATATATAGCGCAGTTAACACAATTATTTTTCTGTATAGACCATATTATTATATGTTTGTTCCACTTTAGAATGATATACAGTAACACATTCTATATAGAAAGATAATTGCAAGAAAACCTTAAATTTTGGACTATGGGTATTATATATATATATATATATATATATACCAATCCTTACATAACCTTAGCATATATAAAATTTCATGGCGGCACCAATATTTTGTTCTGATCATAAAACCTACTGTATATTCAGATAACTTAGTTATCTGAATTTTAATTATATTTATTTCATGATAAGTTAGTTATATGAATAACAGATGCTGGTTGCTAGTGGAGATAAGATTTTACGTAACGTTTACCCTTCACATACCGTTTACACCTCATAGACATACAGATATGAACTGCTTTACAAAAGTGTTGAAATATGCTCTGGAAGTTTCTCCTTCAAAATCTAAAATTTAAAATGTTTTTTAAAAAATTCTACAAGTACAATTTTGAATGAGACTTAAAAAAACCAAGACTTATTCCTTACTAAATCGTAGGTTTTCAGACATTTTTAAGAGGGGGGGATTTATTCCTTTATATTTGTACCCTGTAAAGCAAACCACCGATTGAAACGTTTTATAATTTGGTTCCCTTTTCTTTGCCAAAGTTCAGTGGAGCTGTGCCGATTATTAATTTTGTTGATTAAAATTAATATTGTCAAAAATGCATTTTACATTAAATTAATTATTTATTAGTATATTAATTATACATGTAATCTGTTCTAAAACTTACTGCTGTGTACATTGCGTTGGTGGCCGCAAAACCCACCTATTTCTGTGCTTAACGGGATACTAAGTTAACAAACTAAAAATTAAGGTTAATAGTAAAGGAACAAACATTTATTTATCACATACTCAATTTACACTCTTTAGTTTTACAAATTAAATAAATATCACAATAGTGGAATACATCTCAATGGTAGTTCGGGGGGTGTAATGCCAGATGAATTGATATTTGGTTGGAGCACGTGGTGGGATGCATTAATTAGCTTTTCCTTAAAAACACAAATTTAGACAAAGAGGTTATCCTCATATAGTTTAATTGTACGGTACCTGATCTTCGTTCATATAACTTGGGTAACACCGATGCTTTGTCACACTTTACACTTGCAATACCAGATGAACATGAGCTCTCCTTCGAATTCCTATATCAGAGACGCACACACAACTCTTAACTCTGCTACCGCCGCTTCTTCTTGACTAGTCTAACTCCAACAGCCTGCCTTGACCAATTCTGACTCCCACTTCGAGCAACTCTCACTTATATCCCTTTTTCGGTCCGCGGTCCACGTGCTGAAATGCAGAGCTGAGGGCTAATCCGTAGACATGGCGTCGCCGTCTCGGTTGCCGCCAAACGGCTTAGCGTGGTATGTAAACATGGGCGTGGTATGTAAGATATGGGGCCACCTGTATATTATCGCCCATCTGCTTAGCGTGGGGATAATCCGCACGCATTCCTGGTTCCATTATTTTTTAATCCTTCCAAATATTTATTACTTTACATTTCTGGCATTACAGGAGCCATGAGAAAACTATTTTTACAATCACAGACATCGCACAAGAGTATTATTATTCAGCCCCAGGTTTGGACCTCATTTTACAAGATGCCCCAAAATAAATGACTGCAGTCCATTTCCGACAAAGCATGACACCCTTTTGAAATATATAACAGACTCATAAAAGCAAGTGACTCCTTGAAGCAACCCTGGGCTATATATTACTTCCATAGCCCTGGAAGCAACCTGCCTAGCCCACAGATATACAACAATGCATATTGTCTTCCAGCTTTCTTTATATAGCCATCATGTACAAAGACATACAGCAACTTATTCAGGTATAAATTACACCGCTGTTTTTAAGCCAGTTCAGCCAATATCTGGGCTTCTGGGATGCTGGATGCAGTTAGTTAAATTGCCGACACCGTAAATCAGGTAAGCAAAGATAGCGAAATTTATTTTTCTAAAAATAAGCTTGTCAAAACATTGAGGGCACAGACGGTCTAGAATTTGTTTGTTTGGTAGGAGGAGAGGTGCTGTTGTCTGCTAAAATCCCACAAGTCCGGGTGTTACATCTCCTTTATCTCTATAGAGATAAAGGGGATTATAATTTCAGTTCTTTTGATGGAAACTTTTCCGATTGAGGAAAGTTACGACTTTAGAACGCAATTAATTTCTCCTTTCACAAATCTTAAGAATATGAAACGATATATACGAATGTTTATTACTTTATTTCCAAAGATTATAGTTTTCCGAAGATTATATTTTAAGCATTCATATTTTAGGCATAAATATTTGAAAATTTGAATCAATAAAACATCTTTAAAATCTAAGTTCAGAGAAAATAAACATTTAAGTACAGGCAAATAGAGATATTACAAGATCAGGTGGTTTGTGAAATTTTCCAAAAATGGGAATTTGGGAATGTAAAATGTTAGATAAAAAATTAATAAACCTTTCTATGAAAATTAAAATGTGTATATTAATATACAATCAACACATGGACATCAAAGAATATAGTATAAAAATTCTGATTAAGAATGATCTTAACTAGGGTTGCACCGAATACCATCTTTTGCTGAATACCGATTATTCGGTTAAAATTCTAACCGAATATTCGACCAAATACCGAATATTCAGTTACATTTTTTTAAAGGTAATATTTCTATTTTATGCCAATTTAAAATAGAAAATGTTTCTATTTTGTTCCTTTTTTAAATGCATTTACATTTAACATCCTAAATTTATTTGTATTTACATTAAGTATAATTATAAATTTAAAATAAATAAAAAATAAAATAAATCATTCCTAAAGCAAATTAATATAGTAAATAGCTACTTAATTTGGTTTATCTTTATCTGCATAAATGGATAATTGATAGTTAATTTCTGATATGTGATAATCATGGGTTCATTTTATGTTGTAGAGAATCTTGCATTTACCTTACGTACAAATACAAACTCAAGTTGCTTAAAATATCATTACAAATTAGAATTACAATTTATTCAAGTGAATTTTTGCTATCTTAGTCTCTTCTGTAATGTAACTGATAAATAATTTTATCAAAATTGAAACTGAGCAGTCAAATTCAAACATTGCCAAATCATTTTTCTTTTTAAAGTGCAAAGGATACTTTGCCAGAATGTCCAGTCATTCTTTTTTAAGTTGTTGTCACACCTGGTCTTGCAAACTACAACAGAGTAGATACTGATAGATAACTAAATAGTTACAGACAGGTGTACCCACCCTGTGACAAAAGACTCAACAAAGTAATCTTCTCTTCAGAAATCATGAAAGAAATTAGAAGGGTTGACTACAATGGGGCCACACACAGAGAAATTCTTTGGTTATCTTATTTGAAACATTTTAATGGATACAAAGGAACACCTATGGCACTCTCAGTATCCGCTCTATCTCTATCGAAATTAAAATACTGCAAAATTGAATATTCATCCAAGTGTTATTTTTTATATATTAATCACCTTCATCTTTTTTACATTCCCAGCAATACATGGTAATGTATAGGGAAAGTATTGGAATCATGCTGAAAATCACAACTCGAGTTTTCAACTTATCTACACATTCCGAGACCTCTAGAATACGAAAAAACTATTTTAAGCATGAGTCTATGTGTCTGTCTGTGCAATGTATGTATCCACTCTAACTCAAAAACTTATGGACCGAATTTCATAAAATTTGCTAGGTAAGTCACTTGGGTATGACCCTGGTGTTGATTAGTTTTTGGTACGATTCGTAAAAACAGAACCCGCCTTTTTTTGCGAAATGACAAGTAAAAATTTCATGTATCTACTCTAGCTAATATACTAATTGACCAAATTTCATAAAATTTGATAGATAAGTTACTTGTACGATACTCTGGTGCTGTGATTAGATTTTGGTATCAATCGGTATTAATCAAAATAAATCAATTGTAGAATATTTTAAATTTTTACTACTATTCTGTTTCACTGCCGAATAGGCAATATACCGAATACCAACCGAATATTCGGTGCAACCCTAATCTTAACAACAGTGTTTGTATTACATAAAAGCATCCATGAACCGGTTTCGTATTTATTACGCGTCCTATGAAATAACTGATATTTACAATGACAATAATAAAAACTTATTACGCGCAGAATTTGCGAACCGACAAATTCAGTTCTGCCACGTAATCATCTTCAGTTTCTTCAGCATTTAGATCAGGCGACCCGAGACTGCAACGACTAAGTTCATAGTGAATCCATCAATAGAGCATCCCCAAAAATTACGCACTCATATTTGTTTTTTTGTGTGTGAATATAATAACAACTTAAAACTCATAAATTTCGAAGCATTCTTGTTTTAATAATGCAAATTATTATATTTATTTCTAGTTTTTTTTGTTTGTTTATTTTGCATAATGTACGAATGCAAAACTTTTCATAGCGATACGTGCATTCTTCCTTGAGTTATTTTGTCCACATCACATACATAGAGAGGGAGATCTTGAGGGTGGAACAAAAGTATCGGAAATATGGGCGAAAAATTTTAACACATACTTTCTTGTCAAAAATCAAGAAAACAACATATTTTTAATATTATAAAATAAAAATGTAGAAGGTATTTTTGATTAAAATGAAAAATTATAGATAAGGTCTGAGTATACTTCTCTAAAATTAATGGTATTGTAGCAACGGGGGTGGTTAAGTGTTGTTGTTGTTGAGACCCAGACCGTCCAACCTACCAGAGAGGTGTAAGGTAACTGTTTGGACGGCCGTGAAGTGTCACCCAATTTAGACCGGAACTCAGTGGGGGAGGCATCCACAGGGACCGTACCCTCCTTCCCCTACCACCAACCTCTCGGAAGGACTTACGGACCCATATGTTTAATGTGATTGTACTCCGCATGAACACGGCGGCAGTTGTGGCAGCATGCAAATCCAGCGCGCAAACCACTGGGCTACCGCACCCAAAAAGGTACCCGGTGGTTAAGTGTTGAGGACCCAGACCACACGACCAGCCCTAAGGCTTCTGGCAACTTATTGTGTGGCCGGGAGAAGAAAAGGTGGTTAAGTGTTGTTGTTGTTTAGACCCAGACTGTCCGACCGACCTACCAGAAAGGTGTAAGGTTACTGTTTGGACGGCCGGAAAGTGCCACCCAATTTAGACCGGAACCCAGTGGGGGAGACATCCACAGGGATCGTACCCTCCTTCCCCTACCACCAACCTCTCGAAAGGACTTACAGACCCACATGTTTAACGCGATCATACTCCGCAAGAACACTGCGGCAGTTGTGACAGCGCGTAAATCACTGGGTTACCGCGCCCGAAATGTGCCAACAGCACGCAGTGTTCCCAGGTGGTCACCCATCCAAATACTAACCGCACCCGATGCTGCCTAACTTCGGTGATCTAATGAGAACCGGTGTTTTCAGCACACGGTACAGCCGTTGGCTAGGTGGTTAAGTGTCGAAAGCCCAGACCACCCGACTCGTCCGAAGACTTAGAGCAGCTGGTTGGATGGCCGGAGGTGGTTAAGTGTGTCATAACCCTTCACATAGAGAGAGTAATTACATTGGTTTATTAGCATACATTGTCTGAAGGATATTTAGCCTCATAACCACCATTAAATCGGGAGGTCCCACACTTAGCTAACAAATAAGTTTAAAAATACTATAATGCACTTTGAAAGAGAAGTAATTTTTTGTTTACAAAATGTGCAAAAATCCAAACATTTAATATATATACATATATATATATATATATTTTCTGCTACACAACTTCAGAAATTGGTTTATTTTAATCCAACCTACTAAGTAAAATATATTGTCTAACGAAGTAAAATGTTTTCTAATTATTCGCCAAACAAGTGATTTTTTAAAAATATGTCACTCAAAAGAGTCATTGACAGCAACCAACCCTTTTCTGAAACCTATTAACCCTCCTCTCTTTGAGGGTATTCGCGTAGAAGAGGAAAGGCATGTGTTTACTCAAGCGTCATTATCTTCCAAGGGGGTCGGAAATGGCCATTCTCTGTTCGGCCGTCTTAGGGGTTCTGAAGTAGTACCGGGAAAATGAGCTTGGGACTCAAAGGGTTAATCACAAATTAGAATATAAATATTTACAGCAAGAGTGCAAATGAAGCAATGGAGAAATGCATCATACGCAAATAATATCTGCCTCTTATCTTTAATGGATCTTTGGCATGGATGTAAAACATTTTGAACAAGCTTTAATCTTTGTGTAAAGTTACTATTTCTACACAGTGTAGATATTTTTGTACCAATAAATAGCAAAATTATTGTTTATTTATGTAATTATTGTTTTCTTTCGTAATTTGTGTATGACCCCTGAAATGCGATCTGCCAACATGATTTTTCCCATCTGAAAACCCATGTTGATGCATCGAAAAGTGGTTTAAGTCACCATTTTTGACTTTTCATATCTCTGGGACTTTTTATGATAAAATGCTGAAATTTTGTACACACCTTATTACAGTGTATGGGGCACATTTTACTTATTGGAAATGTTTTTGTACGGGGGCCATATAAAAATTTAAAATTTGTATTTCTTAAAATTTAATTCCCTTGAAAATTTTAATCGATTTCATAAAATTCTGTACCCTTTTTTACGCAAACATCAATGGTAGAGTGGCCACTAAACTAATTCTACCTACTGACCACTTGCTACTAAGTGAATATTTGAATTTTCATGGCTATCTTCTACTTTTTACTTATTAATTTTTAGATTATGCACTGTATAATGTGATAAAATAATATCAAATAAATTTAGAATGGTTAACATATTTTAAATTTATTAGAAATTTAATATGTTTATCTTTTAACTATTACATGCTGCTAAAAATCTTGAAAATATTTATAAGATAATTTTCACTTATCACTTTTCAAATATCAATAGGCGAAAAACTCCAACAGTATTGTTTACCATAGAAGATGTTAAAGAGAAATTGAAGATGCTTGAGGTAAAGAGTATTTTTTGTGTTCTGGAATTTAATACTTTTAAATTATCTATATTATATTTTAATGTGTGAAATCATGTATTTAAGCATTTTAAATTTTACCACGACTTTAGGTAAATTCTTGAATTTCTTTTAAATGATCTTTTGCAATTCTGGTCCCTGTAGAACTAAAGTCAAAGTTTTAAGATCAAATATTTTATGAGTCTGATTTTTGTCCAATGAATATTTTTGCTATTGAGTAAAGCTGAAAATTCCACTAAGCTTTTATTCATATTTTAGTTATGAGGTATCTTTAAATGAAGTGTTATTACTGCTTTTATCTAAATAGTTGGAATTTTAAAATATTTTTGGTCAACATATTTTTGAAATTTTTTTGTTTTATTTCTAGCAGTAGCACTTGATCCAATTATCATCCCTTGTGCTGTGTTGTTGTTGAGACCCAGACCGTCCGACCTACCAGAAAGGTGTAAGGTAACCGTTTGGACTGTTTGGCAGTGCCACTGTAGGTAACCGTTTGGAAGTGCTACCCAATTTAGACCGGAACCCAGTGGGGGAGGCATCTTCAGGGACCGTACCCTTCTTTCCCTACCACCAACCTCTCGGAAGGACTTACGGACCCACATGTTTAATGTGATCATACTCCGCATGAACACGGTGGCAGTTGTGGCAGCGTGCAAATCCAGCCGAAATGTGCCAACAGCACGCAGTGTTCTCAGGTGATCACCCACCCAAGTACTAACCACGCCCGATGCTGCTTGATTTCGGTGATCTAACGAGAACCGGTGTTTTCAGCACAGTAGGGCCATTGGCCCCCTTGTGCTGTATTGAAGACCCAGACCGTCCGACTCATTCAAGGACTTCAGCAACTATTTGGACGGCCGCCCTTGTGCTGTGTTGAAGACCCAGACCGTTTGATTCATCCAGAGGACTTAAGCAACAAATTGGACAACCGGGGCCCTTATGCTGTGTGGAAACCCCAGGCCGTCCGACTCATCCAGAGGACTTGAGTAACAATTTGGACGACCGTCCCCCCCCCCTTATGCTGTGTTGTTGTTGTTGAAACCCAGACCGTCCGACCTACCAGAAAGGTGTAAGGTAACTGTTTGGACGGTCGGGAAGTGCCACCCAATTCAGACCGGAACCCAGTGGGGGAGGCATCCACAGGGACCGTACCCTCCTTCCCCTACCACCAACCTCTCGGAAGGACTTTCGGACCCACATGTTTAACGTGATCGTACTCCGCATGAACACGGCGGCAGTTTTGGCAGTGGCTGGAATCGAACCCGGGCCTACCGAGTGCAACTCCAGCGCGCTAACCAATGGGCTACCGCGCCCCCCCTTATGCTGTGTGTAAAAACACACAGCACAAGCACCATAGGCAAAAGAAATACACAAAAATATGGAACAAGAACAAGAAAGATAAAAGCAAACCACAGCTCTATAAAGCCTATAAGTCATTAAGCAGTTCTATAAGTCAACCAGGCTGTAGGGCTTGGCTTGTATCTTCTCTCTTGCATGCCAAGATCTTTCATATATATTTTTTACCAAAGCCGGGCAAGTCTTGAGATGGGTTACTTCCATCGCAACTCCAGCCCCCACATACAATGCAATTGGGGCTAGGGAAGAAGCTAAATCTATATAAATATTTAGCCAAGCAGTCATCACCTGTTTCTAGTCGGAAAGCCACAAAAGCATGACTCCTTCGGAAATTGAGAATTTTATCAAGAAAATTTCTCTAATCCTTATCCTTAATTTGTTATAACAGATTAGATTTATAGTTTTTTCATCATATTTTTAATTATTCTCACAATAGATCTTATATTATATGGAGATTGAATAATTTCAGTTTCCTTTTTTGCAAACAAGTCGGAAATCTCATTTCCCAAGATGCCACAGTGAGAAGGAACCCATTGAAGCATAATTTTCTTGCTCAAGTTTTTCAGAAGACTAAGATCATGTATACAACCTTTAAGTCCCTTTAAGTCAACATAAGTGTGGGTAGTAACAGTTTGAATTGCCACCATGGAGTCTGAGAGAATTACCATATATTCAAAAACTCCCACAATTGAGCTGTCAATTGAGCTGCCAATCTTATGGCCTCCACTTTGCCAGTAAAACAAGTTGCACACAAAGTTGTTGTTTATTTTTGAAAGTCTGATTCCACAGATAATTTTCCAGCATTGGAATTTCCGATGGAAGGGCTGCACCCATGCAAATATTGCAACAATAATTCATTAGAAAATATACAAAATTAGACCAAAATGCTACACCCAGTATAAACACTGTTGAAAAATATATAGTAGGAATTCCCATTTGCTGTAAATAAATAATTTTTATAATTATACAGCTGCGGTGTCAAATTTACTCTACTGGCACTTGAGCCTATTTCATTTATACGGCAATCGATGTTATAAAAGTCTAAAATGTTCAAAAAATCAAAATGTTCAAAAGTCTAAAATGTTCATTAAAATGTTCAAAATAGCACCCATCCTTTACAAAGACAATAAAGTGTCGATAGAATCACTGATTCTCGGTGACTAAATTGCTTAGCTAGCTCTGTCCATGGGCGGTTTTAGTGAAATATGATTGTAAAATGAATGTCGGCTCACTTGATCATTTACAGACCCGGGATTTGGGGAATGTGGGAATTTCTGTAGGATATCTACGGCAATCTCCAACACAAGAAAACAGACCATAGAAGCTGTTCTACTTTATTTCTATGAGAGAAGAGGCTAAAGACCTCCCCTCACAAAGAAATAAAGTAGTAAAAGACTGGTTCGATTGTTGAATAGTGCACTTCCTTATATTTATTAGATTAATCACAAAGTTTCTCTTTCTTTACACAGAGTTTCCCCCAGGATTAAAAAGGGCAGGGTACTGTTACTAGAAAAAGGGCACATATTTTTTATGTTTGAATAACATTTATGCTTGGGATTTTTATGACGAAAATCAGAGCATTGCAAAAAAATTTAAACATTTTGTCGCGTATACCTCTAAGTCTAATAGACAAAAATGTAAATATGTTTTCTTGTTTTGTAGGAAATTGGGTCAAGATTGTGAATATATAAAATTAATTTTAATTTTTTAATATTTTGAACTTGTTTTTTGAAAAACTTAAAAGTATCTGTCCGAGCAAGTTTTTTTTTCATTTTGTTTATTTTCACTCGAAATAGCTTCGAAACTATAAAAGAAAGATATAAATAGTAAGGAATAAAAATATGTATTAGGAAATTTAGTTGCTAAATCTATATTTATATTTTTAAAATGTGCTTATAGTTTTCGAGTAATCGCTTTGTCGAGTCGAAGAGTGAAAATTTCCCCCTTTTCAAGTTTGTAATGCTATCTCAAAAACTAAACCTATAAACAATTATGCAAAAATATAGCTTTTAAAATCCCTACAAGTGTATAAAATTGGATTTTGGATGAGCTCCTTGTTTGTGAAGTATAGTGGTTATAATTTCGATATCTTAGTATTTTAACCTGGGTTTTCCAATGTGTGGGAAAGCTTTAATTTACTTAAAATGTTACTATTGTTTTAGCTGAATCTCTTACTTACTCCTTGGTGAAATATTTGTGCATAAGTATGAGATAATCTTATTTTGTTTAAAAAATCAGGGCATTAAATAAACTTGGAGATTCTAAAAATGTGTAATGATTGGTTAGGTTTAACAAAAGAAATGGAAATATACATATTCAAGTACATATTTATGTGCCGCCAGGCAAGTTTATAGTTTATAGGTCAGATTGATTTCAGGTCAGATAAGTTTAATTTATATGCTGAAAAACAAGTTCGTAAAATAATTTTATATTTTAACCTGAAGTCTATGGTTGAAGCATCCAGATAAAATCATTGTGAAAACTAAAGTACTAACTAGCTGTAAACAGTTAGCGAGTCATTTGTAGCACTTTAAAATTCTGTAAACAATATAAATGAATCTGAAAAAATCGAATAACTTTATTGAACTTTACTGAAGTTTACAATTATTGAATTACAATTATTGAATGTATATAAATTTAGAGTTTATTAAATGTAAAAGGAGAATATTTAATTTTGATTTTTAGTATTTTCTCATTAGTCAATGAGGTTTGATGATTTTAAGGGATAAGATATATTTAAATGTTAAAAATATTTGTTAATTGTTTGTTGTTAATATATTGATTACAACCCCCCCCTGATTTAAATAACTACATAAAATTCCAGAAAGCTCCATAAAGTCACTGTATAAAGTTTTGAACTATGGATTAGCAAATGTTTAGCTGCTAAGTTAATCATTATTCCATGGAGCAGAGTTATTAATAGTGCGAGCAACGTACTTTCTGCACAGCATCCGCATCTTTTGTTGGAAAAAAACAATACATCGCGATACATCAGCGGGTCAAAGACGAGTCCACTAATATGAGGGGGGTCAATTTCAAATCTGCTATGAGGATGTCGTGCAACGGGCTAATCTGTTAATCCATAAGCACGTATAGGCGTGTGTTCATAACACAATGTCACATGATTTGCACGTGTCTGCACAAGGTATATATTGTTATTGCATGTGGATTACATACAATCATTAAAAGAAGGTGCTTAATTTTATAAATCCGCTACGTGAATTAAATATGTCGAATCGTTATTGCATAGAGCAGAGTTATCGTTATACTTGTATTATATATAACACGTATTGCATCCGTCTGCGTAGTAGTTGGGTCAGGACCGCTCATACAAATTTCTGGGTTACTCTTCATATATTTCGTTTTCCTCTTTTGTGCATTCTCCATGTTTTCTCCTCCCTCCAAAAATTATTGGGGGCCCCAGCACTTGAGTGGTGTCCGACCCTCCTTATGGGTGGCCATATGGTCAGATACACAGCCAATAGCTATTGCATGACCTGCATTGGGAGTAAATCCGCTATGCAAATTAAATATGTCTGTGTATCATTATTGTATGGAGAGGAGTTTTCATTATATTGTATATAAAGGGTTGTGGTCAGATCAGGGCCGCCCATACAAATAAATTCCTGGGTTCCCCTTCATATTTCATTTTCCTCTTTTGTGCATTTTTCATGCCTTCTCCTCCCTCAAGAATTGTTGGGGAGTCCGGGTCCCATCACTTGAGTTGTGTCCGATCCTCTCTAAGGGCGGCGGTTGACAAATACACAGTCGATAGCTATTACACAAACTACAAATGAGAGTACTCTTATCCGTGACTTTCGTGCGTATCGGTGATACGCAGTCTACAGCAAGAAAGCATATTAAGAGAATTTCCAAAAAGCGACTAGGCTGGTAGCTAAAGGCAATTAATAAACAATATAAAGAAAATAAGCTCTCCCATATTTCATTCAAGCCGGCTAAAATCACCTCACTAATCTAACTTTTCTCCCCCACCCTTTCTATCATCCTCCGGTTTTGACTGAATCGGCAGAATCAACGTAAACATCTTTCCGCAAATGGCGCAAAGAACCCTAGTCCAGAAATCTATATTTTTAAATATTTGTTTTAGAGCAAATATGCTTACAGGGTTTACATTTACAGAACTTTATAACTAAAATGCATATCAAACATAAAATAATTTAAGGAAAATTTAAGTTGAAAAAGAAAACTGTTTTGAAAGTTTTCATTAGATGGAAGAAGGTACGTGCTTAATATTCCCCTTTCCGTTTTGTTTCTTTTAGTGGAGAAAGAAGTGATATGGGACTGTCAATCCTCTTTTTATTGGCACTAGATAACCTTTTTTCTCTCTTTGAAGGAGGAGGGAGCGGCGTGGGGGGAGGGGGAGATAGACACGCTCAAAATTTATGGTAATGAATGCAGAGAAAGAGCTCTAGGACTTATCTGGGGTAATACAAGAACTGGTTGATTTTCGTTTGAGGACAGACATTGCTCTCTAGACAAAAGGCTAAGCAGGAGAACTGATCTGCTAAAAAAGAGCAGGGAGGGTGCTGTTCTGGTAACAAAAGGGCAGGCAGGGCGCTACACCCTTCCAAAAGTACCTGGGGGAAACTCTATTTATAAAGTTAATATTTTGCGTAACTGTTTGTTCTTTGTATGATTTCAATTTGGGGCAAAAATTTTGAAAATTTGAACTCTTGAAGAATTTTTAGTCTCAAATCAATATATATACAAATATAGTTAGTCGGACTAGGATTTTCTTACACCCCTCATTGACGTATTATTTGATCATCATTTCACCACATGTTTTTTTGTTTATGTTGAGTTTTAAAATAGGAGAGTAGAGGAGGAATTTTGTCTGCGGTTAGTGACCATTTTAGGCATTGGTGATATAAGGAATAAGTTTTCAAAAGGATGCTTTGCGTAGGGGTTCGGGCCACATAGCAGTTCATGAAGAAAAGCAATGGATAAAAAAAAATAGGGCATAGAAGGTAGGCCCCGCAATTGGATCGCCACTCTCCTAATAAAAAAAATGAATGGGCAGAAATGTGAAGAATGTTAAACAAACACATTCTCTCTTCCAACAGAAAACATTTAAACAGTTCATTTTTTTTTAAACTTTAAATTTTGTCAAATTAGTCCATATTTATATGCATTTGGGGTGAAAAATAGAAGATTTGAATTCTGTAAGCATTTTTGCTCAAAAATCAATATTTAAAAATATAGTTTTCGAGACCAGGGTTCTTTTGAGCTGCAGTAACATGCATGTGTTTTTGTTGAGTATCAAAACAGAGGATGATTGAAGGGGAAAGGGTTGTGCCTAGATTAGCGCATTGCTGTAGCTTTGATAAAATATAGGATAACTAATTTACCTCATATTATTTAATTACTGTCTTCCCTGTCGTTTTTTAAAAAGCTTTTAACTTGCAATACCTTTCTTGCAGTAGCTGTCGATTGTGTACCTCTGCAACGCAAGTCATAGATAATGGGGCAGTTCATGAAGTAACTGTCGATCGCACACCTCCATTATGTGTGCAAGTCACAGTTAAGTGTGCAGGTCATGAAGTGTTGATCTTATACCTCAGCTACGCGCACAAGTTACGGCTTGCGGGAAGAATGCAAATAAAAGATCATGAGTCATCATCCTAGACAATGTTTATAAACTCAATGTTTTTCTTTTGATTACTTACCTCGTTCTCGGGAATGACTCACGGCGTTCTTTCAGCAAGAGTTTTCATGCAGATTGGATACTCACTGCAAACGCAATCTCATTTGCATATTTTTGAGGATGAACCTTGGAATTCATTCTGGTAGGTACCGATCCTCGTGTATATAGGAAGTCCATGCTAGAAACATAGTCAGAACACAGAACGGTATAGCAGACTGAGCAGTCTAGGAGTAGATGGATACATCGACTGTAGGCGTAATCAGTCAGGTTGTCTGATAGTTATTCAGACCGGTAGTCAGACAAGTAGTTCTGAAAAGAATAGTACGATGCTGAATAATTTCGCTGTAAATATGCATTCTTGTTCATGCTAATAGATTGTTTCATGTTAATTGTTAAGAAAGATGGTCTTAGTTAAACAAGGCATGTTCGGTGTAGGAACGATATATTGGAGTATTCGTTTGTTCTACATGAATGGATTTCAAACCGGGGATTCTATCCTTTAATACTGAACATGAACCGAATCTAGTCAAGATACTTGTTAAACCTGCATGTTCCTAAAGTGTGATTTCATAGAGGTGGAACTTGAACGACATGATAAAGAGTTCATGAGTATTATTTTCCAATGTGGACTTCCTAAAATGTTTCAACTCAAAACCCTGTATATATGTTTTTCACTGCATTATGTGAAAGCAGCCGCCAAATGATATTGGATAGTTTCCAACGTTATTAAATAAGTCTGGATTTTGTATACCAATTGACTTCTACTTATTTCATTATGACACTGTTGCACTTCTGTTCAAATTCCATTAGTTAAGAAATTCACATCGCTTAACTATAATACGAGGACTTGCCTAGTTTGTCATTATATGAATCAACAGGTTATAAGTTCCCGAATTTCCATACAGGGTTATGGTTCCCTGACACGGTTAACGGTGCAGTTCATGAAGTAGCTGTTAACCGCAAGTCTCCGTTATGCATGCTAGTCATGACTAATGGTGCAGTTCATGAAGTTGCTGTCTATCGCACACCTCAGCTATGCACGTAAGTCGTGGCTAGCGATGCAGTTCATGGAGTAGATGTCGATCGTACATCTCCGTTACATGAGCAATGCACAGCTAACAGTGCAGTTTATGAAGTAGCTGTCAAGTCTCAGTTATACACGCAAGTCATGGCTAACTATGCAGTGGATGAAGTAGCTGTCAATCGCACACCTCAGCTATGCGCGCAAGCCATGGCTAACAATATATTTCATGAAGTAGCTGCTGGAAGAATATAAACAAAAAGATCGTGATTCACCATTCTTCTGAGTGATGTTTAAAAACACAACTTTATTTTTGATTCACTTACCTTGTTTTCGGGAGTGACTCACTGCATTTTTTCAGTAGAAGTCTTCATGCAAATTGAATATCCGATGTGTACACACACAAATTCATTTGCATATTTAGGGATGGACCTCGGAAATCATTCTGATAGGTACCAATCCCTGGGTATGTAGCAGGTGATTGAAAAGGCAACGCTGTAAATAAATTGCGAAGCCTATAGCATACCTGCCAAATCTCCCGATTTTTCCGGGAGTCTCCCGAATTTTGAGGCAATCTCCCGAACTCCCGAAAAATTCCTAAATCTCCCGAATTTTTACAATAATTAGAAAAAATCCCTACAAAAGGGATTTTCCTAAAAAAATCCCTATGCAGACGTGCCAACTCTCCGGATTTTGGTCGGAGACTCCGGATTTTTCATTACTTCTCCGGCCTCCGGATTACTAACGAAATTCTCCGGCGTTTTTTGTTGGAAATTTATCAATTAACCAGACATGGTATAATTCCTCGAAAACACCAATTTTCCGCATTTTTAGCACTGATTTTTATCATTCCCGGGATCGTAGCAAATCCATAATACAATGCAGGGTAATGCCAATCAAATTAACGGAGATTTACGGCCACGTGTATTGTAAATTAAGATCTCGATCGCTTATTTTATGAAAGTAATAAACATACTTCTTCAAAGGTTAGTGAGCATAGATCGCTAAAATGTTATTTTGTTCATTAATTTCGCATAAACACTGCGATTGCGCAATTCAGTTTGTTCTCATGAATCGTCGAGAGTACAATTGTATCTTTTTCCATCCATCTCAATCTTCTAAATATTGCATTTTTGATTGACTAAACTAGCTTATTTTCATATTCTGATTAATTATTATGGTTAATTTCTTAATTATTTTCGCATAAATAATGTGATTGCGCAATTCAGTTGCTTCGCGTGAATTGCCGAGAGTAAGTTAGTATCTTTTTCCATCCATCTCCATCATTTAAATGTTGCATATTAGATCAGCTAAACTAGCTTATTTTCATATTCTGATTAATTATTGTGGTTAATTTCTTAATTATTTTCGCATAAATAGTGCGATTGCGCCATTCAGTTACTTCACGTGAATTCCCGAGAGTACGTTAGTATCTTTTTCCACCCATCTCCATCATTTAAATGTTGCATATTAGATTGACTAAACTAGCTTATTTTCATATTATGGCTAATTATTAAGGTTAATTTTTTGATTATTTTTGCATAATACAAATTTTTCTATTTTGAAAAATCGGTATGAACTCTGTGAAGGGATAGTGAAGAATTTAGTAAGGAGTTCTTAAAAAAAGCAAAAAGAGCTACTACTTTATTTTTAAGTAGTAAGAAGGACTTTATTTTTACTTACCAAAAGATTTCTTTTATTCAATATTTTATCTGCAGAGAAGTGTTTCTGTGTCAAAGACATGTGAATGATTATTAAACAGTAACCAATGACATTTTTCTTTATGCATCATATTCAGTGTAATGAACATTGTTATAGACTCTGATGAGAATAACTCTAATGAATGTGCTTATTTTTTAAAAGATGATTTAATTCTTTTGTATTCGTTGAAATTAAATTGTGTTTATAGATACAATACAGATTTTTTATCATATTTGTCTGTTTTTTATGGTGCAGTTTTGTAGTAGAGGGAAAAAATCCCTATTCTGTCTTGAAAATTCCCTATTATGCTTTCTGTAAAAAAAGAAATTGTTATCGCGCTGTGCGATTTTTCGATTTTTGTCGCGAATTGCAAATATTTAAAAATCTCCCTAATTTTCATTTTCCAAGGTTGGCAGCTATGCTATAGATGTACATAAAATTTAATCAAGTACATCATGGTAGCAGAAGTTGCGGAGTAGTAGTTACGACATCACAAGAATGGTGTAAGGATACTCAAAGCACAACAAGGTTGGTTTAAAAATGAAAATATCATTTATTACTTAAAAAATGAAGCAAAACTAACATAAATAACTTGTATCATTAACTTTGATACAGTTAATAGGTAAATAGATATAGTATTGTTGAACATTGTCTAAACTGACAATCTACTGATATTTACATCATCAGTCATAGGATCTAAGTCAAACAAACATGATTAATATAGATTCTAGGCTGCAACTGGCCGAATATAACGATCTACATATTGATCTACCTTGCAAGTTCTACTAGCTTGGTTTTACCTTCCCTACCGATACATCCTCACACTGGATGTATTTATATCTGTTTGAAGTTTTCCCTGGATTATGCCAATTTCCTGTTGAATGGAAATAAGCATATTCCGGTCAAATTCCATCATGATCTACAGGAACTCAAATGAAAAGATATGAGACACAAAACAAACGATCCAAATTCCAGACAGTTAACTGGGAGAAATTTAACCTTTAGATTTTTGACCATATCTTTAGTCAGATACGCGAGTTTGGTTTCATTGTGTTTCTAACATTCGACCCCCTCCTGCAGATTGTGTTGAATAAATACAGAAAAGCATTTTAAATTTATAGTGAAGAATAGAAATTGAGTTTTTAAAAAATAATTATTTTTTAATTTTTAAAATTTTGAATATCACATTTTGTTTACTGTACTTAAAATCTACCTGAATACAAAAAATTACAACTATAACATCAAAATTGCAGATTTCAGCAATTTGTGTGCATCAATTTTTATGGAGATTTATACTTACTTTGCTAAAAGTATCATCTCTAGAAGGGGGCACCTGGAATCAAACCAGGAACCTCTCGATCTGCAGTCGAATGCTCTATCACTGAAATATACCCCCATGTCTAAAAGACAAAAGTAATTGATTATTGCCTTTCATGATCAAAAACAATTTCAGAATATAATTTCTTTTAAAGATATAAAATCAGCTATAGTTGAAAGAATTTAATCGTTGGATTGAGGAGACGCGTTTAGAGTACCTCATAATTTGAATCTAGTTTCTGAAGAGAGATTTAATCACTTAAAACAGTTCAATTTGAAACAATTGACGTATTTGGGTATACCGGGTAATTAAAAAATTCGGAGCAAAAGTAAAACTTGATAAAAAAAATATCTATGGGTCAGAGATATGCAGTTTGCAGATTAATATTCACAGTGGTGAGGGATTTTGTATGCCATGAAAATAAAAATGTTCAAAACCTCAACACTAGGGATGCTGCTGCAAAGAAAACAATGAGAGGTAATTATTATGAAATAAGATATTTTATTTCAGCATGATGTACAGCTGCAAGTACTCAATGTGTCCACCACCATATTCCAGTACCGAGTGCAATCACGGTATTACGCCTAATATAGTATTGCGCTGTATAACGCGTAATACCGCCACTGCACTCAGTACTGGAATGTGGTGGTGGACACACACATATATATATATATATATATATATATATATATATTGAGCACTTGCAACTCTTAATCATGCTGAAATAAAATATCTCATTTCACAATTATTACCGCTCATTGTTTTCTTTTCAGCAGCACCCCCTAGTGTCGAGATTTTGAACTATTTTTTTTTCATGCCATACAAAATCCTGTACTACTGTGAATATTAATCTGCAAACCGCATGTCTCTCCAACCCATAGATATTTTTTTATCGCGTTTAACTTTTGCTCCGAATTTTTGAATCACCCAGTATATGGAAAACTAGAATCTCCGTGATAAAATTTTCATCTACAGTCCAATATTCTTTATATCAGCTATATACGCATGAAGCAATATTAAAAACATTCTCTTATTTACTTTGAAGATAAAAGAGTATTATCTTTAAAGTTGAATAAAGAAGTTGTAATAATAATCTAGACTCAGATTAGAAAATTTCACCCAAAACTGTTCAATTTGATACAATTGACATATATCAGTATATCAGGAAATTTAGATTTTCTTTGCTAAAACTTTCATCACCAGAAGGCATCACTCAGGTTTGAACCAGGAACCTCTTGAACTAAAAGTATTTGAAAGTATTCAATCATTGGAATGACTAGAAGCATTTAGAAAACAATGTAATTTGAAATATGATTAGAAAGAGAATGTTTCACTTAAAACATTTGATGTACATTAATATTTATGGAGATTTACACTTACTTTGCTAAAATTATCATCTTCAGAAGGGAGCATCCAGGTTCGAACCGGGGGCCTCTTGATCTGCAGTCGAATGCTCTACCACTGAGCTATACCCCCACACTTAAGAAACGAAAGTAAATGCTTATTGTCTTTCACAATCAAAAACAATTTCAGTATGTAAATTCTTTAAACTATTTAAAATGTTTTAATGATATAAAATCTGCTGTAGTTTAAAGAATTTAATCATTGGAAAGAAGAACCCATTTCACAAATTTACAATACAAATTGGCTTTTATTAGCATTATTTGCCTTAAGTCCGCCATGCGGAAGCATGCAATCCATGTACATTACATGCAATAACTACTAACTTACCAGCTAGACTTTTGCTCTTAATGCTTTCGGGATGGCGGCATTTCGAAACTGCTGTGGCCCAGAGGATGGAGCACTTTTTTTCCGAATTGTTCCCAAAGGATGGCTAATTTTTTGCGCTAAGCCTAACTCTCGAAAAAAATTCACTAAAAATCACCCGTTCAACACAGCATTCTACTTTTTC
This sequence comes from Amaurobius ferox, assembly GCA_951213105.1. NCBI lineage: Eukaryota > Metazoa > Arthropoda > Arachnida > Araneae > Amaurobiidae > Amaurobius > Amaurobius ferox. The sequence continues at coordinate 97,497,426 of OX578141.1, read as the reverse complement.
AGGAATAAAGGAAATACTTATTTTCTATTTGATGTATATTTTTCATACAAATTTTCTTTTATCAAAATATTAAAAATTTTAGTGTATTAAAAATGATTATTTATCTTCATTAAATTAGTTATCAGTTAATCAGAAAAAATATTGAAATGATTGGAATGAAATATTTATATAGCTAATAGAAATTATGTACATATATATACAAGAAAATAGCATAGCTATTTTCATTAATTAATACCCCTTTTGTGTATGGTATATTTCAAAGCAAGAATCCATGCACAGACCAACATTGCAATCTTTGCATTCATAATAACTGTCTATGCACTTTCTTTTGCCTTTTGTAGTCCTCGAATCTTCACTATCTGCATCACTTTCATTACTGTTTGGTTTGTTTACCATACTAGTATATTCTTCCACAGAAAGAAAATGTCTCAGCCCAGTCATTCTTTTATCCGAAATAACCTAATCATTTCACTGCCGCACATTCCTCTAACCCCCCCTCCCCCCAAAAAAATATACTCTCTCATATTCCTATAATTCACCAACAAAATCATTAAGCTAAAATCAAAACGAGACCCAAAACTCAATTATAAAATTGTTGATGCTGCGAGAAGTGCTCGGTTTGTTTATATTACAAAATCATGTTTCACCGCTCCAAATGGAGAAATAATTCATTGGATCCTCCCTATGCCAAGGTCAAGTATCTGCAAAATACATTGGAGTTGTTCCCATGGACATTTAACGTCATCTAGTAGACAAATAAATTAAAATAAAAACTTTCCATATGAAAATTTGCTGACGTGATCCTCGTCTTTTAGGGTAAGTTTTTCCTCGATGCAGATACGTGACAGTCATCCTTGTATGCAAGTTCACAGCCGACGTGTGGGTGCGTCAACTGTCCGGAAAGGGTTAAGGCCGTAGCTTATTTTATTTTACAGCTTTTTAAAATTTTAAAATGTGATTTTAAGCTTTTTGGATTTTTTTTTCTGTTATTTATATTAAGTTTTTCTTCTTTTGTTTGTATAAAGTAGTTTGAAAACAAATCTAACATTTTTCTAACAATTTTATATATACATATATATATATATATATATATATATATATATATATATATATATATAATTTGAATTTTCAAGTCTACAGGGCATTAAAATGAAAAATGAAATAGGAAAAAATATTCAAAAGATTACCTTTTTCTATCAACAATGTTTGTCCTATGTATCAATTCTACTTTTATTTATGCAAAAAAAGGTAATTAAACAATACTACTAACAGAAGTAATAAAAATTAGTTCCTTAAATTTTCCTAAAATTTTGAAAAAAATTCCTTAAATTCTTACCTAAAATTTTTTTAGAAAATCTGCTATGATCCCTGAAATTCCAAAGGTTTAGTAGATCTAATCCTACCTATTGGTTTGTAAGTTACTCTTTTTGTTTTGGCTAGTTTGCAGTGTCTGCAATTTAATCTATAAACTTAAATTTTGGAAGTCCTTTCACAGCCGATACTTTACTAGTCTGAATATATAATCAATGTTGAGATGACAATGTTTCTTATGCCAAAATTTAGTGTTGCTGTTTGACACAGTAAACAAGCTACTTGGTTTACTTTTATAAATGCTAAACTTTTCCTTGATTTGTTTCCTAACTTTTCTGGAATTATTTAAATTAGACTTTTTACTATTTTGACTTTTACCTTTTGGAGTTTCCTATTACTTGATCCTATTACTGATCCTTTACATTTTTTAATTTTTTGTTATTTTCTTTATCTCTACCTCCTGATTTGCTATCTTTACTTTTATGATTCCTGATATCACTTAGATTATTTATATTTAGTCCATACTGGGGTTTTAAGAAATGCAAACCATCTTTTCTTTTAGCATAGAAATAGTTATCCCCACTTGGTGTAGAACCAGAGTACCCTTTTTCCCCATTAAAATTACAGTTATTTTCTTCTAGTACAGAAGCTGCTAGTAGGTTACATCATAATTTGGGGGAAAACATTACATCATGTAATTCAATATAATTTCTTTGGCCGTTTTGAATAATAAACATTTTGATCATCGCAATAGCTTCAATTGAGTTTTTGACATTTTCTACTGCCAGCAACATGGAAGTACCTCCCAATTTTTAAATTTAGAAAATAGGTTATTATTGTTGCAAAAGTGTCATATGGTAACAGTATCTATGACTCAGTTGAACTTATTGACTGGATCGACAACAAAATTGGCTTCTACATTTGATTCAAATAGTTCAACAATATTTGTCATACTTTTAGTTTTCAGTTTTATACAATCTTTCTTAATTCTTAATGTGGCCCATTTTCTTACAGAAAAGACAAGGGCCTATGTGTGTTACTTTAGGTTTTAGCTTAACATTAAAATTTCTATTTCTAATTGAATATATTCTTTAGGATACATTCTTACTTTTATGAGAAACAGAATAAGCAGAATTTTTACTCACTTGAAGGTCCCTGTTCTGTTGTTTCAATTGGCCTTCTTTTGCGGACAGTTCTGGCTGTATCTTTTCTAGGGTAAAACCGACATCCGGCCATCTATAAATGATCTGTACTGTTACCCCGGAAACCATCAGGGAGGATGCATATGGCCTGGAATGCCATGTAAATTTCAGTGACAGGATGCTTGTCATCTTTTTGTTTGGCTATGGCTTTCTCGAGACGAGCACAGAATATGTTAATAGGTTCATCTTCGTCCGGACAAATATTGAAGAATTCATCGAGCAGACATACCAAATTTTCCCGTGTTGGCACTTCAAAATGGGTTTTTAACTTTTCCTGGGCATCCATTGGATTATCTGTTATACTGACCAGCTCCTGGTACTTGGGTGAAATGCCATAAAACAGCATGGCTAATGCCTTGTCTCATCTGTGCGAGAAATCATCTTCGTCCCGACAGGATGTGTTTCTATCTACAGGTTTAACGGTTCTGTCGATAAATCCGTAGCATCCTTCTGCTTTTAGTGCAAAGGACATATTGTTGCACCACGTAGTATAATTGTCCCTCGTAAGCAGTATTGTTTTATTATATCCATGACTCGTTTATAAGCTCATTTTAGGCTCATTTGTAAGCAGAGCATTAATTTAAAATTTATACTTTACAATTTCCTTGGCCCATCAAAGAAAAGTTGTAGTCTATTGGAGAAAAACTTAAACTATGTCATTAGGCATAGCAAGTGTTGCATAGTGGTAAAGAAAGAAAAACAATTGTCTTTTTTCAATTGAAAAAATGCTGAGACTGCTTTTATTTATAGAACAGAATCTTGCCAATTACAATAGCTTGCTGCGATGAACACATTCAGCTTGAACATATTTGCAAGATGGTTTACATAAGTTGATTGCACAAGAGGTTCCCTCTGGAAACATCGTAAATAGTAAATTTTAGTTACCTTTATTGATATGCCGTTCATTTTCCACCTTGTGCAGGTCACATATCTGGAACACATAACTTATTCCGACCCATAATGTTGAATCATTTAACTAGGATCAGTCGTATTTGCTTATGTTTAAAAGCAAGAAAAATCACAGGTGTATTATGATAAAAATTGCTATAAGTGACATAAACCATCACACACAGACTAACTCATTGGAAAAGAACTTTTAGCCTTCATCACCATAATTTACTAAGATCAAGACTTTATATCTGATGCTTCGACTAAACCGTTGACTGGATAAATACGAACGTACGACCATCCATGACCCTGAGATAATGTCTATAATCAAGACAAGATAATGATGTTTCCACAGTGAACCTCTTATATGTATATACTGGGATGGGTACCTACTGGAATACTACATTGTCTGGGGTCCAACCCAAATTATGCAAATGAGTTTTTATGCGCATCGGATATTCAATTTGAATGAAGACTTCTGCTGAAAGAATGCTGTAAGTCACTCCAAAGAACATAGTAAGTGGTTAAAAAATAAAGTTGAGTTTATGAACATCATTCAGGAGAATAGTGAATCACGATTTTTGTTTACATTCTTCCAACATTTTTTTATAAAATTTTTTTTTAAATACTTTAATACTTCAGTGTGTAATAACTGATTTTTCAAATAGTATTAGCAGCCCATGGTCCACTGCCATATGTTTAGTTAATTGCATAAATTACAACTTTTTATTGGGATCGGATTGAAGACATAGCATCGTGACCAGTGTTGTCAACAAAATTTTCAGATCTCTATGCAGTAAATGTGCCCTGTACTACCCCTATTTTAGGAGTTATTGACCCAGGACCCCAAGTCTCCTGGTCCTGTATGCAAAGCACTATTTTACCTCTACCTATCATCGCCTCTACACATGACGGGTGCGCTTTTGTTTCATTTATCACTTGAAGCATACATAGCCATTTTTTTCATTTTCTGCCTCCTCAGCAATTTTTCATTTAACTGTTTCATAACCACGATGGCAGACAATTTTCTGAAAGGTTGCAGGAAATGTTTCTTGCTACAAATAATTTCTGACAAAAGTGCAGAGAAGATTATTAAATGATGTTTACCACAATTCATCATGGATATAACTTGCAATGCACAATTACATTTCCTTAAATTACGATAGAAGTTTTGATTATTGTACTGTTTTTTTATTCATGTATTTCTATTCTCTTATCAGTGATTACAATCCAAAATTTTGTATTTTATACAATTTTTTACTATCCACAGTAGAGCAATTTTTTTTTACTTTATTCGAATTAAAGTAAATTATTTATTATTTCATGATCATGGTTTTACTTTAATTTTCAGGAGAGCATTTAAAATATTTATTGCATGTGTATTATAAACTTTTTCATTTTTTAATATTTATGAAGGTGTCTAGTTATAAATTATGACTGATATAATTTTATACATAATTTTACAGCAATTATATATGTATTACTTTATAATATCAACCTAATCAGTATCGATATCAGACCATATTGGTTCTTCAGTAATTCAATGGTACCTGTTATTTGGTATCGGTTCTTTTTTTATTTCGTGACATCTCTAGTATGTATATGTAGGAGTCAGTTTATTTACTTTTTACATTTTGAATGTAATATTATGATAAACTAATTTGAAAAATCATTTATGCTTTTATCTAGGCATTATCTAATATTGGACTCGCCATGGATGTATTAAATACTACTACTATTTTGAATGAAAATCCAGTGGACAAGTATTATAGAAGTTTGGAATGCAATTTAACCCCATTGGGAAACAATAGTGATGAATTCAAGGTAAGAAAATAAAAGTTTTATTTTGCATTAAAATATTTTGATTTCGTAATATAAATTGCATGATCTATATACAAAATATCTGCTTTATCAGACAATAACAAATTAAAAAATCTTTTTTGAGTTTTATAAAATTAGATGAGAGTGTATATTAGAATTAGAGGTGTTTTGATATCCGATATCGATTATCGGTATTTTTCCGATACCAATGATAAACCGATATTTGGGAGCCAATAAACCAATAGAACTAATATTTGTCTTTCTTTTTTTATACTTCAGCATTGAGGAAATTTCTGTAAATGCTTTTTGTCCTGAAACAGAAAGATGGGCAAGAAGATGATACGAAACAGAAATACCTCACTAGTCTAAAAGGTATGGAGGCCAGGGATCTGTCAGATCCTGTGCATCTGCATGAAAGGGAAACTCTAGATCATTAAGTCAAAGGTCATTTGGCACTACATTCAAATGTTTTTATTCAATTATCCCACCTCTCTGTTATTTATTTATCTTTAGAATGGTATGGAGATCTTTACTTCTTGATATATAAATGAAATCCCGTTTTAAAATTGAGTTGGCCATAAATGACTTAAACAAAACAGAAACATTCTAATTTAGATACATACGAGAGCCTACTCTAGTTTTTAGAATACTGTGACAATACCAAAAGTAACGGCTTTCAGGACAGACTTTTTAAAAAAACTTTGAACTTTTACTTGAACATTGGCTGCTGAAGAACGAGAAGTGCTATAAAATTCTTTTTATAACATCGCTGTGAAGTTAATAAGGTAGAGACAAAACATGGATTTAAGTTGGAGGGATATTTTCAAGCTATGATTTATTATAACTTTCGACAAGGATTGACACAGCAACATTGTGTCGATCGAACAAATTCAACTTTTGGTGATACAGCATCATGCAAAGCAACAATTTATAACTGGTTTAAGGAATTCCGTCTTGGATGTAAGAGTCTTAATGACAAATTTAATGAAGGTCGACCAAGAATTGCTGCGATACCAGAAAGCATTGAGGATGTGCAACAAAAGATCACTTTAGATTGTCATGTCATATATGATGAAATTGAGGCATCTTTGAACATCTCAAGGACCCGAGTGTATTCAATTTTACATGAGCATTTAAAAGTTATGCGCAATTTAACTCAAGCTCAAAAGGATGCTCCCAGAGGCGTCGGAAGTCATTTTGTGTGTGTGTGTGTGCACTGTGGGTGCAAGATTGCTAATGGAAATTTTATATATATTCTTTTACTCAAGTAACAATGTACTACTATATTACCGCAAGTATACACAGGAATTAAGATGAATAGATTGCATTTTAATCTGTCTTTCGGTATACATAAGTACACTGTAGTACACTTAATTTGGTAATATTTTTAGCTCCAAAACTATAATATCCATTTAGCAAGTTTTGTCTCAGATTCCTAATTGCATAGTAAGATGGAGAACCTGATAATCGAACGTGTTCGAATGAACAAGTATTATCGAGTTGAACTAAAGATATCTCCAGCTCAAAGAATTTTAAAATTTACACAAATCTTACTTTTGAACTATTTTATTGTTGACTCTAATAAATTATTCTTCGTTTTTGCAGTATGAGTGAAGGAACACACAGCAGAATGTGTGGAAAAACATATTACGAGGGAACATATACAGTGCGATCGAAAAGTTGCGCACATCATATAATGTACCAAAAAATTGAAATAGAACATAGCTTTACTTTTTTCTGTTAAATGTCACTATGAAATCCTCAAAAATATATAAAAAATATCATCTGTTGTTTTTAATACATCAAACGATATTTACGTATCACCATTTTTATCAATCGAAGAGCATGGCGTTTTCAAAAGAGTGACAGAATTTTAGAGCAATATTTTTTTAACCATTCTTATGCGAGTGTCACTGAATAAATTCAGAAGAAATGCTCATGTTCTAAAACCCCCAATTATCCAACAATTACGCGCTAAGTAAAGCGTTTTCAAGAAACTGGATCTGTTGCAGATTAAGCGAGAGTGTGCTAATGATTAGAGCACTTTTCCAAAACTTTTGATAAAGATCTCTAAATCCAATCACCAACCTAATACTTGGCATTAGATCACCAATCTAATACTTGGCATAAAACCTTTAAAGAAACCTGCTGCCCCAACCTGGATTTGAACACGGATCTTTGTACTGGCCAGCCAAACTTCTACCGTTGAGCTACTGGGATGAAATTGCAAGCTTTTATCGTTGAAGTGGACTCTGCATTATCTTCCTTCTAATGCCAAATTGATGGGTATCTTAACAATCTGACTAACCACCTGCTGCTAGATTTACCTTATATTAACCTCCTCTCTTGCAACTATTTTTATCCCCAGGTTAGCTTCCTGCATGGTTGTTGACCTCACGATTTGAAATCGGTCTTCAACACCAGAGTCCATTGAATTTGTACCAATTGTACTAGGGTCACTTTCAGACTCCCAGACATCATTGCACTAACCTGAAGGGTTGATATGTTTAGGTGCCATTGTATAAAAACTTGCTTCTCCAACTGGAAACCGAACCACTGATGTTCTTACTGGTCAGACGATGCTCTGCCGTTGAGCTACTGGGACTCAGTTGGTATTATTGTTGAAGTGGACTTTGCTTTGAGCATTTACAGAAAACTTTCAAAAATTTAAAAAACATATTCCTTTTTAATTATTTACAAAAAAATCTGTAACAACCCTCCAAAACAACATTTTCTCAAACGTTTTCTCTTCCATTAATTTTTATGCTGAAATCTTCCCCTGCCCCTTTTTGTTTATTGAAATATTTATGAAATATTTGCGAATATTGAAAATGAAACAAATTTCAATAAATTTTTATGCAGATTTTTAAAAATACACAAAATATTGAAAATCTGTGTCTCCTTTATTACAAAGCAAATTAGTAGCCAAGAACTCTGGGTTTTTTAAAAATGAGTTAATGATATGAGTTTTTGCAGAACACTTTTAAAAATTTGAAAAAATTAAATATTTGAGAATTATTAATTATTTGCGAAAATAATTCTCAAACTATGGCTCTTCGTTAATTTTTCCACTGGACTTTCACATTTTTTCTTTTAAAATGAGAGCTAAATATGTGGAAATTTACCGGTTACTGTCGAATAGATCAATATTATTTATTTTATACAGATTTCTAAGGATGAAAAAAATACAGCCAAAGCCACTTTATTATTGTCTAGGACAAAATAATTGACAAATTTTTTATTATTGAAACTTGGTTATCGTCTGTCAGAGAACAGTGGATGATTTCCCACCCGATTATGTCCCCGGAGTAGCTTAAGTTAAAGTATTTTGGAAATTCGTGGATTTTAAAGATCATTTTGAAATTTTTAAAACATACTATTATTTCAAAATTATATATTTTTTTTTGCTGAAAAGTGCTCACATCGAAGGAAAATTGGATAAAGCAAATCTCATTGGACGCACAATTGGACGCAAATTAAGCATACAGCTATAAAATGTCACTATGGTCATTGCAATTTCCCTTTTAAAGTATTGTGTCTGTCTGCATGATTACAAAAAAAACTTATTATGCTATTTGCTTAAAAGTTGATATACATATCAAACTAATAAATATGTATACACTAAACCTAACATTTTTAATGTTTGAAAAATAAATTTTTAATAAAGAAAAAGTTTTATTTGATTTAAAAAAAAAAATTAGAAAATTCACATTATCGTTTTTCAAAAATACTTCTTTGAAAATGTCTTCGAATGTTTTAGGCTTAGTGTATAGAAACATTAAATAGCTTCACTAAAATGAAAAAAATAATTCTAGTGACTAAGAAAAGTAATCTCTTGAAAAGTAATCTTGCGGATAGTGAACTCTATTATTATTATTATTATTATTATTATTATTATTATTATTATTATTATTATTATTATTTGAGCTGTAATTTATCTAAAATCGCATGTTTAAAAATCAGCCCAAACCTATATTAATAAAACAGTAATATTTTCATATTAAGAACATGCAAATGAAGTATAGAAATTTCCGTTAAAACCTGTTCCTTTAGTCAAAACAATATGCCATTTTCTACCTCGAGAATTACTATCTCCCCATAAGTATAGTAAAATATCGAGATTTAAATAATGTTAAGAGTGGGATATAAGCACAGAAATAAAGGCCCTGAGAAGAGAAAGGAAATTATATGTTCCACTTCAAATGCAGAAAGAACAATAATCATCTCAGTAGCTCAATGAATAGCGTCGTCATACCAATCGTACGTAGGTGGCTCTATATCCCATTAAGACACAAGCTGTTTCCAAATGCATACTTTAGCCATAAAAATTAAGGAATTAAATCCACACTAAATTTTACAAAATTCCTGGAAGTCTTTTCTTTGTTTAAATCGATAAACGGTTTGCTTCATTGTGTTACCCTATTATTTCTCTATAAATGTACCAAATTTCATATTTTTGTATGCTATAGTTTTTACACTATGTGACAGAGAAATTGCTAGACGTGTCAATACAAAAAAAAAAAGTTCGCTTCAGAAGTGTATAAAAAGTAAAATATCTCAAAAACTACATCGAAATAAAAAAAAACGGATCTCCGTTCTGCAAAAATTCACCCTTCAAAATTAGTGGTCTTTGTATTGTTAATCTATCCAGGACTAGAACTCACAGCTCAAATATTTTGTCTTTGAATTTGACATTAAATATTTCTTAAACTACACTATATATAAAAAAATCTGATGTTTGCAGCACATGGCTTTCCTTATATAATGCAATGAATTTATTACTTTTACAGTAAAAAAATAGATTATTTTTATAGTAGTTATTTATATTCTTTCCAAGATATTGAATTTTCGTCAATGAGTCATCATTTTCCATGTCGTCATCATCAATGAGTCGTCATTGATTTAGCATCATTTTTATCCATTTGGCGAGTTTTTCGTTAATTTAGCAACATTTGAAAAAGTCGCCAAGTTGGCGACATTCTACCAAATTCGTCACCAAAATCTCGCCAAGCTTTATGAATGAAGACAGTTATTCTTACAGCAGATAAATAACTATTGGCGTTCAAATACAAAAGTATACTCAAAGTATCTTTTTTCATAAATGGAACGAGCTAGATCCACGAGAATGATGTCTCCCAATTTATTGCATGGTATTACATATGAAAGGTGAACATGTTTCTCAACAGAAAATGTTTTTTTATTTTATATGACTTTTTGATAATTTTTATGAAAAATGTGCAATATCTCAAGAACGGTTCATGTTAGCGTTCTAAAATTTATGTCAATCGTTTTCTAATGAAAAATTACATAAGAAATGTCTATTTCTGTAACTTTATTAGTGGTTTTGACTTTTTGACAATAATTTCAAAATTTCACTCGAAAATTTAGGGGGGTTCTGAACATTCGATTGCGTATAAAACAATAGGCTTCCAATGTTTACGGATTGTGATTTTTGTACCAAATTTCGTTCGAATCGGTCTATTCATTCGTCAGTTATCGTGTCCACAGACTCACTGACACACACACACACACACACACATACTTTCACACATGCACACACACGCACACACACACACACACACACACAGACATCACTTCAAAAATGTTTGATTCGTGATTAGGGATGCTTGAAACGTGCTCTTCCGTCGTAAACTCGAATTCGAATTTTCGACCCCGTCACAATACTTTCCTTATACTACATTATGTATACAAGGAAAGTAAAAACGGTTTATTTCAGCGTATTTCCCAATGCTTTTTCTACAAGCGTACCAAATTTCATATTACTTTCCTTATATACATAATGTATAAGGAAAGTCTCATGTGCTGCCCACATCAGATTTTTGTTATATGCAATAGTTTTTGCGGTACGAAGCAAAGAATCTCGAGAAACTTTTTTTTAATATAGATAGATATCATACAAATATTTAGCACATGCTTTTTGAACTTTGTCTATAAATAGTTTGAACTTTCCTATCAATATTGTTCTTGCACCCACTGACACAGAGTAGTATAATTTTCTTCAACAATAAAAGATATTTGGGCAGAATTTTGCAGTGGGTGTAATCTTTGCCACTGAGAGGGGTAATGTTGCAATGCACCCAAAGCAGATTTATTTGGTAATTTTAAGTTCTTTTAGCACCAATACCCTAAAATTTATTACAAATTATTTTAAACAGGATTATCCTAGATAATGCACCTACAGTATGGCAAACAATACTACAATTGTCCGAACAGTTTACCCCGAGAGTGTGGGAGCTAACTTTTCAACAATTCTATTTTTCAACCCGATCACCAACTCCACCGAACATTTTAGACTCTTCATGTGCTAAACACACAGAAAGTCAAAGAGGAGTAGTGTGCGTAAGTAATTGCTTCAGCCTAAATAACTCCCACCTGTTTTCTGAACTGTGAAGTTGGATTGTTCATTCACACTATTTTCACTTCAAAATTTATTTGGAAAAATCTCAATCCAATAGTATTTAAAGATGATTAGAAACAAAAATATTGAATTTTTTTAAAATTTCTGTGGGTGCAAGTTGCACCCGTGCACCCATGGGTTCCGGCGTCACTGGATGCTCCTGTCAAATGGTGCAAGGAAAATCACAAACTATTCAACTCTTGTGTCTAAAACATGTCTTTGACATTGTAACATGTGACAACATGTGGATTTATTCTTATGACAGTGTGTCTACAGGTCATGAATGTCGCAAAAAAGTAATGAAATGGGAAATAGGTCACGAAAGTCATGAAAAAGCAATGAAATGGGATATCTGTCACGAAAGTGTCATGAAATTCAACATTAGGTCATGAATATTTGATATCAGAGTTCTCATTGATCTGGTAACTACGTACAGTTGCCGATTACTACGGATTCTCTGTAGTTTCTACCTGAAACATCATCATACTACAGATTACTGAATTTGCATAGTTTTCTTTGTAAAAATATTGTCAAAACCAATGTACATTTATGGTCATGTGCACAGTAATTCCAATTAAATCAAAGTGACAGTAGGGATTTACGGCAATCAAATCACCGTAATAACAGGGTTTCATGGCAGTGTGTAATGCTATATTGCTTTTTTCATGAAAGTAATAAATATGCTTCTTAAAATGTTCTTAAATTCGCTATAAATTGCGAAATGGTTAATTTACGGGCATGTGTAATGTCATTTAAGATCACTTTTTTCATGGAAGTAATAAATATGCTTCTAATGTTATCAAATCAGGCATAAATCGCTAAATAGTTAATTTTTTAATTATTTTTGCCTAGACAGTGCGGTTATGCAATTCACTTTGTTTTCATGATTCGCCGCAAGTCCATTATCTTTTTTCATCAATCTCCATCTTCTAAATATTGCATAATAGATTGCCTAAACTAGTTTATTTTCATATTTTGGTTAATTATTAAGGTTAATTTTTTAATTATTTTCGTATAAACAGCATGATTTCTCAGTTGACTCTTATGTTCTCGTGAATCAACTCAACTCATTAGTATCTTCTCCATCCATCTTCATCTTCTAAATATTGCATATTAGATTGAGCTTATTTTCATATTCTGGTTTAATTTTTTAATTAGTTTCACATAATACATATTTTCCAATTTTTTAAAATGGGTATGAACCCTTTGAAGAGATATTTTCCAAAAAGTGATATTACAACAGTGATTTGAGCAAATAAAAAGACAACAATTTTGGCAGGGATAAATTAAAATTGATATATTCATATCTATAAATGTATTGCTATATTTTATTTTTTTTTAAGGATCAATATTTGTTATCTTTAGTGAAAACTATATATATATATATATATATATATATATATAACATTCTATTCTCTGTATGTGTGTATATATATATATATATATACACACACACACACATACATACAGGGTGCCCCCGACTACACGAAAAGCTACTGCAAGCCTTCGGGTCAGTCGTGTGGTCTGGGTCTTCCACATACAGTGTGTCCCAGAAACATTGACCTCCGCTTTTATTCCTTAAACATTGATCTTAGACATATATAATAAATTACAAAATTGAGTAAGAAAAAGGTACATAATTTCATGAAATTGATAAAAATTTTCAGGGGATTAAATTTGAAGAAATACAAAATTTAAATTTTTACACGCCCCCCGTACAAAAACATTTCCAATGAGTAAAATGTGTCCCCATACACTAATAAGGTGATGTACAAAATTTCAGCATTTTATCGTAAAAAGTTCCAGAGATTATGTTTAAACAAAGTTGGTGAGGGATTAATCACAAATTAAAATGTAAATGTTTATAGCAAGAGTGCAAATGACGCAACACAGAAATGCGTCATAGGCAAATAATAACTGCCTTTTATCTTTAACCCTTTCGGGGCGGCGGCATTCCGGAGCTGGCGCGGCTCAAAAGACGACGCGCTTCGCTTCCGAACTGGTCGAAAAGGACGGTGCATTTTTTGTGCTAAGCCTAACTCTCGAAAAAAATTCACTAAAAATCACCTATTCAACACAGAAATCTACTTTTTACAGGAATAAAAGAAATATTTATGTTCTATTTGATGTATAATTTTCATACAAATCTGAATACAAAATACTCGTTAGTTGCTCCCATTCTTTTATCCGAAATAAACGAATAATTTCACTGCCTTTAAAACCCAAACAAAAAAAAATACTCTCTTATATTCCTATGATTCACCAACGAAATCATAACGCTGAAATAAAAATAAAAACCGAAACTCAATTATAAAATTGTTGATGCTACGAGAATTGCTCTGTTTGTTTATGTTACAAAATGATTTTCACCGCTCCAAATGGAGAAATAATTCATTGGATCCTCCTTATGCCAAGGTCATGTATCTGCAAAATACATTGAAGTTAGTTCCATGGACAAGTAACGCCATCTAGTTCACAAATTAAAACGTTCTGCGTGGTGGCACTTATAGGTGCCACTATCCGCTTGCAGTAAAATTTCCTCTGGCCCGAGTAAGTGCCATTCGTCCTTGAATGCATGTTCGCATCTGGCACCTGGGCGGGCCGTTCGTCGCAAAAGGGTTAATGGATCTTTGGCATGGATGGAAAACATTTTGAACAAGCTTTGTAATCTTCATGTAAAGTTATTATTTCTACACTGTATAGATACTTTTGTACCAATAAATAGCAAAATTATTATTTATTTATGTAATCATTGTTTTCTTTCATAATTTGTGTATGACCCCTGAATGCGATCTGCTGACATGATTTTTCCCCTCTGAGAATCTATGTTGTTATTGCGATATGTAATGGACTGTAATTTTATCTATTCGTAATGTATAGAAGCACACAAGTAAAAAACTAAACTATATTTATTTACACTGTTATACATTCTGCACCTACTACATAACATTCTTCCCCCATGGCAACTAAACTACAGACCATACTGTAGATAGTACTAATAAGTAGTCGATCATACGGCAGTTACCTTGACTGAGGTTCTAAGCAAACTAACTATTTTTTCACTGACTCTAGCCCAATTGGCAAGCTCTACTACTAAGAATGTCAATGCCCAACATACCTCGCCACGTTGACATGTTGTAATAACATTCAACTTACAATCTTTAGAAAATAATACCTGATACAATAATAATTAAACAAATAACAATACCTATATAAATCATTAAAAAAATTATAATTGATACATAAATATCTAAACTGTTACATGATAAACATATAATACAGTATAAGTGCAAATACTATACTACATTTTAATATCTTCAATAGGCAATATGCAAATTTTGGAGATAGCTTGAGTAAAAACACCTGTGGAAGTTTTAACTCTTAACTACTCTCACCTTATCATCCGGACCAGGTATGATTTCTACAATTCTTCCCAGAGCCCATTTTTAAGGAGGTAAATTATCTTCCTTTAGGAGTACATTCAACCTGTCTGGACATTATCGTTTTGAAGCATCCATTTATTTCTTTGGTCCAAATAGTTTGCGTTAGTTTAATTACTCATTGCCATCTAGATAGTCTATTATCGGCTAGTTCTAATAGTTGAGGCTCTGGAAAGGAGCCAATTGCACGACCAATCAAAAAATGAGCTGGTGTTAGCACTTTAAATTCATTAATATCTGATGATAAGAGAAACAAAGATCTTGAATTTAGAATACCTTCTATTTGAGTAACAGTGGTTAAAAATTCTTCAACTGTTACTCCCGCAGTGCCTAAAGTTCTCTGAAGGTGATACTTAAACGATTTCATCCCCGTTTACCATAATCCACCAAAGTTGGAATGATATTCCAATTGATTGATTCGGGTGACAAATAGTAAGCTACGATTTCATCCAGTTTGCATACTAATCTATGCAGTCTTTTTAGTTACGACTGTCCATTGTTAAACATAATGGTTGAGTTTTTACCTCTTCTGGCAAAAAATCTTTTGAGAGTGGCTGAGAATGCTTCAGAAGTGAGGTCTGACACTAACTAAATGGATGGCTTTGGTAGCAAGGCAAACACATATTGCTGTAGGGTTGCACCGAATACCATCTTTTGCCGAATACCGAATATTCGGTTAAAATTCTTACCGAATATTCGGTTAAATTTTTTTAAAGGTAATATTTCTATTTTATGCCAATTTAAAATAGAAAATGTTTCTATTTTGTGCCTTTTTTAAATGCATTTACATTTAACATCCTAAATTTATTTGCATTTACATTAAGTATAATTATTAATTTAAAATAAATAACAAATGAAATAAATCATTTCAAAAGCAAATAAATATAGTACTTAATTTGTTTTATGTTTATCTGCATAAATTGATAATTGATAGTTAATTTCTGACATGTGATAATCATGGCTTCATGTTATGTTATAGAGAATCTTGCATTTACCTTACATACAAATACAAACCCAAGTTGCTTAAAATATCATTACAAATTAGAATTACAATTTATTCAATTGAATTTTTGCTATCTTAGTCTCTTCTATAATGTAACTAATAAATAATTTTATCAAAATTGAAACTGAGCAGTCAAATTCAAACATTGTCAAATCATTTTTCTTTTTAAAGTGCAAAGGATACTTCGCCAGAATGCCTAGCCATTCTTTTTTAAGTTGTTGTCACAACAAACTACAACAGAGTAGATACTGATAGATAACTAAACAGTTACACCCTGTGACAAAAGACTCAACAAAGTAATCTTCTCTTCAGAAATCATGAAAGAAATTAGAAGGGTTGACTACACACACAGAGAGAAATTCTTTGGTTATCTTGCTTGACACATTTTAATGGATACAAAGGAACACCTATGGCACCCTCAGTATCTTCTCTATCGAAATTAAAATACTGCAAAATTGAATATTCACCAAAGTGCTTTTTTTATATATTAATGACCTTCACCCTTTTTTAATATTGGTGAAATGATAATTGATTTTTTTAGCTGCATATTTTATAAAAAATTAACAGTTATATTTTTAAACAAGTAATATTATGAGTTTTATTTTCTGGTTACTGCTTCATATTTAAATGAGTTAGTAAGGTTAAGGTGTGATAAGATTTTAGAAAAATTCAAAAAACAACAAAATTTAATATCAGATTGTTTACTTTTACATTAAAATTATTTTAAATACGATAATATTGGTAAGTAACAATTTGAATTAATTTTGCACTATGATACTATAACTTTCATTGCATAAAAAAAATGTGCTTTACCAATTATCGAATATTTAAAATTTTTCTTACTATTCGGTTCGGCCGAATATTAAAGTATTCGGCCGAACCGAATATTCAGTTTGACTGCCGAATAGGCAGTATACCGAATACCAACCGAATATTCGGTGCAACCCTATATTGCTGCATAAACTTTACTATAGGTTCCTTTTTTTGATTTTGGTATTTAATTAGTAAAGATCCATAAAAATCTACACCACTATTAAAAAAGGGGGGGATAGGGGTTACTGTTTCTGAAGGAAGATTTCCCATTATTTGACTAGCTACTAAAGGCTTGTTTCTAAAGCATATGACACAATTATGTACAATCTTTCGTGCAAGAGATCTACCATTTAAAATCCAAAAATTTTGTCTTACATGACTCAAAAGTGACTGTGGTCCTGTCCTACATGCAAAAAAATTTTATGATAACATTCTACAATTAATTCACTTAGTCTGTGATCATGAGGCAGAATAACAGGATGTTTACTAGAATAATTCAACATAGAGTTTTGCAAATGTTCACTTACTCTAATTATTTCCTCAGAGTCAAAAGGAATTTAAGATTCTTAAGGGATTGTTACCTGTAATACCTTCCCTTTGTCTTAGGGATTTAATTTCTCTTGGAAATTCTCTGTGCTGGACCTGTTTAATTAAAAACATTTCTGCATTTTCTAGCTCTTTAGCAGAAAGGGGTCCACTTGTTCGGTGACCTGTGGGTTTACAGTTGCTAATGAATCTGAAATAAAACTTTAAATTCAAAAATTAGTTTAACTCAATTGTTACTAAGATTAAGAAAGTTTGAGAAAAAGTCATTAGTCTGAGCAGTCACTGCGGAGTTCAATAGTTCACGAGTGGCTTTAGAGTCATTTAAGATACTCGCAGTGGCCAAACTAGGTGATAAGGGTTTAATCTCTCTTAGAAAAGTCTCCTCGGTAGTAGAAGCTATGTCATCGTTATTCTTGACTGAGATATCTTGATTAAGGAAATCAGGATCGTTACACCACAGATGATTGTCCGATATTTCATCTGGGTCCAAACCTCGAGAGATGATGTCACCAGGGTTGTCTTCTGATGACACGTGTCTCCAATGATAGTGTGCAGTATATCTTTGGATCTTGGCTACTCTGTTTCCTACAAAAGTTTTTAACTGATAAGCTGGCATTCTTATCCATGCATGGACAATGGTCGATTTACTCCAAAGAAAGACTTCATCGATTTTTATCTTTAACGAACAAAGTATACAAACAATTAATTTTGCTAAAAGAAGACAGGCCGAAAGTTTTAATCTTGAAATTGAAATTGTCTTCAAGGGTGCTACTAGAGATTTACTACTAAGGAGTTTTGACAAAATGTGCAACTGATTGATGCACTGCACGTAAACCACAGATTCATAAGAGGACTTGGATGCATCGGCGAACCCATGCAATACTAGTTTTTGAGCATCTGGTACTAAGATATTGCGATCAATATGAAGACTTGCTATAGATTTTAAAATTGTGGTGAACTGAAGCCAAGCATTTTCAAGATGTTCAGGAAGGGGATTGTTCCATTCTAATTTGTGAAGCCAAAGTTTCTGCATAAATATTTTAGTCTTTACAATTACAGGCTCTATTAAGCCAAGCGGAGAGAGCGTTTAACCACAGCAGAAGTAGTTTTTTCTAAATTACGATGTAGCAAAGAACTATGTTTTGAATTACAATAATTACATCGACGTGTTGAAGGACACTTTGCAATCTTATATTGCATACCAAGGCAATTTAAACACAGGTTATTTTTCTTTACTAGGTCATATCTTTGAAGCTCATTAAGTTTCAAAAATGATTCACACTTAATAGGACGATTCATTTGGCATATAACACAAACTTTGTTATTATAATTTCCCGACTTGACAGAGTTTTTTCGATCTTTGATTTCTCTCCGAAATATACTTGAGTTTAGTATTTGTTTGCAAATTTTTGAGAATTAAGCAACGCTTCTGCAAAAATTCTAAAAAATTGCTCAATTCCAGTAATTTGGTGGAAGCTAAACTAAGTTCAAACTGCTTTCTAGTTTCTCTATCTATTTTCTTAAGAATTAGGTGTATCAATAACACTTCCGAAAATTGATTAAGCGCCAAACCTATTGTTTTAAGATCTCAGATGTGTTTTTAACATCCATTGACTAATGTTCTTAAACTTTTTGCAAATTCTTGAGCTGGTAATTCTATGGTTCATTTAAGTGCCAATTTACAATCATTCGTTTATTTTCGAATCTCGCTTCTAATGCTTTAAACAGTGATATATATGAATCATCCAGAGTTACAATATCCACACTGCAATTGCCCTAGTACACGTCAAAAGGAACTTTTCAGGCTCAGTAGAACTGGCATCAGGAGAGCTGTTGGGCTCCTTACTGGGCACTGCACCCTCAAGAGACATCTTAATATTATGGGTGTCTCCAAGGATTCGCTTTGCAGAGGCTGCAATTACAGCGAAGAAACTGCAGCTCACATTCTATGTGAATGTGAGGCCTACTCTGCTCACAGATTCGAACACATTGGTCGTCATGTGATTGAACCCTGGGAGCTGAACGACATACCTGTCAAGTGCCTGCTTATTTTCGCATCGGCTACTGGTTTCTTTTCTTAGGGATCTTCATTTTCTTTTTGGGGTAGTACAATAGACCTCTGGTCGATGTGCTAGGCTCTTCTGGAGCCACCCACCTTCATATCATTCATTCATACAATATCCACCACAGCTTCGCTAAGAGTGGATTTTAAATAGTATAATTTTTGAGAGTCATTCAATTTGTCATTAGAATGAATTAAAGTAGAAAATTTCTATTTAAATGTGTACCAATCTTGATATTGTTCAGAAAATTTTGGCAATGGAATATCAGGAAGTTTTATATTTATTTTATCTATTTTTGTACCACTAAGTATACTATTGTCCTTAACCTCACTTAATTTCTTACTAGAGGAACGAGTAAGTCTTTTAAGACTTACCTCTAGATGTTTGCATTGTTCCTCCAACTCCACCACTGCAGTTGCTAGCAGTAGCAATTCATCATAATCTTCTATTATTCCAATTTAAGTATTCCAATTTTAGTTCTTCAACTTCTGTTCTAATTTTCTCAGAGTATCCAATTTAGTTTCAGATTCTACATTGTCCTTCTCACCAGCTTCTTTAAGCTGCTATTCTAGTTATTTGTTGTTTGACAGACTCCCTCTGTCTTTTCAAAACTACTATTTTCTCTTTGTTGAACATATCGAAAAAAACTAAAGTTCGACACTTTCTATTGGTATTTACTATTTACTATTTTTCTCCGCTGTATTTCTCTTGCAGTATCGACCGTGTTCTAGTGATTGTAATGAACTGTAATTTTATCTATTCGTAAGCACACAAGTAAAAAACTAAACTATATTTATTTACACTATTATACATTTTACTCCTACTACATAACTTTCTTACCCCATGGCAACTAAACTACAGACTATACTGTAGATAATACTAATAAGAAGCCAATGATACTGCAGTTACCTCGACGGAGATTCTAAACAAACTATTATTTTACTGGCACTCCCCAACTTGGCGAGCTCTACTAGGTACTAAGGACGCCAAAACCAACACATGTTGATGCATCGAAAAGTGGTTTTTAAGTCAGTATTTTTGTCTTTTCATATCTCTGGGACTTTTTATGATAAAATGCTGAAATTTTGTACATTACCTTATTAGTGTATGGGGCACATTTCACTCATTGGAAATATTTTTGTACGGGGGCCGTATAAAAATTTAAACTTTGTATTTCTTAAAATTTAATTCCCTTGAAAATTTTAATGAATTTCATAAAATTCTGTACCTTTTTTTACGCAACTTTGTAATCTATTATATATGTCTAAGATCAATACTTAAAGAATAAAAGCCGAGGTCAATGTTTTTGGGACACCCTGCATATATATATATATATACAGGGTGTTCAGTGCTTTCGGTGCCCAATGGCTGTTTCCTCAACCATTAGTCACAGAGATACACTTCCAATTGCAAAAATGTTTTAAATTTTAAAATCTGTTATCTTAGAAACAGTTTAAATCAATAAATGCATTTCGGAAAGAAATATGAAGTATACATTTTTATATAGGTCCTACCAATTATATCCTCGGTCCTACCAATTATATTTAGGAAAATCATCCTTATACAATTTTATGCAAAATAAAAAAAATATTATCCTTTTGCGATCAAAATTGACCTACTTATAGCTGTTTAAAGTTGGAGCACTTTTTGTGCTGAGAAATAGTCAATGCAGTCCCTGATTTATCGTTTGCCTGGAGAAATGGTCAATACGGTCCCTGATTGGTTGGTTGCCTGAAACGTGACATTTTTATGCGTGGAAAAGCGACTTTGTCATAAAGTTTAATGCTTCATAACTCTGTTAATTTTGTTCGTAAAAGGAAGATTTTTTTTCTATATATATATATATATCAGGGATGTATCTACAGTGGTCGGCGGTGGTCGGGGTTTCCACCACACACACACACACTCAGAATTTCCGACCACCACTCATCCAAAAAAATATACATATTATAATTACATTTAAAAAAAGTTATATTCAATTTTTTCAAATGTTTTTCTTTAATATAAAAGTATACAATACTAATACTGTTTGTGTGTGCGAATTAACGCGAAGCTCGTTTCGAAATTTTATATTCGCAATTATAATTGTTCTGGAAAATCAACCACCACTCACATTTCTCTAGATACATCTCTGATATATATATATATATATATATATATATATATATATATATATATATTAATGCATAATTATGCATATTCTTAAATAATTTTTGTATTATGTGAGTGTGTATCTTTAATTTCTTAACCTGTCTACTGAAAACGTCTTAAAGGTACTGATATTTTCCTTCTTTGCTACTGAAATCTTCATCAAGTGGTTGGCATCTCTGACTACGGGAAATCTAAACTAGCTACCACAATAAAATTTTTCATATATAATATGATTTTGTTTATATTTTTATGAAAAGTATATATGCCCTAATTCAGTTGCGACTATACACATGTAAAATACATGAAAAATATAAATATCCACAAAATTTCAAGAAAAAATATAATTCTGGCCAGGAAAAAATGAAATTCCAATTAAGATCATTTTTTTCTTTATTATACTGAACATCAATCACCCTACTGCATCTATTGAAAATATTCCACTCAAACTATTTACACACATTTCCCAATGAAAATAAATGTAAAACATGAAGGGCTTGGATAGCAGATTATTAAAGTTAAAAGCCACAAAAGAAAGTTTCACATGCAATCAAAACAAATTTAATTGTTGCAAGAAAAAAAAAATCACAGTGTTTGCTTGCTTAAGGATAAATTGTAAAAATATAACATTGAGTTAGTTTTACTGTTTTACATCAAAACATAGTGAATGCTATAAAAGTCAAGAGATAATTAGCACTTCGTTATTACAAAATTTCAAGAACTGATGATCCACGGATTATATGTGAAAAATTGCAGAATTTTGACAGTGGCATAACTAGACTTTTGGTGTCCTCGATCCAATAATTTCAAGGCACAATTGCCTGTAATGATACTTAAGTAAGAAGTTCAACGTAAGAAGTGCCCCCTTCTCGTTCAACACTCCAAAGTGATTACTTTGTCCCACTCCATGATGGTACACAGCTGTATCTCGAATCCCATTTTAAATGTAGAATGAATGACATGAAGACAGGTGGCTCCAGGAGAGCCCAGCACATGGACCAGAGGTCTATTGTACTACCCCAAAAGAAATGAAGGTCCCTAAGAAAAGAGACCAGTGCCCGAAGCAAAAATAAGCAGGCACAGGAATGTCATACAGCTCCCAGGGTTCTATCACATGTCGACCCATGTGTTCGAACCTATCGGCGGAGAAAACCTCACATTCACAGAGAATGTAAGCGGCAGTTTTTTCGCTGTAATTGCAGCCTCTGTAAAGCGAATCCATAGTGACACCCATAATATTTAGGTGTCTTTTAAGGGTGCAGTGTCCAGTAAGGAGCCCAACAGCTCTTCTGATGCCAGTTCTACTGAGCTTGAATAATTCCTTTTGACGTATACTAGGGCAGTTGCAGTTAAGCATTTTCGCCTGCCTTTGGCTTTTATTATTATGCCAGTTCTTGCACTGAAGCTTTCTAAAGATGTCATAGACAACTCTACTAGTAAGTTCATTGGGAACACCCAAAGCCGGCTGAGGACCAACAAAAGGAGTACTTGAACCTTTTCTAGCCAATTCATCAGCCAATTCATTTCCTGGAATGCCCGAATGTTCAGGCACCCAGTAAAGAATGACTTCTTTGTTGCTAGCAATTTTACAAAGTGCAGTATAGCACTCCCAGATGAGGGAAGACGTCATAGTGGACTTCCCTAAGGCCATAAGAGCAGCTTGACTATCAGAGCAGATAAGTATGTGGTTGCTTCTGTAATTTCTGCCATAGCAAATTCTACAACACATGAGAATGGCAAAAACTTCAGCTTGAAAGACAGTAGCATAACTGCCGAGAGGATAAGACAGTTTTGTACCATCATCCGGATGGCATACACCAGCACCAATACTAGTGCCTGCCTTCGAGCCATCCCTATACCAAACAATACAATTCTGTTTGTTGTAAGTAGGAATCCTCTTCCATTCATCCTGTGAAGGAATCTGAATTTCATAAGGCTTATCAAATGTATATTTGACATGAATACCATCAGATGTCATATGGAAATAAGGGTGATTAATAGCGTTACTGTTAAGACCACTCCCAAGATAGATATTTTGAGTAGTCCTTCCAGTGTTTCATTGTCTATTTATGCAGATGAGAGCCTCAGTTTCAATGTGCATGTAGAGAGGGTGCAATCCAAGCAAAAGTTCAAGAGTTGCAGTGGTAGTGGTTTTCATGCATCCAGAGATCACAATACACACCATCCTTTGAAGCTTAATTAAATCTAATTTAGCAGTTTTACATCTAATTCTAGACCACCAGATGATGGAGCCATAGGAAATGATGGGACAGATTAGCATACAGTAAATCCACTGGATAGCCTTGGGATTTAAGCCCCAGGTTTTTCCAATAGCATTCCTACAAGACCAGAAAATTCTTCTAGCTTTAGTTATGCAGTAATCCAAGTGTCTCTTCTAATTGAGGCCCTTGTCAAAATAGATTCCTAAGAATTTTACCTCCTTGAAGCAAATGAGCTTCTGACCAAAGAAGCGAATGTCTCTAAGATTAAGAATGTGTTCTTTTGTAAACGCAACCATAACAGTCTTCTGTGGGTTAACAGAGAGATCAGCATTTTTGCACCATGTCTCGACACTTCTTAGAGCAGTGGACATCATGTCAGAGACACTATTACCAAATTCACCCCTGGCAATGATAACAAGATCGTCAGCATATCCAACACAGGATACACCAGAGCTAATGATGTTTTCCAAAAGAGAGTCAACAACTAAACACCAAAGAATTGGTCAAGGTACACCTCCCTGCAGACAGCCTGCCAGAGTATGCACTGTCATGTTATCACCAAGTAAAGATGCACAGATATACCTATTGGATAACAGGTTCTTGATCCAACAGGAGATCGTTGCATCAACACCTTTCTTATCAAGAGCACGTAGGATGGTGTCAATAGGCACTTTATCAAAAGCGCCTTCAATGTCAAGAAAAATGGCAAGAGCAATTTCCTTGGCATTTAAATTTCTCTCCAGAATAAAGGAGAGACTATAGAAGGCCGTGTCCATAGATTTACCCGGTTGATAGGCATGCTGAGAGTTAGACAAAGGCATGGAAGCCAGATTCACTTCCCTAATATACCTGTTAATAAGCTTTTCAATAGTCTTTAGAAGGAAAGATGTAAGACTAATAGGCCTGAAGAATTTGGCCTCGTAATAACAGTGATGTGATTGCTGCGCCAATTGCGTCAAACTGCGCCATTCAAAGTTGTTGGAAAAATCGAATGTAAACATTGCGATTCACGATTCCCGTGAACGGGTGTTCATGCAAATTTCTTGTGAACGACTCTTTCCGTTCACCGGCGTGAACCGTGCTGTTTTTCCATTATGAGGAGTCATGCAAATCGGATTACCAATGCGTACGCATCTCATTTGCATATCCGGGGGCATTTCCGGAATGGCCCATTATCGGGTATATAAGACGGAACTTTCTTGAAGCATTGAGTTCTGATCACTCTTCTGATTGCTCTATCGATCTTTCTTCGATCTGTTCTTGCATCGACTTTTACGACGATCTGTTAGGATGATATTAGCAGGCTATCGCTAACATCTACGACGATAAGATGGACTTTGTTCTTAGTCGACATGTTTGATATGTTAGCTTAAGTCGGATGTGTTATTTTTATAACATAGACTTGCAAGTTCTGCTAAGTGATGGCACTTTGATACGTGTAGTTGTTCACGACGTTAATTATCTGAGTTTATTAATGGTGAATAGTATGAAGTCATAGTGTATCGGTGCTTTAAGTTATTGAATCTTTCCTGCCAAGTGTGATACCAGCGGTGGTGGCTTCGGACAAATACGCACGTTATCATGGTAGTATACATTTTCTTATATACTACAAAAGATGCTTAAAGTATGTTCTAGAACCAACTCAATCTTTACAAGCTTTCGAGCTTTATGTATATAGCTTTGTTTACGTTTTGGCATGGATTATACTAGGTATTGTAAATTGCCTAAATATGCTTTATTTCACAAATAAAGTGAAATTAATTTCTACTTAACATGTCTGTCTTCAATTTATAAATGAACATTTTCACTGGAGGTTTTTACTGCGTGTATCTGCTGAACGAAACTTAACTATCTCGTTCGAGTCGAATCTATTCAAATTCTATTTTCCATCAGCAACAGGTTATGGGCCGAGTTTTATCGCCCAAAAACCACAGTGAGTGTTAAGCGAAATTCCAAGCACGTAGAGGTATTCAGATGGGGGCTGCGACTGGCACCATTTTGATCTACGAACATTAGTAAACAAGTGTGCAAGAGACTTGTGTTTGCTTCTTCCTCATCTTTCTACTAGCCATGGAGGCAAAAGAATCGAGCCGCTGTCCCGAGACAACTACGTCACTTGGAGCACGGAAATCTCATTCGTCCTTAAAGGAGAAGGGTGCTTTAGTCACGTAGTGGGAACCGTGAAACCACTCGAAGAAGATGCTTCTCGCCGCGATTTTGATGACTTCTATCGTCGGAAAGACAGAGCTCTCGCCATCATTTATCAAAGTTTAACACCAGAGTTCAAAAAACTTGTTAATGTTTCTGACGTACCGAGTCAAGTCTGGGAAACTTTGAAGAAACATTTTGAAGCTCCGAGTAGAGCGAATCTCGCCAGTCTGCTAGATGAATTCTTCAACATCAGGCCAGAGCCGGACAAGCCCGTAGACATCTTCTGTGCGAGACTCCAGAAAGCAGTGGCTAAATTAAAGGATGCTATTCATCCCATCGAAGACCTTAATGTGGCTTTTCAAGCAATTCGATATTTGCCTGAAGAATATCAAGGGATTGTCCGAATCATCTCTAGATGGTCTGATGTGGATTTCAAGCTAAATAAGATACAAGCCGAGTTATCATGTGAGGAAAGCAGACTTCGTCAACAGAGTGCTGACAGGGAAAAAGCTGTAAGTTTTAATTCTGCTTATTTTACATCTTAAAGTGTTGTAAATAGTGCAAAAAAATCTGTTTTTAAATTCCCAAATGTTAGTACCTCTAGAAATAATGCTAATACTAGAAATGTTTTTAAAACTAAGAGTAATGTTGGAAATTTTTCTAAGAGTAGTAATGTGAAGTGTTTTTACTGTAAACAGCCAGGTCATGTAAAAATTAATTGTCCTAAAATTAAAAAGAGTGGATCAAGTATTATTGAAGTTTTTAGGTCTCCTAGTATCGAAGCCAATACTGTTATCGATCCTAACGATAGGCTCAACTGGGTAGTAGATACTGCTGCTACGCGACATTTTTGTAATAATATTAAATTATTATCTAAATTTAATGAGTGTAAAGGCACTTCAATGTCGCTAGCAGTAGGGGATATCGAAAGTCCAGTTGAGGCTATCGGGACGGTGGAAATGTACGTCCAGTTTAAGGACATTAAAAGTGTTATTATGCTAGAAGATGTGATGTATTCGCCTAAACTTAGGCATAATCTATTAGCTGCCTCAGTTCTAGAAGAACAAAATTACAGTTTTAGGGGAGCTAATTGGGGTACTTTGGTTTTTTACACCCAAAGGTGATAAATTTTTCTTTGCTAAAAGAAAAAGTGGGTTATATTTTCTAAAACCTTAGTCTAGTACCAGTGAGCCAAATAACACAGAAAACCATGAATCTAAGAATAAGGATCGAAAGGGGGAGGGAAAACCTAAAAAGGATAGGAAAACTAGCAAAAGGGATACTAATTCTATCAAAAGTGTAAATACTGTAAATATAGTACCTAAAGAAACTAAAAGTAAATCTGATTCGGCAAAAACTAAGCAGAAAAGAAATATGACTAAATCTGAAAATAAGCCTAGCATTTCAATAACTGAGGTTAATGATGCAAATTGTCTAGGGCATAAGAGATATTGTCATATAAATGCGGACTATTTGTATCAAACCAAAAGTTTCTACAGTAAATGGACTTCCTAGGCTTAGATACTGGAAGATAAATTGTAAGCACTGTAAATTAGCTAGGAGAGTTTCATATCAACCTATTGGTAGGATTAGATCCATTAGACCATTAGAATTATTACATATGGATGTCTATGGTCCCATGCCGACAGTTTCATATGGTGGAAATAAGTATGTTCTATCCATCACTGATGATTATAGGCGAAAAGTCTTTGTTTATTTAATGAAACAAAAGTCAGAGGTTTTTAAACATTTTAAAGAGTTTCAAACCAGAGAAGAAAGGCAACTAGGTACTAAGATTCTATGTATCCGAACAGATAATGGAATGGAATTCTGTCATGACAAGTTCAAAGCTTATCTGAGTAATATTGGAATCAAGGCAGAATGAACTAACACTTATACACCACAGCAGTATGGTGTGTCAGAGCGATTTAATTTAACTGCATTTGACTGTGTTAAAGCTATGTTGAACAAGAGTAAACTCAATGACAGAATGTGGGTGGAAGCCATATTGTGTTTTACATACACTAAAAATAGAATATGTCACAAATTTAAAAACAAAACTCCACATGAACTCTACAGTGGTAGAAAGCCTTCAGTAAATCATCTTAGGACTTTTGATTGTAGAGCCTATGTAGGTAAACCTAGCCAGCTCAGAAAGAAGTTGGATATGAGAGCTACAGAGGGAATTATGGTAGGCTATGCTACTGGAGCCAAAGGCTATAGAATTCATTTACCAGGGGAAAAACGTACCTTTGAAACCTGCAATGTAAGATTTGAAGAGAGTGAAGTAGTGGAAGGCATCCTGGGCCCAATTTGTCCCAAAACTATCTCCTTTAAAATGTCTAAAGATGACAGTTCAGAATATTCCGATGGGGAATATCTGAGGGGGAAGTCTGATGGAGATGCAGGAGAGAGTGAAGACACTGGTGAGGATCTGTCTGAACCCAGTGAGGAAACAGACTCTCCTGCTGATTCCAGTATGACTCCTTGCTCGGATATTACTTGGCAGCGAAAGGCAGTACCAAGACCCGATGGGAGTAGAACTGACGTATATTATTATGCTAAGGGAGATGATAAAAGGCTGAGATCACATAATGACGTGAGAAAATATTGTACAAAATGGAATATACAATATGATCAGCAGTTATTTAATTTTCGAGAAAAGCAAAATCTAAGAAGGGTCAGAGGTAGAACAGAAGCAAGCAACATTGAAATTAAAATACCAAGGAGTTACAATGATGCGATTAAATCGTCCTAATCCAGTAAATGGTGTAATGCAATGGATGAAGAGATAGCCGTAATGCAAGAGAGGGGTGTCTGGGAACTAGTTCCTGCATCCACCTCACAAAAGCATATAGGCAATAGATGGGTATACACTGTTGAAAAGGACGAGAAAGGGGAGATTAAAAGATTTAAAACACGCTTGGTGGCTCAAGGGTATGGTCAGAAAAAGGGAGAATCATGTGATGAAGTTTTCAGCCCTGTGGTGAAAACTTCAGTATAATTAGAGCATTTTTCTCAATTTTTGTATGTATGTTTGGTTGGATGCATTTCCAATTAGATATCAAATCAGCTTATCTCTATGCTAAATTAAGTCAGAAAGTTTACATGAAACAACCTCAAGGCTATGTCAGTCAAAAATATCTTGATTATATTTGTTTGTTGAAGAAAGCCATTTATGGTCTTCATCAAAGTGGAAGAGAGTGGTTTATTGAACTTGACACCAAATTAAGGGAATTGAAATTTTTAAAACTTAAATGGTGTAATTGTGCTTATATACATAATAACAAAGTTCTTATGCTAGTTTATGTGGATGATATAATTCTTTTTTCCAAGTATCAGAAAGACATAGACCACATTGTTTCACTGCTTAGCAATGAGTTTGATATCAAAATATTAGGGAAAATTAAGAAACTACTTGGTGTGGAATTTAAAGAATGTGATAACGTTTTTATACATCAGAGTCAATATATAGATAAAGTGTGTCAAATATTCCAAGAGTATAAATATCCAGTTGTTTCACTTTCTATTACTAAAGGTAATATTTTAAGTAAAGTTGATTGTCCAATGACAAGTGAGGAAGTGAACCAAATGCAAAGATTTCCATACAGAAGTTTAATTGGGTGTTTAGCTTTTATAGCTAGTAGGACTAGACCAGATATATGTTATGCAATTAACATATTATCTCAGTTTCAAGAAAACCCTGGCATTAAGCATTGGGATGCTTTGTTAAAGCATTTTGGATATGTTGGACAAACTAAAGGTTATATGTTAAATTTATACGATATTAAAGAGTTAAAATTAAGCTGTTACTCCGACTCTGACTTTGCAGCAAATAGAGATGACCGTGTTTCACTTGGAGGTATGATATTTTTTATTGATAATGTACCTATTTCTTGGCGAACCTTCAAGCATAAGTGCGTCAGCTTATCAACAGTGGAAGCTGAGTATGTATCTCTAACAGAAGCAGCTAAGGAAATGGTATGGGTACAGAACATAATTGAGGAATGTCATACGCTTGGGTTAAACTTTAATAAAAATAGTAGTATCATTTTTAGAGATAACCAAGCAGCAATAAATTTTTCTAACTCTCCAATTGAAAACAGCAGGACTAAGCATATTGATGTAAAATATCATTTCCTACGAAACTTAATAGTCAATAAGTTATTTAATATCAAATTTATAAGTAGTAAAAATAACTTAGCAGATCATTTTACTACACCAATGACTAAAGAAGGAATATTTAAATTTTGTAGTAAAATATTTGAAAAGTAAATGAACTTTTTTAGGGTTAATGATTTTGTTCAAACTTTAAAAACTAAATTTGAATTTACAACTTTAAGAATTGTTAAGATGTTATATATATATTGTTTAGCTCAACCTCATTGATATAAGCTAATATATCTTGAGTTTAAATTTTTGTAATGTTGAATCTCGACCAATTTACACTATAGTCTATATACATTCTTTTTCAATTTCCCGCATAATGCCAGTTAGTAGCTTATGTTGTTGTTGTTGAGACCCAGACCGTCCGACCTACCAGAAAGGTGTAAGGTAACTGTTTGGACGGCCGGGATGTGCCACCCAATTTAGACCGGAATCCAGTGGGGGAGGCATCCACAGGGACCGTACCCTCCTTCCCCTACCACCAACCTCTCGGAAGGAGTTAGTAGCTTATGTGTATAAATTTTTGTAATTTTCAAGCTAGTTGAAAGTAAATGTTGAAATTTTTATGAAGGACATTCATTATCTGTTTACTCGTGTATTTTTAAAAATCTTTTAGTATATCAGTTCAATTTAGTAGTATTAATCATGTATACTTATCTTGTATTAATAGACTAAATTTTAAACTTTTGAATTATAATGTTTATACTCAAATTTAATGTGAACTTAAATTCTGTGCTTATACTAAATTTTTTTTTTTTAATCTTTTATACTAAACATTAAATGTGCTTATACTTAAAATTTATACTTAAAATTTAAACTAAATTTAAATATTTGAATGCCTATACTTAAATTTGAAAATGATGTTGTATATGAATTTCTACTGGATGTAAATGTTGATTTTACAATGTAGCTTACTATACTTAACAATTTTTTCATGGGTGTAGGTATTTATGTCTTTGACTTAAATTTTTGTAATGATGTGTTTTTTTTTTCTTGCATTTTGATTTTTGTAGGATACTGGAGACCTAGGTGTTTATTTATATGTCTTGGTTTTTCAGAATAAATTTTTGCAGCGTATGCATTGAGACTCAGGGATTAGCATGAGGGGGCCGATTGTTGGAAAAATCGAATGCAAACATCGTGATTCACGTTTCCAGTGAACGGGCGTTCATGCAAATTTTTTGTGAACGACTCTTTCCGTTCTCCGGCGTGAACACCGTGACGTTTCTCCATCATGAGGAATCATGTAAATCGGATTCCCAATGTGTATGCATCTCATTTGCATATCCAGGGGCGTTTCCGGAATGGCCCATTATCGGGTATATAAGACGGAACTTTCTTGAAGCATTGAGTTCTGATCTCTCTTTTGATCGCTCTATTGATCTTTCTTCGATCTGTTCTTGCATCGACTTTTATGAGGATCTGTTAGGACGATGTTAGCAGGCTATCGCTAACATACTACGACGATAAGACGGACTTTGTTCTTAGTCGACATGTTTGATATGCTAGCTTAAGTCGGATGTGTTCTTTTTATAACACAGACTTGTAAATTCTGCTAAGTAATGGTATTTTGATACATGTAGTTGTTCACGACGTTAATTATCTGAGTTTATTAACAGTGAATAGTATGAAGTCATAGTGTATCAGTGCTTCAAGTTATTGAATCTTTCCTGCCAAGTGTGATACCAGCGGTGGTGGCTTCGGACAAATATGCACGTTATCATGGTAGTATACGTTTTCTTATATACTACAAAAGATGCTTCAAGAAAGTTCTAGAACTAACTCAATCTTTACAAGCTTTCGAGCTTTATGTATATAGCCTTGTTTACGTTTTGGCATGGATTTTACTAAGTGTTTTAAAGTGCCTAAATATGCTTTATTTCACAAATAAAGTGAAATTAATTTCTACTTAACATGTTTCATCTGTCTTCAATTTACATATGAACATTTTCACTGGAGGTTTTTACTGCATGTATCTGCTGAACGAAATTTGACTATCTCGTTCTAGTCGAATCTATTCAAATTCTATTTTCCATCAGCAACAAAAGTAGGCTGCACCATTCTGATACAAAAAGCAAATTTTAACTTATTTTGCGCCAACACTGTGCCATTTCATGAAAATACCAGAAAACTTAAATCTTCTCCATAATTCTCGGAACTGAAAGAAAGGATTGAATCAGAAATTTCTCAGAAGAGTGCAATCTACCAGCAAAATCAGAGGATTAGACTTCTTTCTTTTCAGACAGTTCAAGTTTTTATCAACTGTGGTGTTGTTTTGTTCGGACTAAGACATTACTCCCTACAGCCAGTTCTCCCGGTGTCTGGAGTCGGCGAGTACTTGACCATGTTACGTGAATGTGATAGGGACCGTTGTCTTGAATAGAAAAACAAACTCCCCTTTGATTATTTATTTCGAAAGATCTATGTAGGAAAAAAGGAGTAAGCGATTCCTTCCTGGAGTGCGGTGGTAGACACAGGGGAGCCAAACATGCACAGGGTTCGTTCGTGTGCACTCTAGAAACCGGGAATTTAAAAGTGGACTAAAATGTCAGAGAAAATTTGTTTTTATTCAACATTCTGAAAAAATCAGGGAATTTTCAACTTAGGTGAACCGAAAAATAAATAAATAGTGCAAAACTAGTTTATAAAGCATCAAAACCAATTTTTAAGCCAAACCCAATTTTTATGACTTAAAAGTGTACGTAGAAATTGGCGGAATGTTTCAGATCACTTGATTTTTTATCCGTACGACTCATAGTGAGCGGGAAGACGAAATAAAGCATTTGCAGTGATTGTTTGGTTTATCATTTTCCAATGATGTAATCAAGAAGCACCTTGTTAGAGCGGAGCGTCTTTCAGCTTGAAATTTGCTGCATAGTTTGCTCTTTTGTTTATTGCAAAGCATGGAGCAACAAGGTCATTAACACGTTGACCTACCTTTCAAAGGGGTCAACATCAGCTGCATTTGTAACGAAACATTCAGGAGTGGTATTTTATTTTATAAGAGATGTTTTTTCATTTATCTGCTGCTCTATTTTTCATTTATTTAACTATTCCAAATAAAATTTTCCCTTTTCAGCAGAACTAATTATATAACGATGTATGGAATAATTATATAACAGATACTAGAAAATAAATAAAACGTCTGGTTTTTTTTTTTGTCATGCGTAGTATAGAGAAAATATTGTTTTCACGAAAATTCTTGATTTCGAGATTTTGATGTCAACATATGTTTTAAGTCCTCCTGAACACGTTTGGATTATTTTTGGAGTGATGTTCATCTGTGGTCGATCTCCCGTATACATGATAGTTGTTACAAATAATAATGGATTTTCACGAAACTTTATTTTCATGAAATTTTTATTTTCTTAACATGGCAGTATAGGACAAAATGCATAAAAGGGGTTATTTATGGCTCATTTGATTGCGATTTAATAGTTTCAGTAATTGGTAGTGAAAAATAGCCGCAATACAATATTTGTGTTCGTGACGCTATATGTCCCCTTGGGGGGTGGGGAGTAAGCCCCCCCCCCCAAAGGGAACATTATCAAACTTTGTATCAATCGAAATATTTTTTCAAACCCTTAAAAATGAAGGGTAACTTGCTATAATTTGGATCATTTGGAACAATGATACAGATTTTTCAAAATTTTGTATTGAAATTTAAAATGAAAAAAATCCAAATTCTATAATTCGGAAAATTCCGGAATCGGTAAAGTCCGGACTGGTCCTTATTTTCCAAGTTGTGCTGTATATGTAAACAAAATTGTATAAAACATTTCAAGTTAATTTGAATGGCTTTTTTACACTGTCATATATTCACGGTATCAATTAAATCGAAAGTTATTTTTTAAAATTGGCATTAAAAATAGCAGTATGCAGTACCTAGAATTTTGATATAGATAGCAGGCAAAACTCGTGGAATTTCACGCCGTATTAACGGAAGTTTACTGAATTTTTTAATATTTTATTAATTGTAATATTTATTTGCTTTAGCTTCATTAACTTTTAAATTTTCCTTTTTGATTTAATTGGGGATTTCTCTTATTATTTCTTATTGCACTATATTTATTTTTAATTTTATGATTTTATTTTTTTCTTGCATCATTTTTTTTAGCGCAATATAAAAGACCATTATCCTTTTTGAAAAATATCGCATATTTTAAATGTTTTGTGTTTCTTTAGATTTTCCCTTAAATTATTTTAGATCTTTTTTAAAAATTATTTATTTATGTTTTTAATTTTGTAGATCTTTCCTAAAATTATATATTTTTTCTAAATATTATTTTTTTTCCCTAAAATTTTTTATTTTATTTTGTTAGATCTTTTTTAAAAATTTTACTGCAATAAAATATTTTTAGATCTTAAGTTATTTATTTTAAATTTTTAAAATATGTTTTAAAATTTTTTATTGCAATTTTTTTTTAATTTAGAATTTTTTCTAATTATTTAATGTAATAAAATTTATTTAGATCTGTAAAATTATTTTTTCAATTTTTTTTTATATTTTTTCAAAATTATTTATTGCAGTTTTTTTTATATTAAAGAATATGTATTGAAAATAGATTTTTATAAATAAAAAATAAGCATTTTTTATTAATGTAATTTATATGCCATTTTAATTTATTAAAAGTTAATTGAAAATTCAAAATGTTTATACTTAAATTCTGTTAATTAGATTTTTAAAACTTCATTGTCTTGAATTTACTTGTTATATATATGACAAACTGTTAAAATAAAAAAAAAAAATGCTTTGCACCGAACTGCTATAATGTCGAAAAATCTCTTACTACAAACTGCTACAATTTCAAATTGCCTGCTATGAACTGCTACAATTGCCTGCTATGAACTGCTACAATTGCCTGCTATGAACTGCTACATTTTCGAAATATTGCCTGCTACAAACTGCTACAATTCCAGAAATTTACTGCTCCAAAAATTGCTCCAAAAGAGTTTTTTGTAATCACATCACTGTAATAATTGTCCTTGCCAATCTTTGGAATAAAGATTATCTTTGTATGCCTCTAGGCGGACGGTACGTGACCAAAGGCAATATAGGCTCTGTATATTCTACAGAGAAAGGGAGCAAGCACCTCAATTTCCTTTTGGAGAAGAATTGGAATGATGCCAACAGTCCCCGGAGTCTTATAGGGTTTATGAGAGTTAATAGCCCATTTAACCCTATCCAAGGTGATCACACTCCTAGCAATGCCCCACCTAATACTATCGCATGTAGAAGTGGAGTGAGCATCAGGAATGTTGCTGTGGCTATTTGAATCAGAAACTGGAAAATGAACCCTGAACAGTTCAGCCAGGGTCTCTTCCCCAGTCCCAGAATAATCACCATTTGGCAACCTAACAGTATTCAGGTTACAATTTCTGTCTTTTGACATCAGCTTGACAAGTTTTGCAGTAGCAGAAATCTCATTAATGCTGTCGCAGTAGTTTCTCCAGGAATTTCTTTTGGAGTCTCTAACTGCCTTATTTTAGGAAGTAAGAGCAGATTTATAAACCTGCCATTCACCACTCTTTTATCTCTATTGAAGAGCTTTCTATACTTGCCACGAAGACAGCTGAGCTCTTTCGACCACCAAGGAACTATCCTTTGGGAGTCAGCTTTAGTGGCCTTACAGTTTTTATAATAAGATTGGATAATGGATTATTGCACAGAGTCAACAGCCAAATCCAATTTAGCCGCTGAAGAATACTTACCAGTTTGACTAGCAGTGCTGGCAAGAAGGTTTTCTTTGTAGGAACCCCAGTTTGTTCTCTTGGGGTTCCTATTTTCTGCCGTGGTCAATTTTGAAGGACCTTTAACAGAAAAAGTAATTAACCAATGATCAGACAGGGATATGTCATCTGAAACATTTCAGTTAACAACATTATCATAAACAATATTATTGCAAATGCTTAAGTCAACTTCGCGGCAATTTATTGTAACAAAGGTAGGTGAGTTGCCCCTGTTAAAAATAAAAATTACATTCTGCATTGTGTTATACCAGCATCCAGATTAAATCTTCACTTTCCCTTTGTTGAGAAATAATATTATTTTTTTTCTGAACTGATGATTTAAAATTCATTTTATATTTAAGTTGCATCTACAACTGTTATTTTTTATTTGAACTGATCTGTGTACACATATTAATAGTAAAGCTACACATTTCCATTTTGATTCGTGGGGGAGCTCTCTCCAGTATATTAAAATATGTGTGCTGATACAAAAATATTAAAAAAACATTATTTAACATTAGAATTTTAATGAGTAAAATGAAAATAACAGATATTTGATTTTTAAACATGTTGAAAAGTTAAAAATAAATTTCATCCCCAATTCTATAACGTGTGGTTGAATTTAATTTTAATTTTAAAAAATGAATTTAAACTACTTTCGTTCCTAACTGATAAAAAAATTTATCTACGATCTTTATCAATCGAGCCCTCATTCCTACATGAAATCGTAGATCATGTAATTTATTCTTTAAATTGTGAAATTTACTTTATAAAGCGGCGTAGAAGTAGAAACTGCAAGAAGAACAAACATATTGAGCACCGCGAAATCCATATTATTGCGAGTTCATGCGCATGCGTAAAATCCAAAACTTGCTGCTGCAGTGTTTTTGATAAATCGAGAATCCATGAGCTGTAGACGCTAGTGATTCTAGCTCTTTGGCTGTGCTTGCAGGGAGGGGCCCAGAGTCTGCAGTCACTTTCCATGGGATTGCAGATGAAATGTGTACAGGAGTTCGTATAACGTATATTTTAATAAAATTCTCTAGTAAAACAATACCTTATACTTAGATTAAGTATATTTCCATAACTCCTGAACACATTTTATAGACTTTAAGACAGATGTCTATTTATCTACGAACAATGGTATCTTATGAGGTCAGACAAACAGGATAGACAAGAAGAGGCTGAAATCCAGTCTAATTAGGGGAAGGAGCCATAGCCTTAGGGCCCGCAATCACTTTTCATAGGACTGCAGCTGAAATGTGTTCAGGAGTTTGTATAATGTGTTTTTTCAATAAAATCTCAAATACAAAATATCTCGAAACTATATCTTAGATCTTGACAGACTGATACGTATATTTCTATAACTCCTGAACACATTTCGAAGACATTTAGAGCCCATCTGTGTTGTATGTTCAAGAGTTGTTATAACGTTTTTTATCATCAACATTTTGAATACGAAATTTCTATGAAAATCTATACCTTATACCCAAATTTTGATTGACGGATAAGTTACAGTGTACAAAAAGCTGTGTACACGATGTGTAGCACAGCACAAAAACGTAGGCAGCGTAGGCAGGAAGAAAATTGGGGGGAGGGGAGGGAGGCGTTTGCCAAATCTTATGTATTACATTTTTCCAAACATCTTTTTTAACTTCTTAAAGTTTTATATAAAAGTAATTTGCATAAAAATTTGAAAACGAAGGATTAGGGGCGGAGGGGGGGGGGTGATATCTATTTAACCGGGGCCAGAAACTTAATCTTCATTCTTGCACAGTAAATTCACCATTAAATAAAACGTCTAGGTGATATAGTAATGACGTCAAATTGATGGCCTGATCAATCTGAAAATAAAAAAGCCTCTGATGACTTTAAGTGGAAATAATCGTATCAAGTTTCTTTCAATTTGTTCGAGAGATATCGTGTCTACAGACGGACAGACAGACAATATACACGGACATCATTGGAAAAGTGGTTGATTTGTGGATGCACAAAACGCACAGATCCATCAATATTGAATGGTCTTTTTTTTACTCTCTTTATCATGTGTTGTATGGAAAATATGTGAAAGGAACATCTATTTTTATATAATATGTTATTCCAAATAGAATAATTTTATTTATATGTTGCCAACTAGGAATGGTAATCCTTGAATCAGAGTCAAAATGTTTATCCCACAATCTAGAGTATAATTTATGAAATGATTTTTTCTTAGCTCTGAAATTATATCAAAAGCGTTGTAGTGAGCGATGTCATCAATGTAATAGATCCACCAAAAAGTAGTAGATAATTTTTGAAAAAATTGCCAATATCATATAATATACAATTAAAATTAGTTTTAATTTAAATCAGATATCCTCATGCAAAATTAAAGTAAAAAAATCTGATGTGAGCAGCACATGACTTTCCTTATACAATGCAATGAATTTACTCTTTTTACAGTAAAAAAAACAATGTGTAAGTTCCACGGTACTGTGTTTTTAACGTTGAATTGTACATTTGGCGATTTTACGAAAGGACAACATGCAAGACTATTTCAAAGTACCCAATAAACTTATATTTCACGCAACTCTATACGTATAAACAATTATCAATATGGATATCATCCTCCATAAGCGATAGAGTCCATATATTAAAATATTTTATTAATTAATACATCAATTAGGAGTCATTTTCATTAATTTTGTGTCATTTTTGCAATTTTGACGATATTTTCGTCAATTTGGCAACATTTAAAAACTCAGTAAGTTGGAGATATTCCGACAAATACTTAACCAAAATGTTGCCAAATGCTACGGACGGAAAATTAGGTTTTTCTTATAGTAGATTCTTATATTCTTTCCAAGATATTGAATATTCGTCAATTAGTCGTCATTTTCATTGATTTAGCGTCATTTTAATCAATTTTGTGACATTTTCGTTAACTTGTTTATATATAGAAAAGTCGCCAAGTTGGCGATATTCTGCTAACTTTGTTACCAAAATCTCGCTAAGCATTACGGATGGAAAAATAAGTTATTCTTATAGCAAATAAATGACTATTGGCTTTCAAATAAAAAAGTATTACCCAAAGTATCTTTTCTCATGAATGGAACGAGCTAGATCCATGAGAATGATATCACCCAATTTATCACATGATATTATATATGAAAAGTGAACATATTTCACAATATTTAATAATTTTTTGATAAATTTATTTGAAAAATGTGCAATATCTCGAGAACGGTTTATGCTAGCATTCTAAAGTTTGTGTTAATTGTTTTCTAATGAAAAACTACATAAGAAATAACTATTTGTATAACACTTTATTAAAGATTTTGATTTTCTCAAAATTTCACTCGAAAATGTAGGGGAGTTCTGAACATTAGACTTTGTTTAAAAACAATAAGCTTCCAGTATTCACGGATTGATTGTAATTTTTGTACTAAATTTCATTCAAATCGCTCCATTCGTTCGTGAGATATCGTCTCCATAGACTCATTGACACACACACATACAGACATCACCTCAAAAACGTTAATTCGTGTTCAGGGATGCTTGAAACGTGCTGCCATCGAAAACTCGAAGTCGAATTTTCGACCCCATCACAATACTTTTCATATACATTATACTATGTATATAAGGAAAGTAAAATATTTTAAAATTTTATTTAATATTTCACTTACTAACTGTTTGGTTTGACTTATTAAATGATCAAAAGAAATTTAATGCTGAATATTATTTTATTTGATACTGTTGAAATTTAGAAATTGACTTTAAAAACTGATGAAATAGCACTGTATAGCAACATAAAATATATTCGCTAAACCTGCTGTCTTAAATAATCTGAAATTAAAAATATTTCGTTATTAGTTACAGCATAAATATTTGGTTGGATATATCAATCAGTTTCTGAGCAACCACACCAGCAAAGAACTTCTTGTCTGAAGATGTAGGGTATTTTTTGCTTCTGAAACGATTGATATATTTAATCAACTATTCATGCTGTAACTAACGAATTAATTTTAATTTCAGACTACAGAAACACTTCTTTAATCGGTAAAAATATGTTCTTTTATGTATAGAAAGTTTGCTATGAGAAGAAATCTATTATGTTATTATCGTTAAAAATATTCCAAAGGAATATATGTTGATCCAATTCCCAGTACCGTAGGCTAGCTCAAGAATATAGCCTACCCCCCCCCCCCCCCCCCACGGGACCGCAGAAAGCAGAAACACAAGTTTTCTGAAGCTGAAGAACTCTGTTTTACGGGAGGAATGGAACAAAGAGAAAATGACTCAACTCTTCCTAGGACAAACTTCCACATCTGCGCTTCCTATCAAACCCATTACCTTAGGATGGAATGGACTCGTCGGTGTATTACTGCTTTGGCAGTCTAGTGGGTTGCTATACCTTAGTTAAACAATTAACGATTTATAAAACATAGTTACTCATTTTATTTCTAGATGGCGCCACCACACAATAAGCCAAAATTAGGAAAGATGCCTTTTTTGAAAATTAATTTAATATATTTACTAACTATAAAGAGTTTT
This sequence comes from Amaurobius ferox, assembly GCA_951213105.1. Taxonomy (NCBI): domain Eukaryota; kingdom Metazoa; phylum Arthropoda; class Arachnida; order Araneae; family Amaurobiidae; genus Amaurobius; species Amaurobius ferox. The sequence continues at coordinate 97,456,970 of OX578141.1, read as the reverse complement.
CTAATTGTATTAGAAGATTCAGAAAAGCGTATTTTACAAGCAAAGTAAATTTCAGACTTTCATATTCAGTATTTTTTTATTACTGCTCATTTTTATAAAATTGCATTGATGGTATAGGGAGTCAATGAGTGAGACTCCCCCTTAATAATAAAAATTTCTAGAAATTTTAAAGTGATATTATAATCAGCTTTTTTTTATTTATTTATTTTTAATTTGTATCATTTTTAATATTTAATAAATGTCTACAAATTAAATTTAAGTATATAAGAACAATTCATTTTTAAATGTTATATGAGAAACAAAGAAAATCATATTGAATTGAATTTATTTTTTTTAATATCTACCTTTAAATTTATACATAAATTTTGGAATAACTCAATTCACTAAATATTCAACAAAAGCAGTAAATTTATAAATTAAATCACCAAAACTTATCAGTAAGACTACATAAAATATCATCAACAAAATATAATGAATTTTCTTTTTTAGCTATGTCAAATTTAAGCTTTTAATATTCCTATAAAAAGAATGAGACTTAATATTTTTTTTTATTTTATATAAAGAGCCGAGTCACATTATGACCACCTGCTATCTCTGACATCAAGAATGCATATAGCCAATGAACGAATGCACATGTCAAGGTCAAACTTTTGGATATATAAGGTGGTATGTGAGCAACTTGCCAGGATAACAACAGTGGTTGTCATGGGTAAACAATGTGATTTAATAGACGTGGAAAGAGGCATGAGCATTGGCTACAGGCCCAAGGGTGGCAGCCCTTTGGAAATAGCCGAGTTTGTGAACTGTTTACAAGCTAGTGTAGTTAACGTATACCATGAGTGGAAGAAAGGAACAATTTCGAAGACTCAACGAGATAACTGTGGAGCACCACAAGCCATCCATGTGAGAGGTGAATGTCATCCGTGCAGATTGGCATGGGCTGATGGGCACACTACTGTGGAGCAACTCACCATACAAACGAACCAAGGAACTTCCAGATGTGTGTTCAAAAACAACCGAGTAGCAAACCCTGTTGCGAATGGGGTTCCAGAGCAGATAGTTGATGACTTGACTGCACCCATACTCATGAAGTTTCATCACCAACAACAGCTGAAATTTGCACAGGAGTACCGAAATTGGACTTGCATAGACTGGCAAAGGGTTGTCTTCTCTGATGAGTCACATTTTCAACTCCAACAAACATATGGACGTTGGCGTGTGAGTCATGAAACCGGTGAGAACAAGCACCCAGCAACCATTGTTGGATGTAAACAATCTGGTGGTTACAGTTTTATCATCTGGGGAATGGTTTCTTGGTTTCCTCTGTGTCCTTTGATTTCTATAGAAGGCACTCTCAACAAATTTTGGTATCTCTCCATCATTGCCAATCAATTACACCTGTTTATGTTGACGGTCTTCCCTTTGGCTGATGGAATCTTTCAACAGAACAATGCAACCTGTCATTCTGCCAAAATTGCTCACATGTGGTTCGAAGAGAGTGACCAAGGTTTCCAGTAACTTCCCTGGCTTCTGAATTCTCTCGATCTTAACTCGATCGAACATATTTGGGACCACCCCGACTGACATGTTTGATGTCTGGATCCATGCACCATACCTGTCGAATGCACTGCAGTCTGTATGGCCCCAAATACCTCTACCAACCATTCAATACCTTATTGAGTCACTACCTGTCGAATGCACTGCAGTCTGTATGGCCCCAAATACCTCTACCAACCATTCAATACCTTATTGAGTCACTCCCATATTGTTTGGCTGCTGTTCGAGCTGCCAGAGGTGGTTATTCTGGACATTAGCAGGTTGTCATAATAATGTTACTCGACTATTTATTAACTCGCATATTAAAGAACAACGAATTTAAAAAAAAGTATTAACTTCAATTAGTAGTGCCTTTTTTTTATATAAGCTGTTTTATTTCTCTCCATTTTTCCAGGATTTTCACTTCACTTCTTTTTGCTTTTAAAATGTGTAAAAATAAAAATTTATAAATTTTTTGTAATCTTCGTACTCTACTTAATAACTATCGAAAGCCCAGGCCAGCCGACTCATCCGAAGATCATGACTATAGCTATAAATAAAGATGAATTAACTAATAACAACTTTGTTTTTCACCAAAGTTGCTATTATGGAATCTCAACCAAATTTCAAACTTATATATTCTTGAAACTAAAGTATGTAGGATGTTCAAATTTTCAAGATTTTCGTAATGCTGGTTGATAAACATTTATGCCAACTTTCGTTAAAATCTAAGTTGGTGCATCTTTTCCTTTTGTTGTAATGAAGGTCTTTATTTCTTCAAGCAATATCCAGAATCTCTCTAGTGTCACCACCCTACTCAGCCAGCGAACATGGCTGAAGTAAATTACATAGTCATTGACTGATCCTAGTTCTGCGATAAAAGCTTTGAACTGTCTGTGATTGAGCCCCTTGGTCCTTTTAAAATTGATTGTAGAAACAACCTTTTCCATTATGTGTTGCAAATCCATCATCTTTGCACACAGTTGCTCTTGGTGAATGATTCAATGGCATATAATGACATCATTAGGCACTGATTTTAGCATTAGGTTTGCAAATCCATTATCCTTACCTGTCATTGCTGGGGCTCCATCTGTTGTAATTCCACAAAATTTTCCTCTGGAAGACTAAATTTAACTAGGACACGTTTTACCTCATCGAAGATATCTTTTCCAGTTGCTGTGCATTTCAGTGGACGTAAGTCCAACAGTTCCTCGACGATTTCAAAAGTTATGGTGACTCCCTTAACATAAATTGCCAGTTGTGCCGTATCGCTTATATCAGTACTTTCATTGAGTGCTAAGCTGTAAAACTGGCAGGATTTGAGTCTTTTAATTAAAGAACCTTCAATATTGGTTGCTAAATCGTCTACTCTTCTAGCAACTGTCTGGTGTGAAAGACTAGTTTTTTCTACTATCGACTTTTTATCAGGACATGGTACAGATGTAAATATGCTCAAGCAGTCTTTTACAAATTCTCCATCAGATAAAGGTTTGCCTCTCTTGGCAATTTCTTTGGAGATCAAATAACTGATCTTGGTAGCCGCCTCAGAATTTAGGTTTGCAGCTTTAGAGAAAGATTGTTTCCCGATAATACTGTTTTTTAGAGAGTTCACTCTATCAGTTCTTACCTGGTCTGTGTGGTCATATTCGCTGGCATGCTTTGAAGAATAATGTCTCTTGATATTATATATTCTTTTATAACAGCAATGCTCTCTTGGCATATAAGACACAATATGCCCCGGTTATGGTCAATAACAAAAAAATCATTGGTCCAAGCACCTTTAAAAGCTCTACATTCAGAATCAATTTTCCTTCTCTTGCGTGCATTCATTGGAGCTGCCATCTTTGGTGTGATGTATTTTAGCAAAAGCTTTTCCGGAATACAAAGAAACACACTGATGTTTAACTAGCACAAGCAAGGTACTCCTGTGACAAAAACTTTCTACTGAAAAGACAATTTCCCTATGAAAAGCTAATGTGGAATAGTCGTGTGAACTCTGCATGGAACAAACAGGTGGATAGTTGACACCTGATTGGCTGGAGAAAACAACACTATGACTGTGACATCCTTATCTTCTCCCCCGCTTCTCCTGAATATTTCTCCGGACTATTTATTTGCCCACTTGTGATAGGAGAAAAGCTTTGTCATACTGTTTTTGCAGTTTCTCCTTTTTTCTGAAAAAAAATTATTTTTCTACTTTTTTTTTTTTTTTAAATCCTTCATTAAAAAAAAAAAATTCCAAACAGTAGTAGGTGGGCCGTATGTTAGACAACTCTGCCTTTGACATATGAAGTGGGGGAATTTCTTTGTTAGTGCCCACCTGAGTCTGACAGGCCTCTGGAGATTTAACTCACACTCGAAAATATATTATTTGATTAAATTTCACATTTCAGTATTTTTTTTTTAAATTAATAAAAATCTGTTTTGCATTTTATGTTTTAAAATATGTAAGCAGTGATTCAGTGAGCAATGCAAATATGTTAAATTGAAGTCCTTAAATAAGCAGAAAAAATATTCCATTTCATGGTACACTTATATGTTTTGGAACATATTCATCAAGTTTTGAACTTATGAAGTAAAGAATATATAAATTTTCAAATTAATAAACTATTTGAATGTTTTTATTAACAAATGAAAAGTGTGTTTAAACTTATTCAAAATTTTATAAAATGGTTATTTTGTATAAAAAGTTAATTTTAACTATATTTTTGTTTTTGAGATAGTATTCAAATTATGTATGGCTTAAAATTATTTATACTTAATGTGATAGCTGTCTAATTTTATGTTTGATCTAGCACCTATATGCTTCTTATATCTGGAATTATTTTAGGCTCTCAGACAGTGCCTTTATGAAACTCATGGACCTACTCACTCACTCTATACAATGGAAATAATTGATGCTTTTGAGTGTGTTAAAGATGAACAGGTATCATCTTTCATAGATTATGGCAATAAAAAACTATTATGGCATGGATCAAGAATCTCTAACTGGTTAGGCATATTAAAGAAAGGTTTGCAAATTGCCCCACCTGAAGCTCCCAGTACTGGTTATATGTTTGGTAAAGGAATATATTTTGCTGATGTAAGCAGCAAAAGTGCAAATTATTGCTTTGCTACAAAGAAAGAAGATGAAGGAATATTACTTTTGTGTGAGGTAAGATCTTTGCATTTATTTTTATAATTGATTTACTTTTCATTTTAATTAGACTTCCTGGAAATCTAAACATTTCTAGCATAAATCACTTTTTAACTAAGTAGGTAGGGCTCATGCATATATTGCTGATATCCATTGCTCTTGTGGTGGAAAAGGATGTTGCCAGGCCCGAGCCAGGGACCTGGTGCTTACAAGACCGACATTATAAGCATAGAGCAAAAGCTAGCTTCGGCTCCATTCTTATAATTCGGGTACAGGTTCCAAGCATCTTTGATCAGATGTCTTTGCTGCCGCACACTCTTCCACCTGATGAGGAGCCCGGGTCGAATTTCGATGAGGAGGGGGGGGGGGGCACCTCGAAACCCCCTTGTGTCCCCATCTGAATTTCAGTTGAGGGCTGAAGGCCAGGAGGCATGTCGCCTCGGGTGTGACGTCAGTCGTGGTCAACCAGGAAGGGAGTGGCAAGGCCTCTGACTCCATGTGGTGCTGCCATCTCGTGTTGAGAGGTGAGATCGTTGGCGAGATAAGGTTTGCTTGTTTCAAATGTCCAGTCATCATTGTGGTGAAAAGGGATGTTGCCACGCCCAAACCAGGGACCTGGTGCTTACAAGACTGACATTATAAGCATAGAGCAAAAGCTAGCTTCGGCTGTGTTCTTATAATTCGGGTACAGGTTCTAAGCATCTTTGATCAGATGTCTTTGCTGCCGCACTCTGTTTACCTTGCTTTAGAATTTTGATGAAATATTAGCTTTTACATAATGTATATTGAAAGTTTAGGCAGAGTCACTACTATTATAGAACATGACTTTTTATACAATTAATAATAAACTAAATGATAATATAAAATGCTAAGTAAATAAGGTTTTCTAAGCAGATCTACAGATAATATAAAAAGAATAAAACACAAAAAAGAATGTTATTGAGAAAAAGAACCCAGCATTAATTGAGTTCTGCATAAAATTTAACCAAATTCGAATCAAACTTTTATGAAATCTTAACATATAATAATGATAAAATATAAACAATACAGATTAAACAAAATTTGATTACTCAAATCACAATTAATAAAATAAAATATTTGCATTATTCCACATTGAAATTTTCAGGATTGATGCCAAAAGTAAGTAGTAAGCATTGCTATTCTGAGCCTCTAATAGTTTTGGGTTCAGGTAACTTAAATACAGTATCATCTCTGTGGTACAGATTTGATATAAAGAATTTGGTTTTTTCCACTTTTTTTCAGGAGCTATAAGATGCCAAATGTGGGTCAAAAATAAATTGCACTTGGCACGAAATGTTCTGTGTTTTTCTAAGTACGTGTTTTTCTGGCAGCTCCTTTTTGCTTTCTGTTATCTTCGGCTTCGGCCATTTTATTTTTGTTGTGTTGTTGCTTTGTGTGTAAAAATGCATTAAAAACATGAATATCATACAAAAATTAAAGGTAACACATGTTAATAAATAAAATAGTGTAGAAGCAGAAAATTTACATAGAAATGATCTTTCTCTGATGACTGCAATGTGGAAACAGCCATTTGTGCAATTTGGATATTTACACTTTTTTTTTTTTTTTTTTTTTTTTTTAAGTTTTGGATTTCATTAAACCAGGTACTGTGTTTTGATTTTGATGTAAGCATGGCTTTTGCTTTATTTTAGAGGGCAATTTAAAGTTTAATTTCTCGACAATATTTTTTCTAAGTACCATTATTTCTTAAATTTCGTTAAAGTACAATATTTTTTCTAAGTATAGATTTTTTGAAATTTCATTAAAGTACAAAATATTTTCTAAGTATCGTTATTTCTTAAATTTTGTTAAAGTACCATCTTTTTTCAATACTTTAGCATTATTCTATTTCGCTAAAGTACAGTCGTTTTTCTAAGTATCGACTTTTTTAATACTTTAACATTATTTAAAACTTATTTATGTATTAGCTTTTTTTGCATTTTTAAATATATATGTTTATATTTGTTATGCACAAAGCCCAAGATGGTGTCCTTTAGGACTTTTCAAACACCGTACGTATTGGTACCATTCTTGGCGGCAAAAAAAAAAATGGTGGATTTCGCCAAATTCTTTATAACAAATCTGTTCCATCTCTGCTAACAAGTTGTATTATTGTAATGTAGAAACTTTTCTGACTCTTTACTGATTCATTTTAGCTATTTTATTGTATACTGATCTTTGCAACATAAAAATGTTTTGTTTTCTTCTCATCTAATTTTGACAAGCACAACAGTTTCATTTTTCTATTTGATCCTTCCCATCAGCTACTACAGAATCCATATCACTTGCAGAATCTGAAGATTCCATCATAACTAGTGATTCCTTAGATGTCTCATCACCATAATCATTTTCTAATGCATATTCATTCAGAACTGTCCCTTTTTAGTTAATTCACACAAATTTGCTTTTCTGCTTGAAATGTGGGTTTCTTAACAATTTCCTTTTTGACCATCATTTTCTTTAATTTTGCCACTTCAGTTTCAGCTTCCTCTGCCGTATCAGTAAGAATTCTACACTTACCAAATTTTTGCCCATCACTTTTTGCAATATGAGGTTTAGCCTTTGGAAAAGGACACATTTGTTCTGGTGTTATACATGGCATTGATTCAGTGTTTGATGTAGAAGGATGACAAATTTCAGCAGGGGTATCCTTTTTTTCTGTCATGTTGATGACTATTAATAGGTTTATTCACCATCAAATTCTTACAGTTGGAATCATTTTCACTAGGATCAGGTCTATCTGTTACATGAAAACTCGACAACGTGAGAAACAAAATTTTGCACTTAACTTTAACCCTTTCGTGACGGTTGGCACGCCTGCGTGCCGGCTGCGAACTTGCATTCAAGGACGTATGGCACGCACTGGTGCCGGAGAGAACTTTTACCCTAAACGCCGCCGGCCACACACTTTGCTACCATAAATCCTTGGGTTGGTCGTGTGGTCTGGGCCTTCAACCCTAAACGCCGAGTGGCACGTATTGGTGTTTCTACGTGGAACGTTTTCATTTGAATTTATTTGTCTACTAGATGGCGTTAAATGCCCGTGGAAGCAACTTAAATGTATTTTATAGATGTTTGACCTTGGCACAAAAAGAATCCAATGAATTATTTCTCCATTTGGAGCGGGGTTGGGGGGGACATGGTTCTGTAAAGTAAACAGACAGCTAGCTCACTTCTCGCAGCATAAACAATTTTATAATTGAGTTCCGGGTCTCGGTCTGATTTTAGCTTTTATTGATTTCGTTGCTGAATTAGAGGAATATAAGAGAGTATTTTTTGGGGGGTGGGCGGGGGAGGGAGGGGTAAAGGAATGTGCGGCAATGAAATGATTAGGTTATTTCGGATAAAAGTATGGCTGGTTTGAAATGTTTTCTTTCTGTGGAAGAATATACGTGTATGGTAAACGAACCAGACAGTAATGAAAGCGTTGCATATAGTGAAGATTTGTGGATGATGAATCTGAAAATGCAATTGATTCTTCAGATTCTGAGCGTACTATTATTACAACGCTGCCAGCTTCAGTTGCTGTTTTTTCGAATGATGTTTGGACGTGTGATTTGAAAGATCTGAATTCTTTGGAGTTTCTGAACATACCTGGAATAAAGCACAATATCATGCCGTCTAATTTAGATAAGGAACTTGATTTTTTTAGCATATTTTTTGATGATGAACTAGTAGAATTTATCGTAAAAGCAACTAATGAATTTGCAAAGAAAAAATGGGAGAAAAATCTCCTCTCTCTTTCCACATCGAAGACTCCACCTAAATGCATTTACAACTGTGACAGGAAATGTATTTACACATGTGACAGGAACTGAAATGTATTTTCACCTGTGACAATGTATTTACACCTGTGACAGGAAACGGATTTCGTGTGTTTCTCGCACTAGTAATTTTGCCGAGCATTGTCAGAAAACCAAATCTTAAAATGTATTTTTCTAAGAATCCAATTATCAGTACTCCTTTTTTTAATTCAGTTATGAGTCGCGATCGATTTATAGGAATATTATGTTACCTTCATTTTACTCTTGATAGTAATGCCCAAAAACTAGATAAATTGAAACCCATGTTAGATGCATTAGTTTCAAAATTTAAATCTATATACACTCCTAGAAGAAATGTGTTCATTGATGAATCTTTGTTCCCATGGAAAGGAAGGTTGGGATTTCGTCCATATATCCCCTTGAAAAGGTCCAGATATGCAATAAAAATATATAAATTGTCAGAATCGGAATCAGGCTATAAATGGAATTTCCTTGTGTATACTGGAAAGGACATGGAATTATCAAGCTCTGATGGTGGGTATGGAGAACGCGTTGTGAAAACATTTCTAAATGAACTTTCAGGAAAAAGATATACTTTGTTTTTGGATATATTTTTTACCTCTCCTGTACTTGCAAAGTATTTGTTGTCTAAGAATACGCATATATGTGGTACAGTTTTAAAAAATCAGAAGGACATGCCAAAGAATAATCCATCTGTACCTAAAACATATATACACTAAAATTTTTAATATTTGGATAAAAGAAAATTTATATAAAAGATATACATCAAATAGAAAATAAGTATTTCCTTTCTTCCTGAAAAAAGTAGAATGCTGTGTTGAATGGGTGATTTTTAGTGAATTTTTTTCGAGAGTTAGGCTTATAGCGCAAAAAATTAGCCGTCTTTTGGGAAAAGTTCGGAAACAAAGCGCTCCGCCCTTTGGGCCACGGCGGTTTCGGAATGCCGCCGTCCCGAAAGGGTTAAAAGCTCAATATCAAAATGATGCTAAAAATTTTACTTTGGACTATCAAATTAAAACTTTTCCCTCTACTTAACTGCTATGCTTTCCTTCTTTTATTCAAAATAGTTGCTTAGATTTCAAACCATGTTGCCACTTATTTCAATGAGTAATAATTCCATAAAACAATTATCATTAAAATAAAGCTGGGTGTGGCCCTAGGTATAAAAGTTTCCCTTACATTTAGGAAATCTCTGTAGTTCCTTCTTCAGTGCAAACAAGCCTGTACCTAAATGTCCAAATGAGAGTTAAACTATCTCAGTGAAACAGAAAAATGCCTAAATGTCAGTATGGTAGTATCACCTAGTGTCTTGAAAGAGAAGTGAAATGAGACCAAAATACAGACAATTATATATTCGAGGGTAACATTTGGCTGGTGGTTCTGTGCCATTGTTTAAATTTATGCAGCTATCTTGCAGAAAAGCTGCAATCCTCTTCTCTGACTTGCATTTTCTCAACAACTTCTGTCTCTTTACTTATCAGCATTGGACCACTTACTGAAATGCTTAAAGCAGAAAATATTCTAGCCTGTACAATGTAGCATTCTTTTCTGCTTTCTGTTTTGAAGCATTCTTTTCCATCTCATTTCTTTCATAAATTAATGTTTTTAGTTTTGAGACAAAAGAATGTTCAATTATTTTTAAATGTCTACTTTAGACATGGAGCTGTTTTTATCCACTTTTTATTAAATTTTCATCATTTCCAGAACTTCTTTTCCGAAATGGCATCTATGAAGTTCAATAGTGAAATTATGTACAGAACTTGTGATAGAAGACTTATTTTTCCCCCTTCATACCATTTCTGCCAGTAGATGCAGTATGCACCAAAAATAGAACTGCTAAAGTGATATGCAAAAACGAAAGGGCACCAAAGATAACACTTAAAAATCTTTGACCCTTGCACTAAGGAAACTTATGGAATTTTAGTAAAACATAATGCAGGTGTCTTATTGCTGAAAAACGACTAAAAGAACTTAAAAAGTGCTAAAGTTATTGTGCACAGTAAGTTTACACCTTAGGGTAGGCCGAACAGTATAGGTCTAAAGGAAAAAAATTACAGTGCCACTACGACATTTTTGAGGTGACATATTAAAGAAAAATCACAGAAAATTGAAATGTATGAATAAAGGATTTTATCATTATTAAGCTTATTAATGTGTTTGAACTAAAGAAAATTGTTGTATAATTGATAATTGCTGTATAATGCCTAGTTTTTAAATTTTTCTCCTGGTTATTCTCCTTATGTTGGTAAAGAAATTAGCACAATTCTTCCTTCATGGATTTGATATTTCCATTCCAAAATTGATTAGCTTATTTTTTGAAATCCTGATGGTTATATTTTTAATATGATCCTCTTAATATATATATATTTTACTTTCAGTGCTAAATTTGAGATTGCTTTGGTCAGAAGTGAATGAATATAATATTGGAAATGATAATATGCTGTGGTATTATCGAAAAGTTTGTGTAATACTTATTTTGACATATTAGGTTATATTTTTATTATGGTCCTCTTAATATTTTTGTCTACCTTCAGTGCTAAAATTGATTTTTTTTTTGTCAAAAGTGAATAAATTTAATATTGGAAATGATAATGTGCTATGATATTATTTGAAAATTTATGTAATACTTACGAGGCATGTTTTTTAAGTAAGTACCGTTTTGGAATTAAAAAAATACGTGCAAAGATATTGCAATAATTTTATTTCTACATGAAAGCCTGTACCTTAATCTACTTTTTTACATAATTTCCGTGAATATTGAGGCACTTGTCATAACGTGGCACCAGTTTTTGTATACCCTCCTCATAAAATTCTGCCGCCTGACTTGTTAACCACTGTATCACAACTGTTTTGACTTCGTTATCGTCTTGAAGACGCTGACCACCCAGGTGTTTCTTCAAGTGCAGGAACAAATGGTAGTCGCTGGGCGCCAGATCAGGGCTGTATGGAGGATGATCTAGAGTTTCCCATTTAAAAGATTTGATGAGATCTTTGGTCCGATTAGCCACATGTGGACGGGCATTGTCATGCAGCAAAACGATACCCTTACTCAACTTGCCACGTCTTTTGTTCTGGATTGCACGACGCAGATTGTTCAATGTCTCACAATAAGACGCTGCATTGATTGTCTCATTACGAGGCAAAAAATCCACTAGCAATACTCCTTTTTTGTCCCAAAAAACTGTGCACATGATTTTCCGGGCAGAAATTGTTTGCCTAAACTTCACTCTTTTGGGTGATGATGAATGTCGCCATTCCATGGATTGTTGTTTTGATTCTGGTGTGATGTAGGCCACCCATTTTCGTCACCAGTAACAATTTGGTCTAAAAAATCTTCACCTTCATTGTGGTACCGCTCAAGGAAAGTCAATGCACTGCCTAAACGTTGGGTTTTGTGCAAATCCGTCAACATTTTTGGAACCCAACGTGAACACAATTTCCGGTAATTCAAGTTCTCGGTCACAATGCGATACAAAACACTACGAGAATATTGAGGAAACCAGTCGCACATTGATGAAATTGTAAAGCGTCTGTTTTCTCTCACCTTTTCTTCCACTTTCTGCACCAAATCTTCATTAAAGACCGAAGGACGCCCACTCCGTTCTTCATCATGCTCATTTGTGCGGCCATCTTTAAATGCTCTCACCCATTTCCTTACCATTCCATCACTCATAATGTTTTGTCCGTAAACTTCACAGATCTCACGATGAATATCGATCGGTTTTACGCCTTTAGCACTAAGAAATCGTATAACAGCCCGTACTTCACAATCGGCGGGACTCACGATTGTCGGAGGCATCTTAAACACTCAGTAAACAACGTATACAATGAAGAATCAGACTGTAATGGCGTCAGTGCGTAGGCAAGAGATGTAGGTAACCAGCGCGCATGCGCGGAATGCCGACCGTAGCGCTGCGGCGGCGGAATCGCAAAACGGTACTTACATAAAAAACATGCCTCGTATTTAGACATCTATTTTCCATCTTTTTTCTTATATCTAAATTATTATGTATCAAATTAAGATTAAACTTAACTAGCTGCTAATTTTTCAGATTTTGGCTAACTGACTATATAAATTCATCGAATTCCTAACTAACCAGATACTATCCAATTAAGAAACCTGAAGAAGTCCCTATCAGCTGTATTTCGGAGAACTGAAAAGCTATGTGATTATATTTTTTAAAAAACAGCCAAATGCTCAATTAATCAGTGGTTCTATAATTACCAGTAGTAATCAAATCCGGTATCACAAAGTACTGGAGAAAGTCAAGACATGCAATTGACAAAGAGAAAAAAGAATTAATATAGGAATTCTTTAAAACTTAAAATTGCTTGCCTTATATAATATATCTAAGGATATAAGGATCTAACATTTGTTTTTACTGAATTAACTTTCAATGGCTTCTGTGAAAAATTGCCTATCTGTATAAGTTTGTTTGTTTGTATTTTAATACAGTATAACGTCCCAAATCTGGACATCCAAAATTCAGAATTATCCAAAATCCGGACATTCGAAACTTGGAATTATCCCAAATCCGGACACTAGCACATTTTTTTTTTTTAAACTATATTTACGGGCATAAGGATAGGCATTTGATTATTCAACCATTCGCTCATAAACTCTGAAATATAGCTGAAACCTTTTAACACTGTAAGGACAGGTACATAAAAAATCTCCCCTCTTTGAAAATGTGAAAGAACTTACTGTCCTCTCAAACCACCTGCATTTTTAGAAGGAATGCTCCTGCCCATAAGTAATAGCCCTTTACTTGTATTGTTCCATGATGCACTGGGAGGAAAGGCGGTGGGTTGGAAGAAACACAATGTTCTAGACATTGATATGATTATGTAGGTGATAATGCAGTAACGGACCAATTATTCGAGATAAAAAAAAAATTAAATGATTTTTTGTGTGTGTTTTCAATGGACGTTACTAGTTTCTTTTAATATAAGCAAAATATTTCTCTTCCATTAAATAAATGTATATAGTGGTTTTGTGATATAAAAGAAATACAGAATAACCTTGAAAATCCAAATATCCCAAATCCGCAAATCTTCAAATTCTGGATGTTTTTCAAATTTTTTTAGTTATTTTAACTATTGGACTGCCAAAGTCATAGATTTAAAAGAACAGGGTAAGATTATTTATATTGAATTACATTTTATAAACAAATATTGTTTCCTGTATATAAATCGATTTTATAAACCTCAAAAATGACATGAAAATGGGGGAGTCGATTTTTACACTGGATATAAAAATGGACGCCCAGTAGATCGGCTCATGGATGGAACTCAAATCATATTGTTGACATTAACCCTTCCCCAAGTGCAAAATGCCCAAGAAAATTTATTTTATTCACTTCATTATAGTATGGATCTCATTCTTCAATGAGTTGTTTCTTCTTCATCACCCCCCCCCCCCTCAAATATCTGACGAATTTTTCGCTAACTTCCTCACAACAGTACAGTTATTCTCATTAGTGGAAATATCAACTTTCAGCTTTATATCAACCATATTTTGCTCTTTTTGTTTGGAAAGCCATATTTATCATAAATAACTTAGATCCTATTGCAAAGCACAAGGTCATTAAGACACTGACCTCTCAATTGGGTCAGCTGCATTCACGAGCATGGCACATTCCTTTCTTCGCCTTCAATGCCCCACCCCCTCCCAATGCGGGCCAACGGCCGTACCATGCTGCAAACACCGGTTCTCGTTAGATCACCGAAGTCATGCAGCAATAGGTGCGGTTAGTACTTGGGTGGGTGACCACCTGGGAACACCGCGTGCTGTTGGCACATTTCGGGCGCGGTAGCCCGGTGGTTTGCATGCTGGATTTGCACTCTGCCACAACTGCCGCCTTGTTCATGCGGAGTACGATCACGTTAAACATGTGGGTCCGTAAGTCCTTCCGAGAGGTTGGTGGTAGGGGAAGGAGGGTACGGTCCCTGTGGATGCCTCCCCCTCTGGGTTCCGGTCTGAATTGGGAGGCACTTCCTGGCCGTCCAAACAGTTTCCTTACACCTTTCTGGTAGGTCGGACGGTCTGGGTCTCAACAACAACAACCCCCTCCCAGTGCTGCTGCTCAATAATGACGCATCATATTTTAGAAAAATCATTGCGAGGAGAAGTACTTTTTTTATAAGAAAAGCTATTTATTAACACTTTACAACAAAGTTGAAAAGTGTTTATGACTTTGTTTATTCTGTCTGTCTGTCTGTCCGTTAGCACGATAACTGCCGTAAAAATGACTTAATCAAAATGAAATTTTAGTATATTGTTCAGACGGTCTATAGGACCTATGGGAATATAAATGAATAATATCACCCAATTAGTTTTGGATTGAACCCGGGTTGAAAAAATGGAATACATTGGGCCCTATGGGACCTAATTTTTCAAGCATTTTTTAAGCGGATTTAAAATTCACAAATTGCTTCGAAAATTTTAGGCAATATTCAAATTGTTCCATAAAATATATAAAAAAAAATTCAGCGAAATATATTCAGTTGTTTTTTAAATAAAAATTAAGATAATAATAACACCTCTTATATGAAGCGATCACATGTCCATGATATGAAACGATCACATGACCCACTTCAAAATGATATATGGCATCCATCTTGTGTCAAAATCATGATTTTTAAAGTTCTTTTTAATTCATATTGAGTGTTGTATCCGTCCTAAAACTACTTTATTTTTGCCTAAATTCTGTGCATCTACATACTGAAACAACGCAATGACAATATATTTCAGTTTAAATGCTCTTCCAAATTTGATTATTTCTACTATTAAGCCTATTTTTCACCTATGTAAAATGTAAACAGCAAAATATGTAGAATGAGTTGTATTAGAATCGCTGTAATTCTTTAACACAAAATCATTTAGTCCATGGAGTCTGCTTAGCTGATGTGAATGAAATATTCGTTGATTTTAGAAAGAGACGGGTGATATTTTTCGATGAAATTTTACGCATAGAGTTTACTTACTTGTAGCTCAATGGTCTTAATTTTTAAATAAAATAAATTATTATAGTATTGTGATGAATGACATGAATGGGGGAATTATTTATGAATGAAATGTTGCTATTATAGAGAGAGCCAGGCGTGTTATTTTTTTGTGACGTCATTTGAATGAATTTCAGTTGTTTTCGATGAAGTTTTCAAATATAATAAATTATCGTAGTATTATGATAATTCTAAAATTATTACCAAGGAATGTATCACATTTTAGAGATGTTTAAACCAGGCAATTTATACTTTAATGCCGTCATTTGAATGAAGTTAATTTTTTTCGATGAAGGTTTAAGGTTTCAAATATAATTAATTAATGTAGTATTGTGATAAGTTTTAAAATATTACCGAGGAATGTATTGCATTTTAGACATGTTTAAATAAAATTGCATTGAAGTTGGAAAGTGTTTCATAATCAATGCTTTAAGCATGATTGATCTTTCTTGTTGTATCTATTGCAGTATTTTTCCAATATTTGACTGTGTTTCCTTTTTTCAGAGGCATTAGCTTTTTAAAATATAACTATGTATAGATGCTAGAAAATAAATAAAATTAAGTTTTAAGTTATAAAATATATAAAGGTTTATAGTGCGTAATATTGTGATTAGATAATTAGAAATCCAGAAAGCTAGCAGTCGGGAGGATTCCAGATAATTGGTCTGCTATTGATAGAAGGTAATTGAAGGAAGGGCTCGTTCTACAGTCTGTCTGATTTTCAAATGGTAAAACATGCTTTCAAATCTTTAACTTGTTGCCTGGGTTGTCCATAGAAATTGCTGGTCCCCTTCAAACATGTATCACAGCCCTCCCCCCAAATTCCCCATATTCGATTTTCTCATATTTTGTAAATTTTTCATGTTTTCTTCAGCTCCAAAATAAAATTTATCAGTCCAGGCCCTTCCGCTTTAGTGGTATTCATTCCCCCATAGCTACCCATAAGAAGGAAATGGATCTCCCCTTAATGAATCCCTGCCACAGAGCCCCATCTTATGGGTGACTCTGTTGCAGAGCCACCCATAAAGGGGATCTCTGTTGCAGCAATCTGAAGATAGTTACGCAGTTAGCGATCATGACGATGTTGATGTTAATGAAGATAAGGTTTCTGTAGAAAATTTAGAAGGGTTAATGAACAACGTTAATTGGATCAAAGGAGCTTTGTAACAAAACAAAAACATATGTCATTAAAATTAAAGAAAAATCTACTTTGGTAAAACAAAAGCACAATTATAGAAATGTTTGCTAAAAAAGTTTAAATTGTTTTAAATGTGTATGATAAATAAGAATTTTCTTTTTGAGTATTTTTTTTGTTTGTTTTATATTTTTACTTAACTGTTCAAATTTCCTTTTAGTAGAAGGTAGATTCAGAAGGTTCAAATTACGGAAAGCAGGGGGAGGGGATTCATACTTTTCAAAAATGACATAAAATCCAGAAAAGTCTGAAATTCTTATTCACCAAGTTCTAGAAGATTCTGGATTTGAGACGTACTTGTATTGTAAAAATATCTCATGAAACTAAATGCCACTAACTGTGTTTAATTAAATAATCACAACTGGGTAAGAACATTAATTTTATTTCAGGTTTCACTTGGTAACCCAATGAATGTTCATCATGCTGAAGATTTATCTTGCTTAGAGGGTAAATCTTTTCCTGTTGGACTCCACAGTATAAAGGGTGTTGGGAGGTACCATCCTGTTAAATTTGAAGAAACTGTGCTTTCGTAAGTTTATATTTAATAGCCAACTTTATAATGAAATTTAAACAACTTTGTTATATATTTAAACTGTCTGAGCATGCACTGTTTAAGTGGTTAGGATGAATCCATTTAATCATTAGACATAAAAGCAGATAGTACTGAACTAGCAGGATTTGTTCTCTAGCAGTCACTAAATATTGCAATCAGTTTTTTAGCAAATTCTGCACCTGTACAGCATTCTCATTTTGTGGTTTGACATCATTGGTTATGTTGTGACATCATGATTGTATGTATGTTGCCATTGATCGTAAGTATGATGTCATCGACTAGTCAGTTTTAGGTTTTCTCAGGGGTCGAAGTCTTCTACTATAATTCCTATATTTTAAAAAATTTCATAAAAAATGTCCTATTTTGTCCTATATTTCGCACTTGTCCAATATGTTGGACATAAATCCTGTATTTCCAAATTACAAGCAATAAAATCCTGATTTCTATCATTTTGTTTTCAGCCTATCTGCTAAATCTTCCCAGAATTTCAAAAAACGTAGAAGTACGGATGTTGGACGTCTGCAATTGGTTTCCAATTGCATGTGATGTAATACTACTCTAAACATGACTCCCGCCAGCTGGACAGAAAGCATGGTAACGGTAGCGGTACTGTAGATTAGGGGCGGAGAAATATCGGTAATTGCAGCAATCAATAGTTTCTGGAGGAACTATCTATAGTTACTAATTTTCAGTGTTAATAGTAAAATTAAATACAATCGTGTAGAAGCAGTTTTGTTGTACTTAAAAGCAATTTAAATTAAAACATTCCAGCTTTTTTTTTTCCAAAATTTAGGATTTTGTTTTGGTTCGAAAATGTAGGTTTTCAAAAAGGAGTGGGGATTTTGATTGTGTGCCATGCCGAATTGACAAATGAAATTTTGTGATGATTGGTTGAAAGTCATCGATAAAAATGGAACTATTATCAGTGATTGGTGCACGAAAGGAAATGATGATTTTTCTGTATATTGTGTGTTATGCAAAAAGACTTTCGCGATCGGCAACAGTGGGAAAATTCAGCTTCTGCAACATGCGAGCACTGCAAAACATAAGACTTTGGATACTCAAAACAAAGATCATACGCTGTGCCAGTTGAAAGAAAATGTAAATAGCGATGGTTGTAAAAGTGTGTGTTTTGATGCAAACCAGAGCAGCCCATCTAATCAACCAAGGCTTCTGTGGAGTATTAATGACGAAGAAAGAATTTGTCGATCGGAAATTATTTGGGTTATCTATGTAGCACTGAATAATTATTCATACCTATCATGTGACAACATTAACAGTGTTTTCAAAGAAATGTTTCCAGATTCTTCTATCCCCAAAGGCATTAAGATGTGTTCTAGAGAAATATCTTATGCTGTGTCTTATGGACTTAGGCCATATTTTTTAAAACAGATTACAAATGAGCTTAAGACTAAACATCCCTTTTTCACACTCATATATGATAAGACACTAAATCAACAAAACTTAAAACAATTAGACGTCCATGTCAGATATTGGAATACAAATGAGAAATGTATTTCTGAACGGTACATTGGAAGTGACTTACTAGGACATTCTACAGCCCTGGATATATCATCCAGCATAATATCTATTACAGAGTCATGTGAAATCGATTTAAAGAACTTTGTTAGGATCTGATGGTCCAAACGTTAATAAAGCAGTTTTTAAGTTGATTGACAGAGAAGTCAAATTGTTCAATGAATTTGAGTTAATTAATGTAGGGACATGCAACTTGCATGTAATCCATAACGCTTTTGGCAAAGGTCTAATAATAGACTCCTTTGGAAATATTACAGATTTTATTGAAAATATACGTTCATGGTTTTCGAAATATCCTTCACGTCAAGAGGATTTACAAAAAGTTATGGAAAGGTTTGATAATGAATATTCCAAAATACTCAGATATTGTAAGCAATCGGTGGTTGACTGTTGTGTGTGTATTTGAGAGAATTATAGAGTTGCTGCCGGGTATAAAATCATATTTCTTAGAAGAAATTCCGAAGGAATGCAAGAGATTGATGAAACTTGATCGATATAAGTGCATTGTAAAAATATTGGAATCTCCATTGACGCTAGTATATTTGAAATTTTTTATAAGTGTTGGCTCAATTTTTGAAGAATTCTTGAATCTTCTTCAGGATAAAAAACATTGATACACATCTTGTATGATGGGCTAAGTAAACTAATGAAAAATATCATGAGCCGATTTATAAACGAAGAGGCTATTAAAGATAAAAATGGAGAGCAACTGTACGACATTGATGTTAAAAAGAATGCACTAAATGCAAAAAGAATTGATGTTGGGAATGGTGCCAGGAAAGTTGGTTTCATTATCTGTTGAGCACAAAGCTGAATTTCTTTCTGATGCTAAAAAATTTTATATTCTTGTTACGTTATATTTGAAAGAAAATCTTCCTTTAAAAAATAAATTGTTACAGAGTTTGCAAGTCTTGCATCCTGTAATTCGTAAAGAACCACTGAAAGATATTTTATCATCAGTCAGGAGGTTGGCAAACTGTTTGACACAGGTGATTCCAGAAGACTGCACTGACAAACTGACGGATGAATGGCGTCTATACTTGTGGTTCAGATATTCTTGTAGAGTGGATTTGCCTTAATAAAAATTCAATAGACTCTTTCTGGAGTAAAGTTTTTGAATTGGTTAACTGCAGTACTGGAAATATTAGATATCCATATTTAACATCTTTAGTAAAAGCAGCTTTGACTTTTTCTCATGGTTAAGCTTCAGTTGAGAGAGGATTTTCAGTGAACAAAAGAATGTTGACATCAGAACGTTCTCGGATGAGTCTCTATACCATAAAAGATTTAAGATTAATTAAAGATGCCGTTCATGGAAAAGCATCTGACGTATGTGTAACTCAAGAAATGATATCATTTTATAAAGATGCTCATCGGAAATATAATGAACAGAAACAAGCAGAGATTCTGAAAATTATGAAAACAAAGTCATCACTTGAGGTCCCTAAGAAAAGAACAGCAAAATAAAAGGTTTGCAAGAGAATGTTACTTCTGCTCAAGCAATGATTGAAGAAGGTAATCTGAGACTGAAAATAGGATTGAAACGGCAATGTATGAGTGACATTGAAGCAGCACAAGCTCTTATAGATGCTGATAACAAAAAGTTAAAAAGAGTTAAAGAGATGTAAGGTCAAAACAATAAGAGAAATACATGTTATTGAACTTTTCAGAACTTTTAAGGTAAGATGAGTAAACTTTTCTTAGTTATTTTGTTATCTGATAGAACACTTTTTCAAAAGTGAAAATAGCAAAATTTGTAAGATATTTATGAAGATTTCTTTTGTCCTATATTTTTTATGAAAATGTCCTATATTTTCCAAAGTTACGACTTTTAACCCTGTTTTCTGGTTTTGATTGGCGGTCGTGCAAATTATCTCTCGCAGGAATAAGTTGGGGCTATACACGGATATTTGCACAGGCCTGTGATGTCACCACATGTATGAATACTGTGAGCAGTTGAAAACTCATTGCCTGCTTAACTTGTTCAGCATAACTGATCTCTGCTTATTTTTGCAGTTTGAAAGTTCTGCTGTGCAGACATTTGTTTTTGTCAATGCAGAATGTTTAGTTAGTATTCCTGTTCATCGCCATGTTATTTTATACTGTTATGATAAAGTGTCTATCAAATGGATGTTTTGAATAAAGTAATTAAGTTTAAATTTACTTAATTGTGTCATTCATTCTGAATAATATGTTGTAGATCAACTTCATTAACCTGTACTGGTATTCTACATAAATGACTGCCTCGGTCAGTACGCTTCTATGTAAATGCACTCTGTTATTCAAACTTCAGTACATTGATGTTTGACAAAGTTGGTTGTCTCAATTCTTGCAACATTTTGCTATACAGTTCATAAAAGTTTTTCAATTCACACAAATGTCATCGATTTGAGATCTATTATTTCAAATATTTATAAGCATAGCTGTCAAGTAACTACTACCGACACTGACACTGTTTGACAAATTTCACGCTCCTCAAGTTTCTTTGTCATCTACCACGAAATCTATATCATACAAGAATATGAAATTTGGTACATTTGTAGAGAAATAATAGAACACACTGATATAAACCATTTTTTGATTTAAAATTTAGTTTAAGAAATGTTAAATGTTAAAGGGACAGTATTTCAGCTTTGAGTTCACATCCTGAACAGCCTAGGGCGTGGTAGCCCAGTGATTAGCACGCGGGAATTGCACTCGGTAGGCCCGGGTTCGATTCCTGTCGCTGCCAAAACTGCGTCCGTGTTCACGCGGGGTACGATCACGTTAAACTTGTGGGTCCGTAAGTCCTTCCGAGAGGTTGGTGGTAGGGGAAGGAGGGTACAGTCCCTGTGGATGTCCCCCCCACTGGGTTCCGATTTCAATTGGGTGGCACTTCCCGGCCGTCCAAACAGTTACCGTACACCTTTCTGGTAGGTCGGACGGTCTGGGTGTCAACAGCATCCTGAACAGCCTAGCAATAGCAAGACCTCGATTTTTTGTTAGCATGTACCTAGATTCTTGAATTTTTCCAGGACGGAGGCCTTTTTTTAAATTTTGATTTTGTTAATGAGTTATTCAATTTTTTATGCACTTCTGAAGTGAAATTTTTTTTCTTTACAGGCAAAAATTTAATTGATTGAGCTAATTGCTAGTTTATCTTTGATTAGTTTCTGACAGAAGCTTTAGAAAATGGCCGAAAACTGAGCTATTGAAGCATTAGAAACATTAAAAGTGTAGATATTTAATTCTAAACATGAATAAAACGTCAGTGTACTTGGGACAATGTGAAATGTTGACAGTCAGATGCCTTATTGTTTATTCTTTGCCTTATCGTTTATTCGTACAAACAGCATTTTGTAACTATTGTCATGAACATTACAATTTAATTGTTATGTTGCACAGTAATTAAGATATATACTTGCGCATAAGTAGACTTTGCGTATAAGTTGACCCCCCTTTCCCCCCCATACTTTCAGAGAAAAAAATCGGAAAAAATCCAAAACTTGTATATAAGTCGATCTAAAAAAAAAAGAGAAATTTTTTTTCCAGTTTTTTTTCCAAAAACACTTGAAAATGAAATATATATATATATATATATATATATATATATATATATATATATATATATAATAAAAACTTTATCAGAACCCTTTAAAGTCTGATTCCAAACAAGTAGGCCTATGACATATGAGTGTTGTCTCCTGTCTGTTTTGGGGACACTCGTTCTCGTGTGACAAGCTCCAGGCATTCTTTTACTCTCAGAACGCACCATCCTCAAAACGGATGGGAGACCACACATTCCTGTTTCTTAAGCGTCTTTGACTCACCCCGCAATCAAAACAATATCTGGCTTTCACCTGTTATTTGAGCCATTTTTTACATTAACCCCAACACAATTTTTATTAGATACTCTTCAACAAACAAATAAAAAAGCACTTTCAACTTAA
Organism: Amaurobius ferox; assembly: GCA_951213105.1. Lineage (NCBI taxonomy): Eukaryota > Metazoa > Arthropoda > Arachnida > Araneae > Amaurobiidae > Amaurobius > Amaurobius ferox. Next base: position 97,434,271 of record OX578141.1, on the reverse strand, counting down.
AATCCGGCATTATAGTTTTAAACAATCCGTGCTACAGAATTATTTCTGAAAAGAACCATTTTTTGTCAAAAATGATCGACTGTAATCTGAGAAGAGAGTGATAAACATCGAACGAAAATGTATGCATATTTTTTGATGACACTATACATTGGTAGTCTGAAGCATCGCGAGGGCAGTGACTCACAGGAGAGTTTTGATTAGACTTCAGAGTACGTGATTGCGTAATTACTATACCGCATCGTTTATCGTTTTAGGATCAATTGTCTCGTGGGAAAAAATAAATTTTAGACTTACGATTTTTTTTTTAGACTCCACGTATAAGTCGACCCCCCACTTTGAAGTGATTTTTTGTCAAAAATTTCTTGACTTAAACACGGGTCTATACTATGCTTTATATCTCTGTAAATTTCTGTATACTGAAAATGTAGTACGATATTTTGCCACTGTATTACAAACAAATGACAAAACATACAGTTATGAAAATTTGCCATTTGTTCATAATGCAGTGAGCAATCGTTCTTTATAGCAGGTGGCACGAAAGAGTTCACAATGCAGGCTCAGTGAGTGCCAGGAAATAGGAAACTAAGTATCCCAACTCATGAAGTGAGTTTCGGAGTTGACAAGCATAGCGAGCTGGGACTGTGGTGAAATTGTTCACATAGCTAGTTAAGGGCATAGCTGCCAACTCTCCCGGTTTTTCTCCATATCTTCTGGTAAGTCGCTCAATCTCTTGGGTTTTAGTCAGCTTCCCTTATTTTCCTCCTTTCTAGGTAGAGATAACGCTAATGCAAGTCATGTGACCGTTGGTTCTTTTCTGCATGTCAATTATCTGCTACTGCAGTGTAAGAATATATAGTGAGTCACATTTGTATTTTTTTATTCATATCTACATTTATTTCATCTGCATAAGGGTATCTACATGTCACAAAAGTTAAAAAGTAGGAAATAGATCATGAATACTCTGAAAATGTCATGAAATGATAAACAAAGTCGCGAATTTTGAGATTCAAGTTTTTCCCAATTTTTCAGCTAAAAATCCATTTCCCCACAATCGCATAATCGGCGGTTGCAAATGGCGATTATTGCCACAGCCTCATAAGAAAAGAGGAGCGAGAGGTAACCAATGATTATCTAATTAATGTGGGAGAAACGCATTTGCATCGACAAAAATTTTATTAAATTATTTTGTTTTCCCTCATGCAGTATGTGCCTATTTTTTTTCTGGTAGATTGGCAGCTATGTTATCTTGAAATTGTCTAAAGGCAGTGAATTTGAATACGTTTTTGCCCGATCTGTGCAATGGACTTCATACAGTGGAAGAGGGGTGCCCACACACACACACACACACACATGTGTGTGTGGCAAAACCAGAAGGCATGTGGACAAAAAAATTTCAATTAAAGAAAAGACAGACAGCAAACACAATTTGTTTGCTATTGAAAATAAAAGTGCAATACCTGTTGAATGTTGTAATCATCAGATATTTCAGTTTTACTTTTTGAAAAATTGTTCTTGTTATGTTTAAGTATAACAGTTAGGAGTATATATTGCGTTGTTGTACGAAATCGTCCAGTTTTTTTATATTTTTGTGCAAAAATCTCCCGGTTTTTCATATTTAGAGGTTGGCAACTATGTAAGGGAGTTGCAGTGAGCTCTGATTAATGAGCGACAGCGAATGGAGGGAGAAGCCCTGGGGTTTTGCAAGGATTAGCGAGTATAGGACATGGAGGTGGACACATGTGTCAGCCGGATTGAAAAAGCTCATGAAGCGAGTTTCAGGGCTCATGAATGTCAGTTAATATGAGACAGTCTCCAACAGGCCTATTATGCCTGCATAGCAGGCTGAGCAAAACTCGCTGGCTCATGAAGCAAGCTTAGCGAGTTGCAGGGGTTGATGAGCATAGTGAGCAGGGAGTGAAGCCCCTCATTAAATTAAGAGAAAAATTATAATTTTGTATGAGCTGAAACTTATGGAAAAATTTTAAAGTGCTTATATGCAGCGTACCTTTCTCATTCCATGCCTTGGAGTGGTCACTTGTTCTGTTTTATAATTGTACATCATTTTCTGGCACATCAGAAAAATGAAAAGCATTTAGTTAGTGATATATAGACAGAGCGGACCATTCTAATCAAATCCAACTCAGGCAACATGCTATTATTATTTGAATTTTTTTTTTGCACCTGCTGCCGCTTCATAAAACTTTTGTTTTAGTTGTTACAATATTTCAGACTCTGCCTTTTCCCACAGATATGTCACTAGATGATTAAACCAATTAACTGTGTTCCTTAAAGATTTTTGTTTTCTTTGTAATTTTTGCTTTGTATACTTGGTTTCATTTGATTTTTTACTTTGTCAGCATAAGATCAAATTAAGTTCTAAGATTGCTGGTATACCTCCTCAAACATCTCTTTTCATTGGGTGCCTATCCAGCCATCCAATGGAAATACTAGGCCTTTACTGGCCTAAACAATTTATAACCCCAGAACATGAGAGAGAACACAGCTGGAAATTATGTTTGTGGGATTGATAAACACTATTAGGGCAGGGGTGCAAATAGTGTCAAAAATCTTAGTGGCCTACAGAAAAATGTACTGGTCCACATGGACACTCGTAGCTTTCCTTGCAGGGGGGCTCAAAATTTTCAAAGGGGGGCAAAATACTAAAAAATACAAATAATTTCAATTCCAGAGGGAGGTGCAGGTGCCACCCCCTTACCCTATGCTGCAGACGCCCATGGTAGCCCACAAAAAATGTAGTAACCTAACTAGCCCAAAGCATTCTTACCATTATATAGGCATAGTCAAAATCTTGGCCACCTTTCTGTAGAAAACGAGTGTTGAATGGATGGCATTGGATTAAAATTTGTAACTGAAGTTCTATTTATATAAATACTCATTAAGTTATCTATATTCACTAAAGTCAGTGAGGAGCGGTAAGTGTTTTTTATATTATTCATGGCCCTGAACTATGTTCACAAGAAGATGTTGAAACTGGTACGCACTGAATAATGGCCAAGAATTTACTTAAAATCTTAAACCTACTATTATGAGTTGCTGCATGTCTGCACATTTCAGCAAATGTTAGGTCACTGGATGTTTGTTAGCCACTCATCAAGTCATACCACTCATCAAGAACATTGTCTTCATTGATTGTGTGAAAGCCCCAGGCCGTCCGACTCGTCCAGAGGACTTTGAGTATCTATTTGGTTGTGTGTAGTTTTAGTGTTGAAGAGCCTATGAAGCCTATGAAGAGCAAACATATGCCAATAAAGTAGAATAGAAAGATGGTTGCCGTCAACATGTATACATTTTGTCTCGCCTACATTTTTGTATCAGTTTTCATCTAATGCCTAATTTTCATATTTTTCAAGGAATAAATTGTTATTGAGCACATCATTTTATATTTGCATATTACCATTGATGACAACAGTAAGTTTCATCTGATAAAATCCACAGATGCATTCGCTATATGAGAATTTGCATTGTGTGCTTAACTTTTGGAAGGCAGTATATAAAATATGTCAACCATCATAGTCTTCATTCACAAATCCTAAATTTGATTTAGCGAAATAAATAAATTGTGATTCGATATTTTTGGACCATTGCTTTTCCCCATAGCAGTTAATTCTAATCGATTAGATGAAATAAATTGGCTTCATATTTGAATTTCTATCACTATAAATGTATTTATTTTGTGATTTATAATGATTATTTTGTTATTTATACTTAAGCTAGTCTTTTGTCATAAATCACAATTCTGTCACTCTTCCTTATTTACTGCTCTGCAAAAGTATCTTAACACATATCCATAAAAGCTTTTACAGAGAATTGATTATTATGTTATAAATAGTCAATTTGTTTTCATTTACTTTTCAGAAATTCGGTGGAACTTGAATGCATTATACAGTAGCAGTATATGGGAATTGACAGTATTGTTAATTTTTTCTGTAGTGCTTCAGTTTGCGGTGCTGTCTTTACTGTGTGACTATGTAGTTTGCTGGCTTAACCAGTCAATGCAGTTAATGTGCATGTCTGTGCAAAGTATTTAATGTCCTGAAATCGCCACAACTGCAGTTTCAAAATGTCAGAGTTTTGAAGGGATTGCACGACTTCTTCTTTTCCAACTTTTCAAAAATGATTCCTACTTTCCTTTTATTTACTACTTTTTAAAAATGATTCCTATTCTTCTTTTTCCTATTTTTACACATTTGGAAACCCTTTTATTGCATGTATGACCAATCGCTGGCATATCAGTAAAATTGTAGGACAAGTTTATGATACGATGTATGAAACGAAGTGAAGAAAATTGGTCTGAGACAGTCTGCTTTTATGCAAAAGTACTAAAATTTGCAATTTTTATGTAAGAGTGGTAAAGTTTGCGATTTTTAAGAAAGAGTGCTAAAATTTATAATATTTAAAAGAAAGTGCAACCATTCACCTTTTTCAAGAAAGAGTATTAAAATTCAAGATCAGTGAGACAGTTATTTTTAGTTTTAGCATTTAAAAAAAAAACTGCAAATTTTAGCACTCTAGTGAATTTTGGAGATTTTAAATTACATCATGCATTTTAGTGCTTTTGAATAAAATTGCGATTTTAGCACTTAAATTAAATCGAGTATTTTAGCACTATTAAATAAAGTTGCGTATTTTAGCACTTTAAATTGCAAATTTTAGCGCTCTTTCTAAATTGTCACGAATTTTAGCACAATTTGTAAGAAATCACACTTTTTAGCATTCTCAGAAATTGCACTTCTTAACATTCTTTCTCAAAAACAGTGACTTTTAGTGCTCTTTCTAAAAATGTTGATTTTTAATACTCTATCTAAAAAATAAAAAATTTCAGTGCTCTTTCATAAATTTCGTAATTTTCATGAATTTCATAGGTATCTTCCTTGAATGTCATGAATTTCATAAAAATGTTTCATAAAAAGTGCTCTTTTGTAAAATTGATGACTTTTTGATAAAAATTACAAATTTGAGTATTTTTTAAATAAAAATCTGAATTTATAGTACTTTACATAAAAATTATGACAATATCAAATCTTGCTACTGTTGGGTAACTTTGATTTAGTAAGTAAAGACACACAAAAAAAGTTAAGAGGTTTTGAGTTTTTATTATTATTTTGCACCATCACCCCTAATTTAAAATTTTGAAATTTTAGCTTTTTCCCTTAACCTTGAAGCTGAGACTGATTGGATCATATCAAAACTAAGATACTAGCTATAGTGGGAGCGCTTGATAATTTTGATATATCATCTACTCCTTTAGTTCAGTGCATATTATACAGATATATTTTTTAAATTGATAACATTAAACAGTAAATAAAAAATAAAAATTAATTATTAAAAATTTTGTGAGCCTTTGTCTATTTTTGTACAGAATTTTTATATATTTAAATTTATGATAAAAAAGACTTTAAATGAATTTCCACTGCTACAAATCAGTCAAATTGTGCATTTGTCTGCTATAAAACTGACACTAACCTGCTACAAAACAGATGCGAATCTTAGCTTTACCTGATACTTATTTATGTTATTAATATATAGCACTTGATTGTATATTGGAATTATTTAAAGAAATTTGCCATTTAAGGAGCTGCACAGGTGTTAATTGTTTTAGAGCATATTTTTCTTTGGAGAATAATGCTCATATAAGCTAAAGGGTTTGAGCATGTAATCTATAAACTCCTTAAAAATTTTTGATATGCCATTAAAAACTCCTTGAATTTTGTTTTCACAAAATTGAGTACGAACCCTGTGGTATATCCCAATACAATACCAATCTAAAGTGAAGTTGGTCATAAGTTTACTTTTGAATTTTATTTTCTAATATCCCTGCAACATTTATACAATACTAATAATAATTATAAACTATATTAAAATAAATTTGACTAAATATCATAAATTACTATTGGTTTAAATATTTGTATATTAGATCAAAAGCAGTAATATAGAAATTTATGAATAGTGTAATAAAAAGAAAATGCCACCGGGAAAGTTTGTAATAAGAAGAAATTCACGGCACTGTTTGTAATAAGATGAAATGCCACCGATTTGTATACTATAAGAATTGGAAATGACATTTGTAATAGGATTGCACAACAAGCAACTGGAGCGCGATCGCTACGGGCGGTTTCTCACTGGCATCAGAGAAGATGGGAGATCCGCGCTGATGTGGCTATGGTATCAATACATTGTATACGCCGATTGGAGCTGATGGCGACGTGATGATAGTAGAAGATAAGCAATGATGACTCGAATCCTTTAAATTTACCTTTTTCTTTATTTGATGAGAAATTATCATGTTTCAAATCATATATATCAAGTATTAAACAGCGAATTTATCGACGATGATACTTGAAGTTACACTTAGATTTTTTTTTTTCCAACATTACAGAGCAATATTCGTTGAATACAACAGCGGATCCGATAGTGGTTTGCGCCGGTTAGACATCTCAGAATAATCAATCCATGATGAACAAATCTCACGATTTCGAAATTACATTAAAACGCGACTTAAACAATTTACTTCATTATTAATTTAATTTTAGATGCATCCTTTTAAAATACATTCTGTTCTTTGCCCACGAGCAAGAACACGTCCGACTGCTTTGGAATTACATTGCCAACTGAACTATTTACCAAAAACAGACATAAGCGTCTTTAATATACTTGCGCAAGTTCATGACGAAAGAAAAAGAGTTCCCATGTTAAAAGATATGAAATGCAAATACGCGGGAACAAAACCCTACGCCAAGGTTTACCAAAACTGGCGGGAAATATCCAAAAGGCCGAAATACAGAAATGGCGCTTTATGAATTTAGAATAAAATTTTGAGAACAAGTTTTAGAATCGAAAGTAAATTAGAATTCGCCGAAAGTTAAATTTTGAAAGAAAATAATTAATAAACAAGGGCATGCATTTCATAACAATAGTATTATTGTGTTTATGTTAATAATGTATATCCGTTTTTAGGTATAATCTTCTTTCTAGTTTAACTTATCTGTAAAACAAGTTTAGGCTTATGCAGCATAAAAAAATTATTTGAAATTCATTCAATCAGAAAAATATTTAGCTGAAAGATATTTTCTTCATAACTTCTGTTAATTTTTATTAATAGGTTAAATTAAATTATTTTATTTTTATTTTACAGAAGTGATGCTTTGATTCCACGTGGACCATTGAAAGAAAATGAATCCAAGGAAAGGCTTTCATTATTTTATAATGAATATGTAGTTTATAATGTTGACCAAGTAAAAATGAAGTACTTACTCAGAATTAAATTCCACTTTTAGGTAGTTACATTTGTAACTGAGGAGTGTACCATGTCATTTTGCTGATTTTTACTGATTTTTATGTGTTTAAATGTATCTTAATGTTTTAAAATAAATGTTTCTAAATATTGATTTGGATACAATTTTTTTTGTACATATGAGAGTCAAAGTTGGTCCTGTAATGTAATGTTTCTATGCGAATTGCTCAGAATCATGTTCCCAATATAAGAACCAGCATTGCTTAAGTAGTTTTATGCTTCTCTCAGTGATCAATTTATCCTATATACTTAATTGCTATTTAGCGCTGATGAGCTAATCCAGTAATAAATTATAAGTAAGGTTCCAAGCTCTTACAGGTGACTTTTGGGATTGTCTCATTTGATTATTTATTTTAAACAATGCTTAAAGTACTCATTAGGTTTGTCATTTATAAACTTATAGAATTTCAAAATAATTGCCTTATTGAAATAAATTTCTAAACTCTTGGTGGTTTTGTAAACATATTGGTTATTACTTGTTATCTGCTTAAAGAATCATTTCCAAACTTAGATGAAGGCTAGTACAAAAAATTTGATTAAAATTAATTTAAAATGCTGCACACTTTTCAAAATAATTTGTAAAAAATAGAAAGCAACTGAATATTTTAAATTTGATCAATTGACTTTTCTTTAGAGATGCAGATTCGCTGTGGCCAGGTTGCCATTGGGGACCAAGTTTGCAGTCATGGCGACCAAAATTATTACAGTAAGTCGCCATTTCTGGTGACCAAAATGTTTCCGGAATTATTTCAGTTAGTTTCATGGTGCCAGCGGCCGGTAGATTGGGCCGATTATCTTGGAGGTCGCGAATTGCAGGCAATTGCCTCATTGTTGCAAATCACAGGCCGATTGCTGAGCTTTCGCAGACTGCAATTCAGTAGCTACAGGTGAATCATAGTTGATCCTGATTTCATCACACTGAAGGCACTACATGTTCCTAATTAGCAAAATATTTTAGAGAAAACCATAAACTTGTCATATCCGCATGCGCAGATCGCAAATTCGATTGAATAAAATTTTGCTTTTAGTTTACAGGATTCTTCCACGAAATTTGCAATTGTGTTCTTTCCGAGTACTGCCATGCATTTTTCGCTTTTTGCCCGAGAAATGTTCTTCCATGGGCTAAAATCCTTACTCCGGTTTCTAGGATGTCTTCAGATCATAAAAATCCTGAAAAAGTCATTAGTCATGTACTAAAAATGCTGCAAAATGTGAATAATGCTCGAAATTTTGATCAGAATGTCTCCTTTCTTACATCTGAAAATCTGTTTCTCCATAATTGCGAAGTCGGGGATTTCCACTGTCTCTTTAGAGAGATGACCAATGATTATTTTTCTGCTACTTGTACAATCTATTTGCATCAACTGAAATTTATATAATTATTTTGTTTTACATACAAAAAAAAATTTTTTTTCTACTGCATTATTGATAAAATGAAGGGCTATTTTGCTGCAAATCGTGAAAATCTGCATTTGTAAATAATCCTCTGTATATCTCGGATTATTTGAAAAATATTTCCCACTTTTGCAATATGAGGAACAGAAGACAGTTGCAGCTAACAGGTACACCACTAAGTGTCTTCCAGAAAATTTTCAGGAAGTGAATGTTAGGGGACTCATACTTCATCATGACAATGCATCTTCTCATTCAGCAAGAATGGCAGTCGAATTTCTTGAACAAAAAAACATCAAAGTGATAGAACATCCGCCATATTCTCCTGATCTTGCTGTTGTTGTTGAAACCCAGACCGTCCGACCTACCAGAAAGGTGTAAGGTAACTGTTTGGACGGCCGGGAAATGCCACCCAATTTGGACCGGAATCCAGTGGGGGAGGCATCTACAGGGACCGTACCCTCCTTCCCCTACCACCAACCTCTCGGAAGGACTTTCGGACCCACATGTTTAACGTGATCGTACTCCGCATGAACACGGCGGCAGTTTTGGCAGTGGCTGGAATCGAACCCGGGCCTACCGAGTGCAACTCCAGCGCGCTAACCAATGGGCTACCGCGCCCCCCTGATCTTGCTGTGTGACTTTTGGCTATTTTTTAATCTAAAAAAAAGTTTATGTGGGTGTCGCTTTCATTCCGAAGATGAGATTGATGAGGATATAAAAGCATATTTTTCATCGATTCCATGAAATGAATGGCTCGAAGCATTTAATCTTTGGAAAATTTGCCTACGAAAATGCATTGATGTTGGAGGGGAGTACTTTGAACACTCCTAAGAGTTGGTAAGTTTAACTTGTAATACATAGCTGTATCTCAATAATTTCAGTGGGACCCTCTTATGAACTGATATATGAAGAGATCACATGACTAATTGCAAAATAAAATATGGCTTCCTTCCCCCCCCCCCCTGCTGTGCATATCATAGATATTTAAAGATCAGTTAAATTTATATTTAGTGTTGCATATGTCATAAAATCACTTTATTCTTGTGTATTTGTGTATCTAAATTCTGTGGCAATGCAATTACAATATTTTTAATTTAAATGATCACTAAACTATTTTTATTCCTGCAATGAAGCATAATTTTAACACTAAACTATAGCATACTGAATGTAAACAAATCAAGGGATTGTAAGGTCAGTTGTATAAGAATTGCTGAATTTTTTTTTTCCACACAAAATTATTTAACTCTGGAGTCTGGAATAGTAGTGATATGAATGAAATATTTGATTTTTCATAGAGATGCAGATGATTTATAAAATGAAATGGTTTGTCATAGTTACAAAAAATTTGTAGAATTAATTTAACATGAAATAAGTAAACGGTGTAGTTTCTGTAATAATGAAATATTATAATTGAGACATAATATTAACTGCAAAAGCATTGTAAACATTTTGCAAATTATACTTTTGATGACATCATATGAATAAATTTTGTGTAACTCACATTGTCTTTTTTGGTGAAATCTTTTTTGGCATTGGGGATGTGCACCCTCCCCGAGAATAGGATTTCAAGGCAGAATAAAAAAAAATCAAGATGTAAAATTATTAGAAAAATAAAAATATAAGAAATAGATGAAAAAAATTACAGGAATGAAATATGCTTAAAAAATCCAACAACACATTCTAAAGTAGAAAATATAAGCTTATCTTAACTCAAGGAAGTATCTAGAAATTAAAAAAAATTAGGGGAAGAGGTCGTGGCTTGATCACAGTAGGAATTATTTATTTTCGCAAATGAAATATATTTGGTTGAATAATGAAAAAAATTAGAAACATTCGATTATAGTTTAGCAATACTGTCACATACACACACAGAGGGCAAGACATTTTTTGAGTTTTCTAAGATTGTATACTAGGTGTCCTTTTAGAGTGATAATAGCTAACTGAGCAGAAAAACTAAAACTTTATTGAATTATGCCTAATTTTTCTGGATTTTGTAACCGGAAAGTACTTTGTACCAAAAGTTTAATATAGTAGGAAAACTTCCAGGCCATCCAAACAGATACCTTATACCTTTGGGTAGATCAGACAGTCGGGTCGAAGAAGAGGAATATAGTAGAAAAGTAAAAGGTTTTTGGAGTTTAATAAACAAAAAGGAAATGAACATGAAACTGAAACTCAGATTATAGAGTACTGAAACCTGCATACATTGTAGATTCTAATTTTTCGGGTGCGATAAGAATTTCTATCCTGCAATGTGTGTAATTGCACAAATTCGATCTTTTAATTGAAAAGTGTTTGTGGTTGTTGATACTAAGCAATCGTGATTCTGGATATGTCTCGATCAATAATTTGTCAAAAGTGCAAACTCCCGACAGTGCAACATAAGTAAAGCCAAGGGAAAATTGGGATTTATCAATTTCTACAACACACTGATCTTGGATTATGTCTTGACTTAGGAGAGTTTCTTATGCAAGATTGCATATGCTGCAATGTACTGTTCGAGAATTATGCCTTGATTTCGGTGGGTATTGATTGCATATGCGAGAAAATGCAATGGAATGCAACAACATTCAATGCATTGTATCCACGCTTTCGTTTCGTACGCTAATGGTATTTGAACGTCAACCACCCTTTCGGATCATAAGTGCTGATACCCTTTCTTATTACTTCGCGGAAGTAGGGTCATGCAAAAACAAAAAAAAGCAACACCTATAATTTAGACCCAACCCACCTAAGAAAAATGTTTGGACCAAGAACATACCAGCCAACTTTTACGCATTATGCGTAAAATTTACACATTTTAACTGCTCTTTACGCTTTTACGCATATATTGCTATATTTTACGCATTTCCGCATTTATTTGAATTTTTAACATTACTAGGAAATCAATCTCCAGCGAAATTCACCGGCTTTTTTTGTTTGAAATTTATAATTAACCAGACATGGTATAACTCCTCGGAAACACCGATTTTCCGCTTTTTTAGCCCTGATATCTACCATTCCTGGGATAGTACAAATCCGTAATAAAATGCTGGGTAATGCCAATCAAATTAACAGATTTACGGCCGCGTGTAATGTAAATTATGTTCTCGATCCCTTATTTTATGAAAGTAATAAATATACTTCTTCAAAGGTTGTCTAATTCAGTATAAATCGCTAAAATGTTATTTTGTTCATTAATTTCGCATAAACACTGCGATTGCGCAATTTAGTTTGTTCTCATGAATCGCCGAGAGTACAATAGTATCTTTTTCCATCCATCTCAATCTTCTAAATATTGCATTTTTGATTGACTAAACTAGCTTATTTTCATATTCTAATTAATTATTACGGTTAATTTCTTAATTATTTTCGCATAAACAGTGCGATTACGCAATTCAGTTACTTCGCGTGAATTGCCGAGAGTACGTTAGTATCTTTTTCCATCCATCTCCATCATTTAAATGTTGCACATTAGATCGACTAAACTAACTTATTTTCATATTATGACTAATTATTAAGGTTAATTTTCTAATTATATTTGCATAATATAAATTTTTCTATTTAAAAAGTGGGTATGAACTCTGTGAAGGGATATTTTCCAAAAAGTAGTATTAAAACTGGTATTTCCAAAAAGAGGTATTTAGGCAAATAAAAAGGAAACCATTTTGGCAGGAATATAATTCAGCTATATTTTTTTTATTATTAAAGATGAATATTTGTTCTCTCTTTAGTGAAAACTTGTGTTTTACCAAACATAAATATTTGTTCTCACTATAAAGTAATTCTCACCGGATGAAACCTTTATATATTTTTTGTTTTATAATTTATTGTCCTGAAATTTTATAAAATTGGTGTCCTGAATTTTCATATTCTACCAGTACTATGCCTGATATTTAATGCAGTATTTTTTAATGCAGGTACTTGTACATAGTTAAATTCATTAGAAATGTCGTTTGCGTGTGTAGTTTAAAAAAAAAAATCATTATAAGTGTCATTCACGCAAAATTTTACACATTCCAATTTTTCCAAGTTGGCAGGTATGCAAGAAGCACATAAATCTTTTCAAACTATTGAGCGCAGTGATGAAAATAATATTCCCAATGAAAATGATCAAGTAATCGAAATGCAAGTAATAAATTCCAAAATCTGACAAATGTGACTAAAGTAAATTTACGCCTAGCTGAAAAGGAAAGTTAAAAAGAATCTGGAGAATCTGTCATTGTGCAACTCCAGCTGTCGAGTAACGTTAAATCGTCAGAAATTTGACTGGAATCACTCAAACTCGTAAAATCACTCTTATCTGAAGTTTCCATTCATGCTGTGTAAAATGAAAATTATATTAGTACATTATTATATAATAGAAATAATAGCACTATATGGTTGAGTAAGAAAAGGAAAGTAGGAGCTGTAAGAAAGGAAATGGAATTTGTAAATACAAAAGAAATTAAAAATGTAAATAATATAGCAATCAATAATGTAAACAAAATAAAAATGCCTGTATGAAATAAATGTTAGAATTAAGAAATAAATAAATGATAGTAACTTTGATTTAGAACATTTACAAGGCAAGGAGAAAGAAATAATGTTAAAATTATGGAAAGACAATTACGCAGTGTTTTCGAAGTTGTATTAAACATTGGGGGACACGGATGTTATCATACCCGAAATTGAACTACTGCATTATTTTCTAATTCAGGTGATGCCATTCATACCCTTTACGAAACTCATTAAAACTATAGCACAAAAAACATTCGGGAATTATTAATATATAGACTTAAATAAAATCCCAATCTAATTATTGTTTTCCAGTTTTAATCGTTAAAAAATCACAAAAAGAAGGTCAGGAAATAAAATATGGGAAGGCAGAAGTCTATAGAGTCCTAAATACATTTATCACTTTACTCCCCATGGAGCTGCCTAGAATCAAATACATTTTACACAAAATTTCAGGTAAAAACTTTATACAGTTTTGGATCTTAAAGTAGCATTCTCTCAAATTAAACTTAGACAGGAAGATAAAAAAAAAATACAGCTTCGTGAGTTTCATCTACCAATTTCTTACCAGAAGGCTTCCATTTGGTTTGAAGAATTCAGAAGCATATTTTCAATTGTTAATGGACAAAAATATTTTCTTTTATTTGGATGTCTTAGTAATATGTGGAAACTCAAACAAAGATATATTGGATAAAACGCAAATTGTATTTAATAGATCGAGGGATAGGAATTTAACACTGTATCCTAGTTAATTACAAATATGAAACAAGAAAAATAATTTTTAGGTTATAAAGTTAACATCAATGGCATTAGCCCATCACACAGAAAGTGTACCAAAATACAAAATTTGAAAGCACTAAAAACTGTACGGCAAGTTAAAAGTCTTTTAAGCACCACAAATTATTTTAGATCAAGCATTTCTAATTATGCACAAATCGCTGAATTATTTATAAATTTAACAAGGAATAATATTAAATTAATTTGGGCAAAAAAAATACGAAGAAGCATTTAATAAATTAAAAATTGTATTCATAAGAAATTTAAACTAAATAAATACTAAATAAATTTTAATAATTTTTAATAAAAAATTAGAGATATTTATTTTAAACTAAATAAATATCTCTAATATTTTTCTTAATAAAAATAAATATCTCTAATATTTTTCTTAATAAAAATAAATATCTCTAATTTTAATAATTCTTAATAAAAAATTAGAGATATTTATTTTAAAACTAAATAAATATCTCTAATATTTTTCTTAATAAAAATAAATATCTTTAATTTTAATAATTCTTAATAAAAAATTAGAGATATTTATTTTAAACTAAATAAATATCTTTAATATTTTTCTTAATAAAAATAAATATCTCTAATTTTAATAATTCTTAATAAAAAATTGAGATATTTATTTTAAACTAAATAAATATCTCTAATTTTTTTCTTAATAAAAATAAATATCTCTAATTTCAGAAATAGTACCAATTAAAATATTAGTGAATAATATTTAACTCAAAACCTGAACAAAAAACTTTAAACCTCTCCGGTGATGGCAAGATAGAAACTCTGCTCTAATATTTTCGATCGAAAACGAACTGATTTGTGAGAAGAGAAAATCGTTCAAAATTATCTTTTAACATCTTGTTTACGGGTGGGATAACGTCAATCCCAAACGAAGAACCTCTCAAAAAGATTGATATTTGACATACCCTATCCCAAACAGTCCCCGTTTGCAGACATTGGAGTCTATGGACGCCAATGTCTGTAAAGGGGGATCGAACAGACAAAATGACCAAAGTCATAACCACTTTTAAACTATGTTGTAAAGTGTTAAAAGAAATGAGTGACAGCTTGTATATGTATTCGTCAAGATATTTACAAACATGTTGTTGTTGTTGAGACCCAGACCGTCCGACCTACCAGAAAGGTGTAAGGTAACTGTATGGACGGCCGGGAAGTGCCACCCAATTTAGACCGGAACCCAGTGGGGGAGGCATCCACAGGGACCGTACCCTCCTTCCCCTACCACCAACCTCTCGGAAGGACTTACGGACCCACATGTTTAACGTGATCGTACTCCGCATGAACACGGCGGCATTTGTGGCAGCGTGCAAATCTAGCGCGCAAACCACGGGGATACCGCACCCGAGATGGCCAACAGCACGCGGCGTTCCGAGGTGGTCACCCACCAAGTACTAACCGCGCCCGATGCTGCTTCACTTCGGTGATCTAACGAGAACCGGTGTTTTCAGCACGGTACGGCCGTTGGAATAAATGAAATTACATAATTTTACATAATAAATGGAAAATATTTATATTCTTAAGAATTTTAAACGGGATAAAAATAAATATCCCTAAACTCTGGAAAAAGTATCTGAAAATTTATAAAAACGAAAACTTTGAACCTCTACACAGTATTTATATTCAAAAGAATTTAAAACAGGATAAAAAAAAATTATATATCCCCCAAACCCAGAAATAACCCCCTATAACCCACTAAACAGTTGCATTAACATGTTAATATAAAACTTATGCCCACTAAAAATTAACCTATTACAGAAATAAACTCTTAGAATCTACCAAAGAAGATGCATTATCATGTTAATATATACCCTAAATCATCAAAGCTCCGAAAGAAATCACCGTATCACTCGAAAAACTTTCTAGATAGAAAAACATTAAAAATGCCTGAAAATCGAAACACGTCCGAAAAGCGCTAAATCTTTTAAAATATTGGTAAACATTCTCTAAATATCAATAAGTAAAAAACACTTTATGCAAAGGGCAAGAAACTTGAGTAATGTATTTAAGCACAAATAAGATAATAATTAGATAATAAAATATTATTTTATTTGTACTTAAATACGTTGCTCAAGTTTCTAATCCTCTGAATGTACTCTATCAGCACGCATTACATTAATTTGGAGGAGCTAGTAGAGGACAAGTGGGAGTTCACATCAAGGCAACTCTTTCATACCCCCTCTGGTGACCATCTTGAATTTTAGTAGAAGATCAGAGGGTATTTTGGGGAATTTGAAGAACAAGTTGAGTTTTAATTTTTCAGAAATATTTTTCAGATGTCAACACTACGGCTATTATTTTGCGAACTCTAAATTTTTTCAGCTAATTTTTTAAAATGAGGTATGTAGTGTATATAAACACGTCAGTTAAATAAAAAAAGCAGCTGAACAATTTTAGAGTTCACAAAGTCGTACTAGTCGTATTAGGATCACTTTCAGACCACCGAAATCTTTGCACTAACTTAAAGGATTGATTTGTTCGTTCGCCATTATAAAGAGTCTTACTGTCCCAGGCGGAAATCGAACCATGGATCTTCGTACTCTCCTGTCGACGTTCTATCGTTGAACCACTGGGATGGTATTGCAACTCTTATCGTTGAAGTGAACGCTGCAATTTCACGAGTGAATACCTTTTTGATTTTATGTAATTTTTTTGATAAATTTATTTGAAAAATGTGCAATATCTCGAGAACGGTATTACACAATAAATGATTATTTATGTAACATTATTGAAGGTTCTTATTTTATAATGATTTTTTCAATTTTAATTAAAAAATTGAGGTCTGGGATGAATGGATGGTTTCACGATATTATTTTTTTGTTTTGGAGCAGTCTGTGGTATTTAAAGTAGTTGGTGTTAAATTATAAACAATGGATTGACTATCAATTTTTTTAATATCGTAATATAAAAATCGGGGACGTTTTAAAAATGCGGAAAGTATATATATTTTTTTTATTAATGATGTGGATTCCATTCAAAATTTATTTGAAAAATGATTTTTGGTTCTTTCCGATAGTGTCAGGATGGAAACTCTGTGATAATATTTTAGGTCGCTAAGGGATTAACTTTTGCGAATATCGTTCAAAACAGGACTAGATCGTGCTAAAATATAAAGTAATTAAAAAACTAATTTAAACTAAAAGAAATAACGTCGATGTGCACCTTTCTGGGATCCTGAAAGACCCGTGTACCACATTTCACGGCCGTACAACGCTTATATTTGACGCTACAGATTGTACAGACAGATATTTTTCTTTACTATGTAAGAAGACATTTCTAAATAATGAGTAATATAATTTACATAAATTTATGCCACAAAATTTGTTTATGGTAAAATTTTCCACTGGAAAATGAGTTGAGTTGGAAAAGCTCATTTTTGCTAAGTCAAATTTTATTTGCGGTTGGCCATGTATTTGGAAAAGATTACACTTCTTTTAAAGTCTCTAATTAGAAGAATAGTTGAGCCGAAACTCAAATGAATTATTATGCTTTTATATAATAATCAAAATGAACTTTGTAAGTTCTTAATTTAATACCATAGATGATATTCCCATATCCAGGCGTTCATTTAATGTGATATTATGTGTGTTTATTTAATCTGCTCGTATTTCAGAAGAAATTTATGTTACGTATTTATGCTTTAGGAAATTATATCTTAAATTATTCTTTTTTTTCTGTTTCCAACTTATTTTGAAGATTTTATTAAAACTTTTTTGTATTTAAAATTTTCAATGAGTCACACACATATATAAACATTTATAATACATTCATAAAATGATTTTTTAATAAGTTGAAGGAATTCTTTCCTTTCGCCCTTTAGCTTCGTCTTATCAAGTTTATATAGTTTATGTGGTTAATATTAATTTCTTTTGCTTATGAGTTAAAAAGTTCATCTTTATGAAATTGGTAATGTTTTTTCCAAAATCATTTTTCAAATGAATTCCAGAAACCTAGCAGAAATTTAAATCGTGAACCCAAAATTTAAAATGTTGTTTAATTTTTAATTTTAACATGGGAATGTAGTATAAGTTAAAAATTACGGATCTCATAAGTTCGGTCATTTTATAATAGCACACCTCTTCCATTAATTTCTTTCTTTTTATAAGCATGTTTTCATTAAATGTTTCGTTATTAAACTTTCCACTTAGGAATCATAATTTCTGTTCTTTAGCATTCTGTCAATTGTTTATTTAATTTTAATGTACCTAATGTTACCTAATGTTTAATTTTAACACCCAAACCCAAGTGTAATAAAAGTTAAAAAATGTGGACCCCAGAAATTCGAACATTTTAAAATCACACATTTTTAAATTTAGTGTGGTTTTTTTTGTTAGCTTTTCTCTATTAAAATGTTTTGTTAATAAAATTTCCTCTTATGAAAAATAACTTCTGTTTTTCGCTTTTTGCCAATTGATTAGTGCTTATCAGTGGCGTAGCGTCCATTGAGGCTAAAAAGCTGAGCCTCCCCTACTTCAAATCTAATTTAAAGAATTATTTAAACATACTTTTATTTATTATAATTTTTTAAATAATTTTGCGAAGATATATGCATTATTTAGAAAATTGCTACATTTTACTTGCTTAAAGTGACACGATTCAAAGTATTTTCCCATTAAAACGCATATTTGAATATTTTAGAAGTTGAAATCATTCAGCCTTCGTCGTCTATAAGGAGAAACATAGCATTAAGATCACCCATTTGTTAAACTCCTAGCTGAGTAACTAACATGGAAGTTAGCTTATAGAAGGCATGGGTATTGCTTCTCCATTTTCAATCCTTTATGAACAATTATTGATTGGATGTGGGACTTGACGTTTCATCAATGATGGGTAGGTGAGGGTGAGTAGGCTAATGGGTCCTCCATTTTGGGACAAACGTAATTCTATTAATTACTATTCGTAGAAAATAATCATTATTTGTAACACTAAAGAATTTGAGTCATTTCTCACGAATAACCTAGTATTTACCTAATTTTAAACAATAATGTGCAAGTTAAGACGAAGAAATATACTAATAATGACTACCATTAAACTTAAGTAGTTTGCAAAGTAGACTTAGATCTTTATATAGGTATCAATATGTTTAAGCATCCGTTTGCGTATTTGAGAGTTTTAGAAAGAATAAATTTGATTTCCTTTAAAAATCCCCTGTTAGACGAGAATCTCAGTCAAATAAATGTGGTTGATAATTTTTTAGCGGATTTTTAGCATATTGTAATTATAAGATATTTTTCAGTTTTCATAGCACAGTATTTGTAAATAATTAATATGCAATATTGTTTAAGGCCATTGTTGACTACAGTGATTTTCAACTAAGCTTATGTTCCAGATTTCTCACAATTTTCAGTACACTTTTTCATACATGGGTGCATGTAGGACGTTTTCTGGAAAGAAGAGAGGAGGGGGGGGGGGTTGTAAGCTCAAGAATAAAATGTATAATATCGTCTAGATTGATGCTCGCCTTTGTTATCTTGAATATCCAAGGGGGAGAGTGTCATCTCCTATGAGCGACCATAACTTCATATTTAATAAGTAGTTGTAAAAGTTCAACTAATTTAGAAATAAGGAAACATTTAAAATGTTATATTTTGCATGTATTTATTTTACATAGATAATATATTTTAAAATATTGTGCATTCATCCACTCTTAGCATTTTTATGTTAAATTATTTTATTTTACTCACCAAGGAAATAAAACTTATTGAAAGTGCGAATTCCAATATAAATTCACTCATACAAAAACCTTTTCCAAGTTAAAATGACAATAGCTCAACCTTCCGAGTCAAGAATATCACTCTACGCTACCGGTGCTTATAATGTCCTGTTTAATGTTTAATGTTCGAATTTTTGAATGAACTTTTACTGCACTTGGGTGTTAAAACCCAAGTACAGTAAAAGTTAAAAAATACGGACTACAGAAATTCGACTTTAAACTTTCCGAAATTAAACTTTCCACTTATGAAATATAACTTTCGTTCCGTCAATTGTTTAGTGTTACGTTTCCCAACTTGAAAGTAACCGGAAAAATTTCAGTATTTTTTAGAAAAATTTTCATGATTTTGTAAATCAGAGGTTTTTTTTTTTTTTAATTTATGAAATTGCGCTCTAGAAATAAGTTTAAATTCTTTAAGTATAGCACTTAATTGATAAAAGGTATCCACCGGTTTCGAAGCCGAAATATCTTTTTTCAGGGTGATACGACAAAACTACCTTCTCAATTAAAGAAAGATAGATTTCTATAAGTTTACTTTTTTTTTATCAATTCAGTGCTGTACTTGTACTTAACGAAGTTTCATTTATTTTTCTGTTTTTATTTTCAGGAATTCGACGGGATTTTTTTTATATTTATAAGCTTAAATTTTATGTCCTTTTGTATAAATTCTATATTCTTCATATAAAATGAAATATGTATTATTTTTCTTGAATGATGCGATAAACCAAAATTATAAGAATTATAATATTTATAAAATTGAAAAACTTGAGAAGGGACTACGATATAGACAGTGAGGGAGTACATTTGAAAAAAGTGGGCAGGCTAGTGGTACTAAGTTGAATAGGTTACACCAAAAACCGATGGTTTAGTGCAGTGGCTTTCAACCGGTCCACCGCTCAAATGATATTTAGGTGTGCCACGGGTGGGCGTGATTATTACTTTTTGTTCCAGAAAATATTAAATATCCGAGTATTTTCGACTATTGATGGTTTTGTGATCGACTACTGATGGTTTTGTGGTCGACTACTGATGGTTTTGTGATGGTCGCAGTGTTTCTTTCAGGCATACCTCGGGGGGGGGGGAGGGTTGACGAGTATTTGCCCCCTTTGGAGACATTTTATGTTATCCTAGTTTATTATGTGACAGCATTTAGAATAGGCAAATAGAAAACTTGCCCCCCTTAAAATTCCATTCGCCCTCCCTCGCCCAAAAAGTCCTGAAAGAAACACTGGATGACAGACAGGGAGTCGCAAAAAGAATAAAGCTGGTCGAGGGAACGTGGACTCAAAATGTTGAAAACCACTGGTTTAGTGGTATAAAAATGCTAGTTTTAAATGATGTCAAGCGAGCAATGTTTATATTCGGGCATTTGCTGTAATCCAAATACGTCTTATTTCTTCATCCTCTGACACCATTTGATAAACACTGTTTCCTCACTGTCATACAAAATATAATTTAAGAAACAGATCCTGGTTGTCTTATTTGATCGCCGTATATCCAGTCCAAATTAAGATTTGCGCATTACATATTTTACTTCTTGGGAGATTTTTTTTTATGAGCTTTGCTTGCTTATCTTCATCAGAAAAAAATAAAGAATAACTTCAGTATTTATGTTGGCGGAATCCATACCAAACGTGATGTATCTGTTTTTCGGGGAAGACCACTCCGAACAGAAAAGTATCGTATCGCAAAATTTTTGAAATACAGAAAAAATAGTTTTTGTATGCAGTGCTTATCATCAATATTACTCATATTCTCATTGCGATCTATACTGAGCTGGGAGATTTTTTTTTCTACCTCCTTTGAAACCCGAGAAGACCATACTTCTTTATTTAGTTCCTAAGAGCCTACTCTACATCAAACATAACTTCTTATCTCGTTACGTCACAAGAGAGTGACCAACTGAGATGTTTTGATATGATCAAAGGGAGTCAGTTAAGAGAGAACCTGTGTAATGGGCACACACAAAAAGGAACAGCAGGATTTAAATCGAAAATGGAGAAATTTTAAGTGGAGTGTTATTGAACTGACATCAAAACAAAGTGAGTCCCGTTTGGTATTTTTTTTTTAAATTGATATTTTAATGTTGTTTGGATTTTTTTTTTGTATAATTTAGTTATTTTTTGGAAACAGGATTAAATTACTGAAATACTATGTACACCATTGAGAAATAGGTTGTAAAAGTATTTAAAGTTTTGTAAAAAAAAAAAAAAAATTGAGCTATATAGATTTTTATTTATTTTTTATTTTTTTCAAAATATGGAGAAAATGCAGAAATTTTAAGTATAATGTTATTGAACTGACACCAATACAGAGTGAGCCCCCTTTTGTATCGTTTTAAATTGATTAATCAATTATGTCTACAGATTTGATTTGCATAATTAGTTTTTTTGGAAAGCGGAGGTTTAAATTACTTAAATACTTTGTACAGTGTTGAGAAAAAGGTTATAAAAGTATTCAGAATTTTGGAAAAAAAAATAGTCATTTTGTATCGCTAAAAATATTTTTTTTATGTTTTAAAAATATTGCATTTGATCTACGTTTAATCTATTTTAAATGTTCATAGAAAGAGGTTTAAATTTTTGAAATGCTTTATACAGTATTGAAAGGAAGGTGAATAAAATATTCAAGGTGTGTTGTATATAATAATGTGTGAAAGTATAAACAATTATTTGCTATACTTTTACATACTATTGCGTAAAAAAGTATTGTTTTCAAAACTTTTCGAATTCGCGTTTCAGGACCATTAAATGTACACTTTCGGAAAGATGGCTGGCTGTATGTGTTATGTATATTCTTATGTATGTAGGTATGTATGTAAGGTGTGGACATGATTATTCAAGATGCACCTATCGCTATGAAAATTAAGCTACATATATGTCATGTAAAGAATTTGAAATAGATAGATTTTATATTAGATTTTATAATAGATAGATATTTTCCCTGCAATACATGGTAATGTATGAGGAAAGTATTGGAATTGTGTCAAAAATCGCAACTCGATTTTTCGACGGATCTACACGTTTCGAGCATTTTAGAACCCGGAAAACTATTTTTAGAGTGACGTCTGTGTCTGTGTATCTCTATAGTGTATATATATTATATATCCGCTCTAGCTCAAAAACTAATTGACCAAATTTCTCAAAATGTGGTAGACAAGTCACTTGTGGGTGATCATAGTGTTGATTAGATTTTGGCATGATTTAAAAAAAAATTGTAAAATTAAAGGTTACATGACCTCAAATGTGTCAATTAAATGCTTTTCTCATACTTAATTTTTGAGGGCAAAAAGAATATCCCATAACTCTAGAACTAACCGTTCTGGGGATATTTTAGTTTTTTTCTTATTTTTGCAACGTCGCCTTTGAAAATACGTCTGGTGCAAATTCAATGTACTTTCGAATAATTATTCGCTTTATTTTGTGCATTTAAACTCAATTTAATCAATTACGAAAGAAATACAGTTAAAAGGAATTTGGGTCTGTAGGGAAAGTCATGTGTTGCTCACATCAGATTTTTTTTTGTAATTCGTATGATTTTAATACGAATTATTCTAAAATTAAGATTTTCATAGCACTATCCCTAGGGCTATCTACAAAGTCGGTGTGTGTGTGTGGGGGGGGGATGCAAAAGGATGCATTGCTTAGGGTCCTTGGAAGCTTGGGGACCCGAGCCCTATTTTACAAGTTATTGACCTTTTCCCATAAACTAATTATGAGGCATGGGCACCTTGGGGGCTGGGGCCGTTAATGAAAAGGTCAATAACTTGTAAAATATGAGTTGTAGGGATCCCTCGCATTTGTTGCATAGGGTCCCGAAAAATTCTATTGGCGATAATGATCTCTATAGAGAAAAACGATAATTTACGCCTCTCATAAAAATTGAACCATATTTGAATTATTAATAATCCAAAATTTAATGCTCTGGGTATGCGACTATGGGGCCAGGTGGGAAAGACAGCCTTGGGACCAATGACAATAGTAATGGGAAAGGAAAATGATGGTTTGAATAATACTATATATATATATATAAAGTATTTAAGTATTATATATTAACACAAATCAAACGATTGCATCAAACTCATCAATGTTACTGCCTGTTGCCAGCTTAAAAAGAAAAATCAAATCAAATAAAAAATATGAACTACTTCTGAACTAAACAATTTTTACTTTCCATGCAATATATAGTAATGTATAAGGAAAATGTTGAAATCGTGTCGTCGAAAATCGGAACTCGAGTTTTCGACAGATCTAGACGTTTCGAGCACTGTAGAACACGAATAAACTATTTTTAACGCGACTGAGTGTGTGTATGTGTGTGTGTGCGTGTAAAATGTATGTGTTCACACTAGCTCAAAAACTATTCTGCGATTTTTCCCAAAATTTAGTTGGTAAGTCTGCTGCGATTTACCCTGGTGCTGATTAGATTTTGGCGCGATTTGGAAAAACAGAATCTTTTCTTGCGAAATAATCCTCAGAATCACCAAAATATGAAATAAAAAACTAAATATGCTAAAATATATAGATTAATTGATTGATTTATACTTAATTTTTGACGAAGAAAAGAATAAGACCAGTCCCACTTCTCTAAGACGAACCGTTATTGAGATATTTCAGTCTTTTTTTTTGTAATATTTGAAATGCCACTATCTGAAAATACGGTCAGCAGTCAATGAAAACGAAAATAGAAATAAAACTGCAAATTAGGTGTAATTTTAAATAAGCATCCATATTATTTTGTGCAATTAAACTCATAGCATTTTGATAGAAAGAGAGAAAGAGAAAATGAATTCAAGTCTGTAGCAAAAGGCATGTGCTGCCCACATCACATGTTTTCACATTCAGATATAGATCATGAGGCAAAAGGAACTAAACAACATCGAATATGAAATCGTGAAAAGTTGAGTTAAGCCTTCCGCTTCAAATATTTTTTGAAATTGATATACTAGAATTTTACTTGAATAGCAGCAGGTCACTTGTACTTGGTTTTCCCATTACCACTATTTAAAAGAAGAAAAAAAATCGAACTTGCCCCAATGGAACATGTTCACATACATTTTTAACTATGGCGATCTTTTGGCGCCTTTGATTGTAATTCAAAATAGCTCCAGATAAAAACAAGAAAAAATTATAAATTCTCTGTGATTTTTTATTTGTACAGATTTCTAACAAAATGTTATTTATTTATTTTTGTTTGAAATTCAGTTTATTTCTGAATTGCATAATGAATTTATTTTTTAACATCTGTCAAATGAATTCTTCATACACTATTTAATAAGGGATAAGTCACAGGTAGTTGACTTTTACAAGAAGTTTAAATTCTTACTATAAATAATATATATATATATATATATATATATATATATATATATATATATATATATATATATATCCCAAAAAGATTAAAACGCGCTTTAATTCTTTTCCTGCTGGAGATAAGTGGGCAATGTAAATTGCAAAAATGTTGAAAGTAAGGTAGGAAATAAGATTACGTTAATGGAATAGTCCTCCCATTAATTTTCATATAGTTAAACTTTTGTAAAGTCAAACTTTTTAAATTTTTATACGACCCCCTTAGACAAATTAGGTCAATCAGAATTTTTTTATTTTTAATGCAACAAGAACATTAAAGAAACCGCATATCTGTATCTTTAAAATCAACTGAATTATGATAAAGGAAAAATCTGACTTATGCTACTTTTCCGTACCATGTGAAAGGCTGCTTAATCAGTGAAAATAGGGATCACAAACAAATTGACGATGGAAATTGTTTAGATAAAAAATGTACTTAAAAGTACTTAATTATTGGAAAAGTACTTAGTTATTGAAAGTACTTAAGAATCCGTGATTGCATCGTGAACCTACGCGGAATTCGCAAAAATGTCTCCTATGTATTATCATTCAGTTTTATCTTTTTTGTAATATGTCACAATTTACATTTCTAATTTGATATATAGTCCCCATTCACAATGTTCAATTTTCAATTAAATATAACTTGCTCAATTTTAAAGATACAGATATGCGGATTTTTAATGATCTTGTTGCATTAAAAATAAAAATTTTCTGATTGACCAAATTTGTCTACGGGGGTCGTATAAAAATTTAAAAAGTGTACCTTTTTGAAAATTAATGGGAGGACTATTTCATTAACGTAGTCTTATTTCCTACCTTACTTTCAACAACATTTTTGCAATTTACATTGCCCACTTATCTCTAACAGGTAAAGAATTAAAGCCCGTTTCAATCTTTTGGGGACACCCTATATATATATATATATATATATATATATATATATATATATATATATATATATATATATATATATATATATATATTTAAAAGCCTGTTCGTTTGTTTGTCTGTCTACAGTTTTAAATATATTTTATTAAATATTGATATGGGTATTCTGTACATCTCAGCGAGCAATCCCGTTCCTGTTTCGAATTTGTAGAGCCAGGGAATGTGGAGATTTTAATAAAAAATCTGATGTGGGCAGCATATGAGTTTCTTTATAAATTGCAATGAATTCACTTCTTTCACAGTGAAAAAAAATGATGTATAAGATCTATGGCACAATGTGTTAATGCTGATTTCTACATTTGGCACTTTTCCAGATGACAGCATGTAAAGCTCTTTCGAAAGTACCCAATTAACTTATATTTTCGTAACTCTAAATTGGCAAATATCAATATTGATGGCACCCACAAAAAGCAGTAATCTATATATTAAGATATTTTAATGAATCATTCAACAATTTGGCATCATATTTGTTAACGTCATTTTTGCAATTTCTACGATAATTTTGTCAATCTGGGGCAAAATATTACCAAATTGGCGACATTCTTATATTCTTTCCAGGATATTGAATTTTCATCAATTAGTGGTAATTTTCTTTGATTTACCGTCGTTTTATCAATTTGGCGATATTTTCGTTAATTTAGCAACATTAAGAAAAGCCGCCAAGTTGGCGATATCCCGTCAAATTCGCCGCCAATATTTTGCTATGCGTTATGGAACAGGAAATAGGTTATTCTTATAGTAGGTAAACGATTACTTGTTCCCAAATACCGAACTATTACTCAAAGTATCTGCTCTCGTGAATGGAACGAGTTAGATTCACGAGAATGATCATAAAAAATTTATCGCGCAATATTACATATGAAAAGTGAACATATTTCACAATAGTTAATATTTTTTTATTTTATTTTTTATTTTTTGATAAATTTATTTGAAAAATGAATATTACAAAAGCGGTTCATGCTAGCGTTCTAAAGTTTAGGTTAATTGTTTTCAAATGAAAAATTACATAAGAAATCATTATTTACGTAACTTTATTGAAGGTTTTGATTTTTTCAACATTTCACTTCAAAATTTGGGGGTGTTCTGGACATTCGATTGCGTTTAAAAACAATAGGCTTCCAGTATTCACTGATTGTAATTTTTGTATCAAATTCCGTTCGACTCGCTCTATTCTTTCGTTAAAAATTGTCTCCACAGACTGACTGACACACATACTTACACACAGACATAATCTCAAAAAAGTTCGATTCTTGTTCAAGGATGTTTGAAACATGATCTCCGTCGAAAACTCGAATTTGAATTTTCGATCCTGTCACAATACTTTTCTTATACATTATACTATGTATATAAGGAAAGTAATAAATCTTATGCATGAAATGTATTATATATTGATTGGGTTTTATTACGGGCTTGAAATATAACACTACTGGAATTACTGACTTTTTTGAATTTTAAGTCATCTGTTTTATTTTTTCAAACTCATTTATTTTCTATAGTATTTTATCGGGTATTGAAACAGGACAAAAATAGTTTGAGTATTCATTTTGGCGTATGTTGATCAAATTTCATATTTTTTGTAAATTTGTTTACAAACAGAAAAATCTGATGTGGGCAGCACATAACTTTCTCTGAAGACTTATATCCACGTTCTCTTTATTTTAATTAAATTTATTTCACTTTTAATTAAATTTTCGTTCTCATTCGGTAACCGGACTTATTTTCAAAGGTGGCGTAGAGAAAATACGAAAAACTAAAATATCTCGAGAATGGCTGGTCCTAATGTAATGGGGTTGGTCTTATTCCTTTCTTCGCTAAAAATTACGTATTAAACAAGCATTTAATGGATATATTTGAGCATACGTAGTTCTTTAGTTTAGATTTGGACGATTTTTGCGGGCCATTTTGGAAAAAAATGCAGGTTATTTTTTCCGAATCATACCAAAATCTAATCAGCACCAGAGTGATCCACAAATGACTCATCTGCCGAATTTTGTGAAATTCGGTCCATTAGTTTTTTAGTTAAAGTGGATACAAGCTTTTGCGGGCCATTTCGCAAAAATAGGCGGGTTCTTTTATCCCGAATCGTACCCAAAACTAATCAGCACCAGACTCGCCTACAAGTGACTTACCTACAAAATTTTGTGAAATTCGGTGTATTAGTTCTTTAGTTAGAGTGGATACAAAATCTGCACAGACAGACAGACAGACACACATACAGATGTCACGCTAAAAATAGTTTTTCGTATTCTAGAGGTCTTGAAACGTGTAGATCCGTCGAAAACTCGAGTTGCGATTTTCGACACGATTCCAATACTTTCCCTATACATTACCATGTATTGCAGGGAAAGTAAAAGGATCTTTCATCCTTCGTTTTGTCTGTGCAGATAATATTGTATACTGAGGATAGAAATTATTATATTTCATTTTAGGAGAATTAAATTATATATTTTGATATATTTTTAAAAATATATCTTTTAAAATACTAGAATACTAAAATGGGCACATATTTTACTTGGTAATGTATAGGGAAAGTATTGGAATCATGTCGAAAATCGCAACTCGAGTTTTCGACGGATCTACACGTTTCGAGACCTCTAGAATACAAAAAAACTATTTTTAGCGTGACGTCTGTGTGCGTGTCTGTGTGTGCAGATTTTGTATCCACTCTAACTAAAAAACTAATTGACCGAATTTCATAAAATTTGGTAGGTATGTCACTTGTGGGCGAATCTGGTGCTGATTAGTTTTGGGTAAGATTCGGGATAAAAGAACCCGCCTTTTTTTGCGAAATGGCCCGCAAAGGCTTGTATCCACTCTAGCTAAAAATCTAATGGACCGAATTTCACAAAATTTGGTAGATAAGTCGCTTGTGGGTCACTCTGGTGCTGATTAGATTTTGGTACGATTCGAAAAAAAATAACCTGCCTTTTTTTGCAAATGGCCCGCAAAAATCGCCAAAATTTAAAATAAAGAACTACGTATGCTTAAATATATCCATTAAATACTCGTTTAATACGTAATTGTTAACGAAGAAAAGAATAAGACCAATACCATTACATTAGAACTAGCCGTTCTCAAGATATTTTTGTTTTTTCGTTTTTTCTCTACGCCACCTTTGAAAATGAGTCCAGTTACCAAATGAGAACGAAAATTGAATGAATAGTGAATTAAATTTAATTAAAATAAAGAGAATGTGTATATAAGTCTGCAGGGAAAGTCATGTGTTGCCCACATCAGATTTTTACTTTCCCTGCAATACATGGTAATGTATAGGGAAAGTATTGGAATCATGCCGAAAATCGCAACTCGAGTTTTCGACGGATCTACACGTTTCGAGACCTCTAGAATACGAAAAAACCATTTTTAGCGTGACGTCTGTGTGTATGTCTGTGTGTCTGTCTGTCTGTGTGTCTGTCTGTGCAGATTTTGTATCCACTCTAACTAAAAAACTAATGGACCGAATTTCACAAAATTTTGTAGGTAAGTCACTTGTGGGCGGGGCTGGTGCTGATTAGTTTTAGGTACGATTCGGAATAAAAGAACTCGCCTTTTTTGTGAAATGGCCCGCAAAAGCTTGTATCCACTGTAGCTGAAAAACTAATGGACCGAATTTCACAAAATTCGGCAGATGAGTCACGTATAGGTCACCCTGGTGCTGATTAGATTTTGGTACGATTCAGAAAAAAATAACCTGCCTTTTTTTACTAAATGGCCCGCAAAAATTGCCAAAATCTAAAATAAAAAACTGGGTATACTCAAATATATCCATTAAATGCTGATTTAATACGTAATTTTTAACGACGAAAAGAATAAGACCAACCCCATTACACTAGGACTATCTGTTCTCGAGATATTTTAGTTTTTCGTACTTTCCCTGCGCCACCTTTGAAAATAAGCCCGGTTACCGAATGAGAACGGAAATTGAATTAAAAGTGAAATAAATTTAATTAAAATATAGAGAACATTAATATAAGTCTGCAGGGAAAGTCATGTGCTGCCCACATCAGATTTTTTACTTTCCCAGCAATACATGGTAATGTATAGGGAAAGTATTGGAATCATGCCGAAAATCGCAACTCGAGTTTTCGAAGGATCTACACGTTTCGAGACCTCTAGAATACGAAAAAACCATTTTTAGCGTGACGTCTGTGTGTGTGTCTGTCTGTGTGTGTGTGTCTTTCTGTCTGTGTGTCTGTCTGTCTGTGCAGATTTTGTATCCACTCTAACTAAAAAACTAATGAACCGAATTTCACAAAATTTTGTAGGTAAGTCCCTTGTGGCCGGGGCTGGTGCTGATTAGTTTTGGGTACGATTTGGAATAAAAGAACCCGCCTTTTTTGTGAAATGGCCCGCAAAAGCTTGTATCCACTGTAGCTGAAAAACTAATGGACCGAATTTCACAAAATTCGGTAGATGAGTCACGTAGAGGTCACTCTGGTGCTGATTAGATTTTGGTACGATTCAGAAAAAAATAACCTGCCTTTTTTTGCAGAATGGCCCGCAAAAATTATCAAAATCTAAACTAAAAAGCTGCGTATGCTCAAATATATCCATTAAATGCTTGTTTAATGCGTAATTTTTAACGAAGAAAAGAATAAGACCAACCCCATTACATTAGGACTAGCCGTTCTCGAGATATATTAGTTTTTTTCGTATTTTTCCACGCCACCTTTGAAAATAAGTCCAGTTATCAAATGAGAACGAAAATTGAATTAAAAGTGAATTAAATTTAATTGAAATAAATAGAACGTGGATATAAGTTTGCAGGGAAAGTCATGTGCTGCCCACATCAGATTTTTAAATCACGAGCAATACAGGGTATAACTCTTAGTATACAAATATTTGGAAAATGCTAAATTTAATATAGTTAAGTAAATACAATTTATGTCGCTTTATGAAAAGTTCTTTGTGTTTAAGTGTCTCTGAAAATAGTTAAACCACACACTTCTGCCATAAAAAGTTCGTAAACGTCTTAAATTGAAGAGTTATACAAAGAATAAAAGGCAAAACGGAAAGAAAATACTTTAAGTGTCTTAAGTGCATTCTTCAGACTACTGGTGGCTCCCCTAAGTAACAGCTTACACTTTTCTATTTTATATTGACAGAAGCTCTATTCTCACACAACGCAGTCTTTTAAACAGTGTTTTTAATATTCCTTATATATTATATTTTTTAATTGTCAAAATCATGCCTTGTTGCGTTTGGAGGACTCATTTACAAATGTACGAATTATACAGGGTGTTTTAAGAAAAGTGAACAGCGAACATTTTTTTGAACCGTTGGTTGTAGATACATAGTTTCGATTACAAAAATACTTTAAATAAGGGAGTCATGAAATAGTAATTTAAATAATGTGCAATATTTTTGTAAATAATTAAAATGTTTTATACAACTTCTCTAGCGAAAAGAGTCACATTGCAAAAATGTTATCAATGCCATGTAGTAATACTGATAAAAATTTGGCTTCAATACGATCAAATTATTGAGTAAATTTTTAGAGAGATTTGGCTTCAATATGACACATTATTGGGTAAATTTTTAATGGGAAAAAAGGGGCATCTTCAAATCAATTTCGGTTTCAAATAGTTACTAAAACTTTTACTACTTATTCACATTTATTTCATGCAGATATATGTATAGTTATTATCACTATAAAATAAACATTTGCCAGCATGTTACTGAAAGTTTCAGGGCAATCAGCTGTCAGTAATGAGGAGTAAGGTTCCTGTTAGTTATGATAATATATATATATATATATATATATATATATATATATATATATATATATATATATATATATATATATATATATATATATATATATATATATATATATATATATATATATATATATATATAAGATTTATATGAAAAAGAGAGGGGAAATGACTAAATGCAAGGCATAAAATGGTAGAGAAGGATGGCGACCCCTCTTTCCCGTTTAAAAGACTGGTTTTATGCCCGGGCAACACTCACGGTACCAATGCCATGCAGTAGCCATACTTCCGTAAATGTGTCAAGTCAAAAACACTCGAAAAAGTGCAAAGAAAACAAATAGGAATCAACCAGGATTGCAAGGGAAAGAATGGAAATGCAGCAAATGCCCTTGTCGGTTAAGATGGAGTGCATCTTAACCGACAAGGGCATTTGCTGCATTTCCATTCTTTCCCTTGCAATCCTGGTTGATTCCTATTTGTTTTCTTTGCACTTTTTCGAGTGTTTTTGACTTGACACATTTACGGAAGTATGGCTACTGCATGGCATTGGTACCGTGAGTGTTGCCCGGGCATAAAAGCAGTCTTTTAAACGGGAAAGAGGGGTCGCCATCCCCCTCTACCATTTTATGCCTTGCATTTGGTCATTTCCCCTCTCTTTTTCATATGAATCTTGTATGTTACTTTAGGAGAATGTGCTGCATTGCGCCAAATTCTGGAGAAAAATTGGATAACTGTGAAATAATTTTATTTTTATTTTTATATGTTTACTATGCTATATATATATATATATATATATATATATATATATATATTCGTATATAATATGCTTCGACAGACGATACAGTGTACACCTAAATTACGTCGATTCACAGTCTGTATTTAAGTATCCATCCAAGCAACTTTGCTACCTAACTACAGTTTAAATAAATTAAGGCGCTGTCTAGTAA
Organism: Amaurobius ferox; assembly: GCA_951213105.1. NCBI lineage: Eukaryota > Metazoa > Arthropoda > Arachnida > Araneae > Amaurobiidae > Amaurobius > Amaurobius ferox. Next base: position 97,401,614 of record OX578141.1, on the reverse strand, counting down.
TACGGAACTCTGTATGATGATTATGATTTACGGCAGATGCAACCAGTCTCAAACCGATTTAAAAAATCAGAGGACATACTTATTTTCCATAAATTTTGTTAGGAAAACACCTGAGAGACCAACAACATCACAATCAGTTTTTATACCTATTTAAGGGCTAAAATAACGTTTAGCCATAATCTTCTGTCCGTCCTTAATAGTTTTAAAGACAAACAGCTGAAAAAAAAATGTTTTAAAACCCTACTAAATAGTTTAATCAATTCAATTTGCGAAAGGCCCCTGGATTCATGCAATGCGGTGACTACAAGTGCATCGAAAAGCCACGATGAAGTTCAGGAAGTTTGACAATTTATTTCTTCTTAAATTTGCACTTTTGAGATATAATTTTTTTCAGTTGGACTAAATGAAATATGGGCAACATTTTTGTAACATTTTCGTAATTTAAAGTTTTTATTTTTTTTTCGTTAATTTTTGTTATTTAACTTTTTTTCGTTAGAGGTCCTGTTTATAAATTTAATGGTTTAATTTCTCACAAAAATATTGCATGGTATTTAAATTACTATTGCATAATTTTCTATCTTAGTTAAAGCATTTTTGCAATTGGAAACATGTGTTTACAACCAACGGTTCAAAAAAACTTCCGCTGTTCCCTTTTTTAAACACCCATATTCTGAAGTCACGTTTCTAGTTGTAAATTAGTTACAAATGTCATATTAAAACCAAAATTTTGGCGTTAAGGGGACAGTACACCTGTAAAAATTTTTAAAATACTTATTTTCTTATTTTCATATCATTGTGTAGCCTTATAGATTCTAAAGACATGACTTTCCTTGTAGACGCGAATTCATTCTTTCTATATTTCTTTAAGAACTCATTAAATTGAGTTTAATTGTACAAGATAACACACAATTTTCATTTTTAATTCAATTTCTGCTTTTATTTGGTAATTGGGCATTTCCCCAAAGGCGGCATAACAAAAATGCAAAAAATATCAAATATCTCGAGAACGGTTAGTCCTAGAGTAATAGAGTTGTTCTTATTCTTTCCCTCGTCAAAAATTACGTATAAAACAAGCATTTAATTGATACATTTGAAAATATGCAGTATTTTTTTTTAGATATTGACGATTTTTGCCGGCCATTTCTTAAAAGAGGGCAGGTTGTTCTTTTCCGAATCGTACCAAAATCTAATCAGCACCAGAGTATCCTACAAGTAACTTCTCTACCAAATTTTGTGAAATTTTGTCACTTTAGTATTTCAGCTAGAGTAGATACATGAGATTTTTGAGGGCCATTTCGCAAAAAAAGGCGGGTTCTTTTTTTCGGAATTGTACCAAAAACTAATCAGCACCAGGGTCACGTCCAAGTCTTACTTACCAAATTTTATGAAATTCGGTACATAAGTTTTTGAGTTAGAGTGGATACATACATTGTACAGACACACACAGACAGACAGACAGGCAGGTACACACACACAGACTTCACGCTAAAAATGGTTTTTTCGTATTCTAGAGGTCTCGAAACGTGTAGAACTGTCGAAAACTCGAGTTGCGACTTTTGGCATGATTACAATACTTTCCCTATATATTGCTATGCAGGGAAAGTAAAAAATCTAATGTGGGCAGCACATGACTTTTCCTGCAGACTCAAATTCATTTTTTCTTTATTTCTTTAATACATGATTCATTGAGTTTAATTGCACAAAATAACACTAAATTTGCATTTTTAATTCAATTTTTGTTTTTATTTGGTAATTGGATATTTTTCCAAAAGTGGCATAACTAAATTCGAAAAATCTCAAATAGCTCGAGAACGGTTAGTCCTAGAGTAATAGAGTTGTTCTTATTCTTTTCCTCATAAAAAATTACGTATAAAACAAGCATTTAATTGATATATTTGAACATACGTAGCTTTTATTTAGATTTTGGCGATTTTTGAGGGCCATTTCATAAAAAAAGGCAGGTTGTTCTTTTCCGAATTGCACCAAAATCTAATCAACACCAGAATATCGTACAAGTAACTTATCTACGAAATTTTGTGAAATTTGGTCGATTAGTATTTTAGCTGGAGTAGATACATGAAATTTTTACGGACCATTTTGCAAAAAAAGGCGGGTTCTGTTTTTACGAATCGTACCAAAAACTAATCAGCACCAGGGTTGTGATACCCAAGTGACTTACCTACCAAATTTTATGAAATTCGGTCCATAAGTTTTTGAGTTAGAGTGGATACATACATTGCACAGAGACACAGACAGACAGACACATAGACACACACACTATTATATATATATATATATATAACGATACTCTAGGGACCGAGAAAAAGTATCGTTATAGACAGGGCTGAACTTGCTTCACTCTATAATGGAAGTTATTTAACATGGGTGTGACGTTATAATAATAATATATATTGAACTTACATTACTGAATAATACTACAGTATTATGTTGAACTTACCTTTTTAATTAATGTATTACAGATTAGGAAAAAGAATATGAAACATATGTAGTATCTTATGAACCTAAATCATAAGATTCAAATTGCAGCTCGGAAATGCAACACGGCGTATATTTTAATTACATTTCTATTATGCAATTTAAAAGTGGATAATTATAATGATAAAAATAAAATTGGAGTTATATTTTTAATTCAAAAATCAAGAATACGTCGACACAGAAAGGAAATACGTACCGTACAGAATTCGAATCCTTAAATAGGACGAAGAAAATTTAACATGCGAAGTAATCCGATATTTTCGTTTGCTTGGATTTTGCAGAGAATGCAGTCGTCATACACATATTTTTTAAATCTAGCGAATTCAGATATACACCTGGAACATTTGGTAAAGTAGGAATAAAATTCTGTAATGTTTCGATCATTTTAACAGCATTTTCAGCTGTTATGCTGGGTGGTGATTCCGTTTTACACTCCTCATCTTCCACTTCGCTAACATCATCATTTTCTTTCAGTTCTGCAATTATGTCCTCATCGGTGCTCCCACTGAACACTAATAAACCTTCATCCAAATTCAAATAGTCTTCTGGATTTATTGAAGAGTGCATATGCTTGGAAACTTTGAATGCATTCAAAGAATTACTTAGGTGCAGCACACAATTTTCTTCTTCAGAAAGATTCTGTTGAGAATTCTCATCGCTGTCAGACTCTTCTTCATCACTGCACGAGCTGAAATTAAAACCTGCCTTCCGCCAACAATTTCGTATGGTAGATGACTGCACAGAACTCCAACTGCCAGAGATTATGTCACATGCTTGTTTAACATTTATGTCAAAGGGTTTGGCAATCTTGTTTTCCAATTTAAAAATGACGTTTTCAATCATACGTTTTCTGTAGTATCCTTTCACGCATTTAATGATACCTAAATCCAGAGTCTGCAGAACTAATGTGCAATTTGGTGGGAAGTAATAGAGGGTAACATTTTTCATTTTGGGTGGATTATTGTGGGGAGTATAGTTATCTACAATTAAAGCAATTTGTTTCTTTTTCTTTTGCATAGCGTTGTCAATATCTAGTAGCCATTGATTGAATATTTTTTCTGTCATCCACGCTCTTTTGTTTGCCGTATAATCAACTGGTAAGCTTTTTGCATTTTTAAAGCAGCTTGGTTTCATAGATTTTCCTATCACTAGGGGCTTATCCGTTCCGATACCATTTGTACACAACAGTAACATCAGTCTCCCTTTCGATTTCTTCCCCCTTTGCAATTTTCTCCCTTATACACCAACGTCTTCTCTGGCATGAGTTGAAAAACAATTCTGTTTCGTCTGCATTGTAGACGTTGTCAGCAGAATACTTTTTCTCAATTCACGCTGCTTCCATGATTCGACGTCATCTAAGGGCACAGACTTCTCTTCCCCATTAATTACTTGAAACGATATTCCGTTACGGTCACGAAACGAAGCGAGCTATCCATTGCTAAAGTTCTCATTTCCTAGGAAATTCCTAGAAAATTCTCGTTTCCTAGTATGGTTACAAATTTTTTTGCTTTTTCACATATCAGTGATCCATTTATTGGGATATTTTGTGCTCGCATTTCCAGGAACCACCTAATGGTTTCTGTTTCAACATCTTTATTCAAAGCACCTCTCATTCGTTTACGCTTCAAATCTATCTTCCATCTTTTTCAGCCTCTTCAATATCCTTTCGTTTCCTTAAAAACGTCGCAATTGTTGACTGAGGGATGCCATATTTTTTAGAAACTTCCACTTGTTTTAACCCACTGTCGATATCTCTGATTACTTTTAGTTTCTCCTGCAAAGAAATCGTTATTACCCTGAACATTATTCCCCTTTAGGATGAACTGCCTTTGTGTCAAGTCTGCCATAGTAAAAGTCTTGGTCCAAAGTCCAAAAAGTCTTGGACACAACACAGAGAAAAAAGTTTGAAATACGCAAAATTATCGTTATATACAGGTTCACTCAAAAAAAAAAAATTATTGTTATAGACAAGTTCGGTATACACTAAAACTATAGGAAATCCGCCGGGACCATGGAAAATATCGTTATGAACAGGTTTCACTGTATATATACAGGGTGATGGGAAAATGTCTGGCCAAATTTTAAAGGGGGTTAGAGGGGACGAATATAAAAATATTCCCAGTAGAATGCGTGTCCGGAAACGCCGCGTGAAGGTTGTAGAGGGCGCTGTGTAGGGCAGTCGAAACAAGTCGACAATGCGGGAAGCTATCATTCGCCGCTGTGATTTCATACAGCATGCAGCGCTTCACGAATGCTGAAGTAGCAGATATTCATCTGACGTATGGAGCTGCGAATGGAAATGGGAGAGCTGCGCAAAGGTTGTACAGGGAACGATTTCCCAACAGAGAAATACCGAATCGTCAATCTTTCGGGCTAGTGCACAGACAGCTTTGCGAAAGCGGGTCCTTCAATGCCAGCAGACATGATGTGGGCAGTCCTCGCTCGGTGCGAGTGGAAGAAGATGTCTTACGTGAGGTTGAGCACAATCCTTCCACAAGCACGAGAGCTGTTGCCCGCAGACTGGGTGTGAGACAGTCACTTGTATGGGAGATTTTGTATGGCAAACATATGCACCCATACCGTTTACAAAGGGTGCAGGCATTGATAGAGGCAGATTTTCCTCTCCGTGTAAACTTTTCACAATGGTACTTGAAACAGGCTGCTGTATAGCCCGACTTCCCTTCATACGTGTTATTCACGGATGAGGCAACGTTCACTCGAGAGGGTTTGTTTAACAGTCACAATGCTCATGTTTGGGGATATGACAATCCGCATGCTACAAGACCGTCTGCTTACCAGCAGATATTTAGTGTCAATGTGTGGGCGGGTATGGTGCACGAATACGTGATTGGGCCGTACATCCTACCTCATCACTTGGACGGCCCGAAGTACCTCATCTTCTTGCAACAGGTCTTGCCCGAACTGCTGGCCGTTGTGCCTCAGTGCATACGGAGACGTATCTGGTTCCAGCACGATGGAGCGCCGTCACACTTTAGCCGTGATGTCAGGAATTACCTGGACTACTTATTGACATAAGTGGATTGGTCGAGGAGGACCTGTTCCCTGGCCGCCACGATCACCAGATCTGTCCTACTTGGGTTTCTTTCTGTGGGGCCACTTGAAAAGCATCATCTACGATACCCCTGTGGACTCTGTCGACGATCTCGTCGCTGGATTGGCTGTTGCTGCTGGCTGGAGATGTGCAGGACATGGTTGGTGTTTTTGCTAAGGCACGCAGTTCTATGCGGCGGCGATGTGAAGCTTGTATTATGGTTGATGGTCGCTCTTTCGAGCATTTGCTGTGACACGTTGATTTAATAAAGGGCTTGTTACATTTGTTTGTGTCTCTTTCCTTTTACCTTTCCACTTTCTTTACTCTCCAGGGCTTTTACACTGCGTTTCCGGACACGCATTGTACTGCGAATCTTTTTATATTCGTCCCCTCTAACCCCCTTTAAAATTTGGCCAGACATTTTCCGATCATCCTGTATATATATATATATATATATATATATATATATATATATATATATATATATATATATATATATATATATATATATATGTGTGTGTGTGTGTATGTGTGCGTGTGTATTATAGGCTACAATAACCCAGGGAAGAGGCATTTCACGTTATCAAAATCCACTTTATTATATGATACTGGAACAGATATAGTTACATAGGCCGGCCGAGCTTCTAATCGTCGACCAGCTCTCACCAAAACTCAGTGCAGTCTGTGCAGTTTTTCACCGAATCGTCAATCTTTCATCAAGTGCAAATTACATTTACATCGGAGGGGGAAGAATATGAGGCATGGGGCACATGCTGTTTTCGTATTTCAGGCTTTAAAAATGTGATTGGGAAGCAGTTTCTTATGAGAAAGTTTACGCAGAGGTTAAGATTATTGACCATATATCGTATGGTCGAGGAAAAGAGGAAGTGCTGACAGACTTTGTTAATATTAGTGGCATGGGATAGAATTTAATATAGCTGCAATACGTGCTGGACATGAAATAGGAATTTTGAATAATAATTACGAAAGAAAAGGCCGCGTTATTGGGAAAAGTTTAAAATTTCTGTATTATATATATATATATATATATATATATATATATATATATATATATATATATATATATATATATATATATATATATATATATATGTATATATATAATAAAAATAATAAGACTAATTTAAAACATGAACAGTGGTATACCCTGGTTCAATAGCATTACGGAGGTAAATAAAGTAAAGAGGATATGAAAGAAGATATCTAACAAAATTAAACCATTGCTACCATAGAATGCAAATTGATCTTAAATTTAAATTATTAGGTTATATATATATATATATATATATATATATATGTTGTGATACAACTGCTCAAGAGAAATTAATTTAATTTTAAGTGTTTAATTAAGCAGCCATATCACCACACCTGATTGGGTCAGTCACTCACATGCAATTTAAAGGGAAAATTACTGAATTAAATCTTGATAACTTAATGGAGGGGGACCGTAAAGTGGGAATAAAATTTTGAATATAAAAAAAATGCGTTGTGTAAATATATATACATATATTAAACCATTTTCTTGCATGTGAGCGCCTAAAATTACCAACACATAAGAGGCTTAAATATAAGTTTGAAATAACATTGGTCTCAATTTTTTTACCTATAATCTTGACTTAAAATTTAATTCAATAAAAGAAGAAATAATAATAACAAAATTATGTGGCAGATTATTCATGGATCACTCTCAGGTACAAGTGTCAAACATGTTCTTTATTAGTCTAATAGATAAAAAAATTATGTAAATTTTCACACTTAAAAAACAAATAAACAATGTAAACATATGTTTATAGTCACCTGTTGGAATCATGCATAATTCCAGTGCAGTTTAATCAATTAAGAAAACATGTATATTTTTTAGTACTACTATCACTTGCTAAAATATTGTAGATTCATGTTTGCACTCTCATTGATTTGAGAATCAAGATGTTGATATTCACAAAATTATATAAAAAAAAAACTCCAACACATTCTAGATTCACTTCTATACTTGCTCAATATTGCATCAATCATTTTTTCCCCCTTTTTTACATGATGTGCAAGATAAACACCAATACAATATGTATATATATATATATATATATATATATATATATATATATATATATATATATATATATATATATATATATATATATATATTCAATGACTTGAATTGTAGATTCACAAACTACAAAGTAAATGTTGCACACTTTCATTGAAGAACAAAAGAAACGATGCCAATTCAACATGTACACACATTCACCAATTCAGATATATATTACTTTAACGACACTGTAAAGTACAATTGCATCATCAATGAATTGAACCTTTATCTCCAGAAAAAATAATACTATATTACTTGTGAAAGCATTATTTTCTTATAGATTTTAATAATTCACACATCCTTTTGAAGAATCTCTCTATGGATTAATGGTGATTTTAATATCTACACAAAGTAACATGATAGGATCTGCACTTCACCACTCTCTTCAATAAGATAATTGTATATTCAACTATATACCTACATTTCACGAACAGTGGTATCCAAAATCAATCACTGATGCAGCATCAACTAGGTAATAACTTGCAATTCAAAATTTTAAACAATCACATATATTAAGACAAAGCAAAAATGGCTAGGACAAGGGGCACCAAGGCACCCCTGCCCGAAAAACACAACCTATGTCTCAAGGAAATTTCAGGAGAGACTGAATCAGCATAAAAAGGTACAAGGTATTTAAATTTTGAAGGGGTGCCTTATCTGGGTTTTAAATTCCAGACTTTAATCCCCTGTCTAAGAAAAAGGAAAGGATCGAAAAAAGGGGGCTGCGAAAAGGAAGTTAAAAAAAAAGCATATAGTTTGCTTGGAGGTTTTAAGAACTTTCGAGTCTTAGGATAGAGTTTTTAAAATATAATAAATTAAAAATTAAAAATATACGGTTCAGGTTTCCCAAATCAGAGAGGTAAAGAGAATTTGGACATGAGAGTGCGCTCGAGTGCGGCGTTTTACCTTGTACGATGAGTTAGATGTAGCGGGACGGACGGGGGGTGGGGGGAGATGGTCGAGCAAAAAGAAATTATCCCAAATACAAGGGTATTAAGAGTTCAGAGGGGAATGACGTTTGAAGGATAGGAAAACTTGGTAATGTACGAAGCTATTCGATTCGCCTACGCTTAGGGTGATGCGGAATATTATCAAGACGCCCCAGCAGGGCTCGCGGTCTCTTTCTGCATTTAGGAAGCCAAGGATCATAGTTGGAGAGATTAAGAAGAATAGCGTTTCCTACCTTCGGGAGATCGCGGTGAAAATGAAGAGCAAATTTTCGAACATGGGCCAAAAAGGTTTTAATTTTGAGATCTCTATGGATGACGTCATTCCTAACGTAACAAGGAGCATTTACAATCAATCGAAGGGTTTTGTTTTGCAAAATTTGAAGTTTCTTGATGTTGAAGTCAGAGGCGGTTCCTCAAATGGCAGAACCGTAGGTCATGATAGGTCTTATATAAGCTTTGTAGAGCAATACTTTAGTAGAAAGTGACAGACGGCTATTTCTAGTCAAAAAGGGTGAAGCTGGGTTCTTGCGACTTACACATTTTTAACAATGTTAAGAATGTGAGGAGTCCAGGTTAATTTAGAATCAATAAGTACCCCAAGGTACTTGTAACAGTTCGTCCAGGGAATCGGTTCGTTATTCAAAGTTAAGTTGGTGTGTGTGTGTGTGTGTGTGGGGGGGGGGGGGGATTGACAGTGCTGGGATAGAAAGGACCGCGGACTTAGAGGCATTAATTTTGATCCTCTACTTTCTAATCCAAGTACTAAGCATGTTTAACTGATTTTGGAGTCTTTCGAGCACGACTTGTGTCTTGTAGTGTCGGGCGATCAGTGCTGTGTCGACGGCGTAAAGGCCAATAGCGACATTAGGTGTCTTCAGAATATCATTAATGTACAGGTTGAACTGTTGGGGTCCAAGTAGGGACCCCTGAGGAACCCCAGAACAAATCCACCTTTTAGAGGAGAGAAAATTGGAAACCCGCACAGCAAAGCTACGGTTGTGGAGGTAGGAATTGAGGATTTTGATGAGTTGAGGAGGAAATGTAGTTTAATGAGCTTAAAGAGCTAACTATTAAACCACATTTTATCGAAGGTCTTACTGACGTCCAGAAAGACAATAGAGGAGTGATAGCTTCTAGTCTTGGCATCCTGAATGAGCTCTATAACTCTTAGGAGTTGATGCTGCGTTGAATGTTTGTTACGGAAGCAAAACTGTTCAGGAATAATAATATTCCTAGAGTTGCAGAATTAATCAAGACGCTTGACTAGAATGAACTCATAAAGTTTGGAAATGCAAGAGAGCAAGGAGATAGGACGGAAATTCATTGGGTCCGAGTGATCAAGTCCAGGTTTAGCGACCGCAGCGACAATTGCGAACTTCCAGTCGTTGGGGAAGTAATGAGTGGATATCATCACATTGAAAATGTATGTGATGAAGCAAATGAAGTTCAAAGGAAGAGATTTGATTATATTTGGAGAGATGAGATCCTTTCCAAGCGATTTGTTCTTTTTGATTTTTCGAATATAAGGCAGGAGATCAGATGGGGTAATACTCCTGAGAGTATTACGTGACGGTGTAGCAAGGAACTGTTCAACCATGGGGTCCATCAAGGAAATGGTGGTGGTGGTGGTGGTGGGGGGGGGGGGTCGACGATATCGTGGTTTAGTTGGAACTGATTTTTAAGACTGTCTGCAAGGCGTTCAGCCTTTTCTGTATGGGTGGTAGCACTGAAATTTGGTCCATTAAGGGTCGGAATGTGTGTTTTGTGCGTACGAAGACGGGAGGTCGCCCTCCAAATTGTGTTGTCTCGAGTCGAGAGCGACTCAATGTAGGAATTCCATTGTGCTCTAAAAGTACTCCTTAATCATCTTCTTCACCTGGTTCCTGATGATGCTGAATTCTCTGTGACAAACAGGATCACGAGATTCTTGCCATTCCTTACGATATCTATTGCGGGCTTCGATCATCTCCCTAATATTGGCAGGTAGTTTATAGAAATTTTGGATATCGGTCTTGGGTGTGAAGGCGTCGTTGACAGTCCTTCGGAGAAGTTCTCCGAAGGCGTCCAGCACGGCGTCTACCCCATCGGGTGTCCGAGAATTTAGATGGTGGTGGTAGTGGTGGGGGAGGTTCCTGGCTGGCCAAAATTTTGGAGAACTTGTTCCAGTTAATGAGTAATTTTGAGGGCTTGTTTAGGGCGTACTGGGTGAGTTCTAAAGTATAAAGAATCGGGAGATGATCAGAAGAGAGATCATTTACAGTTTCCATGTGATAGTCGAAAGGGATGTTGCACGTAATGGCAAAGTCCAGAGTATTGCGGCTATGGGTAGGGCCTAAAGGTGCCACAATATCGAAGTTATTTGTGTCGGCGAAATTTTTACTGAATCAGCATTTTCTCACATAAAGGGAAAACTCCCGCGCAGTCTCGGCACGCTGCGATTGGATGAAAGCGTTTGCTTAGTTGCCACTCTGCAAAATCTAAACTGACGCTCAACCATGGAGGTCTAAGAGTGAGTGCCAGACAAATCTCAACATGCTGCAGTTAGCATGAAAGCCATACGTAACATAAAATACTTAGCATGAAAACAATTATAAAATGCTATTTAATATTATTGTAGAGTTTTAATGGATAATTAGAATAAATTAATTTTGAATAATATAATTTGGAATGGAATAAATTTAGAATAATAATTAAAGACACAAGTTTTAAGTAATTAAAAAAAATTAATGATTTATAAAAAATGTTAATTTTTGAATAATAAAATAAAAGTGTTGTGATTTGTCACAACAATATATATGCATGTTTCATTTTGTTCTTGTTTTGAACAGTTGAAAATATTTGTTTAAGCATAGTCATTCTGCAAGGGAAGTCGTTCTTGACGGAAAAATGTTCTGACCCATGTTAGGGGGAAGGGGGGGGGGGGGGGTGATGGTTTCGCTCCTGGTTGGTTTCGCTCCGGTCAGATCATGTGTGTGACAGTTGGTCAGCTTTGAACACTGGTAGCGGATTGGTCTTCGTTAATTCCATCTTAGTTACTTTAAACATAAAGACAACCAAAAAAACTTGCCATAATTAAAAGTATTTTATTAAAATCTTCCTTTACGACGTACTAAAATTGCACAGTCGGGCATTACTGTGCCCTTCATTAGTGGCAAATTGAAAACAACCTTTATTTTGTTTTTGACGACATTTCTATTGGTTACCATTTAATTTATGAACATTTTTTTTTAATATAATTTTTGTATTTTATAATTAAATAATATTTTAAATGCTTCGTATTTAAAAATGTAAAACGATTAATATGTAAATTTTGTCTGGCGCTTATAGCCTGTATTTAAGCTAATGTTCGCCACTTGTTTTCAATTTGCCACTGATGAAGAGTATAGTAATGCCCAAAAGCTGTGTAATTTTAGTACGTCGTAAAAGGAGATTTTAATAAAAGACTTCTAATTATGGCCAATTTGTTGGTCGACTTTATTTTTAAAGTATTGATTATTTTGACGTGTTTCCATACAATTTTATCCATCTTAGTTGCTTGAGGTCTGGTTGGGGTGAGTATCCCGGTATTTCGCCCCCATCGTCCACAATAAACGTTGTCATAAAGTCCTCTGTATTTTAGATACTGTTATGTCATCTCTCTAGACTGGCTATTGCCACAGTTTGTTCCCCTGTAACTCTTTCCACTAAGTTTGAAAGTTCGCAATTTTATGTCACATGTATCAAATTAAATAATATTGAGCTTCTTTGATGTACTAATAAGTGTTTATAAGTTTTGTCTTTTCGTTAATAGGTTAAAAAAATTGTGCCAAGACCGATAACAAATGAAAAAAAATGCCTTAATATCGTTTGAAGTTTTAATGCGATATGTGTTTTTGTGTTATAAAAATAATAGTCAATAGTTAAAGAAATGTTATAAAATTTCTAATTAAATCAATCTAAGTAGAAATTGAAATAAAATTTTGGATGATTTTCACTCAAATATATGAGTAAAATTTATTAGTGGCCCCAAGAGCACCAAAGTTTGGGACTTCAAAAAGCCTCCTTTAATATTAACATATTGACGGTTAAAATGTCTTTTACATTTCCTCTAAATTTCGCAAGTTTGGGATCCCACAAGTCTACTCATGAGAATGTGCTATATCAACGAAATAGAAAAGGTATAATTGCAGAGTATGCGTGACCTTCATTTTACTACCATAAATATGGAGAAGGTCTCCGAATGGTTTTCATGTATATCTCTCTTATTTATGGTCGCAACCAAAAACACATTTATATTTAGCATATTGTTGATATACCAAATTTTATGATAACAACAACAACAAAAATTTGCCATTTAAATTTTCGAAAATAATGAGCAACTAAATAAATATGAAGACGACCTCTTGTTCCAATTAGATGCACATTTATTTATAGTAGACATTATTGCAAATCTAATGGTACTTTTGGTTTGACTGTACGACCCTAGGAGCCTGAATAATGGACTGTGTTTGGATTTTTTTTACCATGGTTCAAAATTATTTAGAAAATGTGACTATGCTTTTTATTTCGCATTTCTAAAATTAGCAATAATTTTCATATATTTTGCGCTAATATGTATTTATTATTTGTCAAAACATGATCTTTTTCTAAGAGATATATGGCTCTATCCCGTACGTGGGCTTGGCAGATCATGTCTTAGGTCCAAGGGTGAAATCCGAGCTCAGGAAAACTTCCTCCCCACCTACCTTGAAAGTGCATTTTTTGTTTGCATTTTCCCTTCTCCCCCCTATTACCAATGAGAAAGTAATTTCAAATAATTTTCTCAGAGACACGTCATACCTCTCCTGTATCCTCTTTATACTTAGCTTGCGGAAGCACATATCCTTGGTTAAGAACTGGGCTCTGTTGATAGGAAAAACTATTTTCGCAACTATTTCAGGATAAAAAGTTTTAGACTAAAAAATTACATATTTTTTCACATTATTAGTTCAGATAAGGTAAAAAAAATTAAAAATCTGGATTAATAACCAGCGAAAGGTGAGGGGATTGTTAAAAGAAAGCAAAGTTAATGCGGTGTAATAATTTTATCGAAAAAATTAAAATATAAAAACACTGAGTGCGGGCTGCTTTTTGCAGAGTTAATTAATTTTGAATATATTTTTTTTCCTTCAGTCAAATGACCGACGCTGTATCTAGTCGACCTCTTTACTGGGTTTTTATTCTTTTTTTATTCCTAGCTGAAAATCCGGTCTTGCACAGATAGGAAGGCGCGGCATGAAATTTTTTAGCGCGGTAATCAAGCTATTTTATTTGAGAAAAAATGTGATTTTTTTTATTATTGATATTTATTACTTGTATAACAGATAAAATTCTGATATTATGTTTATTTACTAAAATCATGCTATCATATTTATTTATTGTCTTCACGCGGACCATCTACCTACAACCATCATTAACAACCATCGGATAACAGTGGACACAAACCACAGGTTCAGAAACACTACTTCAGAATGCGGAGACCGGCTGTTTGGCCCATTATGTAAAAAGCTAGCTTCCGGGCCAAGCTTATAATTAAGGGTGTGCTGCTTATGACGGTGGATCAGTGTTGAAAGAAACAAGGGCCGGTCTGCTACAATGCTATAAATGCATTTATTAATGTATATAGTATTTTTAAACATCATCATTTTGTTTGTCACAGTAATATATATATATATATATATATATATATACAGGGTGTCCTAAAAACATTGACCTCGACTTTTATTCCTTAAACATTGATCTTAGACATATATAATAAATTGCAAAGTTGCTTAAAAAAAGGTACAGAATTTTATGAAATCGATAAAAATTTTCAGGGGATTAAATTTGAAGAAATACAAAATTTAAATTTTTATACGGCCCCGTACAAAAATATTTCCAATGAGTAAAATGTGCCCCATACACTAATAAGGTGATGAGCGTTTTATCATAAAAAGTCCCAGAGATATGTTTAAACAAATTTGGTGAGGGATTAATCACAAATTAAAATGTAAATGTTTACAGCAAGAGTTCAAATGACGCAACGCAGAAATATATCATAGGCAAATAATATCTGCCTCTTATCTTAATGGATCTTTGGCATGGATGGAAAACAATTTGAACATGCTTTGCAATCTTTGTGTAAAGTTATTATTTCTACGCAGTGTAGCTACTTTTGTACCAATAAATAGCAAAATTATTATTTATTTATATAATCATTGTTTTATTTCGTAATTTGTGTATGACCCCTGAAACGCAATCTGCCGACATGATTTTCCCCCTTTTAGAAACACATGGCGATTTATCGAAAAGTGGCTTAAGTCAGCATTTTTGTCTTTTCATATCTCTGGGACTTTTCTATGATAAAGTACTAAAATTTTGTACATCACCTTATTAGTGTATGGGGTACATTTTACTCATTGGAAATGTTTTTGTACGGGGGCCGTATAAAAATTTAAATTTTGTATTTCTTAAAATTTAATTCCCTTGAAAATTTTAATCGATCTCATAAAATTCTGTACCTTTTTTTACGCAACTTTGTAATTTATTATATATGTCTAAGATCAATATTTAAGGAATAAAAGCCGAGGTCAATGTTTTTGGGACACCCAGTATATATATATATATATATATATATATATATATATATATATATGTATATATATATATATATATATATATATATATGCATATATATATATATAAATATATATATATATATATATATATATATATATATATATATACATTTATATATATATACATATATATATATATATATATATATATATATATATATATATATATATAATTACTTTTATTAAAACACATTTTAAATTTAAATTCAAAAACTTGCAACAATTACAGCAACACATTGACAGATCATACTCTAGTATTTCTAAATAATTCATAAACTCCATGTCTTCTTCTAACAGTTAAACTATTCGTATAATTCACTTTAACCTGCTTTGAGAAAACTGCTTAGTCAGTAACAAAAAATTCACTGTAACCTGTTCTGAGATGATTGGTAATACACATGCTTTTCCAGAAGTACCACAGTTCTAGGGGTAGATATATTTTCATTTTATTTTCATTATATTCTTTTGATATTACTTTATAATACTTTGCATCCTCATTTCAATAATTAGCCACAAGCTGGTGTAACAGAATATTTTATATTCATGTTTGATTTTTTTGTGTATTTGATCCACTTTGTCTTTTCTTTTACGTCGGGCCATTTACATTATTTCTGTAATACATTTTACAGTTGTGTAAACAGAAACGTAGAATCAGCATTAATGAAACATGTATGGCCCTTGATAACGTACATGGTTTCAGAAATGCTTTTCATATTCATTTTATTCCTTTTATATTCACTAGATTCCACTTATTCAATTTCCAAACTTCTTGCATAGCTCATCGTGCTACACTAGGCTTCTGTTTTGCAAAAACCTTCAGTTTACAAGCAATTTTCATTGGTATTTCTCGGGTATATATATTACAAGTAATCATAAAAATCTTCAATATATATATATATATATATATATATATATATATATATATACATATATATATATATATATATATATATATATATATATATATATATATATATATATATATTATATATATGTATATATATATATATATATATGTATATATATATATATATATATATATATATATATATATATATATATATATATATATACATATATATATATATATATATATATATATATATATATATATACTGGGTGTATATATATATATATATATATATATATATATATATATATATATATATATATATATATACTGGGTATTTATATATATATATATATATATATATTATATATATGTATATATATATATATATATATGTATATATATATATATATATATATATATATATATATATATATATATATATATATATATATATATATATATATATATATATATATATATATATATATATATAATAAAAAGTTTGTTTGTTTGTTTGTATTTTCCATATACAAATCCACAGATATTTACAATTTTTTTCAAATTTGGTATGGTTATTCACTACTTCCCCGCGGATAACCAAGTCCATGTATATTAATAAAAAATACAAAATTAAACCTTCCATAGACATAGCAGACGATTATTTTAGGAAAATTAATAAGAAAAGAAAATTATACCAATTTGCTTACAGCAGAAGTAAGTTGCTTAGCCGTAGCTATTATATCCGTTACTTAGCGGCCGACGATTTTTATTTTATTCATACTATCTAATAATAAAGAAATTAATATAAAAATACATTTCACAAATGAATTTTATTATATTTTCGATTGTGTTGTATCAGACGGCCTTGGGATATAAGATTACGGGAAGTATTGATATTTTTATTTGATACTTTTAGTCATCTGTATTATTTTGGCAAATATGTTTTGAAATCATATATTTTTTATTGTTTTTAACGGTTGTTGAAACGGGATAAAAATGGCACGGGTATATCTTCTACCATTATAGCATCTCCAGTTTGACGTATCTTGATCAAACTTCACACATGTGAAAATAGTTTTAAAGCGAGATCCAATATTGTTATACTTCTGTTAAGAAAAAATTAAATTCTTTATTAAAATTTTTTGAAAAACAATATCATTTAGAAAACTACCAGAATTTGCACATTTTTAATTACGAACAGCGACGGGTATATAGATTCAATAATAAAGAAATTGATAGTTAGATTCAATAATAAAGAAATTGATAGTTAGAATCAATAATAAAGAAATTGATAATAAATGATATTATGTTTTTGATATTATTATATCAGTTAAGGTCATGGAATATAAGATCCCGGTAATAATATGGAAACATATTTTTTGAATTCATATATTTCCGAATGAGTTAAGGGGTAAAAAATGGTACGAAAATAACTTTTTCTACCATTTCAGCTTCTTTTGGCGCATGTCATATTTTTGTACATTGGTATACAAACGGGAACAGGATGTTCTATTCTTCAGACTTGATTGCACAGATAATTTTGTATAGCAAGAACACACACTTATATTCACTTTCTTTTTATAGTGGAATTAAATTCAATACTTTAATAAATTTTTTTTTGAAAAGCAGTATGAATGCGTTTAAAATTTACACATATTAATGGTTTTCTTTTTTCTTAACAATCTTGTTGATTGTTCACAGATGGTGAATATTATTTCTCTTAATGTTTCGAAAGCGGGTATGAGAGGCAGATCGATAGTTTTTTGAGATAATTTTTAACTAGTAATTTAATCTTGTAAACTGTTTAATTTTTGGTGTAATGTTCCTGATACTTTCTTCGTGTCTATTTGCAAATTATGTAGTGTATATATGTACTTTCAATGATTTCTTTATTCGTTATAAGTTGATATGTTAGTATGTTCCTGTTTTTCGGTTGTGGAGACTTTGTATTTCATATTTTGTTTATTTGTGTATATTTTGTGTCTTTTTTATTGCATAATTTTATATTTTTTGTAGTTATCTGTGTGTCCGTATAATTTGGTTGTTATTTAACCTGTTCCGTGCATTTATATTTAAATAAATAAATATAAATATATAATTTAAATCACGAGCAACACTGAATATGTCTGTTGTATGCCTCGCTACTTTCCAATGCATAGTTTAAAGAAATGGGCAAGAGATTAAATTTCTAATATAAGTAAGAAATATTTAACATGTAAAATAAACTAAAATATATTCTACGTGTAATATACTCTAGATTGCAATATGTAGAATATATTACATATAGAATATATTACACGTAGAATATAAAATAAAATTGTATGGAAACACGTCAAAATAATCAATGGTTGGTGTCGTGTCTCTAACATATTTATTAAGGAAGAATGTGTGCACTGCTTCTGTTTAGTCATAGACCCGGGGCACCTGAAGGTAGAAGTCTGACTTCTGCCCCAATAAGATATCACAACATCTATGCCCGCAGGCGGGATTCGAACCCGCAATCTGGCAGCCGATCCATCACAAGGAAACGCCTGCCTCTTTGACTGCTCGGCCACCACATCAGCAAAATAATCAATACTTTAAAAATAAAGACAACCAAAAAATTGGCCATAATTAAAAGTATATTTCATTAAAATCTCCTTTTACGAAGTACTAAAATTACTTAGTCATAACGCTTTCGGGTATTACCGTGTCCTTCATCAGTGGCAAATTAAAAATATGTGGTGAACATGTGCTTAAATACAGGCTATAACCGCCAGACAAAATTTACATATTAATCATCTTACATTTTTAAATATGAGACATTTAAAATATTATTTATTTATAAAATACAAAAAATACGTTAAAGAGAAAAAGGTTCATAAATTAAATGGTAACCAATAAAAATGTCGTCGTCAGAAACAAAATAAAGCAACTACTATTTGATTATTTATATGATTTTCTGAATATTTAGTAGTTGTTTTATTTTGTTTTTAACGGCATCTCTATCGGTTACCTTTTTCTTTGAACCTTTTTATTGAACCTTTTTCTTTTTAATGTATTTCTTGTTTCTTGTAATTAAATAATATTTTAAATGTCTCATATTTAAAAATGTAAAATGATTAATATGTCAATTTTGTCCAGCTGTTATAGCCTGTATTTAAGCACATATTCTCAAATTATTTTCAATTTGCCACTGATGAAGGGCATGGTAATACCCAAAAGCACTGTGGTTGTGTAGTTTTAGTGCGTCGTTAAAGAAGATTTATACTTTTAATTATGGCTAATTTTTTGGTTGTCTTAATTTTTTAACTGAGGATATATTCCATTTTATATATTTTACATGTTTTATATTTCTTATATTAGAAATTTAATCTTTTCCCCATTTCTTTAAAATATGTAAAGTAGCGATGAGAATCGTCTTTTAGAAATCTTGGTAAATAAATATAAGTAAAGTCTTTCTACTTTACTATTTCGTGCAAAAAATAATAAACACAACTGACCTCCCTGACGTCATTTATATTCTTACAGTTTCTTATGAAAACTATAAATGTCTGAAGCTTTTCAGTGCTTACATTCAAAGTAAATTATGCTTTAAGATGCGTAGGAGAAAGTAGTTACAGAAAACACATTTTTTAATGTTTTTTTGCTCTAGCGTGAAATAATGTCGAGAATTGTGAATTATGGCGGTACAAGGCGCATAAGGAATACTCTCCATTAAAGTTGCTGAAGATATAAATCAGTTTCTTTCGGATTTAAGAAAACAGCTTCGAAGAAACTGTCGCCAAGGCGAATGAATCTCAACTAAGTAAATTATATGAATGTGTTGCTGAAACATGATATTTCTACTTTTCCGTGAAGCAAACACAAACACGAGGGGCATATCACAAGTTAATTACGAAACCGGAAAGAAATTTAAGTTTTGAAGTCGTAAGTTTATTTTGCTTTGCATAAATTAGTTTTTAATTAGACTTCTTTTAGTGCTACTTTTATAATAGCACCCAGGGTAGCTGTTGAGTTGTACCGAAATCTTGAATTCTTCAGTAAATTTAAAAGACCATGTTTTGAATTGTAATTTGTTGCTTTCAAATTTGTATACAAATATACATATACGTATGTGTTGGAACGCCTAATTAGTGTTGGCGACGATACTTGGTATGGTCGGTTGGCGCTCGTCAAAAACCGAAAAATTCTGCAACCCTTTTTTAACCAGCAGTTGTGAAATATCTTTTGACGCCTTTGGGCAAGCGGGAGTTCTCTCCCCAATGTATTGTATACCATATATGGTTGTGATAAAAATAAATCATTAATTACAGTCCACTTTGAGTAGTCAATTTTGAGCTATCTCCCCCACAGTATGTATATTCATACATATATACACACATGCATACATAAAGAATGTGCGGAATATATGATTAGGCCCATTCTTGGTAATTATTATTTTAATCTGCATTATCAGAAAAAAAAATTGAGGGGAGCGGAGAAACCAAATATTTTGTTTCCCATTTCTTTATATATCATTTCTCAGAACTTCAGTGGATACTAATGGGTGCCTGACTTCCTTTCCTTGGCAACGCTACTGAATCTGTATGCAAATGTGATTTCCTCTTGTAAAATATAATTGATAAATACAATTAATTGAATAATTTACAAACAGCAGTATCATTAAGTATTGAGATAAATATAAGATTTGTCTCTCTGCTTTAATTAATCCATGGATAGAATCTATATTAATAAAAATATATGGTTTTTACTTAACCATGTATGTATCAATAAATCTGATGTGGGCAGCACATGACTTTCCTTATGTAATGCAATGAATTTATTTCTTTCACAGTGAAAAAATGATGTATAAGAATGTAAAGAACCTTACCCCAACTGGGAATAGAACCTGGATCTACAAACTGGTCAGGTGACACGCTACCATTGAGCTACTGGGGACGAAATTGCAAGCTCTTATTGTCGAAATGGATGTATAAGATCTGTGACACACTGTATTTAACGTTGAATTGCACACTTGTGGCTTTTCCGGGTGACAACATGCAAAATTTTTTCGTACCGAATTAACTTATATTTCTCGCAACTCTAAATTAATAATTATCAATATTCTTTTCATCCTCAGTAAGCAATATAGTCCATATATTAAAATATGTAAATAATAAATTCATCAATTAGGCGTTATTTCCATTAACTTGACGTTACTTTTACAATTTTGATGATATGCTCGTCACTTTGGGGTAAATATTGATCAGTTGGCGATATGCCATTAGATTATTCACCAAGTGCCCTAAATGTATCGCCAAGTTTTGCAGACAAATGGGGAGAAGAGCTTTTTAATAGGAGTATACTGGAAGATATGCTCGTCATATGACGGAATTAAAAATTTGCAAAACATTACCTCCCATTTACCGTCATTTTTATCAATTTGGCGATATTTTTATCAATTTTGCTGCACTTTCGTTAATTTCGAAATATTAAAAAAGCCGCCAAGTTGGCAACATCCCTCTAAAGATATTGAATTTTCATCCATTAGTCGTCATTTTCATTGATTTAGCATCATTTCTATCAATTTGACGAAATTTTCGTTAATTTGGCAACATTTGAAAAGTCGCCAAGTGGCTACATTCCGGCAGATTTGTTGCTAAAATATCACCAAGCATTATGGACTGCGAAATAGGTTATTCTTATAGTTGATAAATGACTATTGGCGTCCAAATACAAAACTATTACCCAAAGCATATTTTCTCATGAATGGAACGCACTAGATTCATGAGAATAATGTCAACAAATTTATCGCATTATATTAGTATATATAAGAAGTGAACATATTTCACAATAGTTAAGAATTTTTTTTTAAATTTATGTGGTTTTTTGATAAG
Source organism: Amaurobius ferox (assembly GCA_951213105.1). Classification (NCBI taxonomy): domain Eukaryota; kingdom Metazoa; phylum Arthropoda; class Arachnida; order Araneae; family Amaurobiidae; genus Amaurobius; species Amaurobius ferox. The sequence continues at coordinate 97,379,663 of OX578141.1, read as the reverse complement.
TTTATTTGGAAATATTGCAATATCTCGAGAACGTTTCATGCTAACGTTCTAAAGTTTGGCGTCAATCGTTTTCTAATGAAAAACTTCATAAGGGAACTTTATTTAAGGTTTTGATTTTTTGATGATTTTTTCAAAATTTCCCTCAAAAATTTTGGGGGGTTCTGAACATTCGATTGTGTTTAAAAACAATAGACTTCCAGTATTCACGGATTGCAATTTTTGTACCAAATTTCGCTCGAATTGCTCCATTCGTGCGTGAGATATCGTCTCCACAGACTCACTGACACACACACACACACACAGACATCACCTCAAAAGCGTCTGGTTCGTGTTCAGGGATGTTTGAAACGTGCTCTCCCGTCGAAAACTCGAATTCGAATTTTCTACTCCGTCACAATACTTTCCTTATACATTATACTATGTATATAAGGAAAGTAAAAATCTCAAAAATCTTCTGTAATAAAAACCATTAATATAAATTTTCGTCAAAGTGCACCATATACTAAATTTCAGAAGTCAATCAGTTTTGAAGGCAAAAAGCAGGCGTTTTTTTTCAGAACAAACAAGCGCAGCCTCACATATTCAAGCAAGCTCGGCGTCTGAGGTAAAATACCACACGTGGCTGAAAGTAGGAGAAAATTTGCCATCGCCTCGAACAGAAATGAAAGTTATAAAATCCAAAGAGACAGGATACTATGAATGGACGGTAAAAACCATGTAGGAGGTAAAGAACAGCAGAAAATAAAGAATTGACGGTAACAAAACAAAGCTGTAAGGGAACGGATAACAGAGCGAATAGAAACAAAAACCTATTAAAAAGGTAATGGAAAAACATGAGACAGTTAAAACCAGCTGTAAAAATACGAACAAGAAAAATAATTAGAAAAGAAAATTGAAAATGAAGGGAAAAGAATTAGAGAAAACAAGAAGAAAGGTGAAAAACAATTTTAAAAGAAGCAACTGATTTCGGAGTTTATATGAACTAACTTTATCAAATAAAACTGCAGAGAAATAACTAAAATCTGGTAAAAGAGAAAAAAAAGGATCGAAAACTGAAGGAAGCAGATTGTAATGGAAAATTAAATCAGAGATTTCCAAGTGGAAGGGGAAAAGGTGCAATGGTCATTAACAAGGGATTTTGATTGGGAGACAATAGAGAAACTTTTAAGGAAATTCTATTTAAAAATTGAATTAGTGTAAAATTGATCCTGGCTTCTGTGAATCTGCTGTAATATTTAGTGTATATGGTTTTTTGACGGTATGACGGTTTAGTGTTTACGGTTTAGTGTATACGATTTTTAAGTTTTAATATGTTCATTTTCTAGAATTGTTACGGTATTTACATTTGCTTAAGAGATTTCAGAATTCAATTTACTTTTCAATTTATCCTCTGAGAAATTATAACGTTTCTAAACGGCAGATAATTCTTTAACTTGAAAATCCGAGCTTAATTGTACAGGTAGAGAAAAGTGAACTTTGGAATATCAAAAATCCTTTAGTTAAGCACGCGTTCTTAGAAGATAAGTACTTATTTATTGCTAAGAAACAATTCTTAAAAGGCAAATATGTGGTTTTTAAAGACTTTAAATTTATAGGAAGAACGGAGAATATTTTGAGAATAAAAGTAGTACTAAATCAGGAAATAGGGGAGAAGTTGTTTCACGCGAGAGTAAAAACAAGCTTTATTTGCATTATTTAACAGGTGTGTCAATGGAAAGTTTATTGTGAGATATACATTTTTTTAATTGTTGCAGGAGTAATTTTACTCGGATTGCAATGCGGTTTCTGTTAAATTGCTTTTCAACAAGTAAACTATTTTTTAAAAGTATTTCTGAAAAATTGTATTTTTGAAGCAGGAAAGGTATTATTACCTCTTAAAATATATAAATTACTAAAAAATGTATCCGGCGTTGCTCGAGAGTTAAAGCAGGACATAAAATAATAAAATAAATAAATTTGATTAGTGCAAATATCAGTGAAAATTGCATGCAATCCGTGTGCATTGTCGCAATGGGAGGGAAAAGCACCCAAAACCGAAATCCGTCATTTGAGGAGCCTCTACTTTCTACGTTAACGGGCACAATTTAAATCTTAATTTCAACGATTAAATCTTAATCGTTGCCGTTGAATCTTAATCGTCGTTGTCGATCAAATCTTCATCGTTGTTGAACTTTAATCATAATTTAAATCTTAATTTCACAATTTAAATCTTAATTATAGTCGCGTTTGCAAAGTGGCAAAGAAGTTGAAACGAGATGTAAATATTGCAACTTTTCAAAAAATTCATAAAAGTTTACTGATAATGAAACATAAATAATGAAAGGTTGCAGGAAACCCGGTTTCCAGTTGCATGTATTGCAGTAATCAAACTATAGCGACAGAGACTATTGACTATTTTGAACGTCTGTATTGCCTATTTAAAACGTTGTGTTGCTACTTGGAAAATGGCCAAAGTTGTAGATTGCATTCTCTACAGTTTTGAAAGTGTGCATTTCGTTTCCATCTCTTAATTTTTTATATCAATTATAAGTTTTGTTTTTACATAATCAAATTATTGTTTCGATGGAGAATTGCACCAGAATGGCATGGAATCAGCTTTTGGCGATTATGCCTTATATAATGTCAAAGGTATTGATTTTAGAGAATTTGCTAAAACCCAAATTTGTAGATAACTTTCCACTCTACACTTCTGCCTATGAAATTCTATTTGCTATCGTATGAGATCTATAAAAAATGTTAAATTGATGCCATTTTTCAAGATGGTGACAATAACATTGCTTATGATATGACAAAATGAAAATCGCAGAGTCCACTTTGACGATAAGAGCTTGCAGTTTCGTCCCAGTAGCTCAACGGTAGAGCGTCGGTTGACCAGTTCAGAGATCCAGGGTTCGATTCCCGGTTGGGACAGTAAGGCTCTTTACAACATGGCAACTAAATTTATTTCTTGGGTGCATTTGATCCGGGTGTGTTTCTTTTTTTCTTTATTTATTGGACTAAATATAGTAATGATGATTAATATTTTCTCAAATATTTCTCAAATACTCTATATTCTGCTACAGGAACTTGCAACATTTTATTATTTACAATTATTGAGCACTAAGGTACATTAAAATCTTTCAGAGAGTACCAAATAAAATAATTAGAACATTACAATATATATTTCAACAATCGGGAGAGTACTGTAGTACTCACTAGCACCACGCGCGCATTCAGGACTTCCCTCCCAGTCTTTTAATTAATGTCAACCTTTTATTTTTATGATTCTGTAGTTAAAAAATGAGTTCTGTATATCTGCCTACATTCATCTGTAAGTCCACCCATCCGTATTTTAAATCAGACCATTTGCCAGTTTTTTAAATCATCATTTGCCATTTTGAAGTTTGGCATACAGATGCAGATTACTGGTAAAAAAAAACTTCACTTTAAAGGATTTAAAAAAAAATCTTTCGATTGATATCATATGCTTGAAAATGTACCTCCGGGGGGTAACTTGCTCCCTACTAAGGGAGCTAATGACGTCACGAAAAAATTGTATCGTGGCTATTTTTTTATCACAACAATGATTGAAACTAGTATGTCTCGAGATGATTGAGCTATAAATAACCCCCTTTATGCGTAATTATGTCAAATATTGTCCTATGCTGCCATGTTAAAAATAATATAAAATTTCTAACAAATTTCGAATTTTAGCTCGAATTTAAAAAATTCTATCTAGTTCTTGATTTTTCGAAAACAAAGACGGATATAAAGTTTTGTGAAAATTCATTAACATTTGTGGCAGCTATCGTGAACACAAGAAATCGACCACAGACAGACAGACAGACGGACATCACCCTAAAAACAGCCCAAAAGCGTTCAGGAGGTTATTGGCATCAGAATCTCGAATTCGAAAATTTTCACAGAAACAATACTTTCTCTGTGCTCCATATATTACATAGTATAAGAAAGTAAAAATAGCACGGTTGTTTTTGGTTAATTAAGAAAAGAGGGGATAAAAATATGTAAGGAAGTGGAAATAAAAAACAATAAAAACAAAGTCTAGTTTTAAAAAATAGGGATCATACAGACGAAATATACCAAAAATGTTACTTTTTTCTTATCGACAAAAAAAAAAAAAAAGAATTGAACAAACGCATTTGAAATACTTTTAACTATGGAGCCTTTAATGAGCAAAGAAGATTCACGTGCTTATTTCCCATTTCTTTTTGAATTTCAGTGTTCTGATACATGTATCACAATGAATAAATGATTCAAAGATGTTATGTTACAAGATCGAAATTTAAGTTTTCCCATTTGATTAAAAATGGTTGAATTTCTTATTTTGATCAAAGAGAAATTGTGTATACATCTTGGGCATTGAGCTAAATTTTCTATTACAAAATGATTAAAACTACAGTGGAATTTCTATAATACTCTGTTAGTTAAATATGTCTCCATTTCAAAATTTGAAGACTTTCCATAAGAAAATTGCTTTAATCCCCATCATCAACCCATTTGTCACGGAATCTCACTGTGCTCATATATATTAGATAAGAATTTTTTTTTCTATTTTATAGATAATAACCTATTTGCAACTTGGTTGTATAGTTAATTATACAGTTAATCAATTAATTGTGCTCAAGCAATTGTAGCCTCCTCGTAAAAGTCTACTAGTAAAAAATCGCACAAGCCATTTATTAAGGGCCGGGATAGCCCAGTGGTTAAGGCCCGGGGATTGCCATCTGAGGATCCAAGTTTGATTCTCGGAGCTGCCCAAACTATCCCCGTGTCTACGTAGAATACGGACACGTTAAATCTGTGGGTCCGAAAGTCTTTTCGAAAGATCAAGAAATATTAAACATTTTGAGCAAAAAATAAGGGAATCATAAGCAAAATATTTATGAACAAGAAATAATAATGCAGTATATAGTTGTTTCGAGAATACTTTAGATCCCCTTCCTCAGTGCAAGAGAACCAACAAACCCGATGTCATAAAGACGAAATGAGCACAAATAGAAGAAAGAGAGGGGTTTATATATCAAAGTTCTGGATTAAGAGTCCACCAGAGTGAGCCAATCAGGAAGTAAATCGAAAAGCAGAATGTATATTTTTTATCCATCTGAGAATTTGCTAGTAGGGGAAGAAGAAAACTGTACGGTTCCTGTGACTGCCATCTCCACTAAGTTCCGATTTAAATTCGGTGGCATTTTCGTCTCTGTCCAGACCAGCGGTTCTTAACCAGGGGTGCATGCACCTCTGGGGGTACGAGAAAACATTTCCAGGGATGCGAAAGAAGTTTCTAAATTTTCAATTGAAACTACCGCTCGACTGCCCGTGAAAAGCTAGTGAACGCTACTTCGACTTTTGGGACCCCCACTCCTACCCTCTCTACCTTTGCCTCAGACGGCACCAAAATGCACCAGGCTAAAAAACCTTATTTACTGAGAAATATTTTACCCTTAAAAACTTCTCTTTTGAATAAGTAATCACAATTTTAGGTTGTATTAATTATTTCTTGCACTTTCAATCATATCGAAAACTTTTTTTTTTAAACATCAAATACCCATGAATGTGATAGGCTCAATTTGCACTGATGGTGCCCCTGCAATGTTAGGCAAAGATTCTGGATTTTTTTCATACATCAAGACAGAAATACCGCAAGTTACAATAACTCATTCCATGTTGCACCGTTATGCACTTGCATCGAAAGCTTTGCCAGAGAATTTAAAACAGCATTTAACTACTGCACAAATGTAGTTAGTATATCCAAGGACGAGTGCTTAATCATTGTATCTTTTGCGCTTTGTGCAAAGAAATCGGTGCTGTTCATACTGTGCTACTTTATCACACTGAAGTACGGTGGCTCCCCAAGGGCTGCATGCTAAGCAGGGTTTTTGAATTGCGGCAGGAAATTATACAGTTTCTTACTAACCAAAATTGCGATTTAGTTAAAGCTTTTGAAAAAAGAGAAGCAATAATTCGACTAGCTTAGTTAGCAGATATATTTAGCGACCTGAATGAATTAAACACATCTGCAAGGATTTGGTAAGCACATAATAACAGCTAGTGAAAAATTATCTTCGTTTATTAAAAACTAAAAAATTGGGAAACGTTGAGTTGAAAATGGGAATTTTGCAAACTTTCCTTTGCTTGATTCAATCGTTCTGGAAAATGAGAAAATAAAAATTATACTTAAAATTGCAATACATATCCAAAAATTGAGTGAATCATTTCATGGATATGAGGCAGCAAAGACATCTGATCAAAGATGCTTTGAAGAACCCGAATTATAAGAACCCGAAATATACCATTTTACCCGAATTATAAGAACGGAGCAGAAGCTAGCTTTTGCTCTATGATTATAATGTCGGTCTTATAAGCACATGGTCCCGAGTTCGGTCCTGGCTCGGGACAGGCGACCCTCATCCGCCACAATGATGACTTCTTCTTCGACCCAGACCGTCCAACCTACCAGAAAGGTGTAAGGTATCTGTTTGGACGGCCGGGAAGTGCCACCCAATTTAGACCGAAACCCAGTGGGGGAGGCATCCACAGGGACCGTACCCTCCTTCCCCTACCACCAACCTCTCGGAAGGACTTACGGACCCACATGTTTAACGTGATCGTACTCACAATGATGACTGGACGTTTGAACAACGCAACCTTCCTCTCCAACGATTTCACCTCTCAATACGAGATGGCAGCTCCACACGGAGTCAGAGGCCTTGCCACTCCCTTCCTGGTTGACCACGACTGACGTCACGCCCGAGGCGACACGCCTCCCGGCCTTCAGTCCTCAACTGAGTCTCGGATGGGGACACGCGGGGGTTTTCTGGAATGCCCCCCCCCTCCTCGCCGAAATTCGACTCGACCCGGGCTTCTCATCAGGTGAGGGAGTGTGCGACGGAAAAGACATCTGATCAAAGATGCTTGGAACCTGTACCCGAATTATAAGAACGGAGCAGAAGCTAGCTTTTGCTCTATGATTATAATGTCGGTTTTGTAAGCACAAGGTCCCGAGTTCAGTCCTGGCTCGGGACTGGCAACCTCCTTCCGTCACAGATACTTTACCATGGGAAATATTAGCAAAGCTCAGAGATGGATACTGGATCCATTTCCGTTTGACTCAAATTCGATGGACGACAGCAATTTCATAAAAGACGATCTTATTGAAATACGAGCCAATGCACGTATTCAAATGGAATTTGAAAAACTGGACTTGGAACAATTCTGGTGTACACAGTTAGAACCTCATCCACAGTTGGCATTTCAGACACTTTTACCATTTGTCCAAAATTATTATGAATAAATAGCAACATAGCCATTAAAAATTGAGATATTGTTTTGTATTATATGTATGCGTTTATTTTTCAATAAATAAATTATCTTGCAATAGATGTAATTCCTTAAATAAAGAAATAGAAACACATTTTTAAGGAGGTGAGAGAATTTATTTTTAGATTCAAAGGGGTGCAGATCACTAAAATAGTTAAGAACTACTAGTTCAGATAGATACCTTATACTCTCAGATACGTAGGCCGGGGGGGGGGGGGGGGGAAGAAGCCATTGATTACAATTATTTGTTCAAACTACGGTTAAAAACTACATGTGGATAAAATCGTCGTTAGTTAACAGCATCCGATAAAATATGTAAGTGTATCAACTGATTTATCTCTTTCAGTCACGGTGACAAAACGAGTCATTCATCAAGATAGGAGAAACAGACAAGGGTGCTGACAACGAGGTGCAAGCTGGTGCGCTTGCCTAATCTTTCATCTGGAGATTTCGAAAATATTTATGCAAAAAATATTTACTTATAGTGATTTAATTTCTAAATTGATTATATATTTAATAGTAAGACAAATAATTGAAGAAATAAAAGAGAAACCATGGATTAACAAAAGGCAACCAGAAGCTAAAAGGAAAACTGATACTTTTTTACGTTACATGTTGGTAAATCCACGAAAAATAAAAGGTACAACCTATGAATACTGTCTTCGTTGACGATCAAACATTTTTGGGTGATTATATGAAGTGTTATAAAGTAAATATGAATTAACGGTATGTACGTTATCTTTTAAAAATTAGTGTGCACCACCTTTAAAAATATTATATTCCACTTTCGATAATAGATTGTCGGTACTCCTAGAAACAGACCAGCCAAATTAGTAAATTAGATATTCATGAACATACCAAATGCAATAATCTTTCTGTTTCCAAGTTAGGCATAAGTTTAAATTGTTTATATTAATACACTTGCGGAAGAAAGTACACGGGTATGGCTGGATGTTCTAATTTCAAACAGCAGTTTTCTTAGTTTTTTTTACTTTCCCTGCAATACATGGTAATGTATAGGAAAGTATTGGAATCATGTCGAAAATCTCAACTCGAGTTTTCGACTGATCTACACGTTTCGAGACCTCTAGAATACGAAAAAACAATTTTTAGCGTGACGTCTGTGTGTGTGTCTGTCTGTCTGTTTGTCCGTCTGTCTGTGTGTCTGTGCAATGTATGTATCCACTCCAACTCAAAAACTAATGGACCAAATTTCATAAAATTTAGTAGGTAAGTCACTTGGATGTGACCCTGGTGCTGATTAGTTTTTGGTACGATTCGTAAAAACGGAACTGGCCTTTTTTTGCGAAATGGTCCATAAAAATTCCATTTATCCGCTCCAGCTAAAATACTAATTTACCAAATTTCACAAAATTTGGTAGATAAGGTACTTACTTGTTGGATACTCTGGTGCTGATTAGAATTTAGTACGACACGGAAAAGAAGAACCCGCCTTTTTTTACGAAATGGCCCTCAAAAATTTCATGTATCCACCTTAGCTAAAATACTAATTGATAAAATTTCACAATATTTGGGAGATAAAGTTACTTGTGGGATACTCTGGTGCTGATTCGATTTTGATACGATTAGGAAAATAACAACCTGTCTTTTTTTGCGAAATGGCCCGCAAAAATCGCCTAAATCAAAAAAAAAAACGACTACGTATGCTGAAACGTATTAATTAAATTATTGTTTTATACGCAATTTTTGACGAGGAAAAAAATATAACACATTTTATTATACTTTAGGACTAACCGTTTTCAAGATATTTGAGATTTCTTGCATTTTTGTTACTCCGCTATCGGAAAAATGTCCAATTACCAAATAAAAACAAAAATTGTTTTTAAAAATGCAAATTTAGTGTTATTTGGTGCAATTAAACTCAATCTAATGAATTATTAAAGAAATAAAGAAAATATGAATTTAAGTCTGCAGGGAAAGTCATGTGCTGCCCACATCAGATGTTTAGTATTACATAGTATTCGTATTAGATTTTTTGTGATTCATATTATTTTAACGTGAAAATGTACTAAATTTATCGAAATTGTGTTTGAAATATAATCATTCTTTATCGTTGAAATATTCTTTATGGAATGGCTTCTAATTAAAGCAAAAATTTTCAAGGGGGAGTTTTAGCCTACCTGACCTTCTTTAAATACTCACACACAAGTTGTGGACATGTGTGCTAGAATATGATTCTTAGAGTTGAACTGGTTTACACAGAACAGTTGATATTTATGAACTTTAATGCAAATTCTGGAATCCTTTATTGCAGACTGTCATTTATTGATAATCCACGATTATACAGGGTGTTTTGGAATGATTGTTATACTAAATATCCCTTAAACACTTGGTCGTAGACTTGTGGTTTCAATTTAAGAAATGCTTCAAGTAAGATAGACTTTCAGACTACGACAGTTTTTGGTACTTCATTTATTGATAATCCACGATTGTACAGGGTGTTTTGGAATGATTGTTATACTAAATATCCCTTGAACACTTGGTCGTAGACTTATGGTTTCAATTTAAGAAATGCTTCAAGTAAGATAGACTTTCAGACTACGACAGTTTTGGGTACTTCATTTATTGATAATCCACGATTATACAGGGTGTTTTGGAAAGATTGTTATACTAAATATCCCTTGAACACTTGGTCGTAGACTTATGGTTTCAATTTAAGAAATGCTTGAAGTAAGATAGACTTTCAGACAACGACAGTTTTTGTTCCTCATTCATTTAAAGATCTTTTGATTCAAAAAATCTCTTATAGACAAAATTAGTCCCGATCAATAGAAACGGCGAAAACATAGAATTTGGGGGTCATACAAAAATTGAATCAAATTTCCATGCGTGCGTGCTTATCTTCAGCAAATGTTGTATACAGTTCCCAATTATCCGTCAAAAACTTTAAGGATATCTCGGGTAATTTTGATCGATTAATCGAGTTTGACCGATTAATCGAGCTTGACCGATTAATCGAATTTTGGTTTGATTAATCGAGCAATGGAACTTTTTGTTTGATTAATCGAGCTGTAGAGAATATGTTTCTAATTATGGAGGAGCGACGTGAAGTCCATTCTCCATTTCTAATGCAGCGAAATAAACATTTGCCTGAATTTTGCAATCCTTTTTATTCGAACACTATAATAGGTAGGAAGATGAAAATTTGTACACACATTTAAAATTGCACACTGATGTGCAGAATCATAATTTCAATAATTAAAATAAACTGTGACTGGGTGAAACGGCCATTCATAAACCGGACATGTTCACTACGCTTTGTACAAATAACAAGCAAGCAACAACTTTTAAGCAGCTAATCAAAGCGCGTGCTCTTGCATGCTATGTGATTTAAACGTGCTCCTGTATATTAAATATGTTCTTAAATGTGTTACTTTGATTTTCTCTATTTCAATGTGTTTAATTTTATATTCAAATTCAAAAACTTTTATTCTCTTTTGTATTGATATTCTCAAATATTTAAATCAAGTTTTTATACTTCTAAATTTCATAATTACTTGCTAAATTAAGTTTTAATTTGAAATGTTTCACAACTCGCATACTTCACGTGCGCGAGTAAGCCCTGCTTTTTGCTAGTTAGAAATCTTTTCTAAGGTGTCAAAGTTAAAAGGATAAATAAGGTTAAAGTTTTCTAAGGATAAAATGTTACATTTTGCAATTTTTACTAAAAGGTATCACACGATGAAAATTATCATACGACGTACGATGGTAGTCTACCTCGATTAAAATATTCCTTAAATTGAAACCATGTTCTTAAGACCTATTGTTTAAGAGATATCTAGCCCTGCAGTTTTTTGAAACATCCTGTATATTTCAACTCGGAGGTTTCAATCTTTTCTGCACATGAAACATCTTTCCCGTATAAGACATATATACTTGAAGAAAAGTGAAACGTATGAATGGGTGCGAATTCCACACATACCATTGCTGACCGTAAAATTCCCCTTTTTTATGATTCACGGAAGAGCTTGTCAGATGCTGCAGTTGGTTTCCTCTCCGTCCCAACACTAGACCCATTCTTTCAAAAGTGGCGTCACTTCCATGAATTAAGTGCCACGTGCTTTATACCAGATCTTAAAAGCACAGCTGCAAAGCGTAAACAAAAATAATGAGCGATGTAGCGACATATTGCGTGAGGAAATCTTGTCAACTTAGGAACGAATTTGTTTAAGGATTTATCTATTGAGAATATATATCCATTTGTTCCAATAGTATTGAGACATATTTTTAGCAGCTTTATAATGTGGAATTATGACTAGCAGCAATTTAATGAGGAATTACATTAAAAAGTATTTTGTCATTTTACGGAGTTTAATTTTTTACACTTTTTTCGTAAATGTTATCATCAAGGAATTAGTAGAGATTCGATTTGGCAAATTTGTAGTTAAAATAGTTTAAGCAGGAAATTTATGAATAGACTTTCATATGGTGGCAACTGGTGTATACACTTCATTTTTCACGCACTCATTGAATTTCTTTAGATTTCATTATTTTACTGTATTCTAATTTTTTAAATTCAATATTCAAATTCTGAAATCTTATATGCTCTTTTGTATTAGGATTCTCAAATATTGAAATTAATTTTATTAATTTTTTATACTTCTAATTTTATAAATATTTGTTAAATATTTGTTAAGTTCTAATTTGAAATCTTTCGCCCCTCATATACTTATGTCCGAATAAATTTACAGCTCGGCTTTTTGCTAGTTAATTCAAAACCTTGAAAGAACGGGAGTTGATGATATACGTAGAAAAATAAACGTATATGAAGAAACATAATTTTATTAAGTTTTAAGTTGTGCCGATCTATGCAGATCTGGAGAGTTTGTTGAAAATATGATTTCTATTTTGCATAAACTGTTTTTGGTTGAATATTTATGCTCTTATATCAGTTATTATGGTAACGCTAACGTGATTCTTTGAAAAACGCGTTTTTTATTAAACTTCAATTCTCTTACAAAATTTTCAATCAAATATCACAAATATTATACCAGAGCTTCATAAGAAAAAATCAATCTGCTTAATTTCATTGTTATAACTTTTTAATATATTTTTGGCAAGATATAAATTGATCAAAAGCTTTGGTTCTTATAAAAAGTAATAAATTTATAAGATTTTCAAAATTACTGATTTAATGAAATCTATCATCCCTTATCAAGGTATCCAAAAATGCATTCATGCTTTGATGACTTCTATGTTTATCTTCATAAATTTAATTTTATATTTTCATAACGAAGAAAAAGTGGGTAAAAAATATGCATTATCACAAGTGTTTGAGTTGCCTCCCATTCTCACCCAGCCATTATGCTTGTGGTGAGAAATTCGCCAGGTTATCCTTTGGGGATGTACGAGATCTCCAGATCGTTGCCTGTGTAACAGTTGGAATAGTGACAGTCACTCCAAGCTTATCATAAGTACACAAATTGTTAATATCCTAAAATTTTGTGCATTAATGGTTTTTATGTAATGATATTTTATGAAATTTTGTTCTAACGTAGGAAATAGTTGGCCAAAACGTCTAACTAATGCTTATTAATATACTGCATAGACTGGAAAAAAATCTTGTTTTCTTTACTACGAATTTCAACTATTTTATATTGATTATATAGTCCAAAATTTGCTGAAAATTTAATAAATATTTTATACGGTATCAAACTCTATAATAAATGGAAGTACCCAGTTTGACCCGACGGTGGTGTCAAATCTAGTACCTATTTAAACCAAAGTGAAACTTGTTGACATTTAAAAAAAAACAATCTTTATTTCATATATTACCTTGTATTACATTAATCAATACACACGTTTTATACAGTATTTAAGGTCTTCGATATAGTGTCTTCATAATTAATAATTGTGGAAATTACCACAAAAATAATAACAGTAAATTGAGGTGGACATTAAGTAAAAAATAAATAGCTAATTTTAGGCTGAAAAACTCACAAATAAAATACAAATCACCCTCTTCTGATTTAGTGCATGCTTCGTGAGCTGGATTTCTGAATTTAACTTAATAAATTCGGGGGTAATAATAGGGCCACGAGAAGTATTTGATGTGATCCTGCTATCTCTTTGAGAAGAAAACAGCACGTCGTTGAGGCTACTTTACCTGCATGTTTAACTATACATTTAATTTTTAGCTGATTAAATAAAAAATATCATCACTAATTGTTTATCTGTAGTAAATTTGTCGAATTCATTTCAAAACTGATGTAAACATCGTAACATTTTTGTAAATATATTTCAATGAATCTCTGAAAATGAAAAGGTTATCACTGCAGTTGAGATTCAAATGTTTTAAACCTTTAATTCAATGGGTTTTTATAAAACCCTCATCAGACATTAGATAGCATCAGATGGATTACTTTAATCTACCTTTAATCTATCACTTAACAGAGGTATATACCTAGTTTGGCCAGCTTACCCGGTTTTATTCTACTGTCCTTTACACCTGATATTTTATGTTATTATAATCACCTTGCAAATGGAAAAGAAAGAGAAAATATCATGTGCGTGTTTATAATGCGAGTATGCATTTTCTGGGCACCCCGTAGAAATATGAAACACATTTAGAGGTAGGATCGTACTTTCATTTTAGGTAATATCATTTGTGGACAGATTTTGTGCTTATTATGCTATTTTTTTTGCATTCATCAGTCTGGAATATCTATTATCTACAATGGCAGCAAGGCGACTATCTTTTTAGGCAATTTATGCTAGTCTAATTTAAAGTATACAATATCTATGTAGTAGTATTTTAGTGTGCAAATGTGCGTGTGTTTATTTTCAGAACGCTTAGAAGATTCCAAGAGGTGTAGAAGGTTGAATATATGCATACTTTAGTTCTCCCTAACTCCTTAAAAGGAGAGGATGAGCCCCCTCTGACGTTGTTTCATTGTCTAGCGAGTTTTCTATACATCTCCATAATCATATATCTGCATTTTACAGGGTTGTTCCTTATACATCTGCATAAAACATATACAATAACCCTAATATTTTTCGAGTTATTGGCCTGGTCCATGACTAGTATCGACCATGAGATGGAACATAAATTTTTGATTCTCTACCCCGGGGTGGAGAAAAAAAGTTTGGGCAATAATTTTTTCGCAAAAATAAGTCAAAATTCACGGGGCGGTCGTGGGTCAATCATAAGAATTTTGCGAAAGAAGATATACAGGGTGATTATAAAAAAAACTTGCCGATACATGAGCCCCTAGCGATCATACCGTTCAAGGAAACGGAAAGAAATTTTGGATGTAGGTATTTTAAGGTATGCGCTCAAGAATGATGTGAAAACTAACTAACTAACTAACACACTCTACTAGAGTGCAGAGGTTGGGACTTGGCACTTCGCCTTCTGTCCCAAGGGGAAATGATGTGAAAAAACAGCAGTCCTGCTCTCACAGTTAGAGTTACAGTGACACAATTTCGAAATTTTCAAATGGCAACACCTACTTTTTTTTATTGGAATGTGATTTTCACAGTGAAAAATCATAAATGGCGTTAAAACTGTACCTGCAGCAAGAAAAACACCGGCTCTAAGCAGAGACTAAGAAAAAGTGAAAACAACTGTGTCGTTCGCCAGAACACGAATTTCTGTTCTATTGACATTACATTCCACACTGTGTGTTCAGCTCAGAACCCAGCCTGCTGAATCTCCTTCGAAAGGAGAAGAATAGATCAAGGTGTGCAGATTTCCAGGTTCCGTTTAAGACACCGTCATGGCTGACGTCATCGCCGTAGGAGAAAGAAAAGTAATTGTGATTTGAGTGCCACTTGCTTTCTTGCACTTTGACTTGACCAACATGACGCTTACAGTGAAACAACGAGGTGAAATGGTAGAGCTCTATTACGTAATCGGGCAAAATGCCCCAGAGGCATTGCTTGTCTAACTCACAAACCATCGGCTACGATGAGGCCCGTGTTCTGTACAAGCTGTATGGGACATGATACGCAAATTTGAAGAAACTGGCTGCACACGACCTGGACGACCTTCTGTTCCTGTCGAAGTTGTTGCAAAAGTGCATGAGACGATAAGCGAAGGTCGTATTGTAAGTGCACGCGGTGTTTCACACGTGCTGAATTTGCCGAATTCTACGGTCCGCAAGATTCCGCGCTCTGTTCTCCACATGTTTTCTTATCGGTTCCAGTGTGTCCAGATGTTACAAGCGGGTGATAAACAACTACGCTTAGATTTTGCTAATGAATTCCTCATCCGGTATGGCGATGACAACAGGATGGCCCTTACGCATTCTGTGGACGGACGAGGCACATTTCTCCTTGACTGGTAACGTGAATTCGAAGAACTGCCTGCACTGGGCAGACCAAAATCCCCATGTGTTCTCACTTCCGTTACACCAATCAAAAGTGACTGTGTGGTGCGGGATAACAAGCACCTTCATCCTAGGTCCTTACTTTTTTGAAGAGGTTACTGTCGCAGGTCTACGCACGTGTACGGTAACGAGTGGTCGCTATGAAGCAATGCTGACCAATTACGTCATTCTCGAATTGCAACAGCGAAATGCCCTATCTGACGTCGTGTGGATGCAAGATGGCGTTTCCCCACAAATGGGGTCTTTTGTGAGACGTTTATTGACACAACAGTTTGGTGACAGACTTATCTCCCGTCATTTCATGTTTCCGTGGCCACCCAGATCCCCCGATCTCATTCCAATGGATTTCTGATTGTGGGGATACATAAAATCCAAAGTATATGCAGGGAATCCGCAAACTCTATTTGATTTGAAAGATGCCATCAAAAGTGAGGTTCAACAGATTCCTCTTGCCATGGTACGTGCTTCAGTGCTATCCACTATCTGTCGCATGCAAAGTGTCGTCGTGTGTGAAGGCGGGCACGTGGAAAATTTGTGAAACACAATAAAATGTTTTGCTTTTCTATCTCTGGTCTGTCCTTATTGGTTGTTTTCACTTTTTCTTAGTCTCTGCCTAGCGCCGACGTTTTTTCGTGCTGCAGGTACCGTTTCAACGCCATTTATGGTTTTTCACTGTGAAGATCACAGTCGAATAAAAAAAAAGTAGGTGTTGCCATTTGAAAATTTCGAAATTGTGTCACTGTAACCCTAATTGTGAGAGCAGGACTGTTGTTTTTTTACATAATTCTTGAGCGCATACCTTAAAATATTTGCATCCAAAATTTCTTTCCGTTTCTTTGAACTTACTGCTCAAGGATTCCTAGGGGCTCATATATCGGCAAAGTTTTTTTTATAATCACCCTGTATATACTGTTCTAAAAAAAGTTTGCCAGTTATAAAACAGTAATACACATAACTACTACGCAAATTAATAAGTATTATGTTGTAATGTTTTTAAAGTAATATTTACATTTATAAATCATTTAAATTGTGGTAATGGTATCAACGCTGTTACATGAGATTTTCATTTCTGTGGACAGCGTTTTGATGCATTACATTGCACATGCACAGATTTTTTTTTCTGCAATCCAGTGTTTGTTGTCCTGTGACACGTTTTCAGATTTAGAAAAGGATCGTTCAGCATTATCATTGTGGGCATTACCAGACAACGAATAGCGACTTTATGTAGCTAGGAAACCAAATTTTTCGAATTCCTGAAATCTCTATCAAAGTTTTTCTGACATGAAATTTTGTTGAACTCGTTTTCTATGAACAAAAAAAAAAAACAAATTTTCGTCATCTAAAATTTCAAGGATTTAATATATTTGATATTCTTGAAATTTCTGAAAATACTACATAAAAATGCTGAAATGTGCGCTGCGAAATACAAATCTAAAAACTGTGATGAAAATTAGGTAATAATAGTAAAAAAATATATATAATTCGCGAATATATTTAATATTCGCTAAATTCCCCCTCCCCCTATGCGCAAAAAATCGCGGAAATTTGCGCCGCGAAATAATTACAGCCCTACTTATAGTAGAGATTTTCGAGTTCCCTAATGGGGACGGAGAAAATGGGGTTTTCCAGATGATCCAGAAGCCCCCGGTAACCTATAAAGTTGAAAAACTGCACACTTATAGTATTCACTTCTGTACCGAATCTAACTGAGCTGTATTTTCAATTCAGATGACTATTTTTGACGCTATGCATTGTTTAACAAAACTAATCTTGTAAAAAATTGCAACCTCAAATTTTTTGGGTGTTAGTTTAACTTCTTTCACAAGCTTAAATACTAGTAAATAAATAAAAATTAAATAGTTCACTGACCACTTAAATATAAATGGCTAATAGTATGGAATAACTCTTGAAATAGCTGTAAGAGCGTCAAAATTTCTTTGACTTTCTTGGCCATGCAGTACAAAGATGTATTTCAACCATATGCCATGATCATTAGACCATGCTTGAATAACACGAACAGTATTTACATTGTTTATATGAAGCAATGGGTTTTCTTCAGTGCGATAAGCGCGTAGAATTACAAACAAGGGTTATCATAGCGCTGGACAACAAGCTATTCAAAAAGAATAGCAGCCTTCTTTCTCTTTTTTTAATACTTACCGCCACTTAAGATTATCACGTAAGATGCCGATATCTACTGAGAGAATGCTGGCAGAAGTTAATGGGAACTAATATTTTCTTTTGTGTGCCGAAAGAACATTAAACTTTGAAAGGTTTGCTTTAAGCCCTGCTGGAACCTTGTCCTATTTTATTTGAGAACAAGTATTGAGTTCGTGAAAAAGTAATTGACCTTTTATACTACTGCCTGATTAAGTAGATTATTTGAATTCATTTTGCTTAACGAATGATTTTGACATTCTATGAAATCTTTTGCTTGGTGATGATGGAATAAATATATAGGAAATCAGAATTTATACTGAAATTAAAAACAATTTAATATTATACTTTTTGGATACAGCTATACAAGGTGTCAAGGAAAGTTATGGACCCGGCCAGTAATATTAGAACCCCGGGAAGTATTGGAGTTAAGATATTTTTGCAAGTGTACAGGAAACACTAATGGCGCTACACGATGAGGCACCTTGCGATGATGAGCTCTTTTTTTAAGGGGATGTACGGAGTATTGTCTCTCTTCCTGCTAGAGATGGGGAAAAAGTTAATTATAATGTTGTAGAGCGTTGCAAAATTAAGCATTATTGTTCCCCCGCAAAAGATGGGACGGAACCCTGAAAACAAGTGTATATAATCTAACTACCTCCTCGAAAAAGAATTCCAATATTTAAATAATGCTGTAGAATAAAATAAATTTTTTAAACCCGAAATTTAAAATGTTCATTTTCAGCAACGATGCATGCTTGCATACGTACAATAAGATGTATCCAAGTGTTTTTCAATGTCATGTTTGCATTGTTACATGCAGATTGATAAAATTTTCGCTTTTAAAATCGTTATTTAGATGGTTATTTTGCAGCGTTTTCTGTGAAACAAAATGCTTAGTACTAACTTTTTAATGATCTACAAATTTGTAATAAACTTCCCCTCGTATATCAGAAAGCGAGATAGCTCTTCGTGACTTCTTAAAACAGAGGGTCAGTCCCCCTTAAAGCTATCTCATCGTATAGCGCCATAGGGATTTCCTATACATCTGTATGAAATATTCGATGTACCTAATACTTCTCAAGTTATTAGCCTGGTTCATGATTTTCCCTGACACCCTGCATACACCGACGTGTTTTGCCTTTGTTGGGTGTGGGTTGCAATTTTCCCCCCTAAAGAAATAGGGTTTTCTACATTACATACTGGTGGATACTTTTAATCAACTGTTTATGCTGTTAATAACGAACTATTTTTAGTTTCAGATAATTTTATAAACGTAATCTCAAAAAGTGCAGTTTTTCTGAAACCGTGTCCTATTATGAAAGAAATATTATGTTGTGAAAAAACAAATGTCTTTTTCTACTACTGGCAGTTTAAGCAGATTATTTGCATCCATTTCATTTTGTGAATACCTACTAGGAGGTAAAATGGTTTGAAACTGAAGAATTCATGCCATCGTATGACTCTGAAATTTGATGCAAACATTTGGTTGGTAATGATGCAATAAATGTTTTTATTGGAACCCTGTTCAACTTTATTTGAGAACAAATATTAAGTTGGTGAAAAAGTGATTGACTGTTTCTACTACTGTCAGGTTAAACACACCATTTGAATTCACTTTTATTTGTGAACTTAATGGGAGCCAAATATTTTGAAATCGAGGAAAATTCATGCAATCCATCAATTCGTTTCAAACATTTGCTTAGTAATGATGGAATAAATATAAATTCAAAAGCTTGACTTTAATGTGTGGAACCCTGTCCTATTTTATTTTAAAACAAATATTGAGTATGGAAAAAGGAAAACTTCAGCAACGTATTTAATCCCAAATAAGATAATAATGCAGCATACAGCTGTTTTGAGGATACTGTGTACCACATTCGTAAATTCAAAAGAACTAACAAACCCGAAGTCAAACAGACGAACTGGGAGCAACTAGAAGAAACAGAGGGGTTTATATACCCATGACCTGGATTAACAGTCCATCTGAGAGAGCCAATTGGAAAGCAGAATGAAGAACAATCTAGCCAATTCGAAACGAGAAGTGACATACAAGATTGGCGTGGAAACCCCAGGCCGTCCGACTCGTCCTGAAGACTTGAGTAACGCGTCAAAACACATCAAAATTATAGACAAAACGAGTCAGGTCCGAACAAGAATAAATGAAACCTAACTAGACGAAAAATAAGTCAAAACGACACATATGGGACCCAAAGGCTAAGAAACGGAACAAAGGAAATGAAAACAATTACAGGTCACCCCGCCAAATCAAGGACAAAAATGGAGTACTGGACATTAATTAAATACTTAGAATTTTTCTGGATATAGAAGGCTTCAAAGAAGTCAAGATCATAGATCAACGTGCATTTTTGTATGATCCTTGTTAAAGAAAACTCCAAGCGGGGTCAAAATTGTAGCAATGTTGAGCAATTGATGATTTATTAAATTACTGCTTTTTGACACAGTTTTCATGTTCCTTAATACGAAATTTTAAAGCATGTAAATATTGAGTAGTTTAAAAAGCATAGTTGACCTTCCCTGATACTGTAAGGATCATTTGCATCCATTCACATTTGTTAACTTAGTAGGAAATAAAATGTTTTGAAGCTAAAGAGAATTCATGGCATCGAATGATTTTGATATTGAATACAAGCTCGTGATTGGTAATAATGGAATAAATTAAATAGCTCTGGAACACTCTCCTATTTTATTTAAGAATAAATACTGAGTTGGTGAAAGAGTAATTGATCGTTTTTATTACTGTCAGCTTAGGCGGATCATTTGCATTAATCTTTGATATTCTATGCAAGTTTTTGCTTCCTAATGATGGAATAAACTTATTTTCAAAAAGCGTGTTTTTCCTCTGGAACAATTTCCTATTTTATTTGAAAGAAAATACTGAGTTGGTAAAAAAGTAATTGATCTTTTCTAGTACTACTGTCAGTTTAAGCGACCATTTGCATCCATTTGTATGTGTGAACCTTGTAGGTAACAATATTTTTTAAAAATAAATGAAATTTAACATCGGATGATTTTGGCATTTGATGTACAATTTTGTTTGGTAATGATGGAATAAATGTATTTTCAAAAAGCATGTTTTTGCTCTGGAACGCTGTCTTTTTATTTGAGAACAAATACAAATAAATTAACATTTTCTACTACTGTCAGTCAAAGCGGATCATTTGCGTTCATTTACATTTGTGAATCTAGTAGGAGACAATATGTTTTCAAACTACAGAAAATTCATGACATCGAATTATTTTGATATTCAATGTAAGCATTTGCTTGGTAATGACAGAATAAATGTAATTTAAAAGAGCATGATTTTGTTTTAGAACAAAACACTGTCCAATTTTTCTAAGAACAAATACTGAGTTGGTATAAAGATAATTGACCTTTTCTACTACGAGCTATCAGTATAAGTGGATCATTTGCATCCATTTGCATTTGTGAACCTAGTATGAAGCAATATTTTTTAAAACTAAAAGAAGTTCATGATATCGAATGATATTTATATTCGATGCAAACTTTTGTTTGGTAATGAACTGATGGAGAAAATTCAATTTCAAAAAGTATGTTTTTGCTCTGGAACACTTTCATTGTTTGAAAACATTTCGATGATAAATAACTTCGTTAATATACAGAGCAAAACGGTAAAATTGTGAATTGTTTTGCATTCTGTATGAGTGCTCGTATTGCACAATCCATTTTTGATTATTGGCTTGTGATTTATTTAAAAATTTTTCGCTAATAAAAGCTGTATATAATTTTTTCATAGAAAGGCCAAGCACAGTAAAGAACGTTTTGTTTGTTGAATAAACAATTGTGTATATATATATTTTGTGCGTTTGTAGTTAGGTTTATGAATGCTAAGTTATATGATTATCTTTTTAATTGTGTATAATACAGTGAAACCCCAAATTTACGTATCCCGTTTCGTACGTTATCCCGCTTCTTACGTCATTATTCATTGGTACCTTTAAATAACCTATACCAATAACGTTAAAAATCCCCTTTAATACGTCATCCATGTACAAAAATTCCCGCTTAGTACGTTTTTCTGTTGAAAGGCCAAAATATATTTTTCTCCAATTTTACATTTTAGAAAGGTCACGTATAACGTTCCTTCTTTTCTGTCTAACTAGTTCTTCGACCGTTCTACTTTTCAATGGGTTGGGTGAAATCGTCGATGGAGTTGCTGCCCATCAACACATTTTCTACCTCCACAACTTGCACTCATCCTTTCTGGGTGCCTAGAGTCTGACAATGGAATTCAAACTCGTTTTCACCTCTGACATTTGACAAACAAGTGTGGAGACGCGTTTCCTTTTATTAACACTTTACAATAAAGTTGAAAAGTGTTTATGACTTTGTTCATTCTGTCTGTCTGTCTGTCCGTTAGCACGATAACTGCCGTAAAAATGACTTAATCAAAATGAAATTTTAGTATGTTGTAGGTCTGTAGGACCTATGGGAATATAAATGAATAATATCACCCAATTAGTTTTGGATTGAACTCGGGTTGAAAAAATGAAATACATTGAGCCCTATGGGACCTAATCTTTCAAACATTTTTTAAGTGGATTTAAAATTCACAAATTGCTTTGAAAATTTTAGGTAATATTCAAATTGTTCCATAAAATATATAAAAAAAATTCAGCGAAATATATTCAGTAGTTTTTAAAATAAAAATTAAAATAATAATAACACCTCTTATATGAAGGGATCACGTGACCATGATATGAAAAGATCACATGACCCACTTCAAAATGATATATGGCATCCATCTTGTCTCAAAATCGTGATTTTTAAAGTTCTTTTTAATTCATATTGAGTGTTGTATCCGTCCTAAAACCACATTATTTTTCTTAAATTCTGTGTATCTACATACTGAAACAACGCAATTACAATATATTTGAGTTTAAATGCTCATCCAAATTTGATTATTTCTACAATGAAGCCTATTTTTCACCTATGTAAAATGTAAACAGCAAAATATGTAGAATGAGTTGTATTAGAATTGCTGTATTTCTTTAACACAAAATCATTTAATTCATGGAGTCTGCATAGCTGATATGAATGAAATATTCACTGATTTTGCAAAGAGAAGGACGATTTTTTTCGATGAAGTTTTACGCATAGAGTTTAATTAAATTACTTGTAGCTCCATGGTCTTAAATTTTAAATAAAATAAATTATTATAGTATTGTGATGAATGACATGAATGGGAAATTATTTATGAATGAAATGTTGCTTTTATAGAGAGAGCCAGACGTGTTATTTTTTCTATGACGTCATTTGAATGAATTTCAGTTGTTTTCGATGAAGTTTTCAAATATAATAAATTATCGTAGTATTATGATAATTCTAAAATTATTACCGAGGAATG
Source organism: Amaurobius ferox (assembly GCA_951213105.1). Classification (NCBI taxonomy): domain Eukaryota; kingdom Metazoa; phylum Arthropoda; class Arachnida; order Araneae; family Amaurobiidae; genus Amaurobius; species Amaurobius ferox. Next base: position 97,356,449 of record OX578141.1, on the reverse strand, counting down.
TATCACATTTTAGAGATGTTTAAACCAGGCAATTTATATTTCAATGCCGTCATTTGAATGAAGTTAATTTTTTTCGATGAAGGTTTAAGTTTTCAAATATAATAATTTAATGTAGTATTGTGACAAGTTTTAAAATATTACCGAGGAATGTATTGCATTTTAGACATGTTTAAATAAAATTGCATTGAAGTTGGAAAGTGTTTCATAATCAATGCTTTAAGCATGATTGATCTTGTTTGAGCGCCTTCTACTCCAGGTAAAGATGTCTAAAAGAAAATGTTTTTCTGTTGCCGAAAAGGCAGAACTCATCGAAAAGGCCAGAATATTTCATGGCACCAAAGTTGATTTGCGAAATCACTGGGTATTGCGTATTCAACTCTGCAAACCATCCTTAAACAAGAGGTCGCCGTTGAATCAAATTTCGAAAAACTCGGAAATCTTTCGAAAAAAAGTAAACTCCAAAAACTTGTCTGTTTGATGAACTTGAAGATGTCTTACTAGAGTGGTTTAAGCAAGCACGTGCAACCAAGATCCATATTAATGGTTCTATTCTGAAGGAGAAAACTCATGAAATTTCTGCTTGACTCAGACTGCATCAATTCACTGCGTCAAATGGTTGGATTGACCGGTTCAAGAAGCTGCACAACTTATGTTTCAAGCCTGTTTGTGGAGAATCCGATGGTGTGGATGATGCTACAGTTAAAGTTTGGATAGAGAGCAAATTGCCTTCGTTTGTAGATGGATACTACTCCAAAAAATATATCTTCAATGCAGATGAGACAGGCCTATTTTTAAATCTGCTTCCTGACAAGACCTACACCGTGAAAGTCGAAAATTGTCATGGTGGGAAGTTATCCAAAATACGTTTGACGGTTTTACTGTGACCGAACGCAGATGGGAGCGATAAACTAACTCCTCTTGTAATTGGTAGATCGAAGAAACCTCAATGCTTCAAAAATGTGAAAAGTTTACCTACCAACTACAATGCAAGTAACAAGGCATGGATAAAACAATCACTTTTTGAAGATTTTCTTCCTAAACTGGATAAGAAAATGCGTTTGTTTATTGATCAGTGCAGTGCTCATGTTGATCTAAAATTGAAACACGTACGTGTCAAATTTCTTCCTACAAATTGCACGAGCAAGCTACAGTCTTGTGACTTGGGGATTATCCGATCTTTCAAAATTAACTATAGAAAGTTATTGGTGAAAAATACTCTGTTTGCTCTTGACTCTGGTAATAGTCAGGATGCTTTGAAAGAAAAAATAAATGTGCTGGAAACTTTGCATTTGATTTCTTCTGCATGGGATAGAGTAGAGAAAAAGTGCATTTCTCGTGTTTTTGAGAAGGGTGGATTTTCAAAGTCAACTGACGAATCTCCAGAAGAACATCCCGAGGAAATTGATGAGGAGAATTTTCTTGGCAGAACTTGGTTATCCAGAAATAGATCTTCTGGAGTATATTGACTGCGATAGAGATGTTATCACATCAGAAATTCAGACAATATCCGATCTGATGCTATCAGATGAGAGTGAGGAAGATGACGATGACGAGCCGACACCCAGCTTGCCCTCACCTGCAGAAGCGATGGAAAGTTTAAAAGCTTTAGAAAGCTTTTTAGCTGCATATGAAAACCAAGAAATTAATTTGTAAAAACTTTTAAGTATTAAAAACGAAATATGTGATATTGTAACGAAAAACAAAAAAAAGCTAAAATAACAGATTTTTTCTAGTTATAATAAAGGTGAGTCTTTTTCCTCTTTTTAAGTCTTTTTATACGAATGTTCATTTTTATGTGATCCCGTTTTTACATTTTCCCGTTTCGAGCGTTTTTTCCTTTGGTCCCCAGAAAAACGTAAAATCGGGGTACCGCTGTATATTATAATTGTATTTTGTTTGTTTCATGCTCTGTGTTAATTTTGTCTCGATTTTAGGTTAGGTTTCTTAAGTTAATGTTTGTGTTATTTAGCTGCGTCATACACTTTGCATATTTTCATTATTCTTTGTTTTATTTTCTTCACTCTATGGATTTTTAATATCTTTTCTACCAATCAGATTTTTTCATCGAAAGCTGTTAGACAAAACGGTGACCTTCTAATGCCATTCATTCACTCAACAGAATCTAATTCTGATGAAAAAGAGGAAGTCAAACTTTTGGAAACCCAATTGTAGAATGTTACAACTCATTAAAATTGTTTTGAGCTATTTCCTTGACGACAGGACTTAGAAAATAATGCAAATAGAAAGATATTGTAATTTTGGTGTATTGATATTAGTCAAACTATTCCAAATATGTTCTCTTTCATTTACAGTTGGTTCCAAACACTTAAATAAAAAGCTTTACCAATATTAAGCAATCCGTGTCTAATGACCGCATTTTGTTCTTGAAAATTTAAGAGGAAAAAGAATTGCAAAGAAGAAAAACAGCATTTTTCATTGAAAGAAAGTCAGTGGTTGTCTGTTTCGTTCAAAATTAATGGTTTCCCCGCATTTCATTAATACAGATAGCATTTAAAAGGGATCGTTTATAAAGATTTAATAGTGTTTTGAAAGTTATATAGAATTAAATCAATTTAATACTAACTATGTGGCACATGTAAGAAATTAAATGTTTTTGATTATAGGGAAGTAATTTTTACTGTAATGGTAGTTAATGGATGAAATTAAAGAAACAGGTATGCACATAATGTACCATACGCTATTATTGTGAAGTTTATCCTATTGGTTATGGTTTTTAATTTCATACAATGCCAGAGTGCAGATTATTGAATTTAAAATAAAGCTGTAATGGAGCATTTGAAAGCTGTATTGATAAAGCTGTATTGACTGAAAGATTTGATATTAAATATATAATACTCATTTTGAAAATTTGGAGTTTTTTTATTTTAAAACACCCAGAATGCTATTAATTTTCTTTAGAAATTAAGTCACTAATCTTAAAAACAATTGATTTTGTTTGGCATTATTTGGTATATTTTTGTGCTCTTTATGCACCCTTTGCCATCTTTTATTGCAACCTTTTTCATTTCCAATATATTTATGTATTTTTTATCATGTGATTTTTATTTAATGTACTTGTAAAATTATTCCGTAAAAGAAATTGGATGTTATTAATTTTCATAGAAAATTTAATAACAAATTGTTTATTAAAATTTGAACCAAGAACACTAACTTCTGCGTGCGAAATAAAATCAAAATAAATACTGTTTGCTCATTTTTATACATAAAACGTAGTCTAAGATCTATAGAAAAAAATATTTTAGCATGTTCCTTTCTATCTAATGTAGATTAAAACCTTCAAAATTTTGTGAGACAAAGCTCTTTTGGGATAAAAGAGTGAAGTTTCTTCCTGAAGTCGGAGAGTTCGGCTAATAAAGCTCTGATCTCACGATTTATAGGTTGGGGATGTGAATTACTTCCTGAGTAGGTATTCATACAGGCCGAAATGCCGAATAATGGTGAGCAAAATAAAGATGTGATATATAGCATAGCATTGAGTAACACTATATTTCATGTGGTCTTCTTCACAGACCATCATTTAATAGGGGTGCGTCACAAGTATTTGACTAAAAAGCAATTAAAATGCATATATATACGATATGTATCTAACTAAGTATTTTAATAATATTTTAATCTATAGATTATATATTCTAATATTCTAACATATTTAACTTTATATATGTATGTATATATATATATATATACATGCATATATACAATATGTATGAATGCATGTATATATATATGTATGTATATATGTATGCATGTATGCATGTATGCATGTATATATATATATATATATATATATATATATATATATATATATATATATATATATATATATATATATATATATATATATATATATATATATATATATACGGATTCAGTCTACAGCTCGTTGTAAAGATCGATCATCGAGATTCGATCTTTTCGATGGTGTTAATGTGGGAACTCGGTGTTAATGTGGGAACTCGGTGTTAATATGGGAACTCGGTATTAATGTTTTCGATTGTTGAAAAACTAATTTGCATGAAAATCGCTCAAAATTTACTCTTCAATATAAAATAACTGAATAAATAATTCGAATTTTAAAAAATTCTCTTGTAGCAGAAATTATTGCGTTTCCTAAAAGAAAACGACTGACTTTTCCAAACTTTTATTTATTAATTAATAAATCTCTATGAAGTTTTTTTACAATGTAGGTTTTTGATGTCAATTCCATAAAGTGAGAGTAACATAGTTCAAAATGATTTGAAAATCTAAATTAGTATGTTAAATATCACTTCGCACCCTTATTTCAAAAGTGACAACTCAAAAAGTGTTTTGAAATATCGCTATGGTAAAGTTGATTAAACATCGCCCTGTCAATCAGATAATGTTTACAAACTTGTCTTCATAATTGGTCCAAAACTCTAAGAAAGGAATCAAATACGAAAGGGAGAGACTAGGAAAAAGTGTCATGAAAATAAGTCTGTTTTATGTACAAGCTAAACATCAACTACCAAATAGAGATGTCATTTTCTGTACTATCAGAACATTAAGTGTCACAGCTCAAACTAAAATCATTTGCATTCTGCGAAGAGATGCACTATATGCCACAAAGGGGACATGTCGACATAATTTGAGTGCGCCATGTAAATTTACTTTAGAAGTTTCTATTTAAATATTGTTACCACCACAGGTGATTTGAATTTGCTTCTTAAATTTAATATCCCACCTCATAATTCTTCTATCTGTTATATTATTTTGGCCTGCATGAATGTATGTTCTGGGGGACTTGAATAAGTAGATGTTTTGCCTTTTGTATAGTGATTCTTTTAACTTTCAATAATGTTTGTCACACATCATTCTACTTGCTGTTTCAAATTTTTTATGCTTTATATATTATATTGATAACCATTTACGTAATATAAATGGATTCACTATTTTTATATAGACGATTGTTAATATGTGAATTTAGAAATTTAACTGTAACTTTATCTATATTTTTATCCCGATTAATTCTGCTTCATTTATTTTTATGTTTTGATTGTTTATTAGTTTATATATTGTATAAAAAGTAAAATAGTATGGTAGCATGTCAAATAGTTAAAACTTTAAAAATAAAGACCACCAAAAAATGTGTCCATGATTATAAGTATTTTATTAACATCTCCTTTTTACGACGTACAAAAATCACACGGCAGTGGGATTTTTGTACGTCGTAAGAAGATTTTAATAAAATACTTTTAATTGTGGACACATTTTTTGGTGGTCTTTATTAACACTTTACAGCATAGTTGAAAAGTGTTTATGACTTTGTTCATTTTGGCTGTCTGTCCGTTCGCACGATAACTGTTGTAAAAATGATTTTATCAAAATGAAATTCTAGTATGTTGTTGAGACGGTCTGTGGGACATACTGGAATGTAAATTAATAATATCACCCAATTAGTCTTGGATAGAACCCGGGTCGAAAAAGCGAAATACATTGAACCCTATGGGACCTAATTATGTAAACATTTTTGAAGCAAATTTAAAATTCACAAATTGCTTCAAAAATTTTAAGAAATATTCAAATTATCCCATAAAATATATAAAAAAAATTTCAGCAAAATATGTTCGGTAGTTTTTTAAATAAAAATTAAAATAATAATTGCACCCATATTATATGAAATGATCACCTGACCCACTTCAAAATAAAATATGGCATCCATCCTATATCAAAATCGTGATTTTTAAAGTTCTTTTCAATTTATATTTAGTACTAGCAGCATACCCGTCCTTCGTACGGAGTATATAATATAAAAAAACTTATAATTCGCAATCATGTGCAAATTCTGATAAAATATTAAATTTATTGCTCATAAAGAGATGTTTAAGAATATCTCTCACTATGCAAAATTCTCTTCACGGGCAAATCTGAAGAATAAAATATCCTGGCCCCTTTTGTAAACAAATTCACACACAAAAAAAAGAATTGAATCAATATATGCAACCACGTACTACTTATATTGTCGCAAATTAGAAAATATGCCAGTGTGTTAGTAGAAGCTTAAACATATTGTAATATGAGTCTTAAAAATATTTACCAAAATAAAACAGATGACGTAATAGATTGAAAGTATCAAAAATCCCCGTAATCTTAATACCAGAAGGTCGTAATTGATTCCAATATATGCCAATATATATAAAAATTTTGCCAATATACCTGTACTACTTATATTCTCGTAGATTAGAAGATATACCCGTGCATTTGTAGAAGATTACTTGTACAACGTACTATATATGAGTTTCAACAATTTTCGTCATAATGAGACAATGGCATAATAATTTGAAAATATCAATAATTCCTGAATCAACTGTCCCCGAAATATCAATAATAATGATGTTTAAACCTGAAGACCGTAATTGATATTATCCAGTCAAAAATGCAATGTCAATGAAATTTATTTTATATACATATTTTTATTAGATTTAATAAAAATCGTATGACACATAACACATTGGATCCGTTGTTAAGCGACATGATATCATCTGCTTCAAATAAATTGATGGAAATCATGTCGCCTGAATAATGTGATCTTCATGGAAGGTTTGGCGACATTTTCGTCTATATGATATTTTTATGGATTCACAAATATTTTTATCAATGTAGTGATATTAAAAAAAATAGTTAAATGCGTTACTAAGTAGGATGGATGGACTGACCGACAAATGCTACAGAAACATCATTTCAGTACTCTATTCTAAAAAAACAAATTTAATTTCATTGATTTGGGTCATTTTTATCAATTTGGAGATATTTCCTCTAATTTGGTAAAGTTTAAGAAAAGTTGCCAAGTTATTTAGAGATATTCCGCTAAATTCGTAGCTCTAAATTTACAGATCTGAAAAATAAAATATCCATATCCCGTCTGTATATATACTAAATGAAAACACTAAAATTGTATTAGAAGATACATACATCCGTTCTACTCTTTTTCTGCTTCAACAATCGGCTAAATGAATTTATTGTGTAAACACAATATATGAGTTTATTAGCTAAACACAATATATGAGCTTTGAAACCTCTTTGCTAAAATAAATAAAAGTGTGATGTACGCAGTTCGCAATACATATAATTAAAAGAACAATCAAACCGTTCATTTATTATGAGTTTATTAGCTAAACACAATATATTAGCTTGAAACCTCTTTGCTAAAATAAATAAAAGTAATGTACGCAGTCCGCAATATATATAATTAAAAGAACAATCAAACCGTTCATTTATAAAATATATTTTTACATCCATTTATTTATTATACAAATAGAAAAAATAATAATAATCATTAACAAACACATTTAATTCCATTCCTTTGCCGAGCAACATGATATAAGATGCGAATAAAATCCTCATAAAATGCGAAATTAAATAACCATTTTAATTTCTTTATACTTCTAATCGTTTAGTAAAAGCTTGTGAAATACATGGAGGTTAATACATGTAAAAACATGGAGGTAGATTTTTCCATTTAAATTCATGTTTCAAACACTTCATGCTTTCAGATAGTGACTATTTAATGCAAAAATCCTGCATCAAACTCAAAAATAAAGTTTTAATTCCCTTTGACGCTTTAAACAAACGATTTTTATCCTTTCCGTTTGGATAAACCACGGAGTTGGAGAGTAGAACTCCTACAAAAAAAGTTCCGTTTTTCATTAATATCTCGACAACCCCTGGTCTTAGAAACTTGAAACTTGGGCAAAATTTATGGGGGGCTATTTCAAGGCCTCCTAAAAAATTTCATTAAATTCGGTTCAGCCGTTCTCTCGTGATGATGAGACAAACGAAAGTTTCGTTTTTTACTAATATCTCGAGAACAACTAGTCGTAGAAATTCCAACTATAGACTAAATTTTAAGTGGGGCTATTTCTAGGCTACCCACAAAATTTCATCAAATTCGGTTCAGCCGTTCTCCCGTGATGATGGGACAAACAGACAGACAGACAGACAGACAGACAGACAGACAGACAGATTTTCAATTTTATTTATATAGATTGCATCCGTCCTAAAACCGCTTTATTTTTTTTTCTTCTATGCATCTATATACTGTTCCAAAGCAATTACAATATTTTGGAGTGTAAATGATCAACAAACTTTGATCATTTCTACAACAAAGCCTAACTTTCATGTATGGAGAATGTAAACACATCAAGCTGTAAGATGAGTTGTATAAGAATTGCTGAATTTCTTTAACGGAAAATTATTTCGCTCTAGAGTCAGTAATATAGCTGATATGAATGAAACATTCATTGATTTTACATAGAGAGAGCAGACGATACCATATTATTGCTTTTTTGATGAAGTTTTAAGCATGGAGTTAGAAAGTAATTTTACCTCCATAGGTTTACGTTTTTAGTAAAATAAATTATTGTAGTATTGTGATAATTTTAAAAATATCGCCGCTGAATGAAAGGTATGGAAAAAGTTTATGACTGAAATATCACTGCTTTTATATAGAGAGCCAGATGATTCATATTTCGATGACGTGATTTGAATAAAGTTCATTTGTTTTCGATGAAGTTTTCAAATATAATAAATTATTGTAGTATTGTGATAATTTTAAAATTATCACCGCTGAATGTATCGCATTTTAGAAATGTTTAAATAAAATTGCATTTCAGTTGGAAAATGTTTCATAATCAATGCTTTATGCATGATTGATCTTTCTTGTTAACACTTTACAACATAGTTGAAAAGTGTTTATGACTTTGATCATTCTGTCATTTTGTCTGTCTGTCTGTCCGTTCGCACGATAACTGCCGTAAATATGACTTTATCAAAATGAAATTTTAGTATGTAGTTCAGACGGTCTGTGAGATATATGGGAATGAAAATGAATAATGTCACCCAAATAGTTTTGGATTGAACCCAGGTTGAAATAGTAAAATACATTGAACCCTATGGGACCTCATTTTTCAAACATTTTTCAAGCGAATTGAATATTCGCAAATTGCTTTGAAAATTTTAGAAAATATTCAAATTATCCCATAAAATATATAACAAAAATTTCATCAAAAAAAGTTTGGTAGTTTTTTAATTAAAAATTAAAATAATTATTGCACCCATATTATAGAACAGATCACATGACCAACTTCAAAATAAAATAGGGCATTAAACTTTTTTCAGAATGATTCGTGATTTTTAAAGTTATTTTAAATTTATATTTAGTGTTGCATCCGTTCTAAAACCGCTTTATTCTTGCGTATGTTTTGTGCATCTATATTCTGCGCCAATGCAATTACAATATTTTTGAGTTTAAATGATCATCAAACTTCGATTATTTCTACAACGAAGCCTGATTTTAAAATATGCAAAATGTAAGCAAATCAAGTTGTAAAATGAGTTGTATAAGAAACGCTGATTTTTTTAACTCAAAATTATTTAGCTTTGGAGTCTGGAATGAATGAAATATTCTTTGATTTTACACGGAGAAGTATACGATTTTATAGCATTGCCTTTTTCGATGAAATTTAAAGCATGTAGTTAGAAAGTACTTTTATCTCCATGGTTCTGAGTTTCCAAGTAAGATAAATTATTGTAGTACTGTGATAATTAAAAATATATCGGCGCCGAATGTATCGCATTTTAGAGATGTTTAATTAAATTGCATTTCAGTTGGAAAGTGTTTTATAACCAATGCTTTATGCATAATGGATCTTTCTTGTTAATTTATATTTAGTGCTGTATCCGTCCTAAAACCGCTTTATTTTAGCTTAATTTCTGTGCATCTACATTATGAAGCAACGCAATTACAATATATTATGAGTTTAAATTATCAATGCCGTCCATCTTGTTGAAGACCCAGACCGTCCGACTCGTCCAGAGGACTTAGAGTAACAAGATGGACGGCCGGCCGTCCATCTTGTGTCAAAATCGTAATTTTATAGTTTTTTTCAATTTATATTTAATGTTGTATCCGTCCTAAACGTATCCATCCTAAACGTAATGTAATCCGTCCTAATGTTGTATCCGTCCTTTTTGCTTAATTTCTGTGCATCTATATTCTGAAACAACGCAATTATAATATATTTGAGTTTAAATGATCATCAAACAATTTCCACAACGAAGTCTAATTTTCACTTATGGAGAATGTAAACACATCAAGCTGTAAGATGAGTTGTATAAGAATTGCTGAATTTCTTTAACGCAAAATTATTTAGCTCTAGAGTCTGCAATACAGCTGATATGAATGAAACAATCATTGATTTTACATAGAGAAATCGACGATTTTATAGCAGACGTTTTCAATGAAGTTTTAAGCATAGATTTAAGTTACTTTTACCTCCATCGTTTTAAGTTTTTAAATAAAATACATTATTGTAGTATTGTGATGAATGAAAAGAATAGAAAAAAGTTTATATATGAAGTGCTGCTTTTATAGAGAGAGCCAGGTGATTTATATTTCGATGACGTCATTTGAATAAAGTTAATTTGTTTTCGATGAAATTTTAAGTTTTCAAATATAATAAATTATTGTAGTACTGTGAAAATTTTAAAAATATTACCGCTGAATGTATCGCATTTTAGAGATGTAAATTTGCATTTCAGTTGGAAAGTATTTCATAATCCATGCTTTATGCATGATTGATCTTCCTTGTTTTTAAAGTATTACATATTGCATTTTATATATTATAACTATTAATAACTCTTAATGTGATGTGGTTGGATAACTATTTATATATTGATAAACTATTTATGTGACATGGTTGGATTCCAAATTTTAACTGTAATTTTAACTTGTGCTCTATATGGTTTTGAGCTTCTGTGGCACCAAAAAAAATAATTTTATTTTATCTTATCTACAACTCAAAATAAAGTTGTCTTTTGAGGAACAACTAATTGCCAAAAGCGTCACAGCTCAAAATTAAGGTGTTTCTTGTGTACGAACAAAACACTAAAAGCGTCACTCAAAATAAAGGTGTCTTTTGTGTACATACATAATACCAGAAGCATCATAACTCAAAATAAAGTTGTCTTTTGTGAGCGGACAGAATACCAAACGAGTAATAAGGCAAAATAAAGTTGTCTTTTGTGTACGGATAAAATAATAAAATATCCGGCCTCAAAATAAGGATGTTATTTTGTATATTTTTATTTCCTTACAATACACAGTAATGTAAAAGGAAAGTATTTTAATTGAGTTGAATATACAACCCTCATATTTGAATGGATCTATACGTTTGGACGATCTCTGAAAACGAATCAAACGTTTTTTCAATAATGTCTATGTGAGGGGGGAAGGGCACAATGACTTTTCAGTAAATTGATAAAATCGAACCAATTTTAGAGTGATTATTTCCAGCAGTAAAAGTCAGAGGACTATTGATTCAAGTAAAGCCCCGAATTTTTTAATTTGACTTTTTTCAAAATTCGGAAAAACTTTATGAAAACATCACGAAGAGAAGCTTAGAAGAGAAACCCGTATTATCCCCTCCTCTTCCTGTTAGACTAAAACCCCCCTTGATCTCAATAAAATCATCAATGATTTTTTTCAC